>OY728153.1:1418419411-1419044411 GCA_963277665.1 Viscum album | reverse complement strand
ATAAAAAACTCACATAATAAATTCCTAAAGAATATTATACTCATTAATCTTAAGAATAACTCAAAATTCATAATAGAAATAATACAATAGTATGATGTTGATAAGAATTTGTTAAGGATTCATGTAAAATGATTAAAAAAAGAGTATCACAACATACATAGTGGAGAGAGGAATGGTTAGGGATCACGAGCCGAAGGGAGGTGAGGGTCTGTGAGGAACAGAGAGGTGATGTGAGGGGCGGGAATGGTGGTGACGATGAAAAAGAGGCTGACACTATGCTGACAAGGCTGGTACGATGGTGCGATAGAGTTGGGCTTTGGGCGAGTTGCAATTTTGGGGGTTGGCTGTGTCGGGGGTGGGGGAGAGTCAACTGTTAAAAAAATGTTATTATTTAGTTGCTGTTTATAAAAATTTCCACATAATTATTTTTAAAAATATTAACAATTATTTAGTAAACCGCCGATAAAAACTCATTTTGTTGTAGTGTCCTTCCACTTCCTCACACCTTTCAAGCCATATAAAATTGAATAATATCTAACTATACGAATCCTCTACATACCCCCTTATCCCAGAGTCCTCCACATGGTCATATATCCATCCATAGAATCACTTTGGTCAATCCAAAAGGAGTTACCCTATTAAGAGGCAACTTCATTCCTTAAGCTCTTTAGTTTTATTTCCATTATCCACCCCTTAAAATATTCTTATTACAAGATTATATGAAAACACCTATATCATAAATATACTTATATGTTTTAATGATAATGTTTTTACATAAAATCTCACAAACTTCAATATAATGAGTATTAGACATACTGTTTATTTAATTTTCATTATTTTAAGTCTATAAGGAAATGAAAGTAGTGTCAACGCGTACGTACGACCTACTGTCTCCCTAAATAGTGCACTTCATTTCATATCTACAAGTGTTATAAATTATTATATATAAATATATACTGAATATATACTATAATTATATCATTGGTCAAATTCTGAAGATAATGTAATTATAGTATAGTTAATAGAAAAAACAAGTAACAAGTTAATACCTACTTCATAAATGATGTAGTGAACATCCCAAAATATGAAAATAATCAAATATTGTTATAAAAAAGTCATTAGATACAATAATATGTTGATATATGATATTAAAAATATTTTTATATTTATTTTTTTTGTTGGTAACTTGTTTAAAACCATTATAATTTTGGTTAAAGGAATTTTAGATGCTACGAAATACAAGATAGTGGATTCTCATCTTACTTTTTTAATCAGTTAGATAAATGTAATATCTACCACATAATTCTGTTGTGTGGAATACCCACTACTTATTTTGATATATTATATAATTAATAATTTTACCTTAATGGTATTTATAACTTCCATTTAATGTTATTCTTTCATGATTCTTATTAGTCAAATGTATCATGCTAGAATGGGGCACATTGGAATGTTAAGGATTATTCTACTCAAGAGTAGTTTTATTTATCTTTCAATGGTATTTCCATTCGTGGAAATAATATGACCATTTTTCAATAAAATCATTAATTTTCCTATACTCTTTCCATTAATGACCTCTTTAAAGAATTATTTCCATTTATCCACTCTTTGGTACCCATTTTTTAGAAAATGTTTTTATGAAAATAAATCTTCATTTATTTATTAATTTAGAGAACCAATTTTCTTATAAAATCCATGTTTTAGTAATTTTTTTTTCAAAATTTCATTAAAATGGTTTGTTAAATAATATTTCACCACTTTTTTCATTCACCAATGTTTTCTGAGGTATATTCCATCCACTTTAAAAAGAAATAATTTTAAGCCTTTTTCCATGATAAAAGAATATTATTTTTACGAAGTATGACATGTTTATAATTACCCAACATAATTTATTTAAATATTAAATTTCTTATTTAAAAGGTTACATTTTTTTAAGTAAAATTATTATCAAATTTTTTTTAGAGAATTTTTTTTCAAAAGGTTTTAAAAAAAATGATATTTTATTAAAGAATGTATCTAAAATATCTTTTTTATAGTATTTATATTCATTAATAGAATAACCATTTATTTTTCTCTATTTGAGATATGTTATATTAAAACCATCTTTATAATTCATTTGGATAGTTTATGATTGATTTATCAAGGGTAGTATTCACATTCACTTCCTCATTTCATTTGTTAGTCCCCTTGAAATATTGAATCTACAATGATCATTGAACATTGAATTTACCACGAATTATCAATTTCATTTATCATGAGTATTAAAATTTCCTATACCATATACCATTTTACATATGTTGTATACAATGAAAATTATTTGATTATTTGAGGAAATATTGATAATTATATATTCTTTATTCAATACATATATTTGATATGGAATATTATTTATTTTGACTATTAGATATGTGGTATGCTTTATAAAGGAAATGAGAGGGGGTATTATATATCCCTTCGATGCATTTATAGGTTATCATGAGATAAATATGTTTCATAAATTAAACGAGTTTCTATCCTTAGTTTTATGTCTTCTTGTGAAAGCTCTTGATTGAATAAGACTTCATGTTATTTATACACGATGTCTAATAATTAATCATTTCACTCATTTAGATTCATTTATTATTTATCCATGAGATTTTGAATAAACATACCTATGGATAAATTTTTTTTTAGTTCATTGATTAAATTTTATGTGTTTCAGTTTCTTAACATTCAAATTTACTTTTCCTTATCTAGTATTTTGGATGACATGTGTTTCCATTTATTACCCAACCATATTTTTTATTCACTTCCTTTTTAGTTTTTTGATTACATGTTATGTGTTTTTAGTAATTTACCATTCCACAATTACTATCCTCGATGATTCATTATTGATTCTACTATATTTTTCTCTTTTTGAGTATTTGTGATCACCCATATTATATTTCATTTCCCCAAAACTCCAAGAATTATACTATGAAATATATATAAGGATATGCTATATGGAATAAAGATATCTCTATTTTTTAGAAAATATTAAGTTATAATTATTTTAATAATTTGTAATATAATACCAATGAATGTGTCTGGTTTACCTAGACTTCTAAACTATCGGTCCATCAGGAATTGATTCCTTGTAATCATTCCATAGTAATGGTAGGAAACACCCTCTCTATAATATATGGGGTTTGGTCACTAAAATAATGGGATACGTTTCAATACCATAATAATAGGAATCTATATATTGTATTTTTAATAGAGTAATGGTTATATTTACTTCTTATTATTGTTAATTTATAAATGATTTAGATTTTAATTTGACAAAAAAATTTATTTGTGTGTAATATGTAATTTCAATTAACAAATTACTTTTTATGAATTAATATATATTTTATATAAATTATATTTTTATAAGAACTAATTATTAAATAATATTTATTAATTTTAGTATAAAATATGATTTTACAATGTCAAAAATAATTGTATAAGGGTTTTAAAACACTTATTGTCAAAAAACCAAATATTTCTTAATAAATGTTGATTATTTTTTTTTAAAATGTGAAAACTCACATATTTATAAAATAAATATTTTTTTGAATTAGGTTGTTGAAATTATACAAAGGGTAATTTTTTATAATTATTTGAGACATTCAAATTTTTTGGTAAAAATTAAATATAGTATAAATAAATTTTGTGAATTATGACATATTTATGACCCAAAAATGATGTAAAAAATTATATAATGGGTACAAAAGAACAAATATATGTTTCAAATTTAATATAATTTGATTTTGAGGCCATTAGTTATATTATAAATCCTTTATGAATCCTCTAAAACCTATATTTTTTAGTTTTTGAAATCATTTCATTATAAACATGAATCACTTATAAATAACATAAATTAATATTTAATTGAGTTTGGACCATGATCTCATTAAATAATGAAAACCACTCCTCTTTTTTATAAACCATTAGATTGTTTTTGGTTTTGATTAAATTATTATAAAGAGTACGAAACCTATGTTTGTAAAATAATAAAGAAATCCCTCTCTTTTCCTATATAAACCCACCTAGGATACCCTTACTATTAACTAAAAAACCATTATATAATGTCATTAAATTTAAGTCACCTCTTTAGAGTATTTGTAAGGTTCCACCATGATGTCAAGAAGTTCCTCTCATACTTTTGGTATCACTCTCTTAAGGCAAGGGATCCTATCATTATCCTCTTTATTCAAGAATCTTCTTCATTTTATACCAATTTTTTCCATTTAATATTGTTATGATATGTTTTTACAAATCCATATTACTATAAATTTTATTTAAAAATAATTATAGATTCGTGTTGATCTCATTCAACCAGTTTATGAACCTTTATGTACTTCCGATACTTCACTATGATTTTTCTATGTCAAACCTTTTGGTTGTGAATACCATCTCTATTTCCACTAAAGGTTATTCACTTAGGCATAACTATACTTCTTTTTTTTGGGATTTCAATGATTTTGTTTCAAATTACATGATCATGTAATTAAATATGATGAGTTATGATCCTATTTTGAATGATCTATGTAGAACTCTTATGAATGTACATGATATGAAAGTGAAGCATGTACCCAAAATAATATATTTTTCTAATTCATTGGGAAATGATTTAGCCTCCTGAGAAATCATTCAAGGTATTAGTGAGTGAACCTAATCCATCATGGTACTTTTTTCACCATGTAATGATGACTTGTTGGTTGGCCTTGACTTTAGTTTATGACGTCATGTTTAAATTTTTTCACTTTCCCAAGTTGTCTTTGTGTTATCATGCTATATCTTTATTTATGATCGATAGTGCTATGGGCTGTGAAAGCATTATCCCTCGACAATGGAATTTATGGTTCCACATTTCTCATGTTGATCTGAAATTTTCACGGGTTTGATATGCTTCTTCCTCCAAACGGTGCGACGACATCCTCATCACCCTCGGTTCCTCTGCCGTCTATTGATATCTCTTAGACTTCTTCTAGTGTCTTCACCCTAGATATTGTAGGGAAGATAATCCCAGCCTATAATCTGTCCACCTTGGATCTGCATCTCGGTGCCAGATTTGATGATGCTTCTCAGGGATTTTTGTTCCAGCGGTCTGCTGAGGAAGCTCAAGCAGATGCGGTAGTGCCTGGTGTTGATGTTTTGCATGGACCTCATCCTGTGTCGTATGTTGATGTGGTGAATAACTCACTATCAAATTATGGTATGAAGTATGATGAAGTCCAGTCTTAGGCTCTTTTCAAGGATTCCGGTTATAGTAGAATCGTTCGTAAGGGATCATCAGCACACATTAAAGCAAACCCTGATACGCTTGCGGAGAGAATGATAATCAGTAAAAATTATTTGATTGCAAACATTGTTTTAACTAAAGGTGAAAAAACTTGGATACTTGACGATTCAGTTCGCAGGATCTTGATCTTATTGGTTTTTTTAAATAGAAGCGTGTTTCTATTAGTTGAATATTTTTCACTATCTCTTCCCTTCCGATGAATATAAGCTTCGAGCATAGAGTATTAGGTGCTTGTTATTGAAACCAGGATGAACTCATTTACATCAATGGTCTTTTTATTTTAATGTCTCTCATGCATGGAATGAATTTTTTCAGGTTTGGGTTAATCTTCATGGAATCAATTGGGTCCTTTGGCATCCAAAAATCTTACATGACATTGGTACGACAATTGGGAGTCCTATTCACCTTGATTAGGAAACTGATGATGTTTGGTTTGGACACTTTTCCAGGATGTAGGTGTAGGTTGACCTAATCTCCACTCAGATTGATAAGGTAACTCTTTCTACCCCTACTAATAACCTTCAAATTGATTTTGAGTATGAAAGAAAACCTCTTTTTTGTAATGAATTTATGGCTATTGGCCACTCTTTAGAGCTATGTCGAAAGAAGGTTTCATGTGAGAAACATGTGATGAAAGGTCATCCTTCCAATATCTGTCGAAGGAATCCAAAGATAAAGGATGAATATTTATCCAATACCATTGATTGAAATGGTGATACACCCACCGATCCATTGAACAATGTGGTTGATATGTTGTTTTTTGAGAAATTTGCTTCTCAGGAGCATAATTTGAAAGGCAAGGGGCCACTGGTGGTTGAGTCACCGGTGAGAGCTAATGGCGGGCCTTCAAATACTCGTGTTGACTTTTCCAAGGAGGTTACTATAATATAGGACACTACTACATGGGCTCATGAATGTACACAACTAGTGACTTATGATCCCCTTCTAGATGTCTCCAATCCAAATGATGTGCAAACAAATATTGACTATCATCAGGAAATTCAGAAATTATCTCAATCCTACAGATTGTCTGATATATGGGGTAATTTCTCTAAGGATGAAAGGGGGCATGTTGGTACCCCTATTTGAGCTTCGGGCAGTGGTGTGCATGCCTATTTTAAAGATGCATTACTACGTGTCAAGACAAAAAAAACTGATAGTAAGGGCCTTACCTCGGTTCCTCCAAAGAGGAGACCACGAAAGAATTATTCTAATCTTCATATGACTGTGTCTACCAGATTGTCTTCTTAGCTACCATGGATGGTGGATTCAAATATCCTTAAGATTTTCAACCAGGTTAACTCTCAATCTGAATGGGAAACATCTGATAATTCTGATTATGGGAATGACATGTCATATTATGATCTTTAACATTGTTTTTTGATGGATGAGGTCATGTCTGTTTGTTTGACCCCATCTGCCTCTTTTTTACTTTTCCTTTCTTTTTAATAAATGGTCAGAGGCTCTGATTCTGGCTGGAATTGGATGGTATATCTTTGTTTATTATTCAAAATTATGATTCTAACAACTCTTATTTTGGCTATATATTCCTATTGGATCTTATGTATTAATTTATCAACATTCCATGATTTTTTTAATCTCTTATGAGGATTTATATCTCAACCATTTATTATGTTTGACCAAAGGTTACCCTATGTATTACTAGAAGGCCGATGATTTCTAAGATCATATTAATGATGTTTTCAAAAATGATTTCATATTCCATTTTCAATATGTTTTTTTGTGTACCTAATTCCAGGTGACCCTGGACTTAATAATCTTATGAGTTATATTATATGTACCTTTATGTAATAAATCATGAGTACACGTGTAATATATACAAGGTTTTTCATAGTTCAGTAAAATACTACTTGGGGGATGTGTATCCCTAGAGTTTGGTATTCTGATTTGAACGCCATGGTATGTATCCCTGGATTCATGAAGACGTTAGAGTGAATATACAGATATAGATATCCTGACAGGATTACCAGGGTGAGATGTGTCTCTGGAGTTGAGAAATATAATCTCACTACTGTGGGAAACATCCTCTATTTTGTGAAGACCTCATAGGTATTCCATGTATTTGGATATTGTGACAAGAAAATTAGGGGGAGGTGTATCCTTGAATTCTAAAAATATGATTGGGATATGGTGTAATAAATCCTTAATGTCATGGTGACCTTAGAGGGTTTCCTGGATATGGTGGTCATGAAAAGAGTATTGTGGTGGTGGGGGGGGGGGGTGTATACCTTGAGTTGAAGAATCTGATTATACTATAATATGTTTCACCATTGGAGTAGTAAAGAGCGCACTAGACTGCCACTGTAGGATGAATGGGGGGGGGGGGGGGGTGTATCCCTAGAGTCAAGGAATATGATTTTACAACTATGGGATGCATTCTCAGAAAAATGAAAACCTTAGAGGGATACCGGGGATCTATATCGCACATATTGTTTGGGATTTAATATCTTTGAGTTGTGTTTAGGGACACTCTTCCATATGCCAAAGTCGGTATGGTTGATCGAGGTCCTGGACATGATGATCAATAGTATTTTCATTTATATATTTTTTTGTGAGTTATCCATTATTTCAATTTATAATGTGACTTGAAAACATTAATATAGATAACAATTATAATGATACTATGTTGGTGGTTCCCTATTGAGTTTTGTACTCAAACCCTGCTCAGGCCGACACAACACTTTGGTACTTGACCAGATGTTCACTTGGTTTCAGGAACAAGTTAGGTTAGTGGTCAAGATATCATGGTAAAGCATGAAAACAAAGATTATACCTATATATTGGATAATAATTTCTTATACATTCTATTGAACCCCTATCAGATTTTTTATTTTATTTTGGTATATAGCACTGACTGATCTAGTTGGTGGACAATTATATGTATAGCCTAGATGTTCGCGTCTTTATTGAATTTCATGAATTTTTTTAATTTATATATATGTGAACATTGGATATTTACTACTATGGATGATATTTCATTATTTTATATTTTATTATGAAATATGATATAAGTGGTATAGTCTCCCTACAGAACCACCTTAGACCCCCACTACATTTTGGTAAAATTTTACCCATAGGGAGGCATACGTTTGGTCATGTGGGAAACTGGTATTGCTATTGGTTATAGTGTGAAATAGGGTGGGGTGTTACACTCTTAATGACTGCTAAGGTGGGAAAATAGATCAGGTGTCCAATCCCATGATATATTATACCCTATGTTCATGAAAAAAAATCATGCAACATATACATATATCATATGAATGTATATATATATAAGGCTTTAGGGAATATCTCCATCAATTCTCCTAGTAGCAATAAATAAAAACAGACTTGATGAAATGTCACCTTATATTATATCATTTATAATAACTTTTTAAACTATATCCAAAAATCTTTTATATATCTTCCAAAACACTTTTAGAAAGCTATCATTAACTTTAAATTGTGTCACCTCATAAAATATCATGTAAATAAAAATCCAAAAACAATTTCAGATTTACTCTAAAATAATCTTAGAGTATCTTTCTGAGTCGAACACTATACCCATACAATCAACCATAATGTGTGACCATACAAGACAATATAACATTGAAAACAAATACACATATATAGATCCATATATGTAAGAAAATAGAGGCCTCCTGAAAAGAATTAATAATGATCAATCTATTAATGTATTTGGAATGACCTACATAAAACACTTGTATCTTAGTACTTGTTTCCACCAATATGCATCGTTTGAAAATGTTCATTCTCATATTTTCCCTTTTACCACGAAATCAAGTGACCAAGGGACACAAAGCTTGTCATTCCCATATAGGAAAATAATTTTCTTGATTTTCAAAGTATTGAATGATCTAATTGAAGAATATATCAAATGTCATTCATACTTATCAATAATAACATCACACATCCTTCATTATCATAGACATATAATATCTAGGTGTGATATCAAACTCTTATAGTCTATCTCAATTAAGTCCCTAATTTCAAAACAATCATACGTGAGGAAAAATATCATCTTGGTTAAGATCCAATTAGTGATATGATCTGAAACATACCCAACCACCCTTGTATTAGCTATCTCAATATATAGACTTTTTTAAGTTGGGTATCAATCTGTGAATGTTATCTTTTAAGGTATCTTACCATCCTCAAGTAGTGGGGAACCAGATATAATACATTCACCTCTATTACACCAATGACATATGTATGATAGTCCCTATGGTATAATTATGCTGGTCATCTAGAGCACACAGAGAATCATATTCTATGTATTTTCCGTCATGATGATATTCTAAACCTCTATACAAGAATCTAACTCATTCTAACCTTAATATTTCATCATAAACAATTATACTCTATAAAGAATAGTGATTTGGGATACACTAGAATTTATACTCTATGTTTTAAATTATCATTAAACCTAAAAAAATGAAGATTTATATATACATTTGTGAATCCAACATTAAATAATGATAAAATAGAGATTGCATTTAATATTATATATTTTGTTACTCCTAATCACTTCAATAATATATAAAAGTCCAAAATAATCTGTAGTTTATCATACCATATATAAAAAACTTCTAGATCATCCTTATGTTTGCTACACATTCTTGGTTTTATTAATAAATTTCAAAATATTTAATATAAGTATAATCACTATGTGAATATAAAATAAAACACTACCAAAAAACCCTTTATTGAGAAACAATTATGGAGTAAGTCCAAATGAAGAATTGTGTGATTTATGAATCATATTCCTAATGATTAATCTTTTCAACATATTAAAACTTTTTAAGATTACAACACCAAGTGTTACAATGTTAACATATAATTTCTTCTCGAAACTTATTCAATGTTTTTCATCATCATCCTCTTGGGAACCATAGCCCAAAAATTTTCTCTTAAAATAATGTAATTACGTGAATTATTTTTTACTAATACATTTTGACTCTCATAGGATATTAATTAAAATTCACTTTAGACTTAGATTGTTTTAATTACTTATTTGATAACGTTTAACTTCTAGAAGTAAAAAAATACACCCACTAGCCTCTTATAAATTATATTAAAATTTTAAAATATATTTAAGATACAAAAACCCTTTTATATTAATGAATATTTTTTTTTCATTTTATAAGAAATATTAAAGAAATAAATATATCATATATGGTATTAAATCTCTTTGGAACATTTTTTTTGAAAATTATAATTTATTAAAATATACATACTGTATCACATACCCTTCAATATTAATTGTAATGACATTCATACATAAAATGAAAATTCCAAATACTTTTATAAACTCTTTTATTTATATCTTGGATAACACCGTTGTAATGAATTATTATTCTTTCTTCATAAACCCCATGTTTCAATGAGCTTTATTTCCTTTTTGAATAAAAATTGTTGAACTTTTCCACAAACATGTCTTTTTATAGTTTGAACTTTTACAAACATGTACTCTCTAAATAGTATTATATAACTATGAAATCATATGTAAATTTCATATTTATATTATCAACTCTTTTAGAACATCGGGAAAATATTATTTGAAATTATTCAAATTTTCATAACATTTCCATATATTCCTGTAATATAAATTCCATTATAGTAAAAAGCTATATTATTTTATCCTAAAATTAAATTATAAAATTAAAAAAATTCTAACCATGTGTATCAAAAACTCCTCATCTCATTTTATTAAAAATTGCTTTCATGCTCTTACAAATATAAAAATGATATAATACAAATCTTATGACAAGTTCATCCAAGATTTAGGGATCTGAGTTATCGATGAAATAAAATCATTTGATCTGTTACATGAAAAAATCCATCAAGATCCAAACATAATTTCTTTTCAAATTCTAACTTTATATATATTTTTATGTGTCATAAATCATATATCTATGAAAATAATTGAGTTAGCTTCTACAACTATTAAATAATTAAGGAAAAATTTAAGGATAGTAATAAATTTAGCATATTTAGCCACATTGAATATTATATGATTAATTGGATCATATTGATTGTATTAGATTGAAATCATTGATATTCCTAATAATATTGTGTATATGTTTGGAGATAGATATCCATTTGGTCAGTTTTCATCTAATGACTTTGAAACCATAATTTAATCACTATATACATACATAATCATCTAGATTCACTTTTTTATAACTAAAAAACTAGCTTATTAAGGATTAAACTCTTCTGAAATAAATAAATTTTCCCTTTCCTTAAAATAATAATATTTATTAAGAACTTTTTTAAGTTACCATTACATAGAGTAACAAACACTATGTTTTTCCTTATCAAGGACTGATCATAAATATTACATTGATGCTGATGATATTATCTATAATCGAAGATTTTATAATATGTGTATTATTTATTATTATCCATTAAACAATGAATTTTATTAAATGAGATCCCACTAAAATTATGAACCCTTTTTAAAAATTCATCATACCCATCTACGGGACATGAGATATATTTCACCATGAAAATGACCCCTCATTTGTGTGGAACTCATTGTCTTAATATTTTGATAGGGAATCATCCTATTCATATCATATACGACTCTTGGATTGTTGATTAGATAACACTTTTTATGATCCATCATATGGATAAACCCAACTCTACTCCTCTGGTATCCCCACACATGGTGTTTCCTAGCTGGCATAACCCAAAGAAAATATAAAAAATGAGAAAATCAAAAGAAAATATAGGGGTAGCCCACTTTGATCTGAAACTTCCCAATGATGATCCAACATCAGTGATTACTTTGTTTTCATTAAACATATGATCCACGTACTCCCATATTTTTCATGAAACTTCCTAGTAATATAATTGTGGTCATGAAAAGTTACACTTTGGAATGGATCACACACTTAAAATTTGAAGGGGATTTTATCACACCATGTTATCTCATGTTATTATCTTTCATGTTTGAATGCTTATATTAATTTAGTTTCAAATCCTTTTATATACAGTAAATCAATATGTTCAAACCATATTTATGTATAACTCTTTACATAACTCATAAGATTGTGTTACATAGCCCAAAATAGATACGAAACATGTCCATATATATCCATACACAACATATACATAAGGTACATTAAATAATATTGTAAAATAATAACATTAATGATTTGAGTAACCCTAGGGTGATAAATTTCCATCCCCATCCACCATCCAAGATATGGCATAATCCTCCCAGTAGACATGTTATTAGACCAAAAGTTCCTTTATCCAGGGATACATCACTCTAGGGATAATCCAACTCACCATAGATCAAACATCTAATATTCACAAACTATTTTCAACAACTAAATTCAATTAAAAACTGAGGTCAAGGTACATGAAAATGGAAACTAATTATACATGAATTCCTAGCATGTAATTCAAATATATATCTATGAATCATTTTGATAATTAAACTAAATATTGCACCATTCGTTATATAAACAATTTAAAACTTTCAATAAAACATGTAATAACATTTAAATAAATTAAAACATCAAATATTTGAACATGTGAAAAAAATATGTGAATAATTTATAAGTAAAATATAATTATAAATATTTTATAATTTTATATTTTATAATATTTTCATTAAATAATTGTTGATATATACATTTTATAATATATTTATTATGCGTACATTCATATTCTTCATTATATGACATTTTAATTTTAAATATATGATTTTATTTAATTTTAAACTATTTATAATCCAATTTTAATTCTGTAAACATTTAACATGATATAAATATAATGTACTTAATAATTAATTAAAAATTGATCATATAAATAATCGAAACACTTTTTATGTGGCTTTAGTAATCTCTAAATTAGGATAACTTTTGAATTTGAAGAATTCAAAATAATTAATTATGAACAAATCCAAATTTTAATATAAAAAATTTATATTTTGGCCTTATTTCATAATTTACATCACTTTTTCAATTATTATTTATGTTTTCCAAAAATGATATTGATTTCTATATATTATGATTTGGAATATAATTTTCTTGAACGGTTTTTTAAATAAATATTTTAATACATGTAAAAAATAAATTTTTTGTTAAAATTTAATTAATTAACTATAAAAAATTTAAAATTAATTAATTAATTGATATAAAAACCCTATATAAATTTATATATCCTAAAATTCTTTTCATAATGATTTATAATCAATTTATAAACCATAAAATCCATTTTATATATTAAAAATAGTTTGTAATAATTTTCCTAGTTACCCTTATAATGGAACCCAATCCTTCATAAATGTATGCATTATATAACCTTAAGAAAACACTCTGTATATGAGTAAACTAATTTTATATCCTTTTTATAGAGGTAGTAATTCCATGCATTTATGTATCCCAAGATTATCATGCTGCATAAGGGTACTACATTGGTAACCTTTTCCCATACATAACTTGTGTGAGGACAAGCGATCAGTTTCATTTTCAGGAGACTTTAAAACCCACCACTACCTTTAAGTAACAAACACCTCACATGGAAATTTCAGGTCTTAAATTTTAGTGGATTTAGGAAAAACCCAATTACACATATGTATCAGTATTTCGTGTAAGGGTAAACCTGGTGACCCTTACATAGATCAATCTACATAAGAGAAAACATTGATGAATATTATTAATACCACTACATATATGGTTAAATCCATGGTCAACCTTACACATATCATATGTGTAAGTTTAATGACTTGGTTACCTTTATATAGACAACATATATATGGGTAATTCATTTAAAAAAAATGAAATTCCAAACTATGAAATAGATATACCTTTTCAGTTTTCTTATTAATTTACACACATTTTTTCATAAATCATAAGCATTTGATCACATTGACACCACTGGTAGGGTTTTTTTATAATATAATAATTTAAATTTGATTCAGTTAAATAATTTAGAAGCCAAACAAGGGGATCATTAATTCCTAATAAAATGAAACTTTGTTATAAAAACCATAAATAAAGAATATTATAATACTAAGTGTGCCATTAACCAAAGATCCACAACAACCTTTGATCTTCACCTTCATATGCATTTGATAGAGATCACATAGTACCTAACATTAGTATCCCACCACTATGATGTATCCACATGCTAATTTGAAATGCATTTCATACATGCAGGATTAAAATTTCTCCAATGTTGTTCTATTATCCTAGAATTCATGGGAATAATAAAAAAAGAGTCATGGTTTAATAGAGTTTTAACCAAGTATATTAATAACCCAAACACAACCATCGTATGGTAGCGGTCATTATAAAGCCTTTGAGGAAGATCCTCTATTGTAAATAAATTAACTCAGGCATTAAAATTCATGAGTTAATTATTAAACTAGAATAACTATTCACCATATGAATGTAACTTTAATTATACGTTTAATTTTATTAAATGAACCTCTTACTGATAATTATGTTGGGAAAATGGTTTAAGAGTCCATCTCTTATCAAATAATAAACCCTATTTGTTCATCAATTTTTACTTCAAAAGGTTATAATAATTCATTTTCTCCTCCATGGACTCCATAACAAAATGGTGTTTTTGAGAGATGAAATCTAACCCTTAGAGAAATTTTAATAACTCTCTTAAATGATTATACCCCCTAATAATATATTTGACACAAGGCAGTTCGTACTGATTTTTTTTTACATTGAATCATGTTCTAATATGACCCTTCGTTAAAAATTCCCCCAATGAGCATGGGAAAACCAAAATTCCAAAATTTATCTCTTTAATCATATTTGGTTGTAAATGCAATATTCTTAATTGATAATACAACCTCTGATAGTTTAACCCAAAATCCAATTAATTTTTTTATCGGTTTATCTTACTAATGTAAAGTATACTAAGTCATTATTAAAAGGTGAAATATTGTAAAAGAATCAATTTACATCATATTTGATGATAATTTCTTGGAATCCCATCCCTAAATTAACAAAATCGAGGCTTAAGTATAAAATGTGAACTTAAATAATCAATATTTTTTATCGAAATTAAAGATGTTAATGAACCACTATCAATTATTTTACCCAGGGCATGGGTGAAATCTAAAGACTATACCTTAGAAAACTTTATCAGTGATTTGAAACTTGGTACTCATTCCAGAAGGTTACTTTTTAATGGAGTTTAATATCATGATCTTGTATCAAACCAAGAACCCATTAATATTGATAATTTCATTAACGACAAATATTTGATAATATAACTATATGAGTAATTGAACTATTTCACAAGGAATAATGTTTAGGCTCTTTTTGGATGACCTGATGATCATCCCATTATAAATACTAAATGTGGATTTAGAATTATATTTGACGAGAATGGTAACATCAATTATAAAAAAGATAAACTCATATCCAAATGCTATAATCAGGAACAATGAATTAATAATGGTGAGACCTTTTCACATATTAATATTCATGAACACAGTAGAATCTTATTGTAAAATTCTTTTCTTTTGAAATATAATATTTCTAAAATTAATGTCAAAATTTACTTTTGAAATATTTTATTTATCAAAAGTTTTTTGTCAAAAAAATCCATGTTTTAAATATTAAAATGTTTCAAATCATGTTTTTATGTTAATCAGGGATATTTTTGGCATAAAATAAGACCTTCAAGATAGGTATAGATGATTAAATATATCTATTTTATAAAATGGTTTTAAAATTATAATATTTTATTCATATTTGGTTTTTAAAATATATTTTTAATGATTTATAAATATAAATTTTATGGTGTTAATTTCATTTATTTTTTGAAATATCTATGTAATTAGTTTTCAAATTTTATTGTTTTATAATTATAAATGAGTTTATTATATGATAACAAAGAATTTTTATGGGTTTTCAAATTTATCAAAATAAAGAAATTATTTTTCTTATTAAATGTAAAAAAACTTTTGAAATATTAATTTTTTTATCATGGATCATGTATAGAAAATAAGTTCACCATTGAGTACATCTTGTGATTCCATATTTTTCAAAGCAGGTAAACTAGTTGAAAAAAATATCTATAAATGTATGATTACATGCCTTATTTAAATTATTTTTACTCATACCAAGTTATTTTTTTTTGTATACCATTTTTATCATATTTAATCCAATATTAAATTAATTTATTTTAAATATCTAGAAGCAGTTTTTAGACATTTAAATTGTTCTTAAATATTGGTTTATTTTATCTAAAAGATATAAATTTTTGAAAATAAAATATATTTTAATGATAATTTGAGATACATTTTTTAGATTGGAAATGTAAAAGTGGATCATTTCAAACTCATAAAAAATACCTTAGAATTGGATTAGTAAGATTAAACATTCCCCAGGTCTATCTATAAATGATGTGGAATATATGATCGCAACAAGTTGTTACACTGAAATTATTTTTGATGAAATTGAATATCTTATATTATATAGTAAATAACATTCATAATTATATTAATGATAAAGACACTATTTCCATTATAATTTCTATAAATCAAATTCAACATTCCAAATCAACCACTTTGATCTTGGACACCAATTTTAGAGATATCACTTCTTAAAAGGTGGTATCTTTCTAGATTTCATTGTCTTTAATCTTCAATTAGGTGATATCTTTAAAAAACCACTTGATTCAGATTATTACGAATTAACTATGGGTAATATTGTTTCAACACCGTAATAGATGTTATTCATTAACAATGGAAATCTTGAGATATTTTCAATTATTTTTCAAACCATTTATTGTTTTTATTTTTTATTTTAAAAATGAATTTTTTTTGAAACTGTTCATTATGTTTGGTAATGTAAATTTTGTGTAATATTCCTTGAAAATAAATTTCTTTCTAGATACAAACATGTGGATATGTTTATAGTGAAAAATTCACAAGAACCTCAGTGCAATTGGTGAGGACATGGAAAGTGCATCCAAGAGACCCAAGATCAAAACCAAGTGGAGGCGTAATTTATGGGTACTGTAGTAGCGCTGGAGTATTCACTATAGCAGGTACTATTAAATTTACTATAGTAGTTACTGTTCGGTGCTGTGGTAGTTGGAACTATTCACCCGTTTGGGCCTTCGGGCAACTGTTTTCGTCTTCGGGTCCTTTAAGGCCTTCGGGCCACCAAAGGGATTTAGGCCAGTGAGGCTTTCAGGGAACCAAAAGGCCTTTGAGACACAAAATGGACTTCGGGCCACCTCAAGGCCTTCAATACACATCAAGTCCTTTAGGCCACATGATCAACGTAGTTTCCCCAGACAGAGTGTACAAAAAAGTAGCGGCCCCAAATGATGATTTAGAGCTGGTGCACTCACCAGAGCAGAACCAATAGATTTGGAAGAATGAGAGGGCATTAAAATTCCATCAGGACCATCCTGTTCTTGCATAGGGACCTTAGCTGGATGACCATGGAAAGATGGAGAGCTACCATCATGATGCAGATGCTAGGGAGTGGCTTTTTCTTGTAGTTATAGTCAGGTTGAATTCTTTAAGACCTTTGGGTCATGTAAAGTCTTATAAGCCTATGGGCCAAGTAATATCTTAGCCTACGGGCCATGGAAGGGTTTCCCCTCATCCCATGATGGGGGGGGGGGGGTTATCGAGAATCAATAAAAAGATGGCCACCGGGATATTCGGGCTTGTGAAAATTCACCTAGAGGTTATAACCAGTAATTGGGATGGTTATATTTGTAATTTTATTTTTACCCTTGGAACAACTATTGGGCTTCACTACACACCTCGTTTTACTCTACTAGGGAATATTCTCAAGATTAATAGATAAATATTTCATATAATTAATAATGAATTGGAATTTATATAGTAAACAATGAATTTCAAATATTCTATTAAATTTTTATTTTTCATTTTTTAAAATATTAAAGGGTTATTTACAAAATCATTCACCTATTTTGAAAATATTGTCTTTTTTCTCTCTCTTGAATTTCATTTTTTATAGAACTCAGTATTTTTAATGAATAAATTATTGTGGGGATTATGCTATTAATTTTAAATTTTTTTAGATAATATAACCAGTTTTAATCAAGAGTATTTAAAAAATTATATTTAAATATTTTATTTCAATCTTGAATACACTCATTATCTTCTTTTTAATGAAAATATTGAAATTTTATCTATACTATAATTTTTTTTAAACATTTATATTTTTGGTAAAATACAATGAATTTTTTTAATATTATTTTATATTTCTATTTCTATCAATATATAATTAATGAAGAGTAATGTAATTTCATTTTATTTCATATTTACATAACCATTTTTTATATACTTTATAATAATTAAAAATGGGATAAAATTTATGATAATGGTATACTGGTTGTGTGTACAATGAAATGTGTTAAAAGGGAGGGAATTATGGATTCAAATGTATGTTTGAAATTCCTTTTGAATATGAATCCATTCAAACATCAATTATGTTCAATAATTTTTAAAAAGTAAATTGTTTTGAGTAAAAAATAACTTCTAAGTCATTAGTATCTCACTAGCTACACGGTGGAATCTAATCAGTTACCCAGTGGGGAATGGGTTGAAATAGTGATCTCTAGCATTCCCACCATATTGCTGGTGGCATTAAGAGGCTGGCCAGTGTCTTCAATTCAACAAGATAAAAGGTGTATTGATAGTTGTATTCAATGACTTTTTTGATCTATTTACACCTACCAATCAACCAACCGACCCCCAAATCCTATAAATATATCATATGGGAGATTTTACTTAAGAATCTATAATGATCTTCATTGATCTATAGAAAATTATGGTTAACACAAGTGACATAATTTATTCCATTGTTCCTCCTCATGATATCTCTTTGTGATTTATCCTTTAAAAACTTGATCGCTTATATTTCAATATCTTATTATGCAATTTTATGTTATCCTTATTTAAGTATAATTTATATCCTTTATTAAATGGTTTTATGTGTAATAAGTCCTCATTTTTAATACTTTTTGAGTATTTAGTAGATAGATAAAATCTATGTATTACTTTTTATGATCATGCGAAACTGATAAAACAATGGAAAAATTCTCATGTTTTCTAGATAATGATAAATTATAGGGTTATTTTTTTATTTTTTTAGATAACTAAAAATTGAAAGTATATTAATTAATAAACCCAAAATAGATTGGGATGGGATATATATGAGATCATAATTGATATATTGCAGAACTCTCCTAAAAAATTATTTTTCTTTTTTCTTTTTTACATACAATATCTTTTGGATTCTAAGATCCCTCATTTAATTATTCAATTATTATTTAATATCATTAGTCTATTAATATCTTAAATTTTATAAATAAATATCTTTCTAAATTTATATATTTTAATCTATGTGTTTACTTTTTAATTTCAATATTCTTATCAATTCAACTGTGCTTACATTGACTATTTTAAATTTATCTGTGAATTTCATAACTATATCACAATTATTAATCAATTTTTTTCAATGAAATTCACCCATATTATCATAATATTCAAACCAATATTAATTAATTATTGAACATTAACCATCAAAGGTTACTCATTTTAGCTTGGTTCTGTTTTATTAGAGGTAAGGGTTTTTGTGTGTTTCATTTAAATAACACGCCTTTTAATGATTTTTTGGTTTTAAATGAATGGTTTTATTAAATTGAACCAATATGTGATATATATGGTTACTTTTTAAAACATTTGAATGGTTTTATTTGTCTTCATATATCTGTTTTATTTATTTATAGATTTTAAAAAGTTATGCTTTAAAAGCTAAGTGATTTTAATAACTCACAAGGTGACAATTGAAGTGATTTTTTTTGGTTTAAGAAAATTTACCCCATTTGGTTCATAAAAAATTTAATTTATGAATTTATGTATAATTATTTTATGTGGAATTATTTTGATGTATTCTCAAATAGTTTTTAACAAAAATTTTTGTTCTTTCCCAATCATTTTCAAGGAGGGGTTTACTTGGGTTGGAACAAAAACATGTTTCAAAAGTGAATTTTAATTTGGAAGAAAATGTATTGCCATCCTGAGTGTTGTTTTTCAGGTAAATGCCTATTTAGAACCTTTAATAAGTTTTCCCAAAGTGCGTCAAAACTTATGTGAGGGCATTTTTCTTGTTTAACTTTATATGTAATTTATGATCCCCATGGGGGTTGTTGTTTATCTCACTTTTTGATTTGATATTGAGAAAGGGTTTGTTTCTTATCAGGGTGTAGTACATGAGATGTTGTTTATTTTAAATTTATTAAAATTGTTTTAGGGGTAATCCAATTATATTTTTTATTTATAACCTTCATCGATTGATGTCATGGGAGTCTTATATACTAGAGTAGAGGCCTATATAAGTGAAACCCCTATTGTATGTTGTTCTATAGATAGGGTTAGTGGCCCATGAATAATGAGTGAAACTGAAATATTTTTTTTCAATATAGTAGATGATCTCTATTTTGGTGGGTTTTTTGGGTTGAATAGTGTGACAATATTATTGAGACATATAAAGGTTCTTACTGGATTGTTAAGAGTTCAAGTATCATATTAAAGATCATATTAATTGAGTTTGATGATGTATCCAACGATTCTTAGCTCTTTTAAGGAATACTTATGTTATTTTGTTATACAAATTGTTTATATCCTTGGTCATTGATTGAGTTTGTGAAACCATTAATGCTTATTTATCTTATTATTCCATATTGGTATCTTGATGCCTAATTATGGATATACTACTATATTTTTTTTATTTTTTTATTTCAAATAAATTTATCAAATGGTTTGAAAAGTGGTGTTCAAAATGAAATTGACGTATAGTAACTAAAAAAGACATCAATAATTGATTTTGGAAATAATAAATAGGTCTTGGATTATTTATAATGAACATAAAAAAGGAACCACTTTTTAGGTTTTTGAATTTTTTTAATTAAAGTCATTGTTTATTCCCTAGTTTATTTAATTGTGGAAGATGCGTAAGAGACGTGTTTTTGGAATTATATTTTTTAATTGTGCAGATATGTGGAATGAATTTTTTATTTAGTTATTTTTCAAAACACTATTTATGTAATGGATTTTGAATGGAAATGGAACAATATCATTGGTAAAATCCAAATATTATTGTTTAGCTCACTCCCCACACACATCATTGGGTGTATATATATATATATATTATTTATTTCAGGTGCCCGTTTTATTATATTACTTGTATTTGGTCTCTTATTCAAGTTTCATGAATGATTCAGACCATTGATGGATAATTTTGGTATCGAGGAGTTATTATGTTAATATGGAACTAATTTATAATGGTTTGGATTTTACCTCTAGTTTATTTTATTTTTGGAGGGCCAGGTATCAGACGTTCAAACCTATATATTTATCTAAATGTCTTATTTATTTATTCCTATCTATTTATTTTTATTTAAAACATTTTATGCTACTTATGATTTTTTATTTTTTATACTACTGTGTTGTATTCTTATTCGATAGTTTCATTTAGTCTTGGGACTATATATTTTAACCAACGATGTCTGATAAGCATGTTAGTGATACCCAACTATTAGGTGGTAATCATGATGTGGTTTTTTGGATTTATAGGGTGAAACCATTCCCTAATAATATCTTCTGGATATCTATGAACTAATTTCAAGCATGTGTCAATCATAAATGCCCTAAATGGTCATTGAAATATCAGTTCATGTACTAGTTATTTGGTATCTCGAGACACTTTATTAAAAAGTTCTTGTTTGTTATTTGGGAAACAATTGATTACATAGTAATTTGAGGTGTGTGTCACTATTTTGAGTTGTAAAGAGAGAAAATTGGAATGGGGAATTATTATTATACATTATTAATATCATAATTATTTTATAAAAAGGGAATATAAAATGAAAATTATGAAACGAAAAAATGGTTGTTTCTTCTGGAAATGGGGATGCCCTTTTTTGTTTAAGGTTCAAACTTTACAATCAGTTTCTAACGGGTTTATTCATAGAACCAGAAACATCCAATGAATCTATATCCATCTTTACCTACATTCCAAAGGTAGGTGCTCATTATTCATGGACCAATGAGGATTTAAAATTTTCATTGGTTGAGAGGATGGGAGGTCAGGCTCATCACACCTTTTTTGTGGGAATTATTACCTAATCCGGGACTCTCTTATAGATTTCAGTTATGTTCATGAATCCTTATTAATTCACCAAGTATAAAATGAGTTTTCTTTTAGATTTAGCAATCAATGGTTGATATGTATGAGTTTTAGAGAATATTTTATATGTATTTGAGGTTCTTCATCGATAGAGAATCATCCGTATGTATGTGATATTCTTAGTCAATGGTATCATTCAATACATTATACAGAAATATTTTGGTCATTATGATGACCATACTTGTTTTAAATCCACTCAGTAGGGCACTTGATGTTTATTGTACTTCAGAAAGACATGGATTATTTTAGATTTGGGATCGTACCCGCAAATGGGATACCTACGTATCCTTGTCAAAAATGGAAACAGAACCCACATAATTCGATAAAAGAATATGGGGTTTATGCATGGTTAATGGACCAGAAAGAAATGTCATGATTTATTTGACACTCTAAACTCACTTGACTCATCCTCGGTGTGATAAACAAGAGGTATTAATAAATTTGACAATGGTGCCATGAAAGATGTAGTTATGAGAAATGATATGAGGCTTACGTATGTATGAATGACAAGGTAAATAAAGACCCGGACTTAAGAAAGAATCCAAAGAAGCAGGGTCCATAAAGGTATTTGTATTTTATGGAGATTCAGAATTTTAACATAGGAATTACTCCTAAAAAGGAAGACTAAATTATGTAGGACTTATGATTGAGTTTTATTCCTGAGATGGAAACCCAAATCAAAAGAACTAAGATTGGGGCTTACTTCTGAGAAAGAGGCTGAAGTTAAAGGAACTTATGACTGAGACTTACTCCTGAGAAGGAGGCAAAAGTTAAGGGAGACTATGATTTGGACTTACTACTGAGAAAGAGGCCCAAGGTAAGGATATATTCTCATCTTAAAGGATGACGTTACATAGAAAAAAACTAACCACGGTGACATATAGTTTGTAAGTCACAAGTTTTTGGGAGAGTTTCTCCCATAATTCCTTATTGATAAGGAAGCCACTTAAGGAAACAATCCATAAATGGATTTGAAGAGGGTTTTGAAGGATATATCTTGAATAGGAGAGGTGGATTTGAAGAAAGTAAGTGACTATAAAGGAGGCACCCAAGTATTGTTCTGGCGTGCAAGTCCTGGTTGCACAAGTATACTTGCGAGACATGAGTCACCTCGGGTGATGAATAATCTATTGGGTAATACTTGGGCGACTTTGAACCCAAGCCCTTAGTATCATCCCTAAAGGATTCCAAAAGTGTGGCGCGCAAGTTCCATTGAGAGGGAAAGTCCACGCACAAGTGTATTCATTTCCCTTAAGGGGTGGACACTTAGGCGTGCAAGTGTTGATTAATTCTAACACTTAGGCCTTATCCTTATTCTTTATAGCTTTCATTATAGGTAAAGAATTACTTTAGAAGTGTTCGGAAGATGTCAGAAAATGACTTGGGCAACCAGAGCTTGAATCTGAGTTTTGGAAAATTCATCCTTTAAATGGGGGGCCCACAGGGGGTATTTATATTCCACTGGGAACCTTGGGTGAAAAAAGGAATAGGGCGCACAAGTTACTTGCCCGACCCATAGGTGGCATGCAAGTGACTTGTGCGACGCGCAGGATACTGGAGTGATGACCTCCAAATGAGTTCCTGGTTCATCCCTTTGTCAATTTTTGATGTTCTTCAAAGGGTGACCCTCATTGATCCTAAGGTATTCCCGTTTTCCATTCATTGGACTCTATGATGGAATGGAGCGTCAACAAAAGTCCCCCCTCATAGTTGGATCTGAAAAAAGGAAAGAGGATTTGACTCTGAGTAGAAGTAGAAACTAGGGTTCAGCAGAACTTTTACAGGTTCCCAATTTAATGAGTACACTGTCTCTTATTGGCTGTTTAAATTCATGCATTTCGGAAATAAAAAGGATTATGTTTAAGGTCGAATAGCTTTGACTGAATGGATTAAAATTGACTCAATTCCTTGATAATTTGTTTGAAAACATATTACAACCTTTAAGTATGGGGGGAAAACATATTAACAATGAATTAAGAAATTTTGAATCAGAGGGTTGATATGAAAAAGGGATAAAATTCATTAGAGGAAGTATTTCCTAAGAGTGAAGTTACCACTATTTGAAAAAACTGTTAGGGGGTTGAATTATGCAGGGCCACTTAAGGGAATTGGCTGCATAGTCAAATAATAGAATCTGGTGGCCGACAGGTCCGTTATATAGACTACTTATTCAAGGCCACCTAAGAACATGTGCTGCATAGTCTGGCAAAATAACTTTCAGAAATTTTACTTTTCTATTGCTAAATGCCAGTGAAAGTTAATAGAGATTCAAATTTTCCAAAGCATAGTGTCTCCTGTATGGAGAGATGTAATTGAATATGGAGAATATATTCCCAATCAAGATTGAAAAATTATTGGTTGAATGTCACTCCTACAAAGGTCTGGGCCAAATGCAGGGAAGGGAAATATAATCCATAGAACTGAATACTTTCTGATCATGAAAAAGAGTATGGTACAAATATGTTAAGGATGAATGTTTTTTGCAGATACCTACATATCATCGTTAAGACCAATAAGGAAAAAAGAGGTTTTCCCTCTAATAATGATGTTACCACTATTTGAAAAACCTATTACGGGGTTTGAATTATTCAGGGCCACTTAAGTGCATTGACTGCATAGTCAAATAATAGCATCTTTTGGCTGACAGGTTCGTTATGAAGAGTACTAAGGCAAGGCCGGCTAGGGGAATGTGCTGCATGGTCAGGAAAACGAATTCCCAGAGATCAGAAATTTTGTGACCAGAAGTCAAGAAAAGGGTTAGGGAGGTCTGTAAGTATTTAGGGTTAGGAGTATGACACATGAAAATGGATATTTTTCAATGCATGGAAGAGACACCTAAACCAATGCTGACCATAATCATGTTGTGGCTGGGTCCTGAATTGGAATGCCGGAGTTCACTACATATCTCATTAGGATGATAATCAATCTATAGGTAGTTCTTGAAATACCGTTTAATGTCATGTGAGACTAGAGCTTATGAGATCTTAGTTTAGGGTCATAGAGCTCGGACCATAATGAGGGAGACACATTTCGTGTTTTTTATAAACCTGATGTGAATAAAGACTAGGGTTTTCATACCACATTCTTGTGTTCACGGGGGGATTTTTTAGCTAAGGGATTGAAAGTGGAGTTTGGGGTTATGCCCAAAGGCTTGGGGCTGGGTTCGAGGGATTCTCAAACGTTCCTACATATCCCATAAGAATTGGAATTAAGCCATACATAGTTATTGAAATACCCTCTACACAGATTTGGTTCGTACATGTGAATGGTGAAAGGGGACCATAGTGCAATGATGGTTGGATCCAAGATTAACGGTTCAGGAATTTCCATGTATGCATGTAGTCCTTGGAATATAACACAATTGTAGATCAATGTCAATAATGATTCCTTCTTAGGTGAGGGTGTCAGAGACTGCTGTAGTTTATTGTCTTATAGGACAAAAGTGTGAATAGTTTAAGGACATATGCATGGACCGATGCTGCATAGTTTAGCATCATGTACCTAGGATGTATTTCTATGTAGTTTAATGTCTTACAGTGAGGAAAATTAGGGAATGTATAGTTTAATGTCATATAGAAAGGACGATGATGAAACAATGTGAATATATTTTTTTCAGAGGGGGGATTCACGGATCAACATCATATTTGATAGAGGTGAACCCATGTGAAGTTATTGGTTTTGGGGTTGAACCTCTGGTGGTTGCCTACATACCCAGCCTAGAAGGCAACGATAAAAGTCCACGTAGTTCAATTGAGAATGAATTGATGATTGAGTTGTACTTGAGGACAACCCGAAGATGGTGTTGAGACTTATGAGTGGTTAGTGGCCCAGAGAGGGTGTAATGGTTGAAGATTACTCTAAGATCTTCTGATTCATGCTTGGTGTGAGAAATAAGAGGTACAACAACCCTAAATATGTATAGTTTAACGTCATTTAGGATGTACAGGGGACTGTTTCACAGTTTTAATGTCACATGTCATAGACATGGGGTTCTTTGAAATTTAACATCTTGTAGCTCAGATGAACATTTCAACGTAATGTTGGACGAAAAAGGGGACACAATTTAATGTCATGTTGGAAGATAGAGGGGCAAATAAGTTTAATTCCCTGCAGTAAGGACAAAAGGGACTATGTAGTTTAAATTCTTTCAGTGAGGACTATAGGGACCGTGCGGTTTAAAGTCTTACAGTGAGGACCAAGGGTGATACACAGTTTAGTGTCATGTAGTAGGGACAAAAGTGGTGTATTTGTGTTACACAAAATACTTCTTCAAGAATATTTCATTTTTTGGAGTTGTAATGAGTTCTCTATCCATTGATATTAAAGAATAATCTCCACTGGAGTAGACGTTATGTATTGTGTAAGGTCCTCCACACTTTGGATGAAGCTTTTGAGGCTTCTTTCCTAGTATCGTTGGAGTTATGAGGACCAATACCAATTCTCCTTGAATAATTTAAAGAAGACGGATTTTTTTATTGAAAGATAATGCTATTCGGTTATGATAGACTTCCAAGTGGTGCGTGGTTCACAATCCTTTTTCGTTAAGTTGTTCCAATTCATTAAATTGCTTCTGATATTGGTCATCTGTGGATGACTAATCAAAAATGGCTACTCTGAGTGAAGGTAATTGAACCTCAATGGGCAAGACTGCTTCCGTTCCATATACCAATGAATATTTAGTTGATCATGTAGCAGTGCGGGTGGTGGTCCGATAAGCCCATAAAGCTTGAAAAAGTTTATCAGGCGATTATTTCTTATCTTTATCCACCATATTTTGCAGTCTATTTGAAAGAGTCTTATTAAAGGCTTCTGTTTGGCCATTGGCCATTGCATGATACCAAGATGAATGATTGGATTTGATCTTGTATTCATGATACAACTTTCTCACCTTGGATGAACAGAAATTGGTGACATTGTTTGTTAATATGGTATGAGGGACACCAAATCTAGTAATGATGTTAGACTTGAAGAAGCTAATGATGCCTTTAGAACTAACTTTTGGAGGTATTTCCTCTGCCCATTAGGAAAAGAAGTCAGTACCAGAAATAATATGTAACGCCCCGACCCTAGTTAACCAGAGTTGAGGCATTATTACATAACATTGGCATGATCACAAGGAAATCTTGTCTCAAAAGACCGATCTTCTTAGTATTATTTGAAACAGTATTCACACATAAGTTCAAATTTACAACTTCAAAAGAAATACAACACGAATTTATTCCATTGGAAGCATCCAAGACTCCTAAATAATGC
This sequence comes from Viscum album, assembly GCA_963277665.1. Taxonomy (NCBI): domain Eukaryota; kingdom Viridiplantae; phylum Streptophyta; class Magnoliopsida; order Santalales; family Viscaceae; genus Viscum; species Viscum album. Next base: position 1,419,016,607 of record OY728153.1, on the reverse strand, counting down.
ATGCAAGTCACTCATAAGTAAATTCTTCATATCTTGGGAATATGAATCACAAGAAAGGGGTGAGCTAAAACCCCCAGCAAGGGTAAGAAAAATAGCAGAATATAACATAAATATTAAGCATGGTGAATAATTGAAACCACATGCCTTTACCAATAATAAACATGAATACTTTTTTGGCAGGAATATGAGCTGAGTAAATAATGCCATAATAAAACATAATCATTGGTATTCTACTAGTCTAATGACCACATGAACCATCAATATTATTTTCATAATGAGGGAATGTATAATGCCGGACATTCTGAAACACTTTTTCAAGGCCTTACCCAAGACATCTAAAAATTATTAAGGCCTTGCCCAAAACCACATATCAAATTGGGAAAGGGACTCAGCCAATTCCATATCTAATTGTCTCATGAGACCTACTGATGCATCGAGGAGCTATAGAGGGCTCCACCCGTCACTTACTAAGTCCAATACATTTTTCATATGAAAAGGTTTAAACATATCATAAACAATCGTAATAAAATTGGAATACAAAATTTCAATACCTTAACTATAAACCATGAATGGTATAAAAATATCACATCCACAGTCAAACATATCAAAAAACCTTCAATACAATATGGAAGATTTGTATCATAGTAAATCAAATTCAAATAAACTTAAGATCCATCAAAGGATGTTGACATAGATGAAGTCCAAACCCTTTTTAGAGAAATACCACTTTAAATTTTGAAATCATTTAAGAGTGAAATAATTATAAAGAAAACATTTAAATTGAAAATATTACTATAAGATTTTATGTGAATCTTTGATGATGTTGTAATGGCGGAAAATAACCGCACCCGTCATATAAGTTAAAAAAGCATTCTTACATTAAATTTGTCGAAAAGGTCAAAAAGTTCTTTGTTTGGAAAATGACAGAAAGATTCCTTTCAAAACATATAAGGGTATAAATGGATTTAACCCATTGTCTAGTGAATAGTAAAAATTGTTTGAAATACATTTTTAAGAAACAAGAATGTGGATTATAAAGAGGTCCCGTTAGATAATTATGTAAAAACAACCTCGGATAATGAAGAGATTGTAGAATTAATCCTTACCTTTTACTTTTCCTTGGTCGTGGGTAGGTTAACCTCATATATAATGGTGAAATAATTTTTATTAAATTATAAAAGAATAATATACATTAATATGATATCACATATGTTCTTTTATTATTGTTTTGTTAATAATATCTTAGTATTATCGTCGTTTCGGGTGTTAATGGATTCGTTTTCATTTATATTATTTGTTATGTGTGTCATATTTGTTATGTATGGGATGTATATTATTCATATCCATAATTATATCAAGTCTTTAAACATTATTTTTAATCATCAAATGAAATTAGTCTTGAATGGATATGATGGTGAATGAATCTCATCGCGTTCGTAGAGATGGTAATCCGTACGTACGTACGAACGATAATATCATTATCTTGATATTAAAAGAATATATACTTAGATAGTATATCATATATAAAGAATCATTATCATGTTATACTAATTATTTACATCAATTACACATCATTATTATAACCATCCAAATAATAATGTATTGAATAACAATTACACCACGACGTGGAGACGGTAAGCCGTACGTATGCACGTATGGTGACATGTCATTCAAAGGACGGATAGAAGACTATATATGGTTGTACCATATTTATAATAACATCATAGTATATAGAAGATACTTGAGTTTTCATTTTATAATGGAAATAACAAATAAATAAGAAGGGGAAGAAGAAAGGAACTTGAAAGAGGGTGGAGAAAACATTACCTCTTCTTCGGGTTCTTCATTTTGATTTGATCAAAAGGACTCTTTAAGTTGGCTTTATTATAAAACTAATGCCTCTAGGTTGAATTGAGGGAATATGAAAGGATATTTTGGTAGGGTTTGGCCGATGTAAAAGGCTTTGAAGGTATTCATAATTGGTTATAAGTGGTGTCCTTTTATAAGGGGGAGGAGGATCTCTTTAGGAAAAACTTTATGTATTATTTTATAATAAATTAATATTCGGTTTATAATAGATCCAAACTAGATTATTTAAAGTCTAAGGTGGGGATGGTTCGAAAAAATTCAACCAATATGCTTTATATAGGTTTGGGTCACTATATTAACCTTATCTTTTAGGTTTAACTCTTAGTTAATTAGTTTGACATTTACCAGGTCTCTTTGTATTTTTATATTATTTGGTTAATAAACTTTCTATAAAATATCAAGATAACCTGAAGAGGTTCCTTAAGGACATACCTATCATTATATAAGTCCTTTTTCTGAATCTTATATTTTTAGGAATATTATATCCATTAATAATATAATATTTATTTTCAAAACTCATTTATGTCAATTTTGACACTATTTAATAATTTATTTTAAAGTCTTAATAAAATTATTAATTCGAAACAAGTTCATTTAATAAATACTAAAATATCATATTAACCAATAAAATTCGTTTATAGCATCAAAAGTTTCAAATTATATTTATTATAACATTTATAATACCAATTATTTGATTCGTTCATTAATAATGAAAATACTGCATCATCATTGTGTCATAAATAAATTTAATTTTTCTATGTCTAAAAATTATATTTAAAATACCATTATATAAGAAATAATTTTATCTTTATAATGAATATTTATAGTTGAAGATATCACATATATAAACCTATTAAAAAATTGTTTTTCTAAAAGAAATATGCTTATTTCATTTTTGTATTTTCTTTAACTTAATTAATATAAAGTGTCATTATCACTTACAAGTGGCTTCATGAGGTCCCAAAATCGACCCAAAGATGACCATGGTCGGACATGTATTATCCAATAGGTTTAGGACACGTTTTAGGGTAATTTATTATTTTTATTATAATATTATTGTTTACCCTTATTTACCGGATTTCCCCATTAACCATGGTAAATAAAATATTTACCGAAGTAATTATTCAAAATCACTAAAAATAAAAGTTACCTATTTACAGAATTTGAAAGTCTTGATTCTAAATATTGAATCCATTTTTATAAATTCAAAACACAGAAGTGGCTAAAATTAATTTAAAATTAATTCCCGTTTTCAAAACAAAAAGTGTGTTTTTAAGAAATAATAACTATCCAAAGATTGACACTTGCTTTTTTCCAGTTTAAATTTGAATTTATGTGAAATGATCAACATTGAATTAAATGGTAAAAATATAATCTAATTATAATTTAAAATCTCTCAAATTCATAATTTATCACATTTAATTATTTTGATTAAATAAGTTGTTTTTAATTTAAATATATTAATTTTCACTATTCATCAACATATGAAATTTATCAAAAAAGTACCAAAATTTCACCCGAAGCTAATTTCAATATTCTGAATCCAAAAATGAAGTCCAATTTGAAAAATAAAATGTATAAAATTTCAAAAAGTGGGTATTACTATTCGTAACGGCTAGTTGATTGGTTGTGGTGTTTTAGAACTCAAAGTTGTGTACAACACATGGTACTGTATTATTCAAAGAGAAGCATACCATGGAAGATTGTGGTGTTACATTCTCCCCTCCTTCAAATAATATTTTCCCCGAAATTTCTATAATACTAACTCATGAAAGGACTCGAGGGGTTCTTCATCATAAGTTCCTCGGGTTCCCATGTTGCCTCTTCCATCTTATGGTTTCTCCATAGAACTTTTACCAGACGAGTCATCCGGTTTCTCCACACTTGTTCTCTGGTATCAAGAATCCTGATGGGCTCTTCGTAATAAGATAGATCAGGTTCCAGTTCTACTTTCTCATAGGTGAGTACATGTGTTGGGTCAGAACTGTATTTTGTCAACAATGATACGTGGAACACATCATGAACTTTGGAGAGACTTAGCGGCATTGCCAAACGGTATGCTAATGTCCCAATTCATTCTAGAATTTTGAACGGTCCGATGTACCTAGGACTCAATTTACCTTTCTAACGGAAACGTATAACTCCCTTCCATGGAGATACCTTCAAGAAAACATCATGTCCTTCCTTAAATTCCAAATCCTTCCTTTGGTTATTGGCATAGCTCTTCTTCATACTTTGAGCTGCTTTGATGTGGATTTGGATTACCTTCACCTTTTCCATCGTTTCATCAACCAATTCTGGGTCTACAAGTTTTCTTTCACCAACATCATCCCAACGGGTTGGTGTGCGACATCTCTTTCCATGTAACGCTTCATACAGTGCCATACGAATACTTGAATGGAAGCTATTATTATGGGAAAATACTACCATAGGTAAATATTGATCCGACATACACTAAAAGTCATGGGAGAAAGATCGCAACAGGTCATTTAAGGATTGAATAGTCCGTTCTGATTTTCCATCTGTTTGAGGGTGGTAGGAAGTGCTCAAATAAAGTTTAGTATCCAAGGCCTTCTGAAGACTCTTCTATAATCCTGAAGTAAAACGGGGATCACGATGAGAAACAATCAATAGGGGTACTCCATAAAGTCTCAAAACATCATTAATATATAGTCTTTCTAAACGTTCCAGTGGTAAATCTTCCCTTATAGCAAGAAAATGTGCTGACGTGGTAAGACGATAAATAATGACCCATATTTCATCATTCCTTTTAGGATACTTTTTTAGACCCATGACAAAGTCCATCGTAATATTATCCCATTTCCACTCAGGTATGGGAAGAGTTTGCATGACTCCTCCAGGCTGTTGCCTTCCATCTTTCACTTGTTGGAAAACCATACAACATGACACAAAATCAGTAATCTCTCTCTCCATGTTGTCCCACCAAAAATGTTCCTCAAATATCTATACATTTTGGTGCTCCCAAGGTGTGTAGAGAAATTAGAACTATGAGCATCATCCAACAATTCCCTTTTTAGATCAGGTATATCGAGAACACAAAGTCACTTCCTAAATTTCAAAATTCCATCTTCATACACAAAGTCACTCAATCTCCCATCATTCACAGCTTTAATCTTCTTTTGAAACTCTTTATCATCGGTCTGAGAACTATTTATCCTTTCTAGTAAAGATGGGTTGACAACCATGTGAAAAATTATATATGTTTCATCATCCATGGTTATTAACATATCCAACTTTAATAGATCCATGAAAATTGGATCCCTTTCAACTCTCATTTTGTTCAAAACTCCATGATCCTTTCTACTCAATGCATCTACCACCTTATTTTCCTTCCCCGGATGATAGTGTATATTGCAATCATAATACTTGAGTAGTTCAAGACATTGCCTTTGCCTCATGCTGAGTTATTTTTTTGAGAAAATATAATTCAAACTCTTGTGGTCGGTATATATCTCAAATTTGTCACCATAGAGATAATGTCTCCATATCTTCAAAGCAAAGATCACAACTTCTAAATCAAGATCATGATTAGGATAGTTTTTCTCATGAATTTTCAGCTGTCAGGATGCATATGCAGTAACCTTATCATTCTGCATAAAGACACGACCAAGTCCTTTCTTTGAAGCATCACTATAAATAACAAACCCATCATTCCCCGATGGTAGATTCAATATATGATCATTGACTAATCTTCTATTTAATTCTTCAAAACATTATTCACACAATTTTTTACAAACAAATTTAACCCCTTTACACGTGAGATTCGTTAAAGGGTTAGCCAATCGGGCAAAATTATGGATGAAATGTCGATAATAACCTACTATTGAGCCACTTTTCTTGGTTAAACACAATCTCAAGTACTAAATGAAATATTACTACAGTACAATCCTTATATACACCATAATTATTATAACTAGTACATCGTTGATACAACAATCAAATGACATAATTAGTTAGTAACAACATAAGAACTCTAATCATTCCTCCTCATGTGTGGTAGTTTCATTACTTGATTGCATCATTTGGGGCATACTCTGATGATTTTGACATTGGTTTTCATAGTGTCCAAACTCCTTGTAGATGAATCATTGTGCATTTTAAACCTTTTTCTTACCCTCGTAGTCATGTACTTGGTGTCCTTTTTCTCCACACTTATAACAAACTTGCATTCTCTTCTGGAAAGTTCCAGGGTGTTTCTTCCCAGAGTTATCACATATGGGAAAATTATTCTTTTCCCGCTTCCCTTTATCCATATTTATCTATTCCATACTTTTCTTATCTTGCTTCCCTTCAAATATATAGGACTCAAATAATTCTTTAATTATCTTATTAATACATTATAATATTTCTTCATATGTCGAGAATACATGGGAGACTATTTCCCTTCTAAATGTTGGATTTATACCATGAAAGATATGATCATTCTTACCCTTTGGATCATACTTATTGCTCAAGTTCATATTCCTTATACTGGGTTCCATTTCTATAAAATGGAATAAACTTGGTCAGTTTATGAATCGCAATGAATAATTCCAAACTTGTAAAATACCTAACGTAAATTGAACAATTTATGGATATAATCTATAATCATAAAGATGTTTTCTTTGAAGAAGTATATACTCATAAACCCTTCATAATGGTTTGTAAAAAATAATTATTATCCTACGAATATCCCCCGGGAGTGTCATAACCAAGAGTGCAGCAAGGCCCGTTGTCATGCCCCAGTTCCCATTCAAGTCTAGCTCAAAGAGGTGTTTTTGGGTTATTCCCCTAGGTACATCTGGGCCAGAGCCACCTCTACATGCTCGTATCTAGACAAGTATGTATTTCTCAAAAAACTCACAAAATCTCTACAATACCGAAATTCTAGGAAGTTCTTCTATACTAATCCTCAATGTCTATCTTAGGGCTATTTTCTCTAATCAGAGTTTTTCTAAATCTAGTTTCCCAGGTTTGTACTAAACTTTCTCTAATACCAATTGTAATGCCCCGATCACAGTTACCTAGAGTTGGTGCATTATTACATAACATTGGAATGATCACAAGGAAATCATGTCTCGAAAGACCGATCAGTTTAGTATTATTAGAAACAAGATTCACACATAAGTTCATCTTTACAACATGATAAGAAATATAACACAAATTTATTCCATTGGAAACATCCAATCCTCCTAAATAATTCCTAAAATTCACTCATAACTAACTTCTTAATATCCTAGGAAAATGAAACATAAGATAGGGGTGATCTCAAACGCTCATTAAGGGTAAGAAAAATAGTGGAAGATAACATAAATATTAAGCATAGTGAATAATTGAAACCACATGCCTTTACCAATAACAAACATGAATACTTTTATGGCAGGAATATGATCTGAGTAAATAATTCCATAATATAACATAATCATTGGTATTATGCTAGTGGAATGACCACATGAACCATCAGTATTATTTTCATAATGAGGGAATGTATAATGCCAGACAGTCTGAAACATTTTTTCAAGGCCTCGACCAAGACATCTAAAAATGATTAAGGCCTAGGCCAAAACCACATATCAAATTGGGAAAGGGCCTTAGCCAATTCCACTTAAATTTGTCTCATGAGACCTACCAGTGCATCGAGGAGCTATAACGGCCTCCACCCATCACTTACTATGTCCAATACATTCCTCATATGCAAAGGTTTAAACAAATCATAAAAAATCGTACTAAAAATAGAATATGAAATTTCAATACCTTAACCATAAAACATGAATGGTATAAAAATATCACATCTATATTCAATCATATCACAAAACCTTCAATATAATATGAATGTTTTGTATCATAATAAATCAACTTCAAATAAACTTAAGATCCACCAAAGGATGTTGACATAGATGAAATCAAAACCCTTTTTAGAGAAATTCCAATTTCTATTTTGAAATCATTTATGAATCAAATAAATATAAAGATTTTTTTTGAAAATATTCTTATAAAATTTTAAGGGAAGATTTGATGATGTTATAATAGAAGAAAATAACTGCACCCACCGTATAAGTTAGAAAAACATTCTTACCTTAAACTTTTCGAAAAGGTCAAAATGTTCCTTGTTTGGAAAATGACAGAATGATTCCTTTCAAAACACATAAGGGTATAAATGAATTTAACCCATTGTCTAGCAAATAGTAAAAATATTTTGAAATACATTTTTAAGAAACATGGATGTGGATGATAAAGAAGTCCGAGTAGATAATTACATATAAACAACCTCAGATAAAGAATAGATTGTAGAATTGACCATTACCTTGTACTTTTCTTTGGTTGAGGGTAGGTTAACATCCTGTATAATGGTTAAATAATTGTTATTAAATTATACAAGAATCATATACATTAATATGATATCATATATGATCTTTTAACATTGTTTTGTTAATAATATCATAGTATTATCGTCGTTTCGGGTGTTAAAAGATTCATTTTACTTTATATTATTTGTTATGTGAGTCATATTTGTTATGTATGGGATGTATATTATTCATATAAATAATTATATCAAGTCTTTAAACATTGTTTTTAATAATCAAATTAATATTATTCTTGAAGGAATACGATGGGTAATGAATCTCATCGCGTTCGTGGAGACGGTAATCAGTACGTATGCACGAATGATAATATCATTATTTTGATATTAAATTAATATATAATTGGATAGTATATCATATATACAGAATAATTATCATGTTATACTCATTATTTACATCAATTAAATATCATTATTATACCCATCCAAATAATAATGTATTGAATAACAATTACACCACGACGTGGAGACGGTAAGCCATACATACGCACATATGGTGACATGTCATTAAAAGGATGGATATAATACTGAATATGGTTGTAACATATTTATAATAAAATCAAATTATATAGAATATACTTGAGTTATTATTTTAGAATGGAAATAATAAAGAAGAAGAAGTGGATGAAGAAAGGAACTTGAAAGAGGGTGGTGAAAACATTTCATCTTCTTTGGATTGTTCCTTTTGATTTGATCAAAAGGGATACTTATGTTGGCTTTATGATAAACCTAAGGCCTCTAGATTGAATTGAGGGATTTTGAGAAGATATTTGGGTAGGGTATGTACAAACAAAAGGGATTTTAAGTTATAAATAATTGGTAAGAAGTGGTGTCCTTTTATAAGCGGGAGGAGGGGCTCTTTAGGAAAAAATTAAAGTATTATTTTATAATAAATTTATATTATGATTATAATGGATCATAACTGGATTATTTAAAGTATAAAGTGGTTCATGGTCGAAAAAAACTCATCCAATAGGCTTTAGATAGGTTTGGGTTACTATATTAACCTTATCTTTTAGATTTAACTCTTAGTTAATTAGTTTGACATTTACCTTGTCTCTTTGTATTTTTATGTTATTTGGTTAATAAACATAAAATAAACATCTTAGAGAACTTAAAGTGGTTCATAAATGACATAAATATCATAATATAAGTCCTTTGGCCAAACATTAGATTTTTAGGAATATTATCTAATTTAATAATATAATATTTGTTTTAAAAACCCCTTTATGTCAATTTTGACACTACTTAATAATTGATTTTTGTTAAAGTTTTAATAAAATTATTAATTAGAAAAAAATTAATTTAATAAATCCTAACATGTCATATTAACCAATAAAAGTCGTGTATGGCATAAGAACTTTAAAATTATATTTATTATAGCATTTATAACCCCAATTATTTGATTCTTTCATTAATTAGGAAAATACTGCATCATCATTGTGTCATAAATAAATTTAATTATTCAATGTCTAAAAATTATAAATAAAATACTATTATGTAGGAAATATTTATATCTTTTTAATGAATATTTATAGTTTAAAATAGAATATATATATCCCTATGTAAAAATTGTTTTTCTAAAAGTTATATGCTTATGTCATTTTTGTATTTACTTTAACTTAATTAATATAATGTGACATTATCACTTTTAAGTGGCTCCATGGGGTCCCAAAATTGACAGAAATATTCCCATGGTCAGACATGTATCATAAAATAGGTTTAGGACATTTTTTATGGTGATTTAGTATTATTATGATAATATTTTTTACCCTTATTTACCAGATTTACCATTTAACCATGGTAAATAAAATATTTACCTAATTAATCAAAATGTATAAAAACAAAAGTTACCTATTTACACAATTTGAACCACCTGATTATAAATATGGAATCATTTTTCCTAAATTCAAAACCCAGAAGTGGCAGAAATTAATTTAATATTAATTCCTGTTGTCAAAACAAAAAAGCGCGTTTTTAAGAAATAATAACTATCAAAAGATAACACTTTCTTATGTCTAGTTTAAATGTGAATTAATGTCCAATGACCAACATTTGATTAAATGGTAAAATTATAATTAAATTATAATTTAAAATCACTCAAACTCATAATTTATCACTATTAATTATTTCGATTAAAAAAGTTATTTTTAATGAAAGTTTAGTATTTTCACTATTCATAAAAATATCAAAGTTATCAGAAAACTACCAAAATTTCACCCTAAGATAATTCTGATATTCTAAATCCAAAAATGAAGTACATTTTGAAAGGTAAAATGTATAAAATTTCAAAAAGTGGGTATTACTATTCATTACGGCTAGTTGATTGGTTGTGGTGTTTTATAACTCGATGTTGCGTACAACACACACTACTGTATTATTCAAAGAGAAGCATACCATGAAAGGTTGGGGTGTATTAGAATATACATAAACTACTTGGATGTAGCCTGAGGATAGGCTCCTACTATATCCATTCCCCATGTGGAAAATGGCTATGAGTATTTAGCGGTATGAAGAAACTCTGGGGGTTGATGAATGAAGTTGGCACATACTTGGCTTGAATGACATTTTTTAGTGAAATAAACACAATATTGCATCATTTAAGGCCATAAGTATCCTAGACTTCAGATTTGACAAGAAATTATATGTCTAGACTAGTGGGCACCACAAACTCTTGCATGTACTTCATTCATGACAACCATTGTCTCATCACCATCAATACATCTGAAGAGAATTCCATCAAAACCTCGCTTGTAGAGAATTTTTTAGTGATCTGGGCTATCATAAAGAGTAAAATTGACCACATGTCACTAGACTTGTTCTTTCCCATCTCTATCAGGTGGGAGTGTTCCATTTTTAAGGTATTACCTGATAGGTGTCATCCATCCTATAGTATGACCATGTGGTTCAGAAATACTGATGACTGTTTCATCCCGATTTGGATCTGTTAGGGCTGTGGCTACATTAGCCAGTGCATCAACTTGGGAATTTTGTGATCGTGGGACATAAGAAAATGTTGGTTCTGAGGGAAATTCCTCCATTAACTCTCCGACGTAATCACACAAAGGGATTAACTCTTCATTTCTTATGGAATAATCCCCAATGATTTGTTTGATTACCAAATCCGAAACACCTTTTACCCTCATGTGATTCACCTATGCCTGAAGCACCAATTCCAAGCCTACGATGGGAGCCCGATATTCCACTTCATTAATTGTACCTCCTTCCAACAATAAGAAGGAATAGGGTAGCACTACTTTTTCTTGGAAAATAAGAACGATTCCTAACCCAACTTCGTTGAATTTAGGATCTTCCATTTTCTTCCTTATTGGACTTCTGGAGGCACCATCAAAGTACATTTCCCATGATTAAGGATTATCTTTAATAGAGAAGACTTCCTCATCAGGATGTTCAATTTTAAAAGATGTATGTTCTACATATGGGTGTTAAGCTAGAAAATCGGCTAGATCTTGTCCCTTTATTGGCTTTAAGACACATACTGGATATCAAACTACTGCAAAATGGCTTCCCACCTTGCCAGACATCCTATAAGCATTGGACGACTAAAGATAAATTTGATCAGGTTATTGTGAGATGCCAATTGGACCTCATGATGTTTCAGGTAGTGTCTCAATTTTTGAACACAAAATATTAATGCCAGACAACACTTTTTAATACATGAATATCAAGTTTCCCCCTCAAGCATATTCTTATAGAGATAATAAAGGTTGTTTTTATTCCCAACATCATTCTTTTTGAAAGGAAGGCACTCAATGATCGCTCTAAAGCTGTCACATAGATAATAAGTGGTCTTCCTTCAACGGGTGGCATTAATACCCGTGGGGTCAAGAGATATTTATTGATAGTATCAAATACTTATTGATATTATTCCTTCCACTGGTATGTGACTTCATTATTCATTAATCCAGTGAAGGGTAAACACTTGCCTACAAAATTGGAAATAAAACACCGAATATAAGCCAATTGTCCTTGAAGTACTCTTAATTCTTTAAAATTTTGAGGAGGTAAAATAACAAGGATTGATTTTGTGTTATCTGGACCAACTTCTATACCATGATGGCGTACAACAAAATTCGATAAATTTTCCCGAGGTTACCCCGAAATCACATTTCAAGGGGTTCATCTTCGATATGGTGCATGGCACGTTGATACGTTACACCTGAATTTTTCAAGCCAAATGGCATTGCCCGATAGAAAAGAACACATTGAGGATCTTTGAAAGTTGTAGACTCCTCATCCTATAGGGTCATTCATATTTGATTGTACCCAGAACATCCATCCATTAAGGAAAGAGATTCATAGCCAGCTGTTGCATCCATTAGGAGTTTTGTGATCGAAACTGGAAATTAATCCTTAGGACAATGCCTGTTAAGATCTCTAAAGTCAATGAAAACTCTAATTTGTCCCTTATTCTTTTTCACAGGGACAATATTATCCAACCATTTGGGATACTAAACTTCTCTTAAAAAGTTAGCTTTGATAAGCTTATCAACTTCAACTTCAATTTTGGAGGCATAAGTTGGGTGTGTTCTTCCCGCGGCTTGCTTGAATCCTCGATGTTCTTCGGGAAAACCCAAATATTGAGTGGAAACATCAGGATCAAGATATGGCATTTCATTATATTTCCAAGAAAATACATCTTGATTTTTCTTTAAAAATTAAGTATACATTTCTTGCTCTTCAAGAGTCATGGCCGCACTTATTAATGTGGGGTGTGGATCTTCTTTTGTACCTAGATTTATTTCTATGAGTTCATACACTGTTGTAGAGATACCCTCTTCATATGCTGGGGGAGAATCCCTGAGATCTTACTCTTCATCTTTAATATGTGTTACTTCTTCTATTTCTACTTTCATAGTAGATGACAAAGAAGAACTTCTATGGCCAGGCTAGAAGTTTAAATTTGAACATATTGGAAAAGAGGCTGTCATTTCTGACCCTATTGACGATGAAGGGTCTTCCTGGGGTGATAGAGAGGTGATGATGGATTGAGAATCGACATCATTATTTTTCTCTAGAATTTCTATAACTTCTCCTAATATGTTTGATAAATTATAGAATTTATGTATTTCAGTGGATGAAATGAAGACATCTCCATTTAAGATTTCATCATTGCTTGGAATATCAAAAATTTCTCCTATGATGTCTAGATCAATTGCCGTAACTGATTTTATTTAAGTTTCCATAAGAGTGTTTAGATATAGATCTATATTATCAATTTGACTGATAAGAAACACCTAATATTTACTCACATGTATGAATGGGTTTACTGGAATCTTTTCCAAACCATATGGAGCATTAATTTTGGTAACCTTCTTTGCTGTGGATTTTTCCTTTCCCTCCATGTGATAAAATTTTACCTCAATGTATTGAGATTCACATGTTTTGAATGTGGAATTGTAACCAAACAATGTCCCAATTTGTTCATTGAAACAATATTTGAGACACTGATGTTATGGAGAAGGTACGACCGCATGTTGATGTAGCCAAGGTCTTCCAAGAAAAATTTTGAAAGCCGTGTCCTGATGAACAACCATGAAATCTGAATTAGACACAAGATATTCAAACTGAATTCTGAGTGTAATCTCGCCCAGAGGTTCTTGTTCATTCTTATCATATCATTGAAACATCAAATTAGAAGCGGATAAATTAGATTTGGCGAGGCCCAATCGACAAAGTTCACGAATTGGAATGAGATTGACTCCTGAGCCATTATCAATGAAAGCTCATCGGATGTCTATATCATTGACTTTTCTAGATAAATACAAAGTTCAGATATATCTGTGTACAACATCATCTTCATATTCATCTGTAAAAGATATCAGTACATGGAATTCCACAGAATCATTCTCTATATGGTAGACCTCAACCGCAACAATTTCAGTTTTTAATTTTTGAGGACTTGAAAAAGTCTAAATAAGTGCCTCCCGAAGATGTTTTGATAGATTCAAGGCATCCAGGATTGATAAATTTTCCGGTACATAGGCCAAATGTTTCAAGACATCATAATTTTTGTGCAAAGGTCTGTGTTTCACATCATAAAAATGTGGTTTTTCAAGTGCCTTGTAAGTTGATACTTTGGCAGTAGATGCATCTCGTATCGGGGAAGGAGTTGGAAACACTCCTAGCTTGTGTTAATTAGACTGTCTAGGTCTATCTATTTACTGAGAGGAAGAAGGTGTGGCCTCTAACCGGTCTTCCAAAATAACCATGTCAGGACCAAATCTACCATGTGTGGATGAACTTCCCTATTCCTGTTGAGCTCACTGAATGGATTTTCCATGAATTTCTGCTGCATATATAGTTCTAATAGGGTTAGGATTAAAAGAGAGGATTATAGAATATCCATGCCTTCCCCTGTATCCTTGACCTTTGTCTCTTCCTCTAATTCCTCTGTGAGATGCAGGGAATTCAGGCTCATCATAATCGAAACTGTCATTGTTATAATGATATGTTAAATGAATCATATTAATAGAAACAAAGATGAATTCTTCATCTGATAAAGAATCCACCTGATTATCTTGTTCAGGCTATGCCATTTTGTGGGGCAGTGCCCACGATTTTGAAGCAGGTGGCATAAAATCTACCAGAGTCAAAGGCAATTTTGTCTTTGACACAAACTCGTCTTCTTATGACTGCTCTTATTTATTCAAATTACGCTGCTTCTTTGAAGATTTTCATTCTGATAAAGAGGGTTTTGCTGTGGAATTCATTACAGAAGACACAATTGGTTGATTCAATTGTGTTCATAAATTGGAATGAGTTTGGTTGATCATTTTCCTGACCATCCAATCATCATATTTCTGCGTGTTTTTACTTTCGACTTCATGTCACTAGCCTTCTTCCTCTAGATTAATAACAGTAAGACATGCTACCTAGGCTGAATGACCTTTCAGTTTTACCTGTCTAGAGTCCACCATCTTTAGTATGGGGTTTTTAAAGACAAAACACTCCTGAATGGGATGTCCCAACATCTGATGAAATGGGAAACAGTTGGGGAGGTCTTCATCTCCTTGTTCATCATTTTGGGACTTGGCAACTGAACCAGATTGTTTTCCAGAGCCGAGATGATGTAGCCAGAAACTTGTTCATTCTGAAAAGAATAAATTTTTCTTTTCAAATATTCAAATTGTTTTCGTCTTTGATCGCTTTGATCAACTTGATGAGGTTTCCATTGCTGTTGATGCTCAAGAGGTGGAGCCCTTCAATATGATGATGTTTTTGAAGTAGAAGTAGGTAAAAGTGCTTGTTTAAGTGTAACTGTAGCAGTATCTTCCTTCCCTATTCTCCTTCTTGGAACTGATGCAATTACACAAGTTTTAGCCTCAGTCATTGTAAGAGAGTCTTCGATCTGTTGAGCGATTGAAGTAAGGTCTCGAAACCCTCATGTGTATTACACATGGATCAATGGTGTGCATAATTCATCACACAGATTTGCCACACAGTTTGGAAGAAACTCTTCTTGAGGGAGTGCTAAACTTAAGGAATATGTTAATCCCTTTCAGTGAGAAATGAAATCTGAAACTATTTCATTCTCCCATTACTTACAATTAGTAAGATAAAAAACTATCGTCTTTGTGAACGTTGAGCTAAATTGAAGAAGGATTTTTTGACGGAGATCCACCCACCCAGTAATTGACCGAGAATGCAAGATTGTGTACCAGACAAAAGCAGGTACTTGTAATAACTAGAAAAAACACCCGAGATTAACTACATATTGTTTTTTAGGAGTTCTCATCATGATATCACAATAAGAAAAAAATGTGTTATGTGTTGTTCTGGATCTCCCGAACCATTAAAATTTGGGAATGTGGTACTCGTAAAATTTGAAGGGAGAGGAATTGCATTTACCCAATTTGGGTAAGCTATCTTTTAAGGTTGAAATAGTTCACACATTCCTTCCATAGTTCTTAACAGATATGTTAATGAAATAATGGTAGTAATTATTTTTTTAGAAACATCTTGTTGAGCTTGTACCTGTGTAGGTGCAAGAACTGGAGTTTGGACAGGTGTGTCGACCGATACTATCACAGATGGTAGTATTACCGGTTGCTATCATGTATAACCCATAGGATTAGACTTTTGAGGGTGTGCTTTTAAAGGGGGATATTCTTGATCCATCCCAGTAACTGCAACAAATTTTCTTTAGTGATTAACTCCAGCATGCTTAGGAGGAATACTACCTTGAAGTAGTTCTGCATTTTCCCAACTTAACTCCTTCATTTCTTCCTCTTGTTGTGCGAACGTTGCCTCTAATGAGAGTGATTGACCTTCTCCAGAGGTAGGGTGGAATGTAACCTTAATTTTTCCTTTCCCCTTGTTGGACGCCTTTTAGAGAGCAGGGAGTTGGTTATTTGAAGGAATACTTAAATTCTGGGAAAGCCTTTGATTTCGAGTATACACACCTTCTTCATTTGCCTCTTGGTATACAGACTCTTGAACATGAACTTCTTCATCCAATTCATCTGAGTGAGCCTCATGTTCTGGTGGATTAGTGACAATGGTATTGATAACATTTATCGATGCATAACGCATTACAGTCCTTCGGTCAGTGCTTCTGTGATATTGTCTTCTTCCACGTCCATTATGAGACATTGCCTTTTGTTTGGTTGATCCCTCAAGAACTTTATGATGAACCAGAATTCGGAGGGAATCTCTTGATAATTTGGCTCTACGTTCCTCTTGTGGATTCTTCCCTAATCAAGAGTAGAATGACTTTTGCTGAGGAAAATATTGAGAATTTTAAATAGTTCCATGTCTGGTAGACTGGGGCTATTCCTGTTTTTTCTACTCAACTCCTAGAATCCTATCTATTGATCCCGAGGGTTAGATTAAAAGAGTCCCCAGTCTATCATGATGATGTGGATCTTGAGCTGCTATATCTGAAACTTTATTAAAAGATCTCACGATTTAGTGAATTTTAGTCCGGAAATTGATTGGATGCATTATCTATCATCCACTCAAATCACCTGGCTTAGATGACTATTGAATTATTTCTCACACCTCTGTCACCTGATGATGCACATTCTCTAAACGAGAAGCCTATTTGATATTCTCATTTGCTTGATGCAAGAGTAATATGAAAACTTGTTCTTTATATGATTGGATTTGGGAAGAACTAGTTGAAGCATGTTCTTGAGCAAGAATTTGATTACACACAAAACCAGTTAGATGTGGCCGGCCATGGGTAATATCATTTCATGAGACCACTTTTGGTGGGATTTGGTGGATGGAGAGCACAGCTAAAATAAAGTCTCCATGAACACCCCATCCCCTGATATGAATATCATATGGGGCATTGGTAATTAACCTGCGCAATATTTTTAATGTGCCAAGGCATGAATGCTGAAGGGTTCTCTATTGCTTTTCAACCTTTGGATGTCGGGAAACTAAGAGAGATGCCAAGTAAATTTGGCATTCAAACCCTTATATTATCTTTACATGATTATGATATTCATCATAAGATAATATTTTCTCTTTTAAGTGACAAAGAGTTTTCTTTATGTTGAGACGAATATCATGAATACAATCATCTGTCAATGTTTCAGGAATATCATTCTGAGAGCCAGCCAAAGTCCAAAACATGAATGATATTTCACCTTTTTCCAGTTGTTCTCTCATATTCAACACTACCTCTTTATCATTTTATGAAGATTATTCTTCCTTATTTGACCAAAGATGGTGTTTCTTTGTTGCTTTATCAGATTCAACATGATTGGTAGAGAATTCACTTGTCAAATTATAAGATGAATGACCCATGGGTGGTTCAAAAAATGACCTACACCCCGGGCTATATTTTTCTTGAGAAATTATTTCACATGCTAATGGTAAGGCATCAGACATGACTGGCCTCGAATTTGGAAGTGTCTCAAGAAAAGAGGGCTTTCTAATTACTACATTGTCCATTGAAGAAATGTCCAGGCAATGCAAATTACTCCTACAGAGAGGACTTTCATAGATAAATTTATCATCATGGGAAAGAAGACCAATGTGGGTTACAACAAAAGATGAAACTTCTTGCCCCTTGGTCTTGTGGCCATGCAGTGGGTTGTTGTAGCTCTCATCTGAAGATGATACTTTGAGATCAACCGAATTATCATAAAGCAAGCCTTCATGAGGAATTGTCTGATGAAGACCTTCAGAATTATTGTTGTTACTTCCGGAATTTTGAAATGAGAGAGTAAAATCTTGAGTTATAACAGACAATTGTCTAAGGGCTTCATGAACTCCAGCATTGAGCAAGGCCTTATTGCAGATTGGCTCTAGATTTTTTAATTGTGTTGGATGGGTCTTTTTCTTGGACTCCTTCTTACTCACTTTTTAAATGACTTGTTGATGAAAGTGGTTATTATGGGCAGGTGTATGTGCCTACTCAGGATAAATGGTCAGGTTAGGATAATTATCTCCATTTAAATCCGGTGTATGTTCCCAACTTGATTGTCCGTACGACATGGGGGAGTATGACCCATGACCCTCATGGACTAGAACAGAGGTGTGTATATGCTATGGAGTGACATGTTGATGAGTCACTCCACTGATAGGGATAGATTTATGTTTCTTTCCTTGTGATGTCACAGAAGTTGTTATAATATTCTGACAGGTATCCAGAATATGGGCATGGATTTGCTTCTCCTCTTTCACCATAGTCAGAATGTGATTGGTGGCTTTAACTACTGGAATGGGAATATATGTCCATTCCATGTATGGAGTATGTGTATGTGCCTTCTCCTGTCCTCCTTTTCCTGTCAAATGATATTGAAAGTACTTATACATAGGGGAATAGAGTTGAGTCTGCTCCAAATTTGTCATTGGAGCTTTCTGACCGACTTCTCCAGGTGCTACCAAACAAGACTGCTGGGAGACTTGATGAACATTGGTTGGTGTATGTGCCTACGGGATATTCCCCATCAAGTATGGATGACGGGTTTCCTTTAATACTGGAAGATGAGACTGCTGATAGAATTGGGGATTATAAGCAGGTGTATGTTCCTGCCTATAGTACTCTATCGGAATTGCCTATTGGGATTGACGGGTTGCTGCCAGACGAGTCTTCTAGACAACGGGATTATAATGGATGGGTGTGTGTGCCCTCTCGTTGCTTGCCATCAAGTTAGGTTGATTGAATTCTTCAGAGGGAGAATAGGTAAGAACCTGCTCCCTGTTGACCGAATTTCACCTTTGACGATTCGTATTTCGTGATTGGGTTTGAGGAACCTAAGCTGAACACCTAGAGGTGATACCCTCCTCATGTTGATGGTGCACTACCACATGAGTCTGGCAGCGATTGTTGGTGGGAGTCCTCAGAAAGGAATATTGTATTCTTAAACTGAGGCCTTGAGTGACCTCTTCATTCACCTCCTTGTAATATGGGAGTAACTAGTTATTGCGTTCCATGGATAAAGACCCAAAACAGTTGGAGACGGTGGTTAGAACCACCTGCTTCTTGACCACTGGTCGTCGCTATCTGGACAACCAGGGTGAATTGTCAATTTGGAGGTCTTGTCGAGTGGCCTCCAGATTCGGGGTGGTACCATGTTGACGGTATTCCCTCACCAACACATTCGAGACCCAACGTTGAAGACGCTGAGTAGGTGATGTCTTCCTCAGAGCAGACAAGGATCTAGCAGGAGTAGCATCCAAAGCATTCATAGGTGTGAAATTTAAAGAATCCATTCTGTGTTGCAGAGAGATATTGGAAAAGAGTTCCTTTTTGATATAGCAGACATAATAATGATAATTTTAGCCAAACAACATCTTTTGGATGAGAAATTATGTTATTGACTCCTTTATTGGCCCTCATATTGAGTTTAATAGGGGCCTAACAAATAAGTAAAATGTCATTTTAACTTGGTTAAGGATTCACGTCAGGTTTACCATTTTTTTTGTTTCTTATGGAAATGAGGATGACCTTGTTTATTTATGGTTCCAACATTCCAATAGGTTTCTAACAGGTTTATTCGTATAATGGGAAACATCAAATGACTCTATATCCATTTGGACCTACTTTCCAAAGGTAGGTTCTCATTAGTCATGGACCAACGAGGCTTAAGAATTTTCATTGGTCAAGAAGATGGGAGGTCAGGCTCATCACACCTTTTTGGGGGGAATTATTACCTACTTCAGGACACTCTTATAGATTTAAGTTATGTTCATGAATCCTTCTTAATTAACCAAGTATAAAAATGAGTTTTCCTTTAGATTTAGAAAACAATGGTTGATATGTATGAGATTTAGATAATCTTTTATATGTATTTGAGGTTCTTCATCGATGGAGAAACATCTGTATGTATTAGAGATTCTTAGTCAATGGTATCCTTAAATATGTTATATAGAAATATCTTGGTCATTATGATGACCATACTGGTTTTAAAGCCACTCAGTGGGGCACTTGAAGTTTATTGTCTTTCAGAAAGACATGGATTTTTTCAGAGTTAGGATCATACCTACAAATGGGCTACCTACGTATCCTTGTTAAAAAAGGAATCATAACCCACATAATTCAATAAAATAATATGGGTCTTATGCATGGTTAATGGACCAAAAAGAAATGTCGTGATTCATTTCACACTATATTCTCACGTGAGTCATGATCAGTGTGAGAAATAAGATGTAATAGTAAATTTTACGATGGTTCCTTGAAAGATGAAGTTATGAGAAATGATGTGGGGCTTACGTATGTATGACTGGCTAGGTGAATGAAGAATAGTACTTAGGATTGATTCCCAACAAGCAGGGTCCATAAAGGTATTAGTATTTTATAGAGATTTAGAATTTTAACCCAGGACTTACTTATGAAAAGGAAGCCTAAATTAATAGGGACTTTTGATTGAGTTTTATTCCTGAAAAGGAAACCCAAATCAAAAGAATTAATATTGGGGCTTACTTTTGAGGAGGCCCAAGTTAAAAAAACTTATGACAAGGACTTACTCTTGAGAAGGAGGCCCAGGTTAAGGGAGACTATGATTTGGACTTACTCCTGAAAAGGAGGCCCATGTTAAGGATATCTTCTCATCTTGAAGGATGAGGTTACATAGGAAACCCCTAACCATGGTGACATGCAGTTCGTATGTCACGAGGGTTTGGGAGAGGTTCTCCCAGAATTCCTTTCAGATAAGCAATCCAACCAAGGAAAAATGCCATAAATGGATTTGAAGAAAATTTTGAAGGCTATATCTTGAAAAAGAGAGGCGGATTTAAAGAAAAGAAGTGACTAGGAAGGATGCACGCAAGTATTGTTCTGGAGTGAAAGTCCCGGTCACGCAATTATACTTGCGCGAAATGAGTCACCTTGGGTGATGAATAATCTATAGGGTAATACTTGGGTGACTTTGAACTCAAGCCCTTAGTATCATCCCTAAAGGCTTCTTGATGAGTGGCACGCAAGCTCCCTTGAGATGTAAAGGCGGCGTGCAAGTGTCTTCATTTTCCATAAGGGGTGGACACTTAGGTGAGTAGGTGTTGATGAATTATAACATTTTATCCTTATCCTTCCTCTTTGGAGCTTCCATTCTAGGTAAAAAATTACCTTAGAAGTGTTCGGAAGATGTCAGAAAAAGA
Source organism: Viscum album (assembly GCA_963277665.1). NCBI lineage: Eukaryota > Viridiplantae > Streptophyta > Magnoliopsida > Santalales > Viscaceae > Viscum > Viscum album. The sequence goes on along the minus strand of OY728153.1, from coordinate 1,418,994,799 downwards.
CTTGGGCGACCAAATCATGAATTTGAGTTTTGGAAAATTCTTCCATTAAATGGGCGGCCCATAGGGGGTATTTATTGGCCACCAGGAACCTTGGGCGAAAAAAGAAATAGGGCGCACAAGTGACTTGTGCGGTATGCCAGATACTTGCACGACGACCTCCAAATGAGTTCCTGATTTATCCCTTTGTCAATTTTTGATGTTCTTCTATGGGTGACCCTCATTGGGCTTAAGGAATCCCCCTTTTCCATTCACTGGAGTCTGTGATGGAAAGGAGTATCAACAATAGTGATGAGATTTAATTATTCATTGTTCTTACTTTCATGATTTTTTATTCATTCACTATATTAACTTGTCATCACATCATAAAAAAAGGAAAATAATAAAAGTTAAGATGTAAAATGAATTAATTCATTATAATCATTGTTTGACTCATGGATCACCCCCACACCTGGACTCCCCCACCGACTTGGTTAGCCTCATCCCCTGAACACCCCCACCCCCTAGATAGACCCTCATTGATATCCCACCCCCATCCCTGGACACCCCCACCCCTGGACACACCACCCCCTTGGATAGCCCCCACCCCCGTATAAACCCCTCCCCTGAACACCCCACCCCCTTCGAGATCTCCAACCCCCTGGACACCCCCAACCCCTAGACACCACCACCACCTAGACACACCCACCCCCAGAACACCCACCCCCCTAGACACCCCCACCCCATTGGATAGCCCCCACACACCCTAGACACGCCCTGGACACCCCCACCCCCTTGGATGGCCCCCACCCCCTAGACTCCCGCACCCCCTTGGACAACCCCCACCCCTTGGATAGCCCCCCACCCCTTGTACACCCCCATATTCTGAATTCAATTTTGTATTTCATATTCTATATGTGTTGTACATAATTAAATTTTGTATGTAATGAATTCTGAATTGAATATACTATACCAAATTATGAATTATATATGTAATTAATATTTCATTTTGTATTTTTTTATGTGAAATTAATTCATATTTCATAATTCAGAAAATAATTAATTTTGTATGTATTAAATTGAGAATTTAATTCTGAATTCTGTATTTCATAGGGTAATTTGGTTTTGAATTGAATTCTGAATTCCCATGTGTACTATCGATTGCAGAGGGGGAGATAGGTCGGCCTGCTGCTGCAATTATAGCAAGGCTATTCCAACAGTTGTAGACCATTGGTATACGTGTGATGAGTAAATTGATACCAATGGTTTACATAAAACAATTGGTATATAGTTATACAAACAGTTAGTAAACCATTGGTATAGAACATGTAATCATTCATTACCAATGGTTTTATGCATACTGTTGGTAAAGGGTTATTCAAATGGTTTTTAAATCATTAGAATAGATTTAAAAATACTTAATTTTAAAAAGGAATAAACCATTGGAATATATTTATATCAACGGTTATCTGAAACCATTCGTAGATGGTGAATTATAGATTAGTATACCTATGGTTGTACTATAACCATTGGTATTTGTGTACCCCCACAACTAACTGGCCAATGGTTTGTGAAACTGTTGGTGTAGATTATACAAAACATTTTCATGCCATTCCCAATGGTTTTAATCCATTGGTATAAGTCAAATTTCCAGCAGTGAAAATCCCACTAAGATTGTCTATGTCACTCCCTACAGACATCATTTGGTGCATGCAAATATTTTTATTTATTTTAGGTTCCCATTTCATGATATTAATTGTATTTGGGTTTTTATTCAAATTTCCTGAACTATTCATACCATTGAGGGATAATTTTGGATTTGAGCAGTTATTATGGGCCACTTGGAGCTAGTTTATAGCAGTTTGGGTTTTACGTCCAGTTTATTTTCAATTTGCAGGGCTAGGTATCATCCTTTGAAACCAATATATTTATCTGGATGTATTTTTTATTGATTCATATATCTTTATTCATATTTAAAATATTTTATGCCACTTTAGAGTTATTGATTTTATAGTACTATGATGTACTCTCGGTCGATAGTTTCATTTAGTGTTGGGACTATATATTTTTAGCATAGATGTATTATAAACAAGTTAGTCATACAAGATTATTATGTGAAAAAAAGGATATGGTTTTTTGGATTTATAGTGTGAAACCATTCCCAAATCAGATTTTATTGATACCAAAGAACAAATTTCAAGCATGTAGAGATCATAAATGCCCTATGATTGAGGCAGAAAGTCATTTGAAGTACCAGTTATTTGGTATATGAATCCAGTATATTAAAAATTTCTTCCGTGTTATTTGGGAAGCAGTTTATTATATGGTTCTGTGAGGTATGTTCCACTATTTTTAGTTTTAGGGAGATAAAAATAGTATTGGGGGTGTTATTATGATACTTCATTCATATGAGTGTTATACTTTAAAAATTGAATAGAAAATGAAAAATAATAAATGAAAAAATGGTGGTGATATTAAATTATTCACTGTTTTTACTTTCATGATTTGTTATTCATTCACTATATTTCTTTTTCATCACATGATAAAAAACCAAAAAAAGGAAAATAATAAATGTAGTGTAATAAAATGAATTAATTAATTGTAATCGTTGTTTGGCTCAGGGATCATGTCACAAAAGGGTGTATAATATATATTTGTATGGGGAATTGAATGATTACATTTTTATTTTCTCATTAGAATATTCATTTATTGTATTTAAGAGTGAAATTTCCTCTTTTAAGCCTTTTAATATTTAAATTTTTACACTAAACCAACCCTTATCAACCAAAATCTCCGTGGAAACATGTAATGACTAATTTTTTTATATGTTATGGTGTGAAAGGATGCAAATTTTCACAAGACAATAGAGATAATGAATGTGATTGGGAATGACAAATTCTCTATTTCAAATCCTTGAGAGGGAGAGAGTTTTATTTCAAATGGAGTATAATTTCCAAAAAATATTATTTTAAAGTGTTCCAGGTAAAATATCCTTGAAAATAAGTAAGGATTATCTAAAGAAATTTGGGGTGGAAGAAAAAAAATCCAATTTTTGAATGGATGGGGAACCTCTTTTTGTTTTTTTGAAATACCTTTATTTGATAATTGACATCATTATAGTGATAATGGGACCTCAGATTAATTTTTTTAATTGGGGGAAAAGTATATATTAATTTAAAAACAAATTTAGTTTCATAGTTGAAAATCAAAATAATGATTGGAAGTGGAAACATGGATATTTAAGAAGAATATTTTAAAAATAACATGAATCATAATAAAACAATAATTTTAAAGAAACTATATTGTCATCAAGTAAGAAAATTTTGGTGTGGAACATGATTTACTCAGATAATAAGGTCTAAATACAATATATCATTATCAAAGGTTAAAATATATCACCCTTGAAAAAACAATTGATATAGTATATTAGTAATGAAAGGAACCTTATTATTCTACGCGGTAGATTTCTCGATATGATGATGAAACTAAGTTTTTATAATGACATAGGATTATTTTAATGATGTTTTGGTTGAAACATAATCGCATTGAAATGATTTAATTTTGCAGATATCCAAATTAATTAGACTTGTATTACTTAAGAAATGTATACCATTTTTGTGGATTTTTTATTAAATTTTTTTGTTCAATATAATCTAGAAATTGATATAAATCATATTAAACTATGAGGTTATTATTATATAAGTGGATTGTTATGATGATATGGATTTCATTTATTTTTTAGGATCTTAGTGTAACTCTTACTTGTGGAATGAGAATGATTAATGTATTATTGAATGATCATTGGATAAGTAGTGTGGGTCTTTATGTTTATGCATGTTTCCTTATGGGGTTTATACAATTTAGTTGATGGTTTATTTTTTTAGTGATTACACATCTATATAATATAAATCATATTCACCCATATCGTTTTGTTATTGGTATTTGATTATAAAATTTAGTATATGTTATTATTTTTACACAATATTGGGGGTTTGGGGTAGAAGATCATTCCACCAAATGTTTACACTATTTCATTACTATGAATTTGAAATTGAGGTTTGAGATACTGCACTTATATTTTATCATTTCTCAACCATGACTATGGATTTCAGGTAGAGAAACCATAAACTTGTTAGTCCATAATTAAATTAGTTCATCTTAGGAAGTTCATTAAATATGGTAATTATAGTTGTATTTTTTATTTGATATTAACATTTTATGTTTTTTTATCTGTGTTGTGGATCCACTAATCTAACCCTGACTATTATTAACGAATACCAGTGGGAACATGTTATTGTATGTGACTATAATCTATATGTGGTGAGGATTAGTTATAAAATCTATTATATATGTGTTGATGTGGTGTATATTCTGATGAATAGTTATATATGATCATTACCTTTTTCTGTGTTACCAAGTGCCAGATTGAGGCACAGGTTGAGTGCTTAAGTTCTTGATTCCCTGTAGAAAGAATCAAATTATAGGGGAATTTATTATTTTGAAATTTTAATGATAAAGTTACGTATTTATATAAAAATTCTAATATTTAGTGAGAATTATTGTGAAGATCATTGCGTATTATTTATATAAAATAAACCATTGATATTAGCCTATATATATATATTATGATACTGAACTACTGTAGTGAAGACAATATTATTATAGGAAACATTTTAAATGAATTTTTGAGGTGTTTGGTTTTGTTCAAACTTTATATATTTTTTTCATCACATAAACACGTTCTATTTATGGGAGTTGGCTCACTATGTGAGAAAACCAAACGAAGGATTATTACTCAACAAACTTTAAACAAGTACATGTTTTTTCTACTGTGTGATATTAGTTACATTTCTATAAACATTTATTAATTTTTTAATGGAATACTATGTCTTAGAAGAATCATAGTATCACTCCTGTGGGGTTTTATGTTAATTTATGTTGTATGAGATGAGATATTAACACATTCTAATTTTTTAGAGTGTTTATTATCCTTAGCACAAATACTATCCCTAGACCTTGTATTAGAGATCCTGGGAATTTCAGTCGACTAACAGCTGGGATGTGAAACATTGTTAATCCAAACTTATTTTTGACAAAATAAATAATTAACTCCTACCAAATACATTCATCAATTTCTTTATATACATCGATCAATATAGAATTATTGTATAAATTCTCATAAAAGATTAGTTTTATAGAATGAATTGAAATTAAAATTAAAAAATATTTTAATTAACATATAATTTAAGATATATAATTTAATGATGATTTAGATATCCAACAATAAACATAGCAAAATCATTTCGGTCCTTCCTTTTTAAAATAAAGAGACACGAAATAAATATAGTGAAAAGGAAACAAATTTATATATATATATACAAGATCTAATTCTAATTTATCTTGGTTAAATATTTATTATACATAGAAAACAATAATTTTAAAATGATACAACTTTCGTTGATTATTTTTAAGTTGTATCTATGATAACACTACACTGGTTTTTTTAACTTCAAGAGTAAGAAGTCCGACATTATGTACTCAAAATAAAAATTATTTTTATCAGGATATTTTGATTGAAAATTAATTTTTTATTATTTCAAACACAGTTAAGAAAAGTGTGAGAAACCATGCATTCAACAACAAAAAGAAATAATATTACTGTTGAAGGAAAATTTATGTCTACCAGAATTAAGCTCCCAAAAAAAATTTCTTAGAGAAAAAGGTTACCAGAGTGTTTGGTTCATCCATAATGAGGTCTTAAAACTCAAAGTCCATCTTATCCCAAGACTGAACGTACTCTTCAATGATAAGCTTCAAATATTTTAGTCCACTAGCAAGAATAAAGTCCTCATTGTCAATCCAGGAATATTACTTCTCATTGAGTGTCACCCTTAGTGACCTAACCATAATTTTAGCAACATTATCTTCAGTAGCAATGAGAAGTTGAGCCTCTTCTGCCACTTCTTCTTCCAAACTAAAAATAAGATCCAATAGTTGATCACATATACCACCTAAATCTTGTAGGTCGACAAACTCACTATCTATCTACTTTCCATTCAACTTCTTTTTTAATATTATCTCTAGTGGAGGTGGTAAAGATGAGTTATCCTTACTCTCTTTCCAAATTCCCTTAAAACTCCAATTTCTCATTGGGGAACCATTTTCACTGGATTCCTTCAAGTAGACCCCATCTGAAACCATGACCTGTAATGAGTTTGGTTGTTCAAAAGAAAATCCTTCCTCAGCCATCCCCTCAAATATATTTCCCATATAAAACAAAGGGATGACCATTGAGTTAGAACCATCTGCATTTCCAAATGCTTCCTGGTTAACCACATCCTGGACATTCCCCTGCATTTCCTCCCTTAGTAAGGAACCACTATCTGATCCTATAATACTTGTAGACAAATTAGAAAACAATCCCTCTATATCCTCCTCCCCAAAAACATGAACATCACATTTTTCATCCTATGACTCATCAATATTTCACAAATTCAATTAGACCTCACTCTAAGAAAATATTCAATCCAATAGTTATATGACACTGAAAATGGGTATTTTAATTGATAACATGAATTATTTAATTTAATATAATAAATATTTTTTGAACCAAGACATGGTACAACCATGTTAAAACCTTTAAATATTATCATATAAACAACATTGTCAATGTTATTATAAAGACATTACGTCCCAACATCTATTAGGTGAAATCTAATATGTTCATGAATATTGAACATCATGAGGTAAAAAAACATAAAACATCCATAATAGGATAATATGTTCCATGATAATAAATCATAGGTCATTTTTATTATCCTTGGAAAACCAAGCATGATTTATAACTCATATATTCATTGATCTAAATTATCCTTCACACAGATTTCTTTTTGCAACCAACAAATTTTATCTCTTATTTAGTTTTCAAAATAAACCAAAAAAACTCACATATTTATGTCATTTTAATTAATTTTCATATATTTATTTGTTTTAAACAATATCAACGTTAAAAAAACCTCAAATTAAATTCCTAATGATAATTAAGATAGAAATTATAACATTTTGTAAAATTTAATATCATGTTTAGGGAGAGATTTTAATAATGTATAGTTATTATTAGAAATTATCGAACAGTGTATCAAACTCAATATTTTATACTGGAATGAAATTTCTACTACATATAGTTTTTTAAACTATATAATAACCATAAAATAATCCATTAACTATTGAAAAACATTGATAAGACCATAATTTACATGAAATTAATTAATAATTCAATATATTATTTATTTCTAAAGAGTATAGTGTTACTGGTGGTCTAGTGATAAGTTGTAAATGATATAATTTTTTTCTTCTATTCTATTTTAATTGTGTTTATGAGAAACACAATGTTACCAAATTTATTAAATAGAAATGTAATTTTTGTTGAAGATATGACATGAATATTCAACAAATTTATCCATTAAATTATGGTATATTGAGTAATCTTGGAATTATGTCCATTATTTTAATATTTGAGGAGACAAGTTTAGAAATATAAAGTTATTAGTTTATAATAAGCACACATGTGTTCATAAAGTATATATAATAATAAAAGTCATAAAATAGATAAAGGATTCAAATGGAGGATATATTGGAACACATATATATTACTATGAATTATTTCTAGGAAAATTGGAGATTTAGTATACACTTCTGATTATGATGGCTTTACATTTTTTTTCTTAGAGAATAAGAACTGTATGGAATATAATTTTGTGTAAAAAACTTTTTTCATCCAAAATATTCACATATGTGTAATTAATTATATTTTCATCCTACTTTATCAAAAATTACCCATATTATAATTCCATATAGTGGGAATCCTCCCATCAATTTATAAATTCAATATTTCAATCTCTATAAGCCTCTATATATTCATTATGAATATTACATGAGGTTAAAACGAATCAATACTCATGGTAATGCATTTATATAAAATAACTATGGATTTGGTCTATAAAAATATTTTTATAACTCCTATATTTACTTAATATATTCAATAATTATTTGTTATTTAGTGGATGAGAATAAACAAAAATTCTATTGAAGGCTTATATTTTTCCATCATTATAGGTTTCTTGTCTTGGAATATCTATATAGTGTACAACAAGGTCCTATTTGATGATAATATCAAATATCTAAGTTAATTAAACCCCATATTATTAAATTTAAACACCAATTGGGGGATTGTTTCAATATTTCCTCCCACTTAGTCTACCAATTTTTTGGTCTCAATGAAGGAGGTATGCTAGCTAGGACTACATGCACCAAATTTTTTACATTACATTAATTTTTATGAAGATGACCTATGTTTGGGTTGAAACTCAATGTTGATGCTTCTTTTAATTTGGATTATACTCTTAGATGAAACTTGTTGAGAATGTTTGGTGGTAATATAATTATAGCCTATTGTTTTCCTAATATGATTTTTTCTTTGTTTTATTGATGTGCAATAATCTCTACTTGGGTAAATAATAGACATGATCTTGAATGAATATTAATTTTTTGGTGGAATCTAATTTAAATAAAATTGAGGTTGAAATAAATTTAGAGAAGAAACCAGTCACCATTATTAACTTGTTTAATGTATTGGTGTCTTCATTCAATATAAAACTCCCACACTACTATCTAGAAGCAAACCAGGTAGTACAGAACATTGATAAAATGGATCTCCCTTATCTATCATATTATGTTTACATGTGTTTTATTGATTTGTATATCTTTATTATAGATGTCATAAATTGTGATAAACTTAGTGTACCACCTCCCCATCTGTTAATAAATATATTTATCTCATCAATAATATATATATATATATATATTCACATAGTAAAAACAATAATAAAACATTCAATGTTTGTCTAAAATTAAAATTCTTATCATTATTAATGTGTATTATATAAAAGTAATTTATAACCACCTTCCACCTAATCTTAATCTGATAACCATTTTGACAAAGATATTTAATTACAATTAGATTTTATCAGTACATAGGATAAAACATTTAATTATTTATTATAATTTTTTACCACCACATGTGAATTTAATTTTCCATATGGAGCATTTAATTAACATAGACTACCTATAAAGGTAAATTAATTATCAATACCCATTTATGATTGATAATATTTTTACTACATTTATATACCATTTTTGTCATGATATTATAAAAAAATATCCCAAACTTCAGAATTCTTCCAAATATAATGATTCATAATATTCATTGATGATAAAAGAAATTACATATATACAAACAAAAAAAAATGTAAGGTATAATAAAAAATAAACAATTGAACATAAAATATTTATAATAATATAATAAATTAAATGTATATAAATATGAGAAGAATTTATGAATTATCATCATGATTATGACCTTTATAGTTAACATGAAAATTAGATATAATTTAATTCATTATATCATCATCTTGTTTCAAATAATGATAAAATTTTTATCTTTAAAACATTTCACCATTACTTCAATTGATGTTTTACAAAGGATAAAAAAGTGTTTTTCTATATGATAAGAATGTTACTATTCAGTATTCATTCTACATTGAAAAATTTCACTCTCACTATGTTTATATTTATCTAAAAGAGATTACTCATCATTTGATAATTTTTAATAGTAGTACTTTACAATTTTATTTCATGTGATATACTGAGAAATTATGTACCATATAATGATAAATAAATATAAAATAATTTAAATTGGAATGTAAGAACCATTATTATTCATTTTAATTGTGTTTGTTTTTATGTTTCCCTATTTTAGAATTTAAACACAAACAATCCTTGGAAATCAATCTTTTGGTAGTGATTTTGAGTTTGATAAAAGAAATTTTAGAAATATTTTCCCTCGAAATAAAAAATTATTAATATAGTAAAGTATAAATAAGTGAATTTTTTATCTTTAACATGTTGAAAATTGGGATTATATCATCAATTAAACATAAATATATTTCTAAAATAGGAGTGAAACATCAATCAATATAATACAAAGATGATCATGACAATGATTTATGTTAATTATAATTCAAGAAAAAGGTTGAATAGAATATATAAAAATGAATAGGGAAATAAGAATAATTTGAGTGCCATATTATTACATATGATATTAATCCCAATAAAAATTAACACCATAGGGGGTGGATCAAGGTATACAAATTTTTCAATCAAACCTAGACTACTCTTATAACACCCCCAGATTTTTATGGTTTGATTCTCTTAAATTTTTTCAATTAATTAGATAACCTATATTGCTTGAAGTCTCGAGTCTCTTAGAAAAAATAGTTAGTTTTTGGAGATAGTCATAACCTAGCCATTAAACTTAAATTTTCATCTTCTATGTTTTGAATTTCGAAAAACAGACATACACAATTGTGATTAGGGAGATATTTGTAGTTTGATAGAATCAAGTTAATTTTCAGTGAATATTAACATACCCATATGAATAGTAAAATACCCTTATGAAGAGTAATATGAGACTTATGGATAGTAACTATACCCTTGAAAGTGTAATTAAATTTAAGGCACCTTAAAAATGAAGATAAAAAATTTATGGATAGGTATTTTTTGAATAAATAATCATTTTTATTAAAAATGAATTTTCTTATATTTAGAGACATAATTTTGAAAAATGGAGTTCGGTTTTAGATTCAACACTTTGAAAAATGATTCATGGTGCATAACCTATATCAAAGACTACCGATAGAATGACCAAAGTAGAATTTGTGGAGCTAAAGAAACAACTATATGAATTGTGTAAAAAAGGATTTATTCAACCTAGTGTTTCTCTATTGGGAGCACCTTTCCTCTTTGTCAAAAATAAAGATGGATCCATGAGGCTATGCATTTATTATAGGGAAAACAATTCTTTTACAATAAAGAACAAGTATCCTGGAATGAATAATGATGATAATATTTTTTGAAGATTGACCTTTGATCTGGATATCATTATTTGTGTCTGAGGAAGAAAGATATTCCAAAGACTGCATTTCAAACCAGGTTTGGGCATTACGAGGTTACGGTAATGCCTTTTGGAATGAATAATGCACCCTCTATTTTCATGGGTCTACTAATGATGGATCTTTGAATTGTTATAGAAGGGGAAATATCTTTCATATTTCAAATTATTTCTAAACCATCCTTACTAGAAATGATAAAAATTTCTCAATCCAATGATGATAATATACCAAATAAAGTTAATTTTTTTAAGGGTGGAAGATTGGTAGAAATTGTGAATGTAGACGAAGTTATAATATTTGGGAAGAGGTTATGTGTTCCATCAGTACCTGAGATAAAAAGGAAACTATTAGTTGACGATCATAGCCCAAATTTCTCTATACACTCTAGTATCACTAAGATGTGTATAGATTTGAAGAAACATTTTTTTTCTAGGATAACATGAATTGAGAAATTTCTAATTAGGCGTTAAGGTGTCTAGTTTTTCAACAAGTGATGGTTGAGAGACAATATCCTAGAGGGGTCATGACACCGATACTTATTCCTGTATGGATGTAGTTGAAATTACGATGAATTTTGTCATAGGACTATCAAGGAATCCTAGAAGGAATTATACAGTATGACTATTTTTTGATCAACTCACAAAATCATTACATTTCCCTACTATAAGAGAGGGTTTACCACTTGGGCGCCTAGAATGACTTTAAATTTATGATTTTGTTTGAATTAATGGTGCACCTCTATTGATTGTGCCCGGACAAGATCCCTAATTTACATAAAAATTCTGGAAATGAATTCCGAAGGCTTTGGATACTAGGCATCATATGAGTACTTCTTATCACCGCCAAACTGACAGATAGTTTGAAAGGACTATTAAAACACTAGAAGACACGTTGAAATAATTCTTTCTTGACATTGAGGGAATATGAGACCAATACCTGTATTCTGTAGAATTTTCCTACAATAATAGTTTATATTCTAGAATTCAAATGGATCCATATGAATCATTATATGGTAGGAGTTTTCAAACTCCAACTTGCTAGGATGGGGTTGATGAGAGGAAAATTATAGGCCTTGAACTAATTAAAGAGACAACTGGAATAGTAAAGAAAATATAGGCCCATGTTAAAGCCACCCAAAATAGGAAAAAGAGTTATGATAACAAATTGATTAAGGATTTGTATTTTCAAGTAGGATATCAGGTCTTTCTAAAAGTATACATGTGGATGAGTGTCTTAAGGTTTGGTAACAAAGGGAAACTGAGCCCTAGGTACATTAGAATAATTGAAACTCTAGAAAGAATTAGAGTTATAACTTACCATTTAGCAATGATACAATGTCTCTCCGAAGTTCATATGTGTTTCATGTGCCTTTGTTAAAGAAATACATGATAGGACCAAAGCATGTACTAACCTATGAATAAATAGAGTAGGAACCTTATTTGTCATACTTTGAAGAAACTACTGATATTCTTGACACTAGAGAGAAAATATTGAGAAGTCGGATGACTCATATGGTAAAGCTTATTTGGAGAAACCATAAAATATAGGAGGCAAAATGGGAACCTAATGATTATATGAGGATGAACCACCCAAATCTTTTTAATGAGCTCTAATTTTGAGGACGAAATTTCTGAAGGTGGGAATAATATAACACTCCAAAAAATTATTGTTTGTTTATATTCTTAAATGATTTAAATTCATTAGATAAGATATATTTCATTAACCACAAAGTCTCTTTGAAATAACACTTGGTTATTAGTGATATTAATAACCTATCCATTAAACATAAAATTTCAACTTATGTATTTTGAATTATGAAAAACGGATATACATGTTTGGGATCATGGTGTTATTTGGAGTCTCATTGAATCAACCTAATTTTCAGTGAATAGTAACATACCCTTATGAATAGTGACATACCTATATGAATAGTATTATACCCTTATAAATAGTAACATACCCTTATGAATGGTATCCCTATCCATGAAATTGTACATATAATATAGGCACCTAAAAAATGAAGATGAATATTCTAATTCTTTGTATTTTTCGATTAAATGATGATGTTAATTAAAAATTAAATTTATCGTATTTTGAAAATTATTTTTGAAAATTGTAGTTCATTGTTATATTATAAACATCCAAAAATTGTTAAGGCTAATTTTTTAGATTTTTTTTAAATACTTTATTTTTTGGCGAATAGTAAAATACATTAATTTACCGTATAGTACATTATAATTTAAGTCCACTCTTTCCAGCATCATGAGTGATGTATTCAACCAAATCTCAAACTTTCATGCACTTATTACAATTATAGGTCATGGAATCCTCACTATTTCTTATCTTGTGAATAAATAATAAATTAAGGAATAAAATATTAAGAAAACCCTCCTCCCATCCACTATATAAACCACCCCTCACCACCTCTTCCTCCCACACCACTCAAGCATGGATCCATACTTAAGTACTACCAAATACACTTCCCAAGCTCTCCCCCACGTCCAGGACCTACTGGTCTCACCAAAATCTTAAAAACAAAGGCCTTAATGAGATTCTCATAGAGGAGTACTCAAGAGGTGAACCTCTCTTCCCTTATCTTTCAACTTCTTTTACAAGTTCCATTACTTTGTGGCTCTCTCCTAACCTACCCTCATCAAAATGCTATGATAATTCCACTAACTTACATGGAATGAAATTTTATTATTCTATTGAAATATTCCATCATCATTTATCTTTTCCCCCTCCTCTTACAGTAAAAATAAAAATACCGTCTAAGATGTGTGAATTTTTCACATTCAATGATGATAGTTTTTAAATTCTATTACTATATTAAATACTGGTATTGAAACCTTTTTAATGGCTGAACCAGATCATAATATACATTTTTTAACTTATGCAATGTTCTGGATTCCTTACACACTCATAATCTAAAATATTAGTACAAAACAAGTTCATTATTCAAAAAACTGATAGGTTAATCCAAGTATTTATCATTAACAGTTAACTGATGAGTCATCCTCATGGTATATAACCAAAATCATTATAATACCATTATATATATATGTAATTTCACTAATAATATATATTAATTATTCGATATGTTTAACCACATTTCAAATGAACTTCTATTCATGAATATAAGTAAACTGATCATGAAAACCATGGAGGAAAATTATTCAAAAACAATAACCTTTAACTTCATAAACCCATAAAAGTTCATTGATGAACCCAATAAGGATAAAATAGATCAATTATAAGTTTATTCGGTTCTATTATTATTAATTAATGAAGAAAAATTTTATTATTTAGGTCATTAATATCAATCCAAGAAAACATTCCGGCATAATGTATGGGGTTTCTAATCACACTTTTATTTTCACTAGATTTCCATTTTTTCCACTTATTTATTTTATGTGGTGTAAGTTTACATCCGTTTTTTATATAATATCATGATTATATTTATATTCATGGTATTCATTGATTCAATTCATGATTATTAACTCGATTGATTATAATATTGTATGGCACTTTCTTGCAGTTTCCATTTCATTTTGATTTACTTGGTATTGTGAACCAAACTATTCTTATGTGGTGTACCTACTACCCCTTTGAGATAATTTTTCATTTGAACATTTAAATATATTATATATTCATATTCTAGTTTCATGGATATGACTATTCCTTTAAGTTGTATACCCTTTTGCATACAATGTTTTTTTGGGATGTTGTTTTAACTATGGAAATATTGATTAATATGTATCCTATACACTATAGAGATAATGAAAAGGCATATTGAACATGTATTAAATATACATATAAATAATGATTTGGAAATTAATTGATGTTATATGGCCATTATAGACCCTTGATGCATCATCATGTCTCATGAGATAAATCAGTTGGGGACAAACCCTTCGAGTTTGTTTCCAAAACACAATCATACGGGTATTTACCCACAGACATTAACCGTTTTGACAATATAGTTGTATCTTTTTTAAGATACATGACCTCTAATTAATACGCATTATTTTTATCAATTTTTCTTTATTACTTCCCTTGAGTTTTTCACTATGACAAAATCTATGGATGCGGTTTCATTCTTAGTTTGTTAATGTCATGTGTTTTTCATTTATTGACAATGCCATTTTTTCTGTGCCAATTTGATTATGATTAAATTAATTTTTAACCATGCTTCTACTATTTTTATCCCTTATAGATAATTTGAACTCACAACTTTTAATTTTTAACCTTCAATAGTTAATGAGGAGGAGACCATTTATTGAGTTTTTGTGGATGTAGTTTATTAGTTTTTGTTATGTATAGTATTTTGCAAACTTTCAGAATGTATTATGAGTTACATGTATGTATCTAGTTTCATAAAGACTACTAAACTAATAGTTCCATTAAGATTTCATTCCTTTTAATATTTCCAATGTAGTAAATATTGCACCGGCTCTGGGATTCTGGGGTAGGGGTGTAACAGTTGGTATCAGAAGAAGTTTAGTAGAAACCTAGGAAACTAGATTTAGGAAACATAGCTAATAAGAAATAAACCTAAGTTAAAATTTGTGTATAATCATAGAATAATATCCGGGAATATTTTTAAAAAAATATATTATGTGGGTCTTCCTATAAAATACACCTTTTTCTATATACTACATGTGGACATGGTTCTGGAACAAATGTACCTAGAAGTAACAACTCTAACAAGCATTTTTGGTCTTGACCCAGGGTATCATAGTACATGACAACATGCCTTCCTTAACACTTGGTTTGACACTATTATGGGATATTCTTAGGATAATTCAGTTTTTTTACAAACCATTATAGATAATTTTAATGTAAATAGAAACAATGTTTACGATTATGAGATTAGTCATGGATAATTTTTCAAATTATGCTAAGATTTTGCTAGTTTTAAATTTTGAATTATGAATTAATTTAGTGTATGTAATTGTTTATTGATGGTCCATAATGGATTAAGTGGAATCAATACCCCTAGACAATGTAGGGATTTCCCCACTGACCAAGTCCACAAGGTCAATGTTGGAGCAGACCAGATCATGACCGCATTGAGACAACTAACTCAGGTTGGGATGAATATCCATTCTACACCGGTACTATATCATTTCATAGGGAATAATCCCCCATCTTTTAGTGGGACTAGTAATTCGGTGGTAACTGAACAATAGATCAAATCCCTTGAAAATATATTTATAGTATTAATATGGAATGAAAATGAAAAGGTAGTACTATCATTATATATCCTCATGGGTAATAATGATCAATGGTGATCCTTAATCTAGAATACCAGAGAGGAAGAAGAAATATAAGATATAGAATGGAGAACATTTAAGGAAATATTATTCAAGAAATATTTCCATCGTGAACAATGAACTGAAATGAAGTGGAAATTCCTTACCCTAAATAAAAGTGAAGAAGAGAGTGTGGTTGAGTATGAGACTACCTTCACAAGATTATCTATGTATGATATAGATTACGTACATTATTTAGAATAAAAATTTTGTCATTTCTTTGAATGTATTAATAATTTTTTTAAAGGGTACTGGCTTCTCAAACATTTTTATCATCTGATAAAGTTTTATTTAGTTCCATCAAAAAACAGAAGGAATTTTCTAGATAAAATATATTCAAGTAAAATCAATATAAGAAGAGGCATTATAATAACCGTGGAAAAGATGATGTGTCTGTCACGACCCGTCCTCGGGGCCCGTACCGTGACTACCCCAAGCCCACCTTCCATAGGCTAGGGGATGACGACTAGCACCAAAGGCGTAAATCCTGATAAAAAGGGATGACATTGCCTTTATAAAAGTATAAAAACACAATAGTGTATGCAACAGAAGTATGCACTAAGTAATACTGAATACAAAAGTAAGTGATGAAAAGTAAATGGTCCAATATACAAACCCAACGGTAAAGTACAGAATAACTGTAAAGTTAGCACAACTGCAGTAAAGTAAAACAGAAACCACTGAGTCATCCTCCAGGAATCCCACTTGAAGGGTGACTACAGATGGCCTCCTCAGCACCTCATGTCTGTCCGTCCGATCCGTGTACGTATCGCCATGTTTTTCGCCACCGAGTACTGTCCAGCTCTACAAGTCTCTACCTTGTTCAGTGATGTCCATCATCCGTATCCAACACAACGTAGAGCGGGCATAGCCCGTGCAGTGGTCAGCATAACGATACTTAGTAGGGACCCCGAGACCTCGAAGGTCTTCCAGAATCCATGAAGGATAAACCATAGAAGAAAGATACAACCACAGAGTATCAACGAACCCTACTTAGGTATATTCCCATACATATACCTAAGTTATCAATCTCAGTTCGGATCCAACTCTCGAGCCCAAGATAAACCCAGTCCACACAGAAAAAAAGTCAATCACATCGATGACATTGTTTGAAATTCAAGACTCAGCTCACACAAGTATACATCTTTAGTATTACGATAGAGATGATCAGATGTAGTCACTAATTCATCTAAGCTGTCGGACCCACATAGGATACTAGACCAGCTACTCTGTCGGACCCACGTAGGATATTAGAATATAGGTGAACAGTCAGACCCACTTAGAATATAAGTAAAATAGCCATCACTGTCGAACACACGGAGGATTCTAGTACAATATTCATCATCGTCGAACCCAAATAGGACTCCAGTATGATATTCGTCATCCTCGAACCCACAGAGGATTCCAGTACGGTAGTCATTGCAGTCACAACCAGCTCTAGGGTTTCTGAACACTACACGATCAATTTCGGTAGGGTCCGCCTCTCAAGCAAAGGGGTCATTACATCAACTATCACGAATTCCGGATTTGATGTTCCCTAAAGTTCTGTCTCATAAAAAGGAACCCAACGCGGCAGACGGTGCGTCAATCAGACGCCCAGTCTGAGAGATATTGGCTTTTCCGTTCCAGGGGCCCGATTGGAATTACGCTCATTCCAAACCCAACCGTTTCCAAAGTCGTCCAAAATACTCTTAGAGTATCGCAAAAGGACCTCCTCATCATGAGGATCCCAATGCCGTAGATGGCTCGTTGATCGGGCACACAGTGGTGAAGTTATTTACACTTAAGCGTAATGGGCCCGACCAGTTAAGCCCTGTGGGAATGCGGGTCGGGCCGACCCAATTTTGGCACATCCGACCCCCCTACTGTTGGACCGGCCTGGTTAAGCGCACGGCCCGAACAGGTGGGGCGTGGCCTGGCCCAGTGGGGTGTGGCGTGGCCTGGCACGGCGCGGTGCATCCCGGCCCAGAGCAGCGTGGTGTGGCCCGTCTCGGCGCGGCGCGACGTGGCTGGTTGAGCGATGCAGGGGGGGGCACCCCGCTTTCCCGAACCGGCGGCGCTGACCTCTTATCCGGATGGCCGAAGCCGGCCTATCTTCTCGGCTCGAGTGGCCCCCATGTGCGGGCCACTGTCCCTCCGTACGGCACCTACGGGTGCTGCGACCTCAATCAACCCGGTCGGAAGGTGGCCGGCTGGACCGCCGATGAAGCGCCGCGTGGAACGCAGGCTGCGGTCCTCCAAAGCATGACACCTCAGAGGTGACGAGGTCCTCAAGCCCAGCTGGCTTTGACCGGCCGATTCTTCTTCGGCCGAGCAGCCCATGGATTCGGTCCACGATTTATCTCCACACGGCGGGCGTAGGACCGCTGCTTCCTCCAGTCGCCGCCACCTCTTCCATCACCGCCTCCATCGAAATAAAACAAGGATCAATGGAGGGTCGTTGGGCCGTGTTCGTTCAGCCTATGGCCTCCACCATAGGAGGCATCATTTGGATGAGGATAAAAAATGGTTCCAATGAAGAATGAAGAACAATTTTATTCAATTAATATTGAAGAAAACTCCCTAGGTCGCAATTGACGTCGCACATCGACATGCCGCGAAAGATGATCTTCATGGTAGTCGGGCGTCATGGGAGATCATGTCATGAAGAATGGTGTCATTATGTCAACATTGGATGAAGTGTCGTTGATGTAGGTGACGGTTCTTGTGATCGATTCCTTCTCCCTTGATGCGGAGGAAGAAGAAGGTAGGAGAAGTCGTGGAGCGTTCTTCGCTGGGAGAGGATGTTGTTTTTTATGCAAGAACGAAGCTTCTCTAATTCTCCAATGGTTCCCGACCAAAATATTTGATAAGGAAAAAATTATAATAGACTTCTCCAATTTTTAAGAAATGCCATTCAAATCAAATTAATTCAAATGAGAGGTTCCAATTAATTAATAAGGTTATTAATTAAATGGGTTGGCATCATCCATGTTTGGGAGGTGGAGAGGCTCTACCATAATGAGGGGAGGGGTTAATTAATTAACGAGGGTTTAAGGGAGTTAAAGGAATATTTTAAGGGTTATGGGCTCGTATGGGCCCCACCACCCTTAGTTATATCCTCCCACAGGAAGTTAGGTGGGGTGTGGGCCCTAATTCCAGCTTACCTTTGGAGGAATTAACTTCCACATAAAATAAAATTGTAACACAACAATTTTATTTAATTCTTAATGAAACCCAAAATTTTAATTACCACATAAGACAAAACGCAACTGCAGTAAAGGTCCCCTTAAGTGAATAACGGCGCTGTGAGTTAATCAGTTCCCTCAGATTTCAATTATGAGCACTGGTTCAAATGTTAGAAAAATCCACACGTACATTTTCTGAAATTACAAGAACAAAACTTCAGAAATTGATTCCGAGCACACCTTGCCTCGGAATCTGGCACTGTTAGAAATGCCGGACCTGTAAAATTCTATAGTATTTATGAAAAAAATTTCCCAAAAATTTACAGGTCTTTACATTACTCCCACGTCAGGGATTTATGTCCCCGTAAAGCTACAACATACACTAGGGAAACAAATAGGGGTACTGACCTCACATCTGAGCCTCCCGCTCCGAAGTGATCTCCTGGTGGTTCCCATGCTACCAGTGAATGCAAACCAGAGGAATCGACCATCAATGTAGGACCCGTTCCTATCAATCATCGATCTCCATTGGGACCTCTGTTAATGTCACCCCGTCATCGATGTCCAGCTCCCTGTGATTGATTATGTGGGTCGGGTCGTGCACGTATCTTCTCAGATGAGATATGTGGATGACATCATGCACCCGATGCAACTGAGGTGGAAGGGCCAGGTAGTAAGCCACCTTGCCTACTCTGGTGAGGACCTGGAAAGGTCCGATGAAACGTATAGATAACTTTATACCCCGGCCAAAACTCCGTATACCTCGTCGAAGTGAGACCCGTAGGAAGACGTGGTCGCCATCCTCGAACTCTAGTGGTCTCCATCTCCTATCATCATAGGACTTCTGTCTGCTCTATGCAGTCTTCATCCACTCCTGGATAGTCTGCACCTTCTTTGTCATAGCCAGAACTATCTCTAGTCCTACAAGTGCTAACTCCCCAGGGTCAGTCCAGCACAAAGATGATCTGCAAGGTCGGCCATATAGTTCCTCATAATGTGCCATCCCAATGGTGGAGTGGTCGCTGTTGTTGTACGCACCCCCCCCCCCCAAGGGTAAGTGATCCTCCCATCTGCAACCAAATTTGAGGACACATGCATGGAACATGTCCTCAAGAGTCTGAATATTCCTCTCTGTCTAGCTGTCCGACTGAGGATGGAAGGCAGCACTCAGACGTAGCTATGTACCAAAATCCTCCTCTAACCCATTCTATAGCCAAGCAGTGAATCGAGCATCTAGATCGGAGATGGTAGAATATTGCACAATAAGAATCCTTACGATCTCTTGAACGTAGAGGCATCCTAATATCTCTACAGAGCATTGCTCTCTGATAGGTAGGAAGTGAGCTGACTTGGTGAGTCGGTCTACCATCACCCAGATAGAGTCATGTTCTCTCGATGTACGTGGAAGAACCATCACGAAATCCATAGATATCCCATACCACTTCCACTCTAGGACCTCTAAGGGATGTACCAAGCCTGCTGCTACCTGGTGCTCCGCCTTTACTTGCTGACACGTGAGGCATCATGAAACAAATTCTGCTACATCCTTTTTCATACCCAGCCACCAATGCTGTCGTCTGAGTTCCCGATAGATCTTCTACACTCATGGATGTACCTCTACAGGGGATGTGGGAAAATACCACATCACCTCCTCAAGTAGTTCAACTGGTAACATGGTACGTCCCTTGAAGAGGATGACATGATCCCCTCCTTCAGATAATCCATCAGGCGCCAGCCCTATGAATATTTGATCACGTCGTGTCTCACAGTCAATGTCCCCATGTTGTGCCTCTCTAGCTCACTGAATAAGTGGAGGAGTGATTGTGAGAGACTAAAGAAAGGCTGCTCCATCTCTATCCACAAAGGATATCTGCAACCTAGCCAGCTGCTCTGTCGCCTCTCCTAGTAGCTGAATGCCCAATCATCTGGTGAGAGAATCTGCTACAACATTCCCCTTCCTAGGAGTATAAAATATCTCGAAGTCATAGTGGTGGAGGAAATCAATCCAACATCGTTGTCTCAGGTTCAAGTCCTTATGCGAGAAGATTTACCTGAGACACTGGTGGTCAGAGTAGAGTGCTAAGCGCTCTCCTATTAGATATTGCCGCCACATATTCAAGGCGAAGACCACTGCTGGTAACTCCAGGTCTTGGGTATCATAGTTCTGCTTGTGCTGACTCAACAGCCATGAACTGTATGTGATCACTGCTCACTCCTACATTCGGACACACCCGAGTCCAGTCCCTGATGCGTCGCAGTAAACTACATACCCAACACCCTCCCCCGATAGCCTCAAGATGGGGGCACTGGTCAACCACTGCCTCAGGTTCTAAAAGCTATGTTGACATCTATCTGACCACATGAAGGTTTTACACTTATTCATTAAGGCTGAAAGAAGGGATGAAACCCTAGAGAAGTCTGGAAAAAATCTTCAATAACACCCATCCAGACCTAGGAAACTCCACACCTCCGTCACACTCATGGGTGGCTCCCAAGCAAGTACTGCCTCGATCTTTTCTGGATCCACATCAACTTCAACCTCTGAGATAACGTGTCCTAGAATGTGAACCTCTCGAATCCAGAACTGGAAGTTGGAGAGCTTACCATAAATCTGGTAATCTCGGAGTGTGTCCAGTACAACCCGCAAGTGGTAGGCGTGCTTCTCCTCAGTAGTTGAGTAAATCTGTATGTCGTCAATGAATACTACGATAAAATGATCGAGGTAAGACTGGAAGATCCTATTAATGAAACTCATGAACATAGCTGGTGTTTTGGTTATGCTGAAGGCCATAAACAAAAACTCATTTTCTCTATATCAACACCTGAAAGCAGTATTCTACACATCCTCGTCTCGAAATCCGAGCTGGTGATAGGTTGACCTGAGGTCTATCATCGAGGACCATAGTTCTCCCTTGAGCCGATCAAAGAGGTCCTCAATCCTCGACAGTGGGACTTGTTCTTCACGGTAACCTGATTTAGGTGATGGTTGTCAACACAAAGTCTCAAGTTCCCATATGCCTTCTTGGTGAAAAAATTCAGAGATTCCCATGGTGAAACACTGGGTCGGATAAATCCATTCACCTGCAAGTCCTCCAGCTGTACTCGCAACTCACGAAGCTCGGTGGGAGCCATCCGATATGCTGGAGTAGATATCAGTGCTGTCCCGGGGTACAGGTCAATGTAGAAGTCTACCTCTCTATGAGGAGGTAGTCATAGAACGTCGTCAGGAAAAGCGTATGCATACAGATCCACCACAGTAGGAAATCTCGAACTCCTCAAATCGACTTCTCCGAGGATGAGACTAGCCAAATTATGTGTGATCGGATTCCCTCTCCTTTGTGTAAGTCCATCCTGCGCTGCAAAGGCTACCTTCTCCCCGATGAAGGTGAACTTAGTCCCATTCATGTGGACACACTGCACCTTGGGACTAATGTAGTCAATCTGAGCATGGATTGTAGAAAACCAGTCCATACCCAAGATGAAGTATTAAGGCCTCAACGCCGCTACAAGAAGATCCCAGCCAAAGCTCTCATCTCCTAGAGTTAGCTCACACTGTCGGCACCAGTGCGTAATCATCGAGTCTTCCCCCGTAGGAGTCTATGGCCATAAGGATCGAGCCAACGGCTCTGTCGGAATCTCCAAGCTCCGAACAAGGGAAACACCAGTAAAATAATGACTTTAACCATTGTCTATAAGTACTACAACAAGGGTGGAGTAGACACATATAGTACCACGAATCATCTCAGGTGCGCGGTGGTCGTAAACCAAGACTGCCTCGAGCTGAGCCTGCCTCTGTCCGTCAGCTCCCTGTGGTCGGGGTGGACCTCTTGGTGGCGGTGGTGGTGGTAGAGCCTCGAAACGTCATCCACCACCCGCTGCTCTACCAGCTCCTCTACCACGTTTTCCTGCTCCTGGAGGACCACCACGGTTTAACCTCTTTCTCTGTCTGGGAGGTCCCTCCACTGTCTTCTGCTCATCTTCATGGCGGGTTGGGTAGTATCGAGCCATGTGACCATAACCGTCGCATGCATAGCACTACCTGCTCCCCGTATATCTGAATATATTCCATGTGCCCCACACAACCGAACCTATATCCTAAGGACTCTCAACTGATGTCCTGGCCCGCTTGGACCTCTGCGTCAACTATCTACTGTCGGCTGCAGGAGACTCCGGTACGTGTCACCCAACGGTGGGACTCGCTGCTGGTGTTGGCTCATTAAGAAATCTCTCCACAAGAAGGGATCGCTCCAGCACTTCTGCCAGCTTTGGAATGCCGAGGGAGATCATCGAAGACCTGATATCATGTCTGAGCCCCTTCTCAAAGGTCCGGGCCTTGACGAATGGGTCGCATACCATGTCCATGGAGTATCGCGAAAGGTTGGTAACCCTCGCTGAGTACTGAGCTACTTTCATGCTACCCTTCGGCAGATGAAATAACTCCTGAATAAGTACCACACGAAGGGTGGCTGGAACAAACTATGAGCGGAAGAGACTCTCGAAGTACATCCAGTGTAAAGATGCCTGGTATTGGACCTGGGGGATCAAGCTCTACCATCTACCTGCTGCTTCATGAAGGAGACTCGCGGAAAGGATCACCATAAGATTGGATGGTGTCCCTACCAGTCTGAAATCTCTGACGACAGCCTCCAGCCACTCCTCAGCGGCCTATGGATCCGTCTCTCCACAGAACCTAGGTGGCCTCTGTCACTAAAACTCATGCAACACAATCAGGTGGCGTGCACTCTCTGCTGCTGGAGCTGGTGGTATCGGTGGCCCAGTGGGTAGTGGTACCGATGGTGCCTCCGCTATGATGGGACCCTGCACCGCGGCCTCGTCGCTTGATGGACTGCCATATCATACGTTACTCGTAACCCTACCTGACTGCCTTTATGGGGCTATCCTGAAAAGAAACAGCTACGCCACAATCAAAATAGTATTCCTAGTGAGCTGACTCAAAGTAATCACAAAGAAAACTTTTGAGACACACATGACATCAGTGTTTTCGTGCACAATGTCAGAAATTAGAGGTCAGGGTCCTAGTGTATGGATACGTCGGCCGCTACACCAACACTGGACTCCCTGGACTGAAAACCACACTCAATACCCTTAACACTATTGCTTCATAGAAAATAATGATCAGAGTCCTGGGTTATGTGGTAGAACCAAATCATTTGATACCAATTTTTCACGACCCATCCTCGGGGCCCGTGCCGTGACTACCCCAAACCTGCCTTCCATAGGCCAGGGGCTGGTGACTAGCACCAAAGGTGAAAATACTCATAAAAAGGGAAGGCATTGTCTTTAAAAAAGTAAAGAAACACAATAGAGTATGCAACAGAAGTAAGCACTAAGTAATACTGAATACAAAAGTAAGTGCTGAAAAGTAAATGGGCCAGTATACAAAGCCAACAGTAAAGTACATTAAAAATTAAAAGCTAGTACAACTATAGTAAAGTAAAAAACCAACCACTGAGTCTTCCTTCGTGAATCCCTCATGAAGAGTGGGTACAGATGGCCTCCTCAGCACCTCAGGTCCATCCGTCTGCTCCGTGTACGGCTCGCCAAGTGGTCTGCCCCTGGGTACTGTCCAGATCTACAAGTCTCTACCTCGATCAGTGTTGTCCGTCGTCTGCATCCAACACAACGTAGTGCAGGAATAACCTGTGCAGGGGTGAGTATAACGATACTCAGTAGGGACCCCGAGACCCCGAAGGTCTCCCAGAATCCACGAACGATAAACCACAGAATAAAGATACAACCACGAAGTATCAACGAACCCTACATAGGTTTATGACCATACATATACCAAATTTATCAATCTCAGTTCGGCTCTAACTCTCGAGCCCAAACAGAACCTAGTACAAACAGGAAAGAAGTCAATCACATCGATGAAAATTTGTGAAAGTCAAGACTCAACTCACACATGTATACATCTTTCGTATTGAAATAGAGATGATCAGATATAGTTACTGATTCATATAAGCTGTCAGACCCACGTAGGATACTAGACAAGCTAAGCTATCAGACCCACATAAGATACTAGAACAGATACTCTGTCGGACCCACGTAGGTTACTATAACAGAAGTCAACTGTCCGACCCACTTAGGATACAAGTACAGTAGTCATCATTGTCGAACCCATAGAGGATTCCATTACAGTTGTCTTCGTCGTTGAACCCATGGAGGATTCCAGTACGGTAGTAGTCGTCGTCAAACCCATGGAGGATTCCGGTAGGGTAGTCGTTGTAGTCACAGCCAACTCTAGGGTTTCCGCACACAACACGCTCGATTATGGGAAGGTACGCTTCTCGAGCAAAGGGGTTGTTACATCGACTATCACGAAGTCCAGAGTTGATGTATCCTGAAGTTTCGTCTCATAAAAAGGAACCCAACGCCGTAGACGACGCGTCAATCAGACGCTCGGTCTGAGAGATATTGGCTTTTCCGTTCCAGGGTCCCGGTTGGAATTATGGTCGTTCCAAACCCGACCATTTTCTAAATCGTCCAAAACTCACTTAGAGTATCACCAAAGGGACACCTCATTATGATGATCCCAGTGACACAGACGGTGCTTCGACCGGATGCATGGTCATTATGTTATTCGCATTTAAGCATAACGGGCTCAGCCCGTTAAGCCTAGTGGGGTGGCGGGTCGGGTCAACCCGCTTTTGGCGAGTCTGACCTGGCTGGAGTTAGACCGGCGCAGTGAAGCGTACGACCCAACCCGGTGGGGCGTGACCCGGCCTAAGGGGCATGACCCTGCCCGACGGGGCGCGGACCGACCCGGCGCAGCGCGGCGCAGCTTTGCTAGCTGTGGCTCTTCCTGGGTGGGCGAATGATGCGGGGGGGGGGGGGGACTTTCTTGAATCGGCGGCTCTGAGCGGCGCCACCATCCAATCCGGTCGACCGATGTCGTCCGAACTTCCCAGCTTGAGCGGCCCGCACTGGCGGGCCGCGGTCCATCCCCGCGACACCTGCAAGTGTCGTGGCCTCCATCAACCCGACCGGTAGGTGGCCGACAGACTCGCTACTGATGCAGCCCACGGAACGCGGGCCGTGGTCCTCCTACCCAACCGGCTTCGGTCGACCGGTTCTTCTATGGCCGAGGGGACCGCAGATGCGGGCCGCGGTTCATTTCCATGCGGCCGGCATACGGCCGCCACATCCTCAGGTCACCACCACCTCTTCCTTCACTGCCTCCATGAAAATAAAACAAGGATCGATGGAGGTTCATCGGGCCATGTTCGTTCGGCTCGCACCTCCTGCGTTAGGTGGTATCATATGGTTGAAGATAAAACATGGTTTCAACGAAGAATGAAGAATAATTTTATTCAATTAAAATTGAAGCAAACCCCCTACCTCGCAATTGACGTCGCACATCAAGAAGCTACAGAAGACAAGAGTCGCGGTAGTCGGGCGTCATGGAAGATGGCTTCATGGAGAACGATGTCATTCCATCAATGTTGGAGGAAGAGTCGTTGACATAGGTGGCGCTTCTTGCGAGCGATGTCTTCTCCCTTGACGCGGAGGAAGAAGAAGATAGAAGAAGTCATGGAGCGTTCTTTGCCAAGAGAGGATGATGTTCTTCATGGAAGAACGAAGTTCTCTAATTCTACAAAGGTTAACCACCATAATATTTTCTAAGTAAAATATTATAATAGACTTCTCTAATTTTAAATAAATACCATGCAAATTAAATTATTTCAAATGTGAGGTTCCAATTAATTAATAAAGTTATTAATTAAATGGGTTGGCATCATCAATGTTTGGGAGGTGGAGAGGCTCCACCATAATGAGGGTAGGATTTACTAAATTAAGGGGGATTTAATGGAGTTTAAGGAGGAGTTGAAGGGTTAAGGGCTCATGAGGGCCCCACCACCCTTAGTTATATCCTTCCATGGGATGTTAGGTGGGGTGTGGGCCCCACATCCAACTATCCTTTGGATAAATTAACTTCCACTTAAAATAAAATTGTAGCAGAACAATTTTATTTTAGTCTTAATGAATCCCCTAATTTTAACTACCACATACGACAAAACACAACTATGGTAAACGTCCCCTTAAGCGAATACCGGCACTATGAGTTCATCAGTGCCCTCAGATTTCAATTCCGAGCACTGGTTCAAAAGTTAGAAAAACCTGCATGTACTTTTACTAAATGTACCTGAACAAAACTTCAGAAATTGATTCCTGGGACACCGGGCCTCGAAATTAGGCCCCATTAGAAACCGAAGACTTGTAAAATTCCAATGTATTGAAGAAAAAAATTTCATTGAAATTTCTATGTATTTATAGTGACAATGAATAAGAGTTGAATGGATAAATTCCCATTATGCAAGAACTGTGGGAAGAATCATCCAGGAAAATTCATGGAAGGTGTGGGAGTTTTCTATAAGTGTTGGGAAAATGGTCATCGATATAGTGAATTCCAGGGTAAGAGACAAGACAACGATGTTTGATTCTACAATTGTAGAGAAATGGGGCACTATGCAAATGAGTTTCCTAAATGCCAAGTAAACTTTCCTCATAGAAGGAAACAAGAGTAAGGGAAGGCTTATGCAATTACAATAGTGGGGGTTGAAGTTCCTAATGATGTGGTGACCGGTAGTTTAATTGTTTCCTCAAACATAGGCAATGCTTTATTTGATTTTGGATCATCAAAATAATTTATATCGTCCCAGTTATTCAAGAAAATTAGACATGTCCCATTTTATTTAATAATGGGGTTGTCAGTCAAAACTATTAGGGGATGTATCATTTCAATAAAGGTATATTGATCAGTCTCCATCATGACACATAAATGTGATTTATTTGATAACCTTATCATAATAACAATGATTGAATTTGATACAATTCTCTATATGAAATGGCTGTAAAATTATGATGCGAAGATCTATTGTAAGAATAAGGAAGTTAATTTTTTTGATAATGGTGTACAATCGCTTAACTATAGAGCAGAAACCTCACCATCAGATTCTTATCTAGATCCACCCATAATAGCTCTACTAAATGCAATTCATGGAGAGGAAGAAAACACAACATCTATGGGTGAGGAAAGAAATATTAAAATTAAAGATGTAACTATAGTGAAATAATACCTTGATGTATTTCCAGATAATTTACCTAGACATCCTCCATAGAGGGATGTTGAGTTCTCTATTGATTTGGTTTTTATGCAAGACCTATATGAAGGACCCCCAATAGAATGGACAGAGTGGAACTAGTGGAACTAAAGAAACAACCGGTGGAATTGGTGACAAAGGATTTATTCGAACAAGTGTTTCTCCATGGGAATCCCCTATCCTCTTTGTCAAAATGAAAGATGGACCAATGAGGCTATGTATTGATTATGAGTAAATCAATGATATTATAATAAAGAAAAGTATTATCTTCCAAGAATTGATGATTTTTTTGATTAACTTCATAGAGCCCAATATTTTTGGAATATTAACCATCGATATGGATATCATTTGCTGTGTGTGAAGAAGGATGATATTTTAATGAAATAATTCGAAAATAGTTATGTGCATTATGAGTTTACAATAATTCCTTTTCGAATAAATAATCCACCGTTAGTTATCTTGGATCTACTAAATATCGATATGGGAATTTTTATGTAAGGGGAAATATCTTTCCAATTTAAATTGATTTCTAAACCATCTTTACTAGAGAATATATCTCTATCCAATGACAAGAATCTACAAAAGGAATTTAAAGCTATTAAGGATGGATGATAGGATGCGATTGTGTATGTGGATGTAGTTATAAATTTGGGAAGAGTTTATACATTCCATCAATACTTTATCTAAAACTTTAATTGTTATATGTTGCTCATTGATCAAATTTATCTATACAAAAAAGTAGAACTAAGATTTATAGTGATCTGAAGGAACATTTTTGGTGGGATAACATGATGTGAGAAATTACTGACTATGTGTCAAGGTGTCTAGTTTTTCAACAAGTGAAGGAAAAAACAAAACTTCATAGAGGATTCATGAAACCTCTACCTATTACTATGTGGAAGTGGGATGAGATTATGATGGATTTTGTTACAGGACTACCGAGGATGCTTAGAAGGAATGATGCAATATGGGTAATTGTTGATCGTCTCATAAAATCAGCACATTTCCTTGAAATAAGAGGGGATTTACTACTTGAGCTCCTGGGAAGACATTATTTTAATGAATTGGAGAGACTTTATGGTCCACCTATATTTATTGTGTTTGATTGAGATCCCCAATTTATATCAAAATTATGGAAAATTATTCAGGAGGATTTGGATACTGAGCTTCATATGAGTTCTTCTAATCTCCCCCAAATCGATGGATAGTCTAAAAGGACTATTCAGACACTGGAATACTTGTTGATATAACAAACTCTTAAATTTCAAGTTATGTAAAATCAATAATTTCCTTTGTTAGAATTTTTTTAAAATTATAGTTTCTATTGAAGAATTAAAAAGGTGACATATGAAGCATTATATGGTCAGAGGTGTAAAACTCCAACTTGTTGGGATGTGGTTGGAGAGAGGATACTTATAGGCCAAGAACATGTTGAAGAGACAACTGCAATGATTAAGAAAATTAAGGACCATATTAAAGCAGCCCAAATTAGGAAAAAGAGTTATAAAAATAACTAGAGAAAGGATTTGGAATTTTACTCAAGATATTATTTCATTATAAATGTATCTCTGTGGAAGGGTGTCTTTAGGTTCGGTAAGAAAGGGAAACTGATCCCTAAGTACATTGGACCATTTGAAATTTGGGATAGAATTGGAGCTATAACTTACCATTGAGAAATGCTAAAAAGTATCTCAAAAGTTAATAATTTGTTCCATGTGTCGTTGAAAAATAAATACATGTCTGAACAAAAACATTGTACTGACCAATGATGAAATAGTGTTGGAACCTGATTTTTCATTTTCTGAAGAGCCTATTGAGATTCTTGGCACTAGAGAGAATGTTTTGAGAAATCAGATGACTCAATTTGTAAAGGTTCTTGGGATAAACCTAAAAATGGAGGTGGCAACATGGAAACCTGAGGATGTTATGGAGAAAACACAGACACATCTTTTTAATGGGCTTTAATTTTGAGGATGAAATTTTAAAATGGGGGAATAATATAACCACCCAAAAATTTTATGGAATTTTCTATTAAATTATTTCAATTCATTAGATATATTATATTTCAGGAAGTACTAAGTCTCTTTGAATCATAACTTGGTTATTGGAGATAGTCTTAACCTATCCACTAAACATTAATTTTCCACTTCTATGTTTTCAATTTCAAAAAATCGATATACACGGTTGTGATCAGGGTGATATTTATATTTTGATAGAATTAACTTTATTTTCTATGAAAAGTTGTAACAACCTGAACTTTTGTGTAAATTTTGTTTCCTAATTTTGTGTTTTATTTTATTTTGTACTCAACAAAACCATGTCCTTTAATTAATGAATTGAGTATGATTAAAATGATATCGATGGGTTTTGACTGTTATATGATCGTTGGTCAATATGAACGTTGTAAACTATAATCTTAAAATTATGATGATTTTTTATAAATAAAAATGATAATGGTAACTTAATATAGAAATAAGAGTTTATAGCCTCATTCAGTTGACTCAATCCATACGAAGCCCATTTGTCAGAGCTTGGGAAGGAGGTAGCACCACTGGGCTTTTCTCTGGACCTAGCCCAAGCAGAACTTCAACATGTGAATCTTGATTGAAATTGACTATGGGAGAAGTTCAAGCTAATAGAAATAACCACATGATAAAGGTTGTATGAGATAGCCCAAGATTATATCACCATAACACATTTTTCAATTAGGTCCTATGCAGGTGTTATAAGGGGCTATTTAATGAACCCTAAGTTACTTTGTATAATCCTTTTGTATAAATAAAATTGTTATTTCTTATTATGGTAAAGATTGTGAATTTTAAATGTCCAAATAAATATTGGATGAATTTATAGAAGTTCTATATCATTGAATAATTTTTGAAAAAAGGTATTTTAAAATATTTTATTTATTCTTTAAATAATGAATTATCTAAAATGATTTTAAAAAAATGGTCTTCTATAGTTGTGGTTAGTAATAAATTTACGGCTTAATAAGATCAATTGACTTTTTATTGAATAATAAATTATGAATAGTAATATTAACTTTGTTAATAGTAATGTGACCAATGTAATAGTAACCCCACTTAAGAAATTATAAATATAATTTAGGAATCTTCTTTGGTAATGTGATGTTATTGCATTAGTAAATACCTATTTTAGAAATTATTAGTTAAGTATTAGTATTTTGTTTCAAGTAAATAGTATTTTTAATTAAAAATTAAATATATTAAAATTAGAAAATTATTTTCATAAAATAGAGTTCATTTTTGAATTCAGAGAATCGATATTAGGTTAGGGTGAATTATTGATATATTTATAAAGTGTTTTGTTTTTCGGTGAATAGGAAAAATATAGTTTGGTGTATTGGTGTAAATAATGACATCATTAATGATATAATCAGGATGTAATAATTCTAGTTTAATTTTTAATAGTAATATATTTTATGAGGTGTCCTAAGTGGCCAATACCATGGTCAAATACCATGGGTAAGCCTATGGTTTTGCAAATACCACTGATGAGGTGTCCCTTGGAAATTAATTAAATATTCCTTCACTTTTACTATAAATACCAACACATTACTTCATTAATATCATTCCAAATTACTCTTCATCGATTCTCTAGTCTTTTTACCCGCTAACGAGTCCTCCCAAGGTGGTCTCAAGGCCCCCATGTTCCCAACCATTGAGCTTTTCAAGTTACTCTTTAAGGTAAGGGAACATTTCACCCTCCTATTTTAAGGAAAGACTTCCTTTATGTTAGGTATTCTAGTTTCCAATTTATTATGTGGGGGTATATTCATATATATCCTTATTACTGTCCATTTTCTTTCCAATTGATGATATATGATTTCCTCTCTCATCAATTGATTTTCTAAATCTTTAAGCGACGCCGTTAGGCTGCCGAATATTTCGTAATAGAAATCGCATCATCAATTTTCTTTAATGTTTACTTTTCATGTGGTATGTCATTAAAATATACATACAATGATATTATTTATTTTTATTCCATACCCATACTACATTATGATTTTCTTATGAGTTGGTGACTTCTATCCTCAAATATTTCAATATTCTATATAACTATGTTGTATAGCATTTGTGCCGAAAAATTTTTGTTTCAAAATCTATCTCTCTTTTTCTAAAAAGATTATCTTATTTTATTTTTATTAATATCTAAACCTATTTTGTTCCTATTAGTATTCATAAAGACATAAAAATAATATATTTTATTCTGGAATTTAAATACATTAATCCCTAATTTCATTTCCATGGTATATAAATGACATAACGATCAAGTTTTTAAGCACGTTTAAAATGTAAAGATTTTGAAGTGAAACCCATTCCTTATACTTTCTATGGGTTATTTAATTTTTTTTTTGGTTATTATATATGTGGCTCACATGAAAATAAAGATATATTAAGGGTGTAACCTAATAGATCTCCAATTAATTTGGTAAATAATTTGATATCTTGAGATGACAAGTTTCACGATACCTTGGTGAATAACACTGGTAATTTTTATGAAACCTTTGGGATAAACCTTTGTGATATGTTAATGAATTTCTAAATTAAATTTTGTATCCACATATTTATTTTAATATTATTGTTATTTTTATTATCATATTCCTTTTTTCCATTTCTATTGTCTTTATATTCTTAATCATGTTCTTATTTATATCACAAGTAAACTGATTCCCTTGCTTTCTATACTAGGACTTCTGCTCACCCTTTCCTTTGATTTATGTCTATAGATAATGTGATGCAGTAATTGTACTTAGGATGAACCTATTATTCAGACATAGAAGTGGTTTTGAATATGTTTCATGTTTCCATGTATATTGTACCTGATTTCTAAGACACGAGACATTAAAGATCATTTGTTTGTAAAATGCAAATAAAAGTTATGTAATAAAAATGAATGATGTCATATTTGATATTAGTGGATAGTTTAGTAATTTATGGAAATTAGGATATGAAAACATAACGAATAAAACTATAAAAAATTTTAAATATAGGAAAACTTCCTAGTATTTGGGTGAAATTTTTAGTAAGTGGTTTCTGAAAAAATAAATCCCACTCATTATAAGAACAAGTGGATGTTGCTCTGGCACATATATACCTAGGAGTGAAAACTCCAAAAATGAGTTTCGAACTTGACACGTGGTATCCTGGTACATTACAATGGGCCTTACTTCACTCCTAGATTGACATTAATGGGGGATATGTTTGGTGAATCATAAGCTTTTTATGAATAATTATGATGGATTTATAATGAAATGTAATTGTGTATGCATGAAGTATAAAGAAATAAAATCATTTATAGTTAAAATATTTAAAAATGAAATATGCTTATCAACAAGGTATTATTCTTAAATTAAATGGTTAGAAAAAGGAGGAACCATGAAAATGGTGACTCTAATGGACCATACACTGACGACCCTTTGATTGAAGCCGAAAGAGAAACATTCATGAGAATGGTGTACCAAATGACTCATGTTATAGGAAATAACTTGAATCATGCTAAGAGAACGATCTCACCGCGAAAGGAGCAACATTATGTTGAGTCCTGTATGCATCAATGACCACTAAAAATTAGTGGATCTACTGTCACATTGATTGATGAATAAGGGATCAAATCTACTGAGAAGATTTTTTCGGTGCTATGCTTCTTTGAATAATAGAAGGTCACCCTACCTGTTTACCTCTTAGATGGAGAAACTGATCAGTGGTGGGAAATAATTAAAAAACCGAGGCCAAGAGTAGAGTTTTATGCAATGGAGTGGGAAGTGTTCATAGGGATCTTCTTCAGTAAGTATTTACCTCATTCCATGAGAACAATAATGAAGAAGGAATTCCTCAAGAAAAATTAGAAGGAGAATGAATATATTAGAAGCTATGAGATGAACTTAAATAAGATTCCATGTTACACATATAGATTTGTCATAGATCCAAATGGTATGTTTGATAGATTCTTCGGTTGACTCATACCTCATATAGGGAAGAATCTAGAAACCCAAGACTATGGTCGCTATAATGAGATCATGCAGAGTGCGATGAGAGTCGAACTGTAGTTTTCCTAGATTCAATAGTCTCATAAATCCAATGTCAAGAAAAGATCTATGGATCCAAGATAAAGTTGTAATTTTCTTCAGGGAAGAGGAGGAAAGAAAGTGGAACGTCCCACATGTAATAAATGTGGGAATAAATACTAGGGGAACTGCCGTCTCGTTAGTGGGAAGTGATACAAGTGTGGAAGAGATGACTATATCACAAGGAATTGTCATAGTTAGGTGAATCCTCAACTTTCCAATAGTAATGACAAGGTGAAGATGATTCCATCCATATCTGATGTCTAATGCTATATGTCTAGGCATCTTGGGAACATTTCTATTCACTTTCCAAATCTAAGGGTAGTGGAGGGGAATCACCATCAGCCTTAACAACGGCCAAGGGAACAAGGTTGTACTTTTGAAATCACTATGGCTGAAGTTAAAGCAGTAAATGATGTGGTGGTAGGTCCTCTTATTATTATCTCAAAGTTATCAAGTAATTTGTTTGATTATAGTTCTACGCATTCCTTTATTTCCACCATGTCTGCAAAGAATTTAGAATCAACCCATGATTTTGTAAAAGTAGAGTTATCAATCAAGAGTCCTGGTGGGATTATCCAAGCATTGTTAGTATTTATAAACTCTAGTATTTACTTTAGTGAGAACTATTTTATCACAAATCTATTAGTATGTCTCATGCTGGAATTTGACATTATACTTGTGATGTACTGGCTCTCAAAGCATAATGCTAAGATCGAATTCAAAAGTAAATAAATATTAGTAGTCTTGAATTGAAAACCTACAGTTGTATTCCAAGGAGAGATATCTCAACCTGATAGTTTCCTAGAAGAACATCCTATATCCATATTTATGAAGTCGATCAATGATGAAGAATAAGTAAATGAGAGTTTAAGGATTGAAAATGTCCCCATCATCTAGGAATACATTTACCCATTTTCTAAGGAGTTACCCAGACCTCCCCCAGAAAGAGAGGTAGAGTTATCCATTGAACTCATACATGGATCTCATCTAAAATCAAAGATCTCATATAGGATAGAAAATATAGAGTAGGAATAATTAAAGTAACAACTCAAAGATCTTTTTTATATGGGGTTTATACGACAGAGTGTGTCTCCGTGGGGAGCATCGGTTCTCTTTGTTAAGAATAAGGATGGATCAATGCGATCATGTATTTATTGTTGAGAACTGAATGGGATTACAATGAAGAACAAATACCCTATTCCAAGAATTAATGACTTATTTGACCAAATTCATGGGACTCAATTCTTCTCTAAGATTGATCTTCGATATAGTTTTCGACAATTGAGGGTAAAGAAAGAAGATATTCCAAAAACTACCTTCCGATCAAGATTTGTGAAAGATGAGTTTGTTGTTATTACCTTCAGACTAACTAATGCACCTTCTATTTTATTCATTTCATGAATAGAGTCTTCATGTAGTACCTTGATAACTTTCTTATAGTTTTTATTGATGATATTATGATATATTCTAAAAGTTGTGAGGAGCATGAGGATCATCTAAGGGTTATTTTTCAAAATCTAAAGAAGGAGAAGATTTTTGGAATGTTCAGAAAATGTAAATTCTGGTTACAACATATTTCTTTCTTGGGGTACATTTTTACCAATGAAGGAATCACAATTGACTATCCAAAGACAAAGGTTATAGAGGAGTGGCTTCATCCTACAACAATAACTAAGATTCGTAGCTTCCTTGGATAAGCAAGATATTATTAGAGGATTGTGAAAACAATTTCATGACATTATAATACATTAACCAAGTTAACTTGAAAATGGTTCATGTTCATCTGGATAAAGTAATGTGGGGAATGTTTCCAAGAGCTGAAGAATATATTGGTTATTGCACCCATGTGAACTCTGCCCTCAAGTGGATAAGGTTTTGTTATTTTTAGCATTTCATATATGAAATGTATTGGGTGTGTCTTCATCCAAAAATGAAAAATTCATTTCTTATGCTTCTCGACTATTGAAGACTCATGAGAATAAATATCCTACGCATGATCTGAAGCTGTCTACGGTTTTTTTTTCTATGAAGATATAGAGGCATAATATTTATGGGGAAAATGTGATATCTACACAGACAATCAAATTTTGAAGTATATTTTTACACAAATGGAATTGAAAATAAGACAGAGGATATGGTTAGAAGTTTTTAAAGACTATGATTATTCAATTTATTATCATATTGGAATAGAAAGCAAAGTTGTTGATGCATTAAATAGGAAATACCCTACTGTTTTTTTCCATGATGAGGATTAAAAGAGTTCCTTTGATCAATGACATAGTAAATAGGGGAATGGAAATTATATGGTAGGGGACATCACCAACCCTAAACCAAATGATTTCTCAACCTTTATTACCAGGTAAGATCAATAAATCTCAGAAAGAAGACCCTTTATTATTGATGTTTTTTGAGGCTGAGAAAGATGGAATGTCTTCTGAGTTCAATATGGATCAGGAAGGTGTAGTGAAATTTCATACAAGACTTTTTGTTCCCTCTATTCTAGTAATAAAGAAGGAGATGATGGATGAAGCTCATAGCTCTACTTTTTCAATACATCCTAGAATCATGAAAATGTATAGTGACCTTGGTGATCATTATTTGTGCGATAATATGAAAAGAAAGATTGCTGACTACAATTCAATGTGCTTGGTATGTCAGCAAGTAAAGGCAGAGTGAAAACTTCATATAGGGGTATTGACACCACTACACATACCATCATGAAAGTTAGAAAATATCACAATCGATATTGTCACTAGTCCTCTGGGAACTATTCACACGATTTGGGCTTTCGGGCCACCGGTTTAGGCCTACAGGTCTCAACGGCCTTCGGGTCAACAAAGGCCTTTGGGCCACAGGGCCTTCGGGTCACATAGACCATGGAGTAGCCCAGTTTACATAGATTAGGCCCCAGAAGAGGATCAGAGAAACATGAGTATCATCCATCAGATGTAGAGCTAAACGAATTGGAATAATGAGAGGGTATGGCAGCCGCCATCGGGACAAGGCACCGTGAAGCTTTGTACGAGGCAATGCTAGCCGATCAGCAATGCAAGGTGGGGAGCTTAGGTGATCAATGATGCAAGACGCTGGGGATGGCCAGCTCTAGTGGGCTGGCCCTACGGGTCATGTAATGGGTATGGTATGCCTCTAGGCCTTCAGGTCATGTATTGCAGGTCAAGTCGGGCCTTGTGCCTTGGGCCTACAGGTCATGTACGGGTTCCCCTTCAACCCTTAAAAGGGGGATGATCTATAATAAAATAAAAAAGGCCTTCGGGCCATTTGGAGGAGTACAACCTATCACCCCCTAACTGATGGCCAATCTGAAAGGACTATTCAAACACTTGAGGAAATTTTGAGAACATTCTCAATTAAATTTAAATGTGGATGGGATCGACATCTCCCTTTAGTTAAGTTATCTTACAAAAACAGCTTCTACTCAAGCATACAAATGGCACACTATAAAGCTCTATATGGGAAGTGATGTTGAACAACTTCTTGTTGGGATGAAGCTAGTGGGAGATAAGATTCCTGGGCCAGATCTTGTCTAAGAGATGATAGAAAATGTCTTTTCCATCCAACAAAACATTTAGGATACTCAGAGTTGTCCAAAAGCTATGCTAACAAACGTCGAGGGGCCTTGGAGTTTGATGTTGATGAAAAGGTCTTTCTTCAAATTTTACCTAGGAAGAGAGTCATGGGGTTTGGGATGAAAGGTAGGCTCCTACCTAGGTACATTGGCCCCTATTAAATCCCTGATCTCATAGGAGCAGTGGATTATCAGCCTGCACATCCTCTATATCTAGCACAACTTTATGATGTTTTCATGTATCCCCATTGAGGAAGTACACACCTAACCCTTCACATGTACTAAATCCAGAGGTGGTACAACTTGAAAATGACCTCTCTTATGAGGAGTAGCCGATGTATATCATGGATTGTAGATACAATGTTCTACATAACACGACTACCCTCCTTGTTAAGGTGTTTTGTAGAAACCAAAAATCAGAAGAAGCCATGTGGGAACTAGAAGTGTATATGAGGCAGAATTACCGACACCTTTTCTCTTTTGAGGGTACGAGTAAAAATATCGGGACAAATTTTATTAATTGGGCATGAATGTAACAACCCATGATTTTGAATAATTGTTTTCCAAATTTTTTGTGTTTTTTTTATTTTGTTCTCAACAAAACATTATCCTATAATTAATGAAGTGAGTATGGTTAAAATGATATCATTGGTTTTTGACTATTATATGACTATTGGTCAATATTACCATTGTAAAATATACTCTTAATGTAATTATTTTTTATTCTAAATAAAAATGATCATGGTTACATAATATAGAAAGAAGAGTTGACGCCGTCGTCCAGTAGACTTGGGTCGTACGAAGCCCATCTGTCAGAGCTTGGGAAGGAGGTAACTTCATTGGGATTTTCTCTAGAAGAAGCCAAATCCAAACTTCAACCTGTGACACATGAATTAAATCGCTTAAGGAATAAGTTCACATGGATAGAAATATCCACTTAGGCAATGTTGTCTATGTCACCCGTAGATTCTATCCCCATATCACACCTTACACTTAGGTCCTATGTAGGTGTTATAGGGGCCGTTGTAACAAAGACTAAGTTACTTTGTGTAATACTTTTTTATAAATAAATTTTTATTTCATATTATGGTAAAATTTGTGAATTTAAAATGTCCAGATAAATATAGGATGAATTTATAGGAGTTCCATATTATTGGTGAATTTAGGAAAAATGGTATTTAAAAATATTTCTTTATTCATTAAATAATTAATAATGTGAGATTATCTTCTAAAAAATGGTCTTAAATAGTTGTGTTTAGTAATAAATTTAGACTCTAATAAGATCAAATTATTTTTTAGTGAATAGTAATGTATGAATAGTAATATTACCCTTATGAATAGTAATGTGACGAATGGAATAGTAACCTCACTTAAGAATTCATAAATACAATTTAGGCATCTTGTTTGGTAATGTTATATAATAGAATTAGAAAATAACTATTTCAAAAATTATTAGGTATGTATTAATAATTATTTGGTTAAATAGAAATTTTACTTAAAAATTAAATATCACATAATTAAAAAATTATTTTCATAAAATGGAGTTCATTTTTCAATTTAGAGCATCAATATTAGGATAGGATGAATTTATGAGATTTTTCTAAAATGTTTTGTTTTTTGATGAATAGTAAAAATACAGTTTTTAGTTTCGGTGTAAATAATGACATCATTAATGTTGTAATCATGATGTAATAACCCCAGTAGACTTTTTAATAGTAATATTTTTTAGGAGGTTTACCAAGTGTCTAATACCGTGGGAAAATACCATTGGGAAGCCAATGGATTTTCAAATACCACTAATGAGGTTTCCCTAGGAAATTAATTAAATATTTCCACACATTTTCTATAAATACCAAACCATTACTTCATTAATTTCATTCAAAATATCTTCACTTCAATGCTCTAATATTTTTACCTCCCAAGGAGTCATCCCAAGGTTCTCTCAATCCCCCAAGGTCCCAACCTTCGAGCTTTCAAAGTTACTCTTCAAGGTAAGGGAACCCTTCACCCTCCTCTTTTATGTCATTACTTCCATTATGTTATGTCTTCTAGTTTTGATTTTATTTTGTTGTGGTATATTCTCCTCTATCCTTACTAATTACCATTTCATTTCTAATTGATGAAATACCCTTTCCGCTCTAATCAGCGGATTTTATGAATTATAAGCGAAGTCGTTAGGCTGTCGAATATTTCGTAAAAGAAATCACATTGCCTCTTACCTTTCATGTTTGGTATATCATTAATATATCCATTCCATGATATTATTTCTCTTTATTCTACACCCATAATTTATTATTATTTTTTATGGGTTGGTGACCCTTGTCCCATTTATTTTAATTATTTTCTTAAACCATGTTGTATTGCCATTGTGCCGTAGAAGTTTTGTCTCAAAATATTTCTCTCTTTTTCTAAAAAATTTCTCTTATTTTATTTATATGTATACCGTAACTTATTTAGTTTCTAGGGGTATTCATAAATACATAAAAATGATATATTTTATTCTATAATTGATATTCATGAAACCCTCATTCTTTTTCCATGGGTTATAAATGACATAACGATCATGTTTTTAAGCACTTCTAAAATGTCAAGATTTAGAAGGGAAACCCATTTCTTTTACTCTATATAGGCTATTTATAAAATTTATGATTATTATTAATGTATATCAAACAAAAATAAATACATATTAAGGGTGCGCCCTAATAGATCTACAATGCATTAGGGAAGAAATTTAAACTCTATGGATGACAAGTTTCACAATACCTTGGTGAATAACTGAGGTAATATTTGTAACACCTTGGGGATAAAACATAGAGATATGTTCATGAAATTATAAATTAAATATTTTTGATACATATTCAATTTAATATTCATGTTATTTTTATTATAACATTCCCCTTCTTCGATTTCTAATGTCTTTATATATTTTATCATGTTATTTTTGATATCACAAGTAAACTTATTCTATTGCTTTCCTTACAGGGCCTTCTAATCGCCCGTTCCATTGATGTATGTATCTAGGTTATGAGAATTAGTAATTACACTTAGAATGAACCTATGATGATGACCTACAAGTGGGTTGGAATAATGGTTTATATTTCCTTGTATATTGTTCCTGATTTCCAAGATACTAGTCTTTCAAGACTCTCTGTTTGTAAAAGGTAATGAAAAGTTATGTTGTAAAAATGATGGATTTCATAGTTGGTATCATAGAATAGTTTAGTTATTTATGGAAATTTGGTTTTGAATAATTTAGGAATAATCTTATAGAAAATTTTAAATATAGGAAAAATTGTTCGTATTTTGGTGAAATATTAATTAAGTGGTTTCCAAAAAAATAAATCCATGTTTGGACACAGACAGGTGTATATGGATCTGGCACAAATATACCCAAGATTGAAAACTATGAAAAGGTGTTTCGGGCATGAACCGTGGTATCCAGGTACACAAAAACGGGCCTTGCTTCACTCTTGGTTTGACACTTCCAGGGGATGTGTTTGTTTAATCATAAGCTTTTTATGAATCATTAAAAAGGATTTATAGAGAAATGTAATTTTTTAAGAATGAAGTTTTAATACATAAAATCATTTATAGTAAAAAAAATTATAAATGAAATAATCATTTCACTAAGGTTTTATTTTTATAGAAAATGGAATGCAATAGGAAAAACCATGCAAATGGTGACTGTAGTGGACCATGCGCTTATGACCCTCTGATGAAATCAATAATGGAAACATTCATGATAAAGATGATCCAACGAAATCATGTTATGGGAAATAACATGAGTCCAGATGAGAGACTGATCTCACCATGTAAGAAAAAACATTATGTTGAGTCCTTTATTCTTCAATGACCACCAAACTTCAGTGGATCTACTGACCCATTGATTGCTGAACAGTGGATCAGCTCTATCGAGAAGATCCTTTCTGTGCTCCCATTGTTCGGAACAAGATAAGGTCACCTTGGCTATTTACCACTAAGAGGGATAAGTTTATCCGTTATGGGAACTAATTGAAAACATGAGTCCAAGAGTGGTGGTTGATGAAATGGAGTGGGAAGAGTTTGGAGGGATCTTCTTTCGCAAGTATTTCACACATTCAATGAGAACCAAAACTAAGAAGGAGTTTCTTGATCTGATGTAGAAGGAGAATGAATCTATTAGAATCAACGAGATGAAATTCATAAGGCTTTAATGTTACACCTCTAGCTTTTTCATGGATCCAAATGGTAAGGTTGATAGATTCTTTAATGGATTGATACCTCATCTCTGAGAGAATCTAGGCAACCAAGACTATGATAGCTACGAAGAGATCGTGCGTAGTGCGATGAAATTCTAACAGGAGTTTAGTGAGATGAAATAGTCCTATAAATCCAATTACATAAAAAGAGAAATGGATCCATGCATAGGGTATAATTTTGATCAAGGAAGAGAAGGTATGCAAGTGAAACGTCCCACGTGTAATAAATGTGGGAAGAAGCATACACGGAACTGCCTACTCCAGAGCGGGAAGTGTTGCATGTGTGGAAGAGATCACCATATCGCATGGAATTGTCGTAGAGAGCTGAAGCCTTAATTTCCCAACAGTAATGAGAAGGGGAATATGGTGTAGGCCATACCTAATTTACAATGCTATAAGTGTGTACAACTTGTTCACTTTTCCAATCACTATCCAAATCCAAGGGCTGTAGATGGGAATCACCATCAGCCTCAT
The DNA here is from genome assembly GCA_963277665.1 of Viscum album. Classification (NCBI taxonomy): domain Eukaryota; kingdom Viridiplantae; phylum Streptophyta; class Magnoliopsida; order Santalales; family Viscaceae; genus Viscum; species Viscum album. Next base: position 1,418,951,821 of record OY728153.1, on the reverse strand, counting down.
CAACAGCCAAGGAAACAAGGTTGTAATTTTGAAATCACTACGGCTAATGTTGATGCACCCAGTGATGTGGTGGAAGGTAATATTTTTCCTCTCTCAAAGCTATAAAGTACTTTGTTTGATTTGGGTTCTACACATTTTTTATTTCCTCTAAGTTGTAAAGAATTTAGACCCAACCCATGATTTGATAAAAGTATAGCTATCAGTCAAGACTTTGGGTGGGATTATCCATGTATCATCTGTATTTACAAACTCTTGTATTTACTTTAGTGAGAACAATATTATCGAAAATATAGTAGTCATTATCATTCTATAATTTTACATGATACTAGGGATGGAATGGATGTCAAATTTTAATGCTAATATCAAATGCAAAATCAAGGAAATCTCCGTAATCTTGAATAAAAAACCTCTATTTATCTACCAAGGAGAGAAATATCAACATGATATTTGTCTAGAAGAACCTCCTATATCCCTTTTTATGGATTTGATCAATGAAAAAGTAGAAGGAAATGATAGTTTAAGGATAGAAAATGTTCCCACCATCCAAGAATACATTGACATATTTCTAGTGGAGTTAATTAGACCTCCCACAGAAAGAGAGGTATAGTTCTCCATAGAACTCGTACCAGGATCTCATCTGATATCAAAGACCCTGTATAGGATGGAAAATGTGGAGCTAGAGGAATTAAAGAAACAACTCCATGATCTTTTGGAGAAAGGGTTTATATGACCGAGTATGTCTCCTTGGAGAGCACCTGTAATCTTTGTGATGAAGAAAGATGGATCAATGCGATTAGGAATTATTTATATAGAATTGAACGGGATCACATTGAAGAAAAAATGCCCTCTTCCTAGAATTGATTCCTTATTTGATCAACCTCATGGGCTCTATTCTTCTATAAGATTGATCTTTTATCGAGTTATCATAAATTTAGGGGGAAGAAAGAAGACATTCCAAAAATGACCTTCTGATCAAGATATAGGAATTATGAGTTTGTTGTTATTCCCTTCGGACTGACTATTGCACCGACTATTTTTATGGATTTGATGAATAGAGTCTTTAAGGACAACCTTGATAAGTTGGTGGTAGTTTTTATTGATGATGTTTTGATATATTATAGAAGTAGCGAGGAGCTTGAGTATCATCTAAGGGATATTTTGAAAACTCTATGGAAGGGGAGGATTTTGGGAAAGTTCAGAAAATGTGAACTCTAGTTACAACTTGTTTCTTTCTTGGGGCACATTATTAACATTTAAGGAATCACAATTGACCCTAAAAATAAAAAGGTTGTAGAGGAGTGACTTCTTCCTACAAAAATTATTTATATTCATAGTTTTCTTGGATTACAGAGATATTATAGGAGGTTTGTGAAAAAAAGTCATGACATTATAAAACATTAACAAAGTTATCTCGAAATGGGGTCAAGTTAGACTTGACAATGGAGTGTGATGAATGATTCCAAGATCTGAAGAACAGATTGGTTACTCCACCCGTGTTAACACTGCCCTCAAGTGGAGAAGTATTCATTATTTTTAGAAATACATCTCTAAAAGTGCTTGGGTGAATCCTCATCCAAAATAAAAATTCATTGCTTATCCATCTCGACAGTTCAAGACTCATGAGCAGAACTATCCTACACATGATCAGGAGCTGGATGCCATCATTGTTTCTCTAATTATATGGAGAAACTATCTTTATGGGTTGAGATGTGATATATATATAGATCATCAAATTTTAAAGTATATTTTCACACAAAAGGAATTGAACACGTGACAAAGGAGATGGTTGGAACACCTTAAAGACTATGATTGTTCAATTAATCATTATACTAGGAGAGAAAAAAATTCACTAATGCATTAATCAGAAAAACCAATTATTCTGTCTATGATGAATATTCAAAGAGATCATTTTATCAATGAACTAGTAAATAGGTACATGGGAATTATAAGGGAGAATACATCATCAAACCTAATTCAAATGATTTCTCAACCTTCATTACTAGATAAGATCATGAAAGCATTGAATGAATACCATTTTTTACAGAAGAAGCTTGAGGCTATAAAGGAAGGAATGTTTCCTATGTTCAATATTGATCAAGAAGGTGTACTAAAATTTTGTACAAGCCTCTCTATTCCATATATTTCAGAAATAAATAAGGAGGTGATGGATGAAGCACATACAGCTACATTATCTATACATCCTGAAAGCATGAAAATGTATAGGGACCTTCGGGATCATTTTTGGTGGGATAATATGAAAAGTAATATTGATGACTACAATTTAAGGTGCATGGTATATCGGTATGTGAAGGAAGAGCGACAAATTCCCAAAGTGGTATTACAACCACTGCCTATACCAGCATGAATGTGGTAAAATATCACAATGGACTTCATCATTGGTGTCCCATGAACTTTCAAAGGAAACAATGCCATATGGGTTATTGTGGACCATCAAACTAAGATGGCCCATTTTATCTCCTTTCAAGAGGATTTATATCTTGATCAACTTGCCATGATTTATGTAAAAGAAGTTGTAATGTTGTATGCAATTCCACACTCTATGGTATCAGATCATGATCCACGGTTCACGTCAAAACTCTGGAGAATTAATCAACATGCTCTGAGCACTGAATTGAATTTTAGTATGACCTAGCACCACAAAACTGATGTCCAATCTGAAATAACAATTAAAATACTCGAGGATATGCTCAATAGAATTTAAAGGTTGATGGGATCAATATCTCAATTTAGTTGATCTTTCATACAACAACAACTTCCACTCGAGCATTCAAATGGCACCCTATGAAGATATATATAGGAAGCGATGTGGAACACCTACTTGTTGGGATGAAGTTGGTGAGAGAAACCTTCTAGGGCCTGATCTTGCGCAAGAGATTCTAGAAAACATTCATTCCATATAGAAACACAATATGGCTACTTCGAGTCAAAAAAAGAGCTTCTTGGGCCTGATCTTGTGTAAGAGAAGCCAAAAAACATCCATCTAGCAACACATTAACGTTCTGGATTCCTAACACACTCATAATATAAAATAATAATAGAAAACAAGTTCATTGTGCACAAAACCACCAAGTTAATACAAGAATTTATCTTTAACATTTAACTAATTACTCATCCTTATGGTATATAAACAAAATCATTATAAGATAATTTATATCTATTTTATGTCACTAATAATATATATTAACAATTTTGGATGTTTAAACCCATTTCAAATAAAATTCCATTCCCAAATTCAAGTAAACCAATCATGAAAACCATCAAAAAAAGTTCTTCCAAAACAATAAAATTGAACTCCATAAACCCTAAAAAGGCCATGAATGAAAGTAATAAAGATAAAATAAATCAATTTAATGTGTAGGGGGTTCTGTAATAATTAGTTAATGAAGATAAATTTTATTATTTACGTCATTAATATTAATTGAAGAACATATTCCGGAATAAGGTAATGGGTTTATCATCATACTTTTATTTTCATCATATTTCCATTATTCTCCACATATTTCATGTCTGTGGTGTATGTTTACTACCATTTTTTATATAATATCATTATTCTATATATACTCATGGTATTAAATGATTCACTTGATGATGATTAACACGATTGATTACAATATTGTAAGGGACTTTGTTTTTGTTTCCATTTCGTTATGATATACTTGGTATTGTGCAACTAATCATTCTTATGTGCTGTGCCGACTTACCCTTTGATATAATTTTTTATTTTAACTTGTAAATATATTATATATCCATATTCTAGTTTTTTGGATATGATTATTTTCTTAAGTCGTATAACCTTTTACATAAGGTGTTTATTTGGGATGTTGTATTAACTATGGAAATATTGATGAATATGTATTTTATACTCTATATGGATATTTTTAAGGCATATTTCACTTTTATTAAATCTATTCATAAAGAATGTTTTCCAATTTTAGTGAAAGCTGGGGCCCTTTCTATCCCCTCGATGCATCAGAAGGTCTCATGAGACAAATCCGTTGGCAAACAACCCTTCGAGTTTGTTTCAAAAGAATAATTGTTGGGACCACTTTTTATATGAAGATTGTATTTGTTGTCAACTGTTGTCAATGATGGTCAAAATGAAGAAGGAGATGAAGAAGGACTCCAAAGTTAATGGAGATCGACTGAAGTGAGGATACCTGTAGCATTGTTATGTAATCGTAGCATTGAATGTCAGGCTTGGGCAACACTTCATGAACCGAAATCAGACGATGCTTTGGTGGTATGTATTTCACACAAATCACGAGTTAGGAGAACTTGTGATGCAAGCCTTATGAAGGAAAGGGGGAGAAATGATGATGCCAGTCATATAATGTTTTGATTGGAAGGAATGATGCTGCTGGAAGATAGGAAAGATTCAGTTCCCATTGCAACTCTGACGATGCTTAAGCTGATCTATCAAAGGATAAATATCACGATAGTGGGATTCGTGATAAGAGCAGAAGAATGGTTATGGGAAGTAGTAAAGAGATAAAATGGCAAAGCAATAGACAATCTGGGGATGGCAGAAAAGCACAGTTTAAGGTGGCGCCGTTTTCCAGTGTTTGCCAAATTTTAGGGCCTGAAAATCGGGAAATGAAGAAATGTGCTTGGCAGTGGATGTTGCACATACGATTGAAGATGGTTTATACGTGAAAAAGAGTTATTCAAGGTCAGAATGTTGAAAAATGACAAAGGAATGGAGTGCACAGAAATTTAGGCATGTTTCGCGCAAAAATAATGTGGTGCGCGAAATATCTGCGGGATGCGCGAAATAGTTGCGGGTTGCGCGAAAAATCTGCGGGATGTGCGAAATATTGGCATGGTGCGCGAAATTGAGGAATGAAGTTTTCACGCAAATGATGGTTCGAGATCAGAAGATCGAAAATTGGAAAAGGCATAAAATGCGCGAAATATTGGAGCAGTGCGCGAAATCTGATGTTGCAGGAAAGATTGGGTTTGCGCGCAATATGGAACGCGGTGCGGAATTTTGCGCGCAATTGGTGCTTCATGCTTAGAAGGATAAAAAATGGCAAAGGCACGAGGTGCGCGAAATATTGATGCATGGCGCGAACTATGAAGTTTCATAAAAGAGTTTTTACGCGAATAGAGGAGGTTTTACGCGCAGGAAGAGGTTTTTATGCGCAAGGTCAAAACTGCTTATAAATATGGGGTGAACCCCTCTCATTATGTGAGACTCGACACTTAGACAAATCCCGAGCTCTGTCGCGCGGAAAATTGTAGTATAGAGCATTGCGCGAAAAGAAGAAGTGTTGCGCGGAAAAAGAATTGTTGCACGAAATAGGATGTTCTGCGCGAAAAAGAAGAGTTGTGCGTGAAAAGGGTTTTTCGCACCAAAAGGTATTTGTACGTGCAAGGCTTAAATTTTATGCGCAAGCCACCTAGAAGGTTGCGCGAAAAATTTGAGTGTACCGCATGCCTTTGATAGGTACAGAGCACTCTCGAAGCAGCCTTGTGGAGGAAAAAGGACTGTGAACCATTCGGTTTCACAAAGAGAAGTTGAACCGCACTCACACGACTGGTGTTTAACACTCTCGTTGTGCTTTGCAAAGTGAAGAAGAACTAGACGTGCAATTGAACTCATATCTGCACAAAGGAAGAATTCAGTATACCAATACACTCAGGTGTTGATATTGAGAAGAGAAGGTAGTGAAGAAGAAGAACAGAGTATGCCCAACTGAAGGCTGAAAATTATTCAGGGTAGTTTAATTCAGATGATGCTTTGTTAGCAGATCTTCAGTGATTGAATAATCACATTGGTGTATGTGATTCTAGCTAAAGAAAGAAGGTGATTAGTGCAGTCAGTTGTTGCACTAAGAGGAAGAAGGAAGAAGAACTAGTGCAGTTTGTTTTTGCACTAGAGAAGAAGATAAAGTAAGAAGAGAATTGCTTGCCTACTGCTTTGCAAGTAATCAAGTGAAGAGCACTACAATATATCAAGAGCAGAACCAACCTTTTGAAGAAGGAAGAAGACTGTCTCGATAGGCAGTATAAAGAACCAGCTAGAAGCTGCAAGTTGGACTTGGCTTTCACCATTCCAGGGAAGAGGATTGTTTCCCACCCCCCTCCAAAGTGTAGGGACTCACACTGGCTAGAGGATTGTTTTCTTAGCCACTCCATTGTAACAACATTTTACTTTATAGTGGAGAATCCATGCAGTGGTCATACCCATGCATGGTAAGGATGTAGCTACTCTTATTGAGTGGTTAACCTTGTAAAAATATCGTGTGCACATTTTTACTGCTTTCTGTTATTGCATGCGACAGGGAAAAGAGAATAAGAGAATTAAGATCCTAACAGGTCTAGAGGTATAGGGATAAAAGTTGGAATTGGTTTTAAAAGTCCCCAACACTGATTCACCCCCCTCTCAGTGTTAGGTATTTCCCAAACTGGTCCTTTCAATAATCAGAGGGGTATCTACTCTCACAAATAAATCATTTCAATGGTATTGCGGTTTCATGTTCTGGATACATGACATCCAATCAATAAAAATTCTCTTTATCTACTTCCAGTTATTACTATCCATGTGTTTTTCACTATGAAAAAAATCTATGGATATAGTTTCTCTAATGACCGCTGTTTTACATACATAGACATTATATTTCATTTGTGGAATATATAATAAATGACACAAACAGATTCCCAATGACCATATAGTTTAGTGCCTTTGGAAACATGGACCTTAATATTCTAACATGGTGATAGCTTTTCAACATCTCCCACAGAGATCTTCCCCTTTTGTTTTCCTAACCTAAACCATTCTTTATTTCCTAGGGAAAAGAATCCATAAAAGGGGTTAGATCAAATGCTCCGTAAGGGTAAACTTATAGAACATAAAAAAAACATAAACATAATAATGTAAAAACATGAACATAAATTTTAAACATCAAAATCGTGTTTCATGAAATAAATCAAGACAGTACATAAGGAATAGATCATAATGGAAAATTAACCATGATAAAATAGCATTGGCATAAAACAATGAATTGTGGAAAACAATTAAGCACATAATATGATTTTCAATGTATCCATGTTAATGATTCATAGACCCTAATAATGGACAATGTACATTTTTGAACCTGTTTTACATGCCATTCTAGCAATGTATTAGTAAACCAGATTTACTTGTCGTTCCGGCCCTATTTTACTGAACCTGATTTACTTTACACTCTAGTTATTTCTATATAACAAGATATAATTATATTCCCAATGCCTTAGTGGGATATATAGGTCCCTCTTATCTCATAATGATATCATTCTTACATGTTCCACAAAAACATAAATAATTCATCATAGCAGAACCTAAGAAATAAAATGGGTTTATTAAACATTATTCTATCATCACATAATCCAGATAAAATATTATTCCACAATTAACACAACCAAATCATATTTATAATACAGATATAAAAATAACCCTATTTAAATAGAATAATATTAGACTGAATATAATTTTGATAAAACACTTGAACTTAATTATTGAGGAAAATATCATTTCATCTTCAAAAACGTTTTATTTTCTCCAAATGATGTGCAATTTTAAAAGAAAATAATTTATCTGAAAATAAATGTGAAATCATGTAATGAAAGATTCATGGTAATAAAGTGCTATGAATATGTAAAAATATATTCACGTCGTATAAGTTAAAAAACATTATCCTCGTACATTTTTTTTGGAAAAGCCAAAAAGTACCTCGTATAGAAAATAAAAAAAGGATTCCTTCCACACCATTTAATAAAAATTGTTTAATGGGTAAAATTGAAATTAAAAAAAATTAGAATAATATAAAGAATATTATATATTTATGAAACATGTACATTAATGATAAATATACCTCTGTATGTACTTCTGAATAAAGAATCTTGGATAATAATGAGAGAAGAAAATTATACCATACCTTAGGTCAGATTTATTATGTATGTGTTCAAAACTCCTGTATAGTGGATTTAGACATATTATTAACTTATAACAGAACAATAATAATATCTTTTATTTCATACAAGATTCACTTTTGACTTTATATTACCCTTTTATTTATCAATTCCATGTTTAAACAACATTTTGTGTAATAATTATTTTATTTATCATACATGTTTTGACTTGTTATTCTTGATATTATTACATTGATCATTATTTAATTACATAGAGAATGTAGAACATAATTTATAAATCATAAATATTACATATAGAAATATATATAATAGATAGATAAATGAAATGGAATACACTATTCATGGTGACACTAGGCCATACATGTGCATGATAGATGTTTCTATTTCATTATTTAATTGAATAGAAGCAAGTAAATGACATATATATAAATATACATAAATCCAAAAGATTTATTATTTCATATATTTCATTATTAGTCATTATATATATGTTATAATCATTCTTTAATGGTTAAAATAGATAATGAATCTAATCGCATCATGGAGACGGTAGGTCATACATTCGTACGGGCGACGATATAATTTGAATAGTTATTGAATGGTTTTTAAGTGTACAATTTATAAAATTTTATAATCAATATCATGTTATAATAATAATATATAGTTATTACTTCCATCATTATACCCTTCCAAGAAAGATGGTAGTGAAAAACTGAGTACACCATGACGTGGCGACGATAAGTTGTATGCACGCACACGTGGTGGTTTAACTTTTCATAAGATAGATAGAAGGATGAATATATTTGTTTCATAATTATAATAATATATCATTATAAAAATGATAATGGATTTACTACTTTATAATTATACAAATAATGATGTGAAAGTAGAAGAAGAAAAAAATATTGAAATAATCGATTGCGGAGATTACTTATTCATTGACGTGCTGCCCTTTCAATATCCTCTTGATGGCACTGGATTTGGTATATTGAGGAAACCAGAACATATAGATTATAAATAGGGAGGTTTATAGGAGAAATGGGTAGGGTATATACGATCTTGAAGGATTAATTAGTTATGGCAAAATGAGGGAGGAGGTGTTCTTTTATAATTGGGGGAGGTACACTTTTGGAATTTCTGAAACTAATAAGTTATAATAATTTGAAAATCAATCCTAATACCTCAAAAAAAATATTTATTCAGAGATAGGATATTATAATATTTAAATATCATTAACAAATTAAATTTAGACAAGTTTTTATGTCAATTTATACATTGTCATTTTAAATAACAATTAAATATTCTATTTAATTTTAATTAATATAACTAATGATTTAATATTGAAAGGGTGTAATATTTACTTATTTTATTAAAAATATAATATAAATTAATAATACATAATTGTTTACAACGTTTCATAATTATTTTATTTCTTTAAAATAGTTTTATTATTTTTAAATAATTTTATAAAACATTATTTTAAGAAAAATTTACTTGATTTCATAAGAATATATATAGAATAATAATTTGAAATAAAATACTATGATAAAAATAAATTTACATGATTTAATAAAAATATATGTAGTCAAATTTATCTTTCATAAAATACAATATTTAATATATCATACTTATTAAAGTTTGAATGTGACAATTTTTACATCACTTAAAATAAAATAAAATAAATGTCATAATCTATACTATAAAGCTCCAAATGGTTACTTTCTCAGAACATGTCTAATTATGGTCAAGATATACTTTACCTATATTATTTGTTCATGTTTTTTTGGCCTTTTATGGTTATTAGAGTTTTAATAAAAAATATTTTATGTATTTCTAATCAATTAATTAATTTTTACATCATCACTGTATAAGAATTTAAGTTATTATTAATTTCATAAAAATTAAAACTAAATTACCATGATTTGTTTAATTATTTTATGTTTCCATGAACTATTTAGTATCTAAGATATCAACTTTTTATCCCTATATCAAAATTATTAGACTTTCAAGAAATGTGAGTTTGACATTTTGTCACTTTCATTGGTTTTATTAACATCCATGTAATTTTCATTGTCAAGTGGCCCTTAAATGACTATGCTTCAAACATAAGAGGTTAAGGGTATAATTTTATTCATAAAATAGTATTTTGGTAGGTTTTAGGATCATTTTATTTTCCTTATAATATTATATGTTACACAAATTTACCCGATTTACATTTAATCGCGTTATATAATAATTACTGTAATTACTATTCATAATATCCTGAAAAATAAAAGTAACCTATTAATATAATTTTTATCCATTGATTCAAAATATTGAATCCATTTTTCCTGATTCAAATTAATTTTTTTTTATAAATTAATTTATAATTAATTCATGTTGTCAAAAACCAAAAAACGTGTTTTTAAGAAGTAAAAACTTATCAAAAGATTGTCTTCTGTTTATGTTCAATTTAAATGTGAAAAAACTTCCAATGAATAAAATTTAATGAAATAATAATAAAACAATAATCCAATTACACTTTAAAACGAATTATAATGATCATATAACTATTTAAATAAATTATATGAAAATGAAATTTTGAACTAAAATGAAGTATTTTTCACTATTAATTAAAATAAATTTTTTATCAAAAAATACCAAAAATTGTACAAAAGTAAGTTTTAATGTACAATTTCCAAATAATAATTTTATTTTTTCAAATAAAATATATAAAATTATGAAATACTATATTTAAAAAGGGTGCGCCATCAAAAGGCGACAAACCTAGAATTTTTGAAAAATACTTCTTTAATCCAAAAAACTGAATTTTTTCTTATATCATGTCTAGAAAATACATAAGTTGAATGTTATAATAAATTCAAAGTTAGGTAAATATTATTCATAATTTCTAGTTTATATCCCACTAAATAATAATATATCATTGTTTAGTGAAAATCGGTGTTGCTTATAACGTAAGATTTTGAGAAGTTCTCTCTTTAGTGTAACACTAGACAAGTCAGTGTTGCGTGTAGTTAAATATTCTTTTGGTGATGAGTATAACATAATACTAACATATTTAATTTGTAAATTGAAAAGAATATATACACAGTGTTTCATGAATTGAGTTCTATCAAATGAATATGAAATTGTGTGTAACACAATACATGTATAGTGTTGCGTATATTGCAAGATAATGCAGTGTTGTATATTACGCAAGCTAATACTTGTGTTGTGTACAACACAAGAAATAAATTAAATTAAAATTAATCTATCACATAAAATCTTGAGGTGTTATATTATACCCCTCTTAAAATTAATTTTGCCCTCTAAATTTGTTGGGGTTATATAAGGTTTACTGCTTCAAAGATTCTTTCATAGAAACCAAAATTGTAAAAAGTAATTTTAAAACATCATTTATAAAGGAAATTTAGATACATAATGTTTACCGAAAGTAAATCATCATAGGGAATCCACATAGGAGAAAATTTTTGGGAAGTGAAAACATGAATATGGAAGAAAAATATAACCATAATGTTATGATGTTTAGTGATAGACAACACCATTCAGAGAATGTTAACAAACTGAAAGCCATAAATATGTGATGATTTAAGGAACCATCTGATTCATCATATAAGAAGGTATTAATATAACATTTTGGTTTTTGATATCCATTCCCTAAAGTTGAATATTTTTTTATAAAAATAAATACTTACTTGATTTTTTTACAATCTTACCATTGTTCGTGCCATGACCAATTTCTAATTAATCTCTTATTTAATGAAATGAAGTTGAATTTTTTATTCTTGAAGTGTTAGCAGATCATGCCATAAAATGACAGTTCATTCCATTTGTCTCAACAATAAGGTTAGAAAACTTAATCATATATTCTTAATTCCATATAGAATGAGATAATATATTGATCTACCAAACATCAATAGGAGTTTAACTCATTCTGCCTATAAATAGATATCCTTACAATCCTTCCAAAAACTAAAAATATTAAACATTATGAATAGGTGAACTGAATTGACATTACATTTATCTCTCATGTCCCATAAGGTATTTATTGGTTTTCACATTCCAAAACATGCGAATACCTTAATCTTGTATTCTCTTAAAGCATGATAATAATATGAATTACCATAGAACCTTAGTGAAAACAATCATTCTATAAAAATTAACTCTTTCCACACACCAGAAATTTCAAAAATTCTATATACTCAAACCATGATATTTTCTCTTAGGGAATAAACTGTCATAATTCCCATAAATTCCACATTTAAAACATTTAATAATTGTTGATGTCTCAACAATACTATTATCCTTGTCAATTGTGTTAACTGAACGTTTTCCTTTTCAGTTACTGGAATGTATCCTTATTTTCCACACCCAAAGAATATTCCCATTCCTTTGAAACATACTCCTTGATTCCTCTTCCAACATGATTTACATGTGGAAAATTGAACTTTCTATCCTTTATGTTAACCATAAAACTCCATCTTTCTCTTATTAGTTGGGTCAGGAAACTCACCAAAGATGAAATTGTTGATCATATTATGAGATTACTTATTAGAAAAAACAACGATGTTTCTACTTCCAACACCCATTTTATTTAGATTCTAATGAATGATATCATTCCATTTTCCATCATATTTTCCATTAACATGTATCCTCCTTTTTCCATCCATTTTCTAAAACACAAAAATAATAGTCTGAGAGGCAAAAACCATACTTGGAAAACAACATAATTAAGGAGGAGTACTTTCAATACATAAAATCTTATGATTAATACTACATTATTCATGATTGTTACTATAATTATAGAACTGTAACCTATAGTTAGAATTACCCTTTGGGACATCCCTAGACACACCATAGAAATATCTCTATGGGTCTCAATAAAGTTTTTTCACCCTAGTTTCCAAAGGATGAATAATCCTTCACTCTAATAAAAACTCTAATGACCTAGTTTTTATGTACATGGACATTAAATTTATTTTAAAAAATACTTAATACACGACAAAAATATACACCCAAAAAACATATTAGTTTGGTTCATTTGGAAACATAGATCATAATCATCTAACTTGGTGAAAGATCTTCAACATCTCCCACAAAGATCTTCAATTTTTGTTTTCCTACCTAAAACAGTTTTTTATATCCTAGGGAAAAGAAAAAATGAAAAGGTTGAGCTCAAATTATCAGTTAGTTTAAACATGGAAAACATAAAACACACCGTAAACATAAGAATTTAAAAACATGATAAAAATGGTTAAACATCAAAATCATGAGTCATGAAATAAATCTGGGCATTTTGTAAGGCATAAATCATAAAGGAACAATAACCATGATAAAATTTAATTATAATAAATCATTAAATTGGGGAAAAAATTTAAGAACATAATATTATTTCTATATTATCTAATGCATTACTGGAAAGACCAACATTGTGAAAAAACCCAATTTCTGAACCAGTTTTACTTGTCGTTCAACCATGTATTACTGAACTAGATTTACTTCTCGGTCCATCCCTGTATTGCTGAACTAGATTTACTTATATTCCAGTCATGTCTATCTCATGAGATATAAAAATTTACCCAATTAATCAAATAGAGATATGAGTCCTACCCATCTCATAGTGAAATCATTCTTACATGTGCCACCTAAATATAAATCATTCATCATATCATAACCCAATAAATAAAATGGGATTCATAAAGATCATTTTTCATAAAATAATACATATAAAACATCATTTCATCAGTAAATAAATAAAATAATAATAATAATATTGATAAAAAATAACTATATTTAAAGAGAATTATCATAGATGGAAAGTAATTTTGAAAAAACACTTAAAACTAATTCTTGAGGAAAAAATCCTTTCTTCTTCAAAACCATTTACTTTTAAGAAAATGATATGAAATTTTAAAATTAAAAAATTATCTGAAAATAAACATTAAATCATGTAAAGTATGCTTTATGGAAATATTTCATTATAAATATGTAAAAATATGTTCATGTTTTATAAGTTAAAAAAACATTCTCCTCATACTTTTTCTAGAAAAGTAAAAAATTACCTCGTTTGTAAAATAAAAGAAGGATTCCTTACATATCATTTAATAATAATTAACTAATTTGTAAAATTTTATTTAAACTATAGTAGAAGAATAAAAATAATATTATATTTTTTAGAAAAATGTAAAATAATTATTAATATTCCCCATTAATACTTACAAATAAACAATCTCAGAAATTAATGAGATTTAAAAATTATCCCTAACCTTCTATCCGACTTCTTCCATATATTTTTGAATCTTCTGTATAGTGGGTTTAGAAATATTATAAACTTTAAAAAAAACCATAATAATATCTATGCTATCATATATTATTTACTTATTACTTTATATTACCCTTTTATTATTAATTGAATGTTAAATTAATGTTTTGGGTAACAATAAATTTATTTATCATTCATGTGTTTACTTGTTATTCTTGATCTTATTACTTAGATAATTATTTAGTTACTTCCAAAATTTAGAAAATGATTTTTATATCCCAAATATTTATTATATAAATATATATAATAGATAGACAAATGAAATAAAATAAACTGTTCATGGAGACGGTAGGCCACCCATACTCAATAATTTTTTTTACATTTCATTATTTAATAGAATGAAAGAAAGTAAATGAAATATATATATAGCAGAATTATTAGGCTATATATTTAATTTTTAATTTTTATATATACTTTATAATCATTATTGAATGGTTAATAGGGAGAATGTATCACATCGTATCCTGGAGGTGGTACATCGTACGTACACACAAGTGAAAATATAATTCTAATAGTTGTTGAATGGGTTTTAATTGAATGGTGTATAATATTTCATAATCAATATGATGTTAAAATAATCATATATAGTTATTACTTCCATCATTATACCCATCCTTGTAAATAGGCGATGAAAAACAGAGTGCACCACAACGTGTAGACGGTATGTCGTACGTATGCACGTGTGAAGATTTCATTTTTCGTAAGATAGATAGAAGATGAAATATTGTTGTTTAATAATTATAATAACATCTATGTATATAAATGAATATGGATTTATTAAATATAATGAAACAAATAATGAACTGGAATCATAAGAATAAAATAAGATTGAATGAATCGATAGAGGAGATTTCCTCTTCTTTAACGTACTCCCTTTAGATCTCCTCTTAATGGAACAAGAGTTGGTATTTTGAAAATAAAAAAAAACCTCTATATTTTAAATAGGGAGTTTGGGAAGATAAATGGGTTGGGTATAGATGAATATTAAGTCTTAATGAGTTTTGGAGAAATGATGGAGGATGTGTCCTTTTATAATTAGGGTGAGGGACACTATTGGAATTTCTGAAACTATTAATATATAATAATTTTAAAATCAATCGAAATACCTCAAAAATGAGATATATTTGAAGATAATATACGATAATATTGAAATCTCCTCAACTAATAGAATTTAGACAAGTTTTTATGTCAATTTAAACATTATCATTTTAATTACGATAATAAATATTTCAATAACCAAAAGGTGAAATATTTAATTATTTTATTTAAATTATAAACTAAATGAATATTATAAAAACAATTATAGAATATAATAATTATAATATAATTTTAAAATAATTTTATAATTTTTAAATAATTTTATAAAACACATTTCTTACAAAATATCAATTGTGTCAATTTTGGAACTATTCATTCACGGATTTTTAGAAATATAAAGATAAGGTGTTATCTTAGAACAAAATATTTTATTATGTCTCTAATTTGACAAGGTCATTTATTAATTTAATTTAACCAATTAATTATAAAAATTATAATTTTTTTAATATTTTTAATAACCTTTATTTGATATATGTATTATTAAAATAATCACTACATCAATATTGTGTTATTATTTAATATACTTATATGTGAAAGAAATTTTTTAAATAAAATTCTATGATGAAAATATATTTAATATATTTTATAATATTATATGTAGTAAAATTTATCTTCAATAAAATCCAACATTAAAAATGTTATACTTATTAAAGTATGAATGTGACAACTTTGACATCACTTTAAATAAAATATAATGAATGCCATAATCTCTTCTATAAAAATACAAATGCTCACATGCTCAAAACATGGATTTTTATGGTCAAAATATACTTAATTAATATGGTTTTGTCATGTTTTTATGCCTTTTTTCGGTTTTTAGTATTTTAATAAAAAATGTTTTATGGATTTCTCATCAATTAATTAATTTTCATATCATCAAAATATAGAACTTTAAGTTTATTATTATTTTCCTAAAAATTAAAGATAAATTAGCATGATTTATTTAATTATATTATATTTCTATGTAACTTTTATTTTTGAATATATCACCTGGTTATACCAATATTAAAATTATTATACTTATATGAAATGTGAGTTTGACATTTTGTCACTTTCAATGGTTTTATTAATATCTATGTAATTTTCATTGTCAAGTGGACCTTAAATGACAATGTCTCAAACCTAGTATGTTAATGGTATAAATTTATTCATCAAATAGGATCTAGGTAGGTTTTAATATTATTTTATTCTCCTTATCATATTATTTTTAATACTAATTTACCTGATTTACCTTTAACCTTGTTAAATAAAAATTACTGTGGTAACAATTGATAATATCAAATAAAAAATGAAACATATTAACATAATTTGGATCCACTGATTGCAAATATGGAATCCATTTTTTATGATTCAAAACATATAATTAGTATAAATTAATTTGAAAGTAAATTCCATTGTCAAAAACCAAAAGCAGGTTTTAAGAAGTAAAATCATATCAAACTATTGTCATGTGTTTATGTCCCATTTAAATGTAAAATTACTTACAATGACCTTAAAATTATTAAATTATAAAAAATGATTCAATTAAACTTTAAAACAAATTAAAAATATAGTCTAACTATGAAAATAAATTAGATGAAAAGGTATTGTTGAACTAAAATTCAGTACTTCTCACTATTCATTAAAAAAATGAATTTTATCAGAAAAATATAAAAAATTTTAAAAAGTAAATTTTTAGGTCCTGATTCCAAAGAATAATTTTATACTTTAAAATATAATATATAAAAGTTTTAAGAACTATATTTAAAATGGGTGCACCCTCAAAATCCTGCAAAAATGCATTATTTTTAAAAATGCTTCTTTTATCCTAAAGACTAAATTTGTTCTTGTATCATGAGTAGAAAATAAATAAGATGAATGTTTTAAATAATTCAAAATTTGTTTAATAATATTCATAATGTCTTGTTTATATCCCATTAAATAATAATATATCGTTGTTTAGTGAAACTCAGTATTGTGTATAACACAAGCTATCGAGGAAGGCCGCTCTTGAGTGTAATGCAAGCCAAGTCAGTGTTTCATGTAGTGAAAGATACCTTTAGTGTTTCATATAACATAATACAAACATGGTTCATTTATAAATATTATATAATCTACACTAAGTGTTTCTTGAAATGAAATATATCAAATGAACTTAAAATTTTGTGCAACACAAGCCCAGTGTAGTGTTGCATATACTGCAAGCTAAAAACGTGTTTATTATAGAGAAAGATAATATTTTTGTAGTGTACAACACAAGAAATCAATGTAATTAAAAATAACATATCTCATAAAATCTCAGGGTGTAACAGTTTTATTCACAGTTTATTTGTGGCATGGTTTTTCCATTTATTCACCATTCCATTATGACTATGCTGATTTGATTACTATTCAATTATTTTTTATTCCCAATTCTTCTATTTTTATCACTTGCATAGAATTTTTGCTCACCAATTTCATATTTTACTTCAATATGTTATAAAGAGGAGACCATTTATTGAGTTCTTGTGGATGTATTTTATTAGTTTTTGTTATGTATTGTATTTTTTTACCTTTCCAAATGGAATATCAGTTACATATATATATCTAGTTTCTTCAAGACTACTAATTTGATTATTACTTCAAAATTTCATTTCTTTTAATCTTTCCAATATAATAAGTAATTCACCGGCTCTCGGCTTCTGGGGTCGTGGTGTTACAATGATCATTACCCCCTTTTAATAGATAAAAATATCCCTTTCTCACCGTTAATATAAAGTGTAAAACATTTGAAGGATTGGTATAATGTATTTTTTATTTTTTCACCTAATATTGTAGAATCTAAGGAGAAATCTAAGGTGAAGTTACAATACACCAAAAATAAAAATCTCTATGACTAAAATTTTTCAATTTAAAGTAGTCATAATAAAACTTCAGGTTGGAAAACATTAAAAAATAATGAATAACTCATTGGTATTTCGATATGATATAACTCACTACTCATACTAGAATATGTTTTCTTATTCCTCGAATAAAAAATAATGTTACAATATTGATGATGTTGAAAACAACATAGGTTCATCATACTTATAATACGAGAACATCCAAAAACACATTCTTATACATTACTAACATTATAGAAATGTATTTTAAATACTCCTAAACTTTTTTTCCTTCATGAAAAATCCAATAATTAAACATCGTATTTTTTAGAATTTGTTTCTATAACAAGAATTTCTAGGTTCTAAAAAAACTGACCTTCCTAGTTTTCCTCAAGAACATCTATCAATAATTAATTTTATCTAGACATCATGGGTGAGGTTCAAAATTTGATCCTCCAAGATCCATGATCATTACATGTTTCAAACATTTATTTAGTGTAGTCAAATTCCCCACTATCACTTGAGTAAATACATCAAATACTTCTCTAAAATATCTATAATTGAGTTCAATATGTTTCATTTTTTTCTACATGATTCACCCCACCCAAAAACCGAGTTATCTAAAATTCCTATTTTTATATCTATCATACCCACATCCAATTAAATTCATGAAATAAATCCACATATTGTGGTCATTTTGAACATTGAATATAACCACAAAAATACAAATTATGAAATTGTTTAGCAATAACCAATACATAGTTCTTCTCTTAGAAAGTATATTGAAATTATTTTCATCAAAATCACCTACATGTTTCCTTATTTAAATGAAAATTCATGATGCTCAACTTTCCTTAGTCAAAAACGAATTTACTCTCCACCATTTATTCATGCTACTATCACTTGCTTCCACCATAAAAACGAAAATACCCAGTTCAAGCCTCTCTATTTCACACTATGATCATGAAACCCCAAAACTCTCTTTTACTCACCATAGCCTCTAATATCTATTTATTTACCTTACCCCATCCTAAAATTAGGTATATTAAATATCCCTAAAATATCTTATGCATACGAAATACATACATACTCCAGGACATTGTTTTATTACTATGTCTTCTCAGAATATGAAATTATTACATTTGATTAAGAACTTTTACTTTTCTCTATTTAAATGTCTCTGACCACAACCATGGATTACACAATGTCTTAACTAATAAAACCCATTTTAGATAGGTAAACATGAAATTTTAAAATATATGCACATGGTGTGGTGACATAATTATTAATGTTTTTCATTTCCTATATCATTATTCTTTATCCTACAATGTAGACGATCATATATCATTGTCCTAGCTACATTCAACAATTATTTGGCCATTCTGATGATACTGTACATTTGTTTGTAAGTATTTTACTCCTTTTGAATAGAAACATTTAAAAATACACATTGGGGAATTTTTTATGACAATATTACCCCATGTGTTTGTTTAAAATATTCTAAATAACTAATGAGGATTCCCAAAATTCTGATATGAGAACTTCAGAATAGAACTATTATATGTAGTTTAAAACCATACTCCTTCATGTAGTTATTAAATTATTCATTAATAAACAAATAAAGGCCCTCATGAGTCAATATATTCATTATAATTAAGAGTAAAATGAAAATATCTCCATTAAAGTACTTCAATGACTTATATGTTTTTAATACTTCTCCAAGATATTATTAAACTTAAATAAATACTCATGAACACTACCACTATATAAAACATCAGTTTATGTATTCTTCACTTTTTATAATTATAAATATAACTCCCTATCTGATATCTACTGACGAACTTTTCTATTGTAATGTAAGGACCAATTCTCCACCATTTTCAATGAAGTCAAAGATCAGTTCATTGAATGAAAGAAAAATGTGGGTTAGAAATCCAAAATATTAATTCAAATGACTAACTATACCTATATATAAATTGAAAACACCATAGTGGTATGGGGGTTGTCTCTCCAAACAACCTATTTAGAATCTATGAAAAAATCAAAGCTTCTCATAACCATAGTTCCTTTTTCATAATGTCAATAATTTGATCATGTGTCAATACACAATCCATAGTCACTAGAACTTACTCAATCATCTCCGTAATGAAATAATACTTTATCTCACTTTTATTTAACTCTGAGTGTTGATCTAAATTTATTTTTATGATTTATGGAACTCATTTTATCATATCTGATGGCAATTATATATTTTAAATCAACAATAAAATCCCCATTCTATTTCATCATCTAAATCGACTAAGTAAGATCTTGAATAATAAGAATATATTCATCCTTAAAAGTTTTAAGAAATAATAATTCACAATTATTTTTTATACAAGAAATAAATGTGTCTCAAAGTTAAAAAGTACTACATGATGTTGATTTTTTTCTTCCACTAAACTTTCCCAATATGAATTTTTATACACCACAAACTCCCACTGGGATTTTCATTCATAAAACTACTAAATCCCCATCATGGTTTTAAAAATATTTTGTATTATTTTAACTATTATCAAATATATTTCCATGGGATATTATTTCCACTATACATCTTTATATACTACAAACACAATTCCAGGTCATGTTTTTGTAAGGTATAATATGTTCCAACAATTGTGTATATTCTATCACATTAAACAATTTATTATTATTGGGTTCTCAAATAATCATCTAGCTAGTTACCGATATTTTAATCATTCAATAATACTATATTTAAAATTCTTAAGATCCTATTTGGAATATTAGGATTTTTAAATGAGTATTCTATTTTTCATTAATTCACTAATAATTCAAGGAAAAATATTATTTCTCTAATAATGGAAATCTTGTACACTGAAATCATATTAGTAGAAAACAACATTCATTACGCCTCATTAAATCTGTCAAAGAATATATCACCTACATAACTCAGAAGAATTATTCATTGATATTTCTCTTTCTTGATGTGGAGATACAGATCAACTCCACAATATTGGAATATGAGATTCCTTGAGTATTAATCAAGCTTAGAGTAATAAGATTTTGTTTATTATTTCAGTCTATATGACATATTCTTCAGTTCAAAAAACTTTTCTATAATTTTTATTTATAAGAAGGCCACCGGGTTCTTGATTTATATTTATTCCCATGGACTATATTAAAATAAATAATTTTTGGAAATTAATTTACTACACCTTAGTGCATATTTTCATAACATTTTCTGGAAAATTTAAATTGTTTCCAATATGGGTATTATGGTAAATTTCATGTTAATACTAATCCATTCAATGTAGGAATACCACTTATAAACAAAGAATGAATTATTATGTGATATGTTTCTATTTTTATTTAGTTTTTTGGTAGAACAACCACTTTCAATATGATGATATTTTTATTTTCCAACCTCTAAATGAATCCCATGTTTGGTTAATTTTAATTTATAGAATTTAATCATGCATCATGTTGACCCAATTAAAGTTTTTTAGGACCCTTAAAAACACACTGGATACACTTGAGATAATATAGTTGTTTTTATGGAGTCCCCATCCTTCCTTTTTTTCATCAGAGTATTCAAATAAATGATTATTTTTAACATGATAATATCCCTAAAACATTCTCTCCTTATAGCTACTAATATTGTTGTTTTTTAATCATTTTTTTCTTCTTAATATAATTATATAGAACAATGTTACAACCCTATGCTACTCACTTCATAAAAAATCTTCTCTAATATTTCATCACTATTTTTTGTGATATCTACTCCCTGGATTATGTAATATTATCAATTTATATAAATGTTATGTATTGATTTTCCACAATTTATTTGCTCTGTGTATTATAGCATTATTAGACTCTAGTTTTGGATGTTTATGAAATTAAAAATATACAATCTCTAAGAGATTCAAAATTGGGGTCTTCTCATTATGGAGAATAAATTATTAACTTCTAAAATATCTAAAATTACCTTAGTTATGCTTATTTAAATTTATCATCTCACAGGGATTCATTTCATTATTAAGATAAAAAATACCAGTTGATTATATAAATTGATAAATAGTCAATTCCTTCCAATAAGTTTCTATAATGTAATTTCAATAAGAATAGCATGTTCAATATTTTTAATTATTCTATTACTACTCTAAAAACACCATTTTATTGAGGAATCTCCATTTTTGGAAATGTAGTGATGTATCCCCTAATCTTTTATGAATTGTTTTACCTTTTTATTAATGAATTTCATACCATTATCAATTGACCACATATGAATTTTTTTGAGTATCAGTTAATTATATCCACAATGATAAGAGATACACTTAGATACATCAAATTTTGGGGAAATCATTATTATCCATGCCATTATTTTATAATAATTCATTAATGATATAAAATATTATTTTTATCAATAAATTTATGTATTATTAGTCCAAACCCAAACACATGAACCAAATCAAGTAATATTGTTAATTTATTGTTGGCCATATTATGTATTTTTAAAGTGATTTTCCATTTTTGACAAGTTTCTCATGGGTGAGTGAAATCACATGGGAGATTTGGGATATCAAAAGTTCCTTTATTTTTTACCAAGTTGTCCAATTATTTTTTTCTTAAATGGGAAAGTCATTAGTTCCCTAAATCATTATCTTCTTGTGTGAATAGAATTTTTTTTCTTATTTTATACCAATGAGGTAGAGGATTCGCTTAATGTACACACCTTCCTTTATAAAAATTCAACATTTTCTTTTAAAGATAGAAAAATTCATTTTTAAATTCATTTATCAACTCAGGTAACTGAAAGAAATTACACTTAATCTTTAATCCTTCATCATTTCCAAAAAATAACACCTTATTTTTCATAATTTATACGCAAGACATGTTCTTCAGTTTCCATCAGGTGGGAGGTATAACTACAATTTAATATCCATACTTTTTCATGATATATCACTTTAAAATAAATTTCATATAAATTTACCTTCTTATTTTTTCCCTTTCACGGTTCATTTTATTTGGTTTCCTTCCTTTGTGTTGATCAATATTTATTCACCTCTGAATCGATTAGATCACCCTAATATTTAATTAATATTAATTTATTGTAAATATTCATTCAATTTCATGATGCTTCCAGCTGCTAATATATTCTATTTTGGGTCTATATTGACACACATCTTTTTACGTTGGATAATGAATTTACAACTTTTTTTCAAAATAATTTACACTAATAATATTATTGTTCAAATAAATATGAATCATATTAAATATTTATAATTTGTTTTTGGTTCTCTTGATCCCTAATTTATTTATCATGTAACACATGTATTATAAATTAAAAACTTCCCAAAAAAATTAAAGTAGATTCATGGTTTATTATTTCATTTATTTTCTTCTCTTTTTGAAAACTTTTGGGTCTCTTATGATTCAATAAATTGAAACTTATTTATAGGTATGGTTGATTGTGGTTTCACATCAACCACCTCTAATTTTTTACTTTTAGTTATTCCACTCATTAGTTTTGTATTTATTTTTGACATTTTATAATTTTTTGGAAATTGATGATTTTTTAGTTGACTTCCCATATTCAACATTTACTAATTTTGTATCATTTACACTAATACTTACTAATGTTCTGTTATGAATTAGAATCTTCTCTTGACCATTAAGAAGTAATTTTATCTTCATGACTTTATCTTTGAGCATCTCAATACTTTTGACATGATCTTTATCTGAATTAGATAAGTCATAATTTTTACATGATTGATATTTAATCTTATGATCAATGTCAATTTTCCCACTGAGTTTACTATATTTATAGATTTGATTAATTTTATTTTATCATACAATATAGAATATATTCTTTTCAGGACAACATATACTGTTTTTAATTTTATACCATTCCACTGCATTTATTTTATTTAAACCTAAAAAAATTGATTTATTCACTAGAAACATATAGGTAAACAATTAGATTTACTCTTACCTTAATTTAAATGAATTCTTCAACACTCTCCTCTATATAATTTTTTTTATTTATCTTTATTAATATGAGGCTTGTGTGGGTGTTCAGATGCTTAAAGTATGATTCTAATAGTAATTCATGGCATGAACTCAACATTCACAACATGTATTTTGATTCACAACATGAAGTATGGTTCAAGTATTAAATATTGAAAAGTTGTAATTTTTTTTATTCTTACTATAATTAATTTACGGAATGAATCATTGAATCATGATTTGAATGTTTTTTTATATTTTACTAAGTGAATTATGTTTTGAAATAAATGTAATATGAGGGATTAATAGTAGGGACTATATTTGGACATTGTGAATATGTACTTTTCCATCATGGTTATAAATTGGGTATCCCAACGGGAATTAAGTTATTTATAATACCATATCATTACCACAAGGAAATCAAGATTGTATTTCTGAGTGAATTTGAGTCTCAATTGAATAGATTTAACCCATTTCTTATAGAGATTAACCTATGCTGATCAGAGGTACATATTTTCCCTTATCTCGACCCTTATTTCTAGTACAGTATCTCTATCCATGTTATGAATGGTTTTTAACTTATTTATTTTTTATTTATAATGTAATTTTGAAGATCTATATCACTATGATTACTTTCTAGGACTATCTTGATAACTTCCTTATTGAGTGTATTTTTGATGGAGACTATCGAATTTCCACCCTGAGATAGGTGATATGGTATTTGTCTTTTATTTATGGTTCATGTTTGATATTTTAATTGAATAATTATTTAGATATATATCTAATGAACCTAATAAATATAATAATTTAGGATTTTTTTTCAAATAATGAATGATTTTATAGTTTGGTTTGTGTGATCATATATGTTTTTATGATTTTTAATACCTCACATTTTGATGAGATTGTGTGATATCTTTATGTTTTGTCTGTTGTTATTATTATCAAGGTTTATATATCAAATAAGTTGCATAAACACAAAAATAAATAATTTTGGTGGTGTGATTAAAGAAAGAGTCATATAAATGAATAACTGTACTTCTTTTAATTTGCTGGAACATAAAATTAATTCTAAATTACTGTTTAAGTTAAAACATGGATATTGATTTTTTATTATAAGTATTTTACATATTTCCAAAAAACTAAGAATCTTAAATCTATAAATACTCAAACTATTCATGAATATATATTACATATTAATAAATTAATATTGACTATATAATGAAATGATCTACACCAAAATCGTATATATCTAGTGCCTTTGGAAACTCAGATAAATAAAAAACTATTTCATAAGTGAACTTCATTTTATAAAACTATGTTTTAATAATTATAAGACTTCATAGATATATCATACTTTATACTTTTGTTCATAAAATGGGAAATTAAATATAATAAATGATGATCTCAGATGATCATTGTGTATAAAAATGGGGATATCAACATAACTTGAGTATAAGGTTATGAGAACATGAAAATAACTTTTCAAAACCATAACCTTCATTAAATAGATAATATACTTGAGTCATGACATATTTTTTAGAAGCTAGTATGATATTAACACTAATTGAAAAAGATAACATCTGCTATAAGAACATAACATTGGCATAATAAATAGATTTGTGACATAGACATAATTATTAAAAATTATATATTAAGGCTGCCTACCAAGACATTCACAACTTCTTAGGATTAGGATAACCACCCATGTACCTAATTAGGACATAGGATAACATCCATTATACCATGTTTTGGGATTGTGATAACTTCAAATGTACCTTAATTTTTCCAGCTTAGGATAACCTCCCAGGTACTCTATTTTTTCGGGCCGTGGATAACTTATTTTGTATAATTTTTTCGGGCTTTGGATAACCTCTCATGTACCCTCTTTTTTATGCTTGGGATAACCTCCCATGTACCGTTTGAGATCATAGAATATTAATATTTACCCAATTAATTATGGATATATATATGTCCCACCAATCACATAATACATAATTTTTTCCATATGATGAGAAAACATTAATCAAATCAAAACCCATATAATGTAAATGGGTTGCATGAAAAATCATCATAATAGAACCTGTAAGAATGAAAAAGGATTCATAATTTTTTTATCATAAACAAAAATCATCCGAATAAATAATAAGCATGGTATCATTGGTTGATATACTCTATAAATAGTAATTAATATAAAGGGATGTCAACTAGGATGTAATTTTTTTTTGAAATATCAAATAAAATATTTATTAATGAAATTATTCTTTCTATTTTGAAACCACTTATTTAGAGTCTAAAAATTTCACACATATTATAGAAAACATTTTATTTTAAAGGAATCATGGACATTATATACTAATAGTTAAATAATTTACAATTAGTGGCTATGAATAATATTTTTTTTCCCCACCAATTAAAAAAACACCTTTGACATTATCTATAAAATTTCCTGAGAACCTTGTCTGAAAAATGACAAAGAATATTAATTTTTAACCACCTGGTAAAAATTAAAAAATGAATAAATAATTATTTAAAAAATCATTATAAAATAGTAAAATATTTCTTCATAATATTTTCATAATACATGGGTTTTTAATTAAAATTATTTTCGACCAAAGAGAGATATAGAGTTGATTTTCCCTAAAAATATTTTTTGGGAAATATAGTCCATGACGAGAAGAAAGTTAATGAAAAAAATGTATTTTAAAGAAATTAATAGAGGATAATAATATTCATGAGGTTTATTGCGAGAAATATCAGTATATTTCTTCATAAGAAATGTAATCTTAAACAATCCTGATAAACAATGTTTTTGTAATATAAATGTTTTGCCACCTGGTAATGTTTCAATTGTAAGACCCACACCTCTATTCTTAATTTTCAATGTACACATTCAAACATCAATTTTAATAAATTAAATTTTATTATAAATAAATTATAGGACCATATTAATATATATAATACCATATATTATTTATATAAGACATATTATTATGTGTTTTTTAATAATTCCTGGTTAAAATCACATTTATGGTAATAAATGTTTCATTTTTCAGGTATGTTTTGTTTTTGTATTTTCAATAATTTTACTTTTATCATGTTTTAAAAATATAAATATTGTTAAAATTTATAAAAATATATTATATAATAATTTTATACTTATTAAGTGTATTTCATACAATTTAGAGGTATACAATAAATTACATTGTTCATAGGGATGATAGACAATATATATATGTGAACACTGTTTCTAGTTTCTTGATGGAAGGTGCGGAAGAAATGTAATAACATATAAAAATTCTATAATTATTTTCTGTCATAAATTTAAAATTTTTTCTTTAAATCTATGCTTATTACCATTAATTCAGAATAAAATGGGAAACTAATCAGATCTCTTTGTGGAGGGGTTAGCCCACACGTACACACAAGTGGCGTTATCATTTCACAATAGATTGGATGGTTAGAATTCATATGTGATATTATAGTTATTGTTGGATAAATAGTTCATAAATATCATATATTAACATTTTATACATCACTATCTTAATTTGTGATAGGTACTAAGGTAAATTGAATTACATCGATTTGCGAGGCGGTAGTCCACCATACACACAATTGACGATTTCTTTCCCCATTCGATGGAGGATAGAAATGATATATGTTATGAAATTAACATAATAAAATATAATTATATAGGATATATCATTTTTATTATATGATAGTAGTTTGAAAATATTTATTGGTGGTGGAAGAAGAAATAAAACAAAAACATGGGGTTAACAAAGATACATTTTCTTCAGATAACCTCATTAGGCATGCACGAAAATACTCAATGGAAGTCATTCATAATAAAATTTATGTTTCAAGGTTGTTTGGAGGGAAATTAGAAACATATTTTGGTAGGTATTTTCCAGACCAAAAGGATTTATATTTCAGGAGGAGAGAGTATAAGCCGTTCCCTTTTATAATTTTTGGAGAGGACAAACTTTGAATTTTTGAGAAGAAGAAGTTATACCCATGTTTTAGAAATGAGAAAAGGATAAAAAATGGGTCATTATAGAACCATGGTTTAGATATGGTCTAAATATTTCTATACAATAGTATTTTCATAGGGTTTTGTTTCATTATAATCCTTATCTATTTAGTTTAATACCAAGTAAACCGATTTTAACCTTAACCATGATATTTAATTTTTACTATTTTAAATATTAATTTTAATGAAAAAATAAATTGAAATTGTTATATAATATTTATTATAATGATTATAAATATAGAATATAATTCGACAAATTATACACATAAAAGTGTTAGAATTTAATTTAATATTGAAACCACATACGTGACAAAAAATAGTCTTCCGAAGATAAAATGTTCATAAGGATAAAATGTTTTAATATTAAAATTAACTATTAAATTGATTATAATGAACTAAATTTGATTAATTATAAATTTAATGATATAATTTTATTTCTAAACCCATTCTAAAAATTAATACTTTCAAATTCTTAAAAATAAAATACATTTTTAATAAAAATTAGTATTATCCAATATTCATAAAAAAAAAATTTTTTTAGAAAAAAAAATTTACCCTAATGAAATTTTGACAAACTCATTCTAAAAATTAATTTATGTATTAAAAATAAATTTTCTATAATGGAGAAATCAAAATTTATTATTTTTTTAAAAAATGAAATAAAAATCATTTTTTGAGAAAATTGTATTTTTGAATCATGCAATGACTTTACAATTTTTTTTAAATTTTGGATAAATATAATTTATTTGTCTAAAAACTTATGAATTAATTTTTAAAATTTGTTTATTCCTATGTATATTTTTAGTTTTAATATCTAGGTTATAATGATCCTAATTAAATAATATTCAAAATAGTATAATATGATTCTCTAAAACTCGGTGTTACTTGTAACATATATTGTCAAAGATATTAAATTTATTTTAATAAATATTTCATAAAATATCAGGGTGTTATATTCTACCTTCTATAAAATGATTTTTCCCTTAAAATATTTCACTTAAATACAAACAAATTATGACAACTCTTCCTCATCATATATTCAGGTTCTCTTGTAGCTTCCTCAAGTTAGTAGTTCTCTGTAAAACATTGACAATGTGAGTGATATTGTCTCATAAAAATTCTCCCTAAAATCAAATCCCCCACATTTTATTATTTCTATGAATTCCATTTCTCCATTGGTACACCCACTAAGTTCATTACATGTGGTGGATCATGTATATACTTCCTTAAGAGAGATACGTAAGTAAGGGCTTTGGTGGAAATGCCCATAGATAAGAAGAAATCCCTACATGATCAGGAATATTTACCGGTATAATATACTAGGGGATCATATTTATCTTATTTTTTAATCACATAACATTATTTAGTAGAGAAATTCATAGAAACACCTTCTCACAAACATTAAATTACAAATCTCATCAAAAATTATCAATATACCTTTTATATCAAATTTTAAAGGAATTTATCTGTTATTGAATAGATATGATTTTTTTTCCATTTCATAAAATATATTTATTTTTTGAACTTTATTAATACACATTATAGTTCTACACTTTTTCCCATAGAGGGATTCGTCTGTAGCCATTTGAATGTTGTTGTGAAAGATATTTTTTTGAATAAAAACTCTAATAGATAAAAGGGTTGATCCTAACCTCATTTGGAATCCATAATAAAAGATTTAAACATATAATTTAGGATTTGAATTGATATTTTTGGATAAACATCCATATAAGGATGATTTATTGTTATAAAACTCAATTATGTATGACAATTTTGTAAAAGACTTCTCTATAACTTCGTAGTAAGCCTCAGATCCCAATCACATGTATTAGAATGTGGTACCCCATGAAACCTTACAAATATTTTAATTTATATCATAGAAAACTAATATATATTGAAATATAATCTGACATAAAAAAAGTGTGTAGTCTTTTTAAGGAAATCAATAATAGACCATATAAAATTATTGCATTTAAATGTTTTTGGGATTATGATGATAAAATCTTGGTTCATGTTTTCCCATTTTTATTTTGGTGTGTGTAAAGGCTTAAGAATCCAATTAGAGTTTTCTATCTCAGTATTATCTTTATTAAATACCAAGAATT
Source organism: Viscum album (assembly GCA_963277665.1). Lineage (NCBI taxonomy): Eukaryota > Viridiplantae > Streptophyta > Magnoliopsida > Santalales > Viscaceae > Viscum > Viscum album. The sequence goes on along the minus strand of OY728153.1, from coordinate 1,418,921,488 downwards.
GAGATAAAAACTCCACAATATATCTCTTTATGCCATCCCACTATAATTACTCTATCAAATCACTATACATCTTTGTTCTTACATGATGCATAGTAAATGAAAAAATATGGGCATCCTGTAGTATCTTATTTTTAAAATTTGGTATGGATAGAACATATAAATTATTACTAAAGAAAATAAATTATTCATAATTGAGGTTAAATTCATGAACAATTATTGATTTCTTCTATAGCCCATCTTCTTCCTTCTAAACCAATTTTATATTCACTTGGATAGATGGTTAAACACTTATTTTAGAATGATAATATTTCATGTTCCTTCATGAATTCTTGATCCATCCTTTTAAAATTAGGAATATTAGATATTATTGTGATCCTCATAATAGATAATAAATCATTATCCAGTTGAATCAAATCATCTCCCACCATGTTTTCTTTTGAAGGGTGGTAACATACTGAGAAGCCTTAATATTTAATCATCCCCATCTATTTTCTCTGTAACTTATTTAACTATTTCTATGAGAATATACACTTTAATAATTTATGATCATTATATATATCACACATTTCTCTATAAAAATAATTCTTCTATATCATTAAGTAAAAAATTACCATAGCAATCTTCGAATCCTGAGATGGGTAATTTTTATCCAGAACCTCCAATTGTTACAATTCATAAGAAATAACCATATTATTATACATAAGAACACATACCATTCCCTTCTTTGATGCATAAATATTGATTAAAAACCCTTCCCTTATACATGGTAGTGTAAGAACTTGTGAGCTGACTAATAATATACTAAGTTCCTTGAATTTTACATGACAGTCATCCGTCTAGAGGAACTTGAATACCATCCATGTAAACTTAGTGAGTTGATTATAAATCGATGTGGAACTATCCAAAAAACATTAATAATATCCTTCCAAAAAATGAAAACCAAGTTCATCAATTACAGTAGATTGTCTAGTACATTATTTAATAAATTTAGTTTTTGATGGATTTATACATATAACCTCCCTTAATATCATAATCCCAAAAAATGTAAGCTTTTTTAGCCAAAAATCAAACTTATAAACTTTTCATACAAATTATCCTTAATTAGTGTCTCTAATACAATTTTCTTGTGATCTTAATGAAATTATTTTACATTTGAATATATAGAAATATAATTTATAATGACTATAACAAATTTTTCATGAAAATACCTTAATTTTCTATTCACTAAATCCACAAAGATAGTGGGGACATTAGTAAGACCAAATGTCACCAGTATATATTCATAGTGTCCATACGTAGTACAAAATTATGTTTTGATCATACCGTTTGTTTAACCCTTAGTTTAAGATATATATAATGAATGTAAATGATTGAAATGTACTGGTATCTAGTTTGGTTATCAAACAAGTCATTAATATAGGGTATACGCTATTTTTTATTGATAGTGGTATTTGTACATTTTCTATAATCAATGTGGATTCATTTTAATCCATATATATTGTTAAAAAAATAGGCATACCCATATCAATAAAATATTTATCTCAACTTCTATTATCTCATCATAGGGAACTTATTAAGGGTTATCTTTCGACCAGTCATGGGTTTTTCCATAAAATATCACCTTACCAGTAAATCACTATTCTTTGTTATAAATACCATTCATAGAAGTTTTCATATACTAAAATAAAAATGTTTTAGAAAAATCCTAAGATGTTTTCGGATTGTTATAAATAAAACGTCAGTGATAAAACACTTCTAAAAAATAATTCTGAAATCCCAACACATAACACTTCAATACGGATAATTAAATGGTTGACATGGAGAAAATTATTCCATAGTCTATGTTTTAATATGAATTATTCGAGAATTGACTCGATTAATTATCATATTCACTACATGTACTAATTTTAATTCATTATAAACTTGTTTCTATATGTCCCTCATTCTTACATAGAAATCATTTTTCTTTTCTTATTGAGACATTCCCTTGGGTTTCACTCTTCTCATTTCTAACATAAATAAAATTGATCAATCATTTCTCCATGGTCTCCACCAACTAATCTCTTAATGAACACAAAATGTATCTTCTTTATCAAGTCTAAGAGTTGGTTAAGGAGAATATTGTTAGTCATATATCATGATAATTGATTAATCAAAATCACAATATGTTTCTCTCTATTCATTATCCAATTTGTTTTTTCATAATCATCAAATTTTCCATTATGTTTTGTGTTAAAATGATTCCTTATAATTCTATCCATTGAATAAAAAAACATAGTATAAGAAACAATAATCATATATTGATAAAAAATAATCATTTTTGGGTTGTATAAATCATAACACATTATTTTAAAATTTTGAAACCTAATGTTTAACATATGTTATTCGTGGTCATCATGTATTCAAATCCTTCCTGATGGTTCGTAAAGGGATTTTGAATTTCTTAAACATATCCCCTTGGTGTGTCAAAATAGGAATGTGTAAAGACCCATTCACATGAAACTAGTGACAATAAAGTCAAATCATAGTGTTATGTTTTTAGATTAAATTCCACTAGGAATAACTATGCCCAATCCACATCCTATTGTAGTGTCATATTAGGGATGTAATTTCTTGGAAATCACTCATTCTATCATTCACTAGTATTCCAGTATATTTTACTATACATAAACATATCGTTATGGTTCTCAATGAAAGTAAACAAAATTAAAACATTTATATTACATCTTAATAGATAAATATTGATTACATAACATAATGATTCGTGTAAAAATATTATTGGTCGTGTTCCTTTGTAAACTTGTATATATAGACAACTGGTTCATGAGGGAACTACATCATCTCCCACAAAGTACTGCATAACTAATGCCCTTCTTATATGTACAATACTTAATAACTTTATTAATAACATGGGGAAAGGAAAATTAAGAAAGGGTGAATTCAAATTTCAAGTAAGGGTAAAAAATGAAGATATTAATGTAACATGATCATAAATGCCTGAAAACATGAGAATAACATTTAAAAACTCTACCCTACATATCATATATCATAAAATTGATATATAGAATTAACCTTTGATGTTAATAACAAATTAATCATAATGGATATAAAAATATGATCAATGATAACATAAAATTGGAATAAGTTATAAATTTTTGACATACACATAAAAGAAGAAAATATTATGATAAAGATACCCAAAAAAGACATTCCTAATGTGCTATACTTGGGATAACATCCTATGTACCGACATTGGGCTTGAGATAACATCCCATGTACACTATATTGGTATTATTATAACCTCTTATAATCCCTCTTATTTCTAGACTAGGATAATATCCTAGGTACAAACTTGTTTAAGGATAGGTGAAACCTCCCTTGTACTATTTTTTGGCCTTGGATAAGCTCCTGTGTGCCCTATTTTTCGAGATTGGGATAACCTCTTATGTTTCCTTTTGTTATCATAAAACACTAATCCCTACCAAATTCATTAAAGGCTGATATAGTTACCACCCATCAAATAATATATAATTTTTCCTCAAACGTGTTGAAAAATTCATCATATCATATCCCATAGAAGTTTAATGGGTTTCAAAAACATTAATCATAGAATAACCGATGGAAAATAAACGAGTTTCCAAAACATCTTGTCATCAAAAAGACAAATCAGCCAGAGAAAAAACAATGATGGTATCATTGGATAATATGCCTAGTAAATATTATGTAACATAAAAGGATGTCTTATTAGATGTAATATGACTATCAAAGACCAGATGGAGGATTTCTTAAGGAAAATATCCTTTCCATTTTGAATTCAATTTTTTAAAATATAATTGTCACGACCAATACCACGGGGCCCATGTCGTGACTACCCCAAACCCGCCTTCCATAGGCCAGGGGATGGCTACTAAAACTGAAGGCATAATTCTATAAAATTTCTAAGGCATTGCCTTTATAACATGTAACACACGCACAAGAAAGAACACTACTCGATACGAAGCCCTTTGTAAACTATATAAAAAAATAGTGATGAAAGAAAAAGGGGCTAGAATACAATACCAACTATAAAGTACAAGTACAACTATGATATAATAGAACTGAAGAATAGGGAAATTCTACTGTTGGGTCATCCTCCGAGGTTCATACCTGAAGGGTAGGTACATTTCACCTCCTCACCAATCCTTGTCAGTACGTATCCTCCATGTACCCACCCGTTGTATGGTACACCTCAAGGCACCATCTAGTCCTGGTACTCTCGACCTCAGTCAGCGTTGTCCGTCATCTACATCTGAAACAACAAGGTGTGGGCATAACCCATGCCAGGTTGATTATAACGATACTCAGTAGGGACTCCAAGACCTTTAAGGTCTCAAAAAAATAAACCAAGGATAAAACACAATGTATGAAATCAATAGATAACCCGACTTAGGCATATTACCATACATATATCTAAGATATAAAGTAATCCATCTCAATCATGAGGAAAATATAGAAAAACATACTTAGCTCAAACCATGATTTTATTCTAGGGGTAGTATCAAGTAACATCCCTAGAAACATTGTCGAATCCTCAGCTGCTAGAGAACTCCTAAAAATTGAGTACAGTGGGCCTTCTGCGACACCTAGGCTCCTCCCACTAACCTTGAAATTCTAAGGTAATCCTCATATCGAGTACCGTGGATATAACACATCACCAAGCGTGCTGCCCACCATGGGTTTGCCGTGTTACCAAGCGCTATCCCCCTCGTTGCATGCTAAGGTACTCCTTTTTTCAAGTACTGTGGGTCTGTCGTGACGCCAAGGTGCTCCCCACTATGTGTTTCCCAAGAAACTGAGGTGTTCCCCACTGGGCTAGAAGAGTCACTCCAAGTCGAAACGGTCAGCAATCGTCTAGTCTAATCTAGCTACTAGGTCTCTACACTATGGTCACTCTTTTCCAGGTGGATATGCTCCACAATCTACCAGTTGATACTCCAACTATGACTAAGTCCCACGAAGAAGTATCTCAATAGTCTGTCATGTCATAGGGATCTCAATGTAATATATGGCATGTCAATCAGACGCCCTGTCTGTGAGTTTTTAGCCTTTTAGTCCTGGGGCCCCAGTTGAATTCATTCTTGATCCAACCTGACCATTTCCCACCTCAATAAAAATCTCAACGTGGTATCCCTCAAAGGTACCGACTCGCTCCAAGATTTGAAACACCGCTGATGGATCAAAAAATGGATTCTCGGTGAAAAACATATGGCCAAAAGAGAGTAAATGGGTGATAGTGGGCTCAGTTCTATTTTGACCTGATCGGACCAACCCGAAACGACCCTGCATGGGTCGAAACGGTTTATGTCGACCCGGACCGACGCGATGGTTCAGGCCTGACCCATGATGCGGCCTATCGGCTGGGAGGTCCAGTAGGCCGCAAGGGGCCGCAGAGCCCGTGGGTGCCGTGGGGCGGCTTGGCCGCAGGGGTGTCCCGATGTAGTGGGGTTAGTTCGGCTGGGCGGATAGATCACCATGGGGGATGAGGGGCCGGTTTGGCTAGGAGGCCGGTGCGCCATGGGGGAAAGCATGGCCAGTGTGGTCAGTAGGACGAAGCACCGCGGGGGCATGAGACCCATTCGGCCGTGAAGCTGGAGCATTGTGGGTGGCTCGGTCGGGGCCGGTTTGGTCGGGATGCCAGAGCATTGAGTGGCGGCTCAGCCGGGGCATGGAGCCCAGGCACACAACTAGTTCAGACGATAGACTGGAACACCGTGGGGGTGGCACGGGTCGCGGCGGCCGCAGGTGGCAGTGTCGTTGCCATTGTCTCCTTCGCCTCTTTCATTTCCTTCCTCCATTTTGAAGAGTACAACAAAGAAGAACGATGAAGGGGTCGAGCCATGTTTTTTTAGCCCGCACCCTCTATGTTTAGAGTGATTTAAAGTGGTTCACAATTCCTTCTTGAATTAAAAATAATTATCAAGAATGGTAGAGAGAGGAAAATCAATCAACCACACTACAACTTCCCTCAAATAATTAAACACAAATAAACCCCTACCTCATACGCTTGATGATGTTGGCATAAGAAGGTAGTATGGTCGTCGATTCTCCATAGATGAGGATGTCCCACATCGGAAGAATTCCTAAGGAAGAAGGTTGAAGGAGGTTGACATTCATTGTTGGTGGAGCGTTATTCGTAGGAGATATTTCTCCCAAGTTCCTCCTCTCCCCAATTCCACCAAAAAGAATTTTTAGCCCAAAATAACAGATTGTGAGTTCTATTATGTTGGCACAAATTCGAATAGTTTAATTACTTAATTAACGTGTTGGCTCAATTAATTAATTTGAAGGGTTGGCAAGATTAATCAAGCTGGGTTGGAATAATTAAATGTAGGAGGAGTTGAAGAGGCTCTCCCTCATTTATTGTGGGAGTTGAGAGGTTTAGGCCTCGGGTGGTCCCCACCACCATAACCTCTCATGGGAGTTTATGTTCAGGTGGTCCCCACCACCATGACCTCACATGGGAGTTTAATGTTGGGTGGTGCCCACACCTAAACATCCACATGGAGGTTTTAACAAACAAAATAAAATATGACGTGTGGTTATTTTATTTTTTTATTTCCATGAAAAACCCAAAAATTATCTTTCACCCTCGACGAACTGCCTTCATGGTGAAAGTCTCCTTAAAAGAATACTGATGCTATGAGTTCAATGTTCCCCTTATATTTCAATTACGAGAACCGATTTAAAATTTATAAAAACCCACTCATACATTTATTGAAGGTACCCGAAATAAAGTTCAAAAAATCATTCCAGGAAGTTCGGCCCTCAGAATCATGTGCCGTCAATTTTTACAGACTCGTAAAATTCTCATTTATTAAAAAAAATTACATGTAAATTCTGGGTCATTACAATAATAATTTATGAAATTTAAAAGAAACAATTTTCCTTGAAATGATCAGTGGAAAAGTATTTTTTAATAGTTAAGTAATTTAACAATAATGATTGTGGGAAATTCCATTCATGTCGTAAATGTTAAGATAATAATTCATTTTACATTTTTTTGTAAAACTTTAAAGAGTCTTGTTTGAAAAATGAAATAAAGAATAATTTTAATCCATTTTTTGAAAATTATAATATTTTTAAAAATGTATTTAATAAATCAATTTATAATACTAAAAACTTTCTTCAAATCATTTTTCGAAATCATGGATATGGAAGAATAATGGTTTTCGACGGTAGAGAAAAATGCTGTTGATTTTTCTTAAAAAAGAACATTTGGCCTCTTTAATCATTAAATTGTGGAAAATGAAAGGAATATTTATATTCTATAGAAAAAAATAGAATTTAATAATATTAATGATTTTTCATGAATGTTATATCATAATATTTCATCATCGTAAACTTAATCGCTAACAATCCTGATATAGAGTGAGATTATAACATTAAACCATTACCACTATTGTATGGTTTTAATATTAAGATCCATGAAAGGATAAATTTAAATTAAACATTAGAAATAATGATAATAAAAAATTATTATATAATATTTTAATGTTAATGTATATATACCAAATAAAACAATATAGGTTAATAAAAAAACATAATGTCTAATGTAGTCTATTTGGGAAAAAAACCTTACCTAATCTATCAAATTTCATTATACACATTCAAAAATACTATATAACAATTATAGGTTTTTTATAATTTCATTCCATAAACATAATTATATATATCATACCATATATTATTTACTTATGACCTTTTATTACCTATTTTGTAATAATTACAAGTTAAATTCATTTTTCATGTAACAACTAGTTCATTTTTTATGTATGTTTTTCTTGGGTATTTTCTATCATTTTACTTTGATCATGGTCAAATAATATCCAAAATTCGAACCATAATATTAATATATTATATATTCACTATATATATATATATAGTGATCCATAAATCTTAGAGATATAAAATGAGTTACCCCATTCATGGACACGGTAAGTCGTTCGTATGCTTGAACGTAGTTTCTAGTTTCAAAGTGGAACGAAAGAAATAAAATTAAGTAATATATCACCATTGAAGAATTTTTTCATTTAATATATTTCATATATACTAATTAAATCTAGCCTTGTGAGTTTCCATTTCTAAATGAATAATAAAATTAATCACATCGGTTCCTGGAGGCGGTGGCCCACACTTACGCATGAGTGACATCATTATTTTCCAATAGATTGGATGGTAAGAAATGATATATGATATTATATGATACAATAGTATAAATATGTTATAAATATATTATATAAAAATTAAATTCATCATTATCTTTATCTATGAGAGTTTGTAGTGGATAAAAAATTACATCAGTTCTTGAGGAGGAAGTATATCGTACACTCGAACGACAGTTTCGTTCCCCATTTGATGTCGGAAGACATGAATATAAGTTATCAATCGAAACTAATATATTCTAATTTTATGGTCAATATTTATTTTTTTATATCATTATAGTTGAATTATATTTTAAGTAGGTGTAAGAATAAATAAAACAAAACATGTGGTCAAGAAAGATACCTCTTCTTCAGACAACCGCTTTAAGGATGAACCAAAAGTATTTATAGGAGAGTTTAATATTATTAATAATGGATAACAGATGCATGAATGGAAATAAGATTAATATTTTTGTAGTTATTGGTTGAAGAAAATGATTTGGAAGTGTAAATAAGAGAGGATTGGGGGCGCTCTTTTATAAGTGGGCGAGATGACAAACATGAAAATTTTTAAAACAAAAAGTTGTAAACACGTTTTAAACATGAAAATTTCTCATAAAAATTATCATTACAGAATCTTAGATGATATAAGGTCTAAATATTTACATAATATAATATTTAGTAAGTTTTTATGTCATTTTAACCCTTATCTTTTTTACTTTAGCCCCATGTAATATGGTTTTAACATTGTCGATTGTAATTAATTTTTACTTTTTTACTATTATTTATGAAACAAAATCATGTTTCACTAATTATATAATATAATTTTATCCTAAAAATATTTAATCCATTTTCCAAATTAAATTTTCAAAATTTTCAATATATAATTTAATTTTAAATGCATAGATGTGATGAAACTCTGGGATTCTTAATAATAACTTTTAAAAAGTAAAAAATGATTTAATATTAAAACTAATTATTAAATTAGTTATAATAAAATAAATTTGATTAATTAAATTTTAATTTACATAATTTTAATATTAAAACCATCTTAAACCAAAAATTAACAGTATTAAATTATTTAAATGAAAAAGAAGTTTTAAATAAATTTGTTAATTGTCATTATTCATTAAAGATTATAATTTTCAGAACAAATACCAAGAATTCACCCTAGTCTAAATTTAAAGTATTTATTCAAAAAATGGAGTTTATTTTTTCAAATACATTTTTAAAATTTTTCAAAAATAATTTTTTTCAAATATATATAAAAATAAGTTTTTGAGAAATTTTTTTTTCGAAGAATATTAAGGCTTTACTAAAAATTAAAAACTCATTTATAAATTTATTTTCTTTATTCAAAAAATTTATACCTAATTATTAAAATATGGTTATTTCCATTAATTACACTAGGATTGAATGCTATGTTATAACATTCATGTTCAAATAATAATATTAACAGTATATTTTGGTTCGCTAAAACCGGGTGTTGCGTCACTATTAGAGAAAACCAATTTAAAAATTATTTTTAGAATTTGTTTTATAAAATATTGGTAAATGTATTTTTAATTTTTTTCTTTATATATATCTTTTATTTTTTATTTTTTCATAAAAAACTAAAATTTATTTTTTGTCGCAGTTTTAAAACAGTTTTGTTAAATTAAAGAAAACAAATAAAAAATAAAAAACATATTTGTGTTTTATGATTTATGATTTATGGTTTAATATAATATATTGGTTATTATTTATAATTTTAATTAATTTTAATGTTTTAATTACTAAATATCTATAATTATAAGTCAATAATAATTTGAAAATTAAAAGAAATCATTAATTAGATGAAAATATTAGTTGGACATCAAATGAACATAACTTTTGATCCGGGGGTCCATTTTATCTCAACAACCAGAAAAATCAATGTATATGAAATAAACTAAAATTGAATTAGATTAAAATTTTGTTACGAAAAAAAGAATAAAATTTATTATAGTTTCAAGAAATTATGAAATCGAACTTGAACATCATATGACTACATCTTTTGATCTGCATGCCCATTGGTGATTCACTACATATCAAATTAATGAATGAGACGAGATATACACTATGTTGAATAGAGGGACCAATAATTATTTTTTCAAGGTCAAAATTTGACCTAATGTATTCTAAAATGGTTTTTTTAGTGGGGGAACCCCCAATTCCATAACATTAGACTCAATTTTAATATCGCTTAAAGAGGTTTTATTGCCTTTTTTGGTGGGGACTGAATTGACTCTTAGGGATTACTTTCATATTGATATTATGTTTTTGAATTTTTATCAATTTTGAAAATGTTTTTATATTTATAAATAAATATATGCATATTTTTATTATATTTTCTTGTAATATATAACTTTTATAAATACATATTTACATAAAAATATATTTTTAATCATAGAAACCATATGAAAATAAATATTTATTATTCATTTCATTTAAATAAATAATTATTGACATTATTTAACTTAAAAAAATGAATTAATTTATATATATATACCTATATAAGTAATGTTTATATATAAACATTTATGTGATGATAATAATATTTATATTTATGTGTATTATATAATAATTATAAATAAATACATATATAAATGTAAATATTTTTGTGTATAAATAATATATAAATATTTTTTATATAAATATATCATTTTTATTAGATATTTTATATAAGTGAGTTTATAGTAAAACTATATAAATAGATAAGTATATATATATATATATATATATTCACACGTATTTAAATAATGTTTATATATGCATATACATTTGTATTGAATTAGCTATCTTCTCTTCATTCTCAAGCTTCTCGAGTGGTTTATTTTCTATAATCAAAGAGCAGGTATCACATAGAATTTTATGTAAAAGAAATACCACACATGTGTTAGCCTCAAAAGAAGCAATTTTTGAGGTAACTTATCTATACGCATTTTCTTTCATTACTCAAATTTGTCTTTCAAAAGGTATGCAACCCTGTAAACAAAAAGACATGGTTTCTTGTATAATGTTAGTTTATGGATTCTTATATTTCAAGTGCATATCACTTGACTGAGGATTTTTCTATTTCCTCTTCCCCACAACAAGTTTATAGGGAAGAGCATTGAGTGAAGGATCAGTGAATTTGGGACTAGAGATTTAGAGGGTCTGTAACTAGTGTTTTAACTTTAACTTAATGAATTTAAGAAAACATATTCCCATGATTGTGTTAAAATGTATGGTTTAAATTTTGTTCTTTGGAACCATGAGATACTATTTTAAATTACATCAGAAATAGGAGTACCAATTAGGTAGGACATGGCTACTAAAAGGGTGAGTTTTGGACATTATGCTTTAGTATTTTTTGAAATTGATCTTAGTTAAATTTTTATTGATAATGTGGTCACATCTGCATCTTAAGATGTGGTTTTTTAGAAATAGGGTATAAAAAAATCCCATATTTCATAGAATCATGTGGCACAGTGGGTCACTCAATTGAGGTATATAGGGACAAAATTATCTATTCCAACTGTAATACTAAATGATATGACTTAACTCACGATCGAAGTAGAATAAATAATAAAAAATATCTTCTGAAAGTAGTTTTTCCAATGATCATGTAACTATTTCTTCCTCTTTAGTAGTAACTAAAAATAATGCTAAAAACCACTCCTAGTTTGAGAAATTTTTTGAATCAGAAATAGTAAATCAAAAACTAATCCCTTTTGATAATGCTAAATATGAGGATTCTTCCCTCCTCCAAGTAGAGGAAAAATTGGAGGAAGCACCTGTAACCAAAAAGGATTAAGCTGATTTGGTTGATGAGGACTATTGGTGTCTTGAAATTTTCTCTTTTAGATATGATATATATAAATGACTTTTTAATGAGTATGATGAAGTGACTTATATTGACAGTTAGGCTATAAAAGTGGTATTAGTTAAGGATGAAGTGTTTTACAACATGTGGTAGGAGTGTAAAATGGATGATGCCAACACTGAGAAGGGAAAGTAAAAAACAATTTTAGTTAACTTGGATAAACCAGCTCCTAAGAAGCTATACTCTTCATGTGTGTAGGGTCTATGAAAAAATGTATCTCTACATCTAACATTAATCATTCTACTATTGTTAAAGCCTGAATGTTTCTACTTATATTTTGGGTTGTGACTCTAATATTAAAAGGTAGAAAGATCTCCCTCTTATGGGTATTAGTGATCCTAAATTAGATAGTGGAATGCCTTTAAAGGATATTAAAGGTTAGAAATTATAATATGTTTTATATGGGAATGGTATAACTACCTCTTTCAGTAAGATCCATCCACGAGTTTCACCTGGTGAGAAAAAAAAGATCTCAATCAATCTTAGTGGCCCATCAATGTCCTAATTTGGATTCTCCTTCTAAGTAGGTATTGCTGTTTGGGGATACTGACTCTTATAGAAAACACTCACTGTCTCCATGTATTATCCCACTATTAAAATAAGTGTAACTTGATTTGTCTCACTATCTCAACAAGGTTCTTTTTGGGATTATACTTCCAAAAAGGGTAGGGGGTTTGAGGATATCAAAGATAAAAAACATGCTTATGAAGGTGGAAAGCCCCTTCTCATCCATGAAGTACTCCTACTATCCATTCTATTCTGAATGTTACTTATTCTATTAACAACCAATGTGTGGGGTCTCCACTCCTACTGCTTCTGTTAAGAACCAATTGGGGATGTAAACATATCAGACAAAGGACCCGGTCTACGACACATCCTGAAGGGAATTTCTGATCTCCGAGGGCTGGAAACTAGGGTTAGGAATCAAAGAAATACAAGTGAGAATAATTTCATCCTGAATTACCAAGATCAATAAAATAAACAAAATACACAGACAACCAACAACTGAACCTAAAATAGTAAGTATAAAAAATTATTCAATTATAATAGAAGGATATGTAGAACTATAAAAAAATCTAAAATGGAACTACATAGACTAGATATCCATGTGATCCCCTGGTTACCTCTAACTTCTTCAACGGTAATAACATGTACCTAGAAACCTGGATAAAAAGTAGGACCTACAAGATATCTTAGGTCTGCTGACACTGAATGGCACAATTAGGGTGTGAGCTAGACAGATCAGTAGGAAATAAAAATATAATTCATGTGATTCCTTTCCCAAAACAAATCCATTTACACTAGTTTGAAAATACATTTACAAAAATAGGGTTTTCACTTTTTAGCTAACAAATATTTTCTTTCCATTTTAGAAGACAATGCACTCCGTATTTCCATTTTCAATAGATTTCCATTTTATAACCCAAAATCCAAACCAATTAATAATTGGATTATTATAAGAATAATTAAGTAAAAAGTGAATGATAATAACTAAATGTAGGAAAATACAAAAAATAAAACATAGATAGTAATTCGGAACCACCAACAGGTGTATCGTGAAAACCCTATGTCTATAACTAACTGGCCGACCTCAACTAGCCAATCGAGTGGGACATCCCACATGACTTATCTTTCATCCTGGGTGCACCAGCTCGTCTAATCAGGGTTGATTAGCAACAATCACTCGATCCTATAAAAGATGCCCAAAATCCCATGGAGGTAGTAATTCTTTGTATGTTGGAGGCCGTCACAAACATTACTCACCTTATCTTCCATCACTGCACTTGATTACCCCAAACACGGACACCGTATACAATTACCCATAATGTTATATACCTCATATAGAGGTTCCATATATATATATATATATATAAACAAAAATTTGGTAACTAGGCCATCACATCATATCCCCCTTTTACTTTTTCACTACAATTCAAAAATTCTACATGAATAAACACCTTCATGAATGAAATGATAAATGAACATTATTCAAAATCCCAGTTTATTTCAAAACAAGGTAAAAACTCATAATCCACAGAGTGAAGGAAAAAGAGACATTACTTGTCCCGATCATTCACCAAAAAATGTTTCAAGGACAACCAGGGATATCATTAAGGATTGAAATTATAAATACATTTTTAAATCAGTATAAGCAACATTTTCCCATATTGGAAATCAAAGAACCATTTTGAGAAAAAGGGAAAAGGGGGGAATTGAAAAACATGAAAGGGAAAGGTGTTCATAGTGACATGTTCATTTGTATGCAGATGCATATATGAACCTTCTAAACCCAGGGATGTGACAACATATAACGACACCCTCTCTGTGTCCCCGTAAGCCTTTTAAGAAACCATTTCTAAAAAACCACTTGATATTTCTCCAAGGACAACAATACCTCATAATAATTAAACATAAAGAACCCCTTTTTAAATCATTTTCACTAGAATTATAAATCCATATTCATTACAATTTCAAACACATAACATTAAAAACAAAATCCCACCAATTCTATAAAATATTCCAATGGTCAAATATCAACCAAGTAACCAATTTTTTTTAACCAAACTAAAATGACATTTTATCACACCCATTCCATATAAATCCACAATGAAATAAATAATGAAATACATCATAACATTTTTTAACAAATTTTATAAAAAAAGAAAACACCACAAAAAACTAACCATATGTTTTATCATGGTGAGAACTATATTTAAAAATCATCAAAACAAAATTTAGCATTTTATCAAACAATATTATCATAGACACATATAATCATACACTAAGAATCACCTAAAAATCCATTTTTTAGATGTTATACAAATTTTAAGACACCATATTGTGCTAACCAAGAGTATCATAGGTACACGGTTCATGTATAATTATCAGTTGAATTTATTTAACTATTGAAAGATTTCTTCGTGAAAGAAATAAATGGAAAAACCTACCTCAACTATGTGTGAACACAATAAATCTTTTAGAAAAGGGAGATTAGGGACCAGTCGATGATCTAACAACCCTAGAACCTATAAAAATTGATCTAAGTATAAACCCTAGGAATTAGTGTTCAATCATTGGAATAAATCCTTACCGTAGGGGGAGATGGTCGCTCAAGGGAGGAGACACCACCAGAGGAGGGGCGGCCGACAGAGGAGGGTGGCGTGAAATTGATTTTTGGTCCAAGGGGGATGCACAAGTAGGGAGGGGAAGACGGGTATCACGTGAGGGAGAGCTTCACGAAAGAGTGGTATGGGCTGGAGTGGAGTGTCACATTAATGGGAGGTGATCCAAATGAAGGGTCGGTGTTCATAGGGAGAGGGGGAAGGATCACTGTGCATGGGAGGGGATACCCTTTTTAGGGTTTAATTAAAACCCTAATAAAAATGATAATTATAAATTTAATGATAATAATAATAATCATAATAATAACCATAACAATAATAACATAATGATGATTATAATAATAATAATATTCACTTAATTTTAAATAATAATAATTTTATCATCATTATTATTGTTAAAACATTATTTTAATTTTAATTCATATTTCATATTTTAGTTTATTTTTAATTTTATTATCATTAAATTTATTTTTAAAATATTGGGAAACCCAATAGTTACCCCGCATTGCTCAAGAGACCATGAACGAACCTTGTGGTAGATTATTTCTATTCTAGATGAGGACGCACATGTACCTGTTATACCCACTTGGTTTTCACAAACTATGTGATGCCCATGAGTATGCCTAAAGCCCCCAAAAAATATCAAAACTAAAAAAATATTAAATTTTTGACTCAAACCAAAACATTGACCAAATGATATGAGACCAAGACAAAGATAAAATAAATATGATCTGAGGTCATCATGGGAAAATCCTACCCACCACATACACTTTCTACCACTATAAATCACAAATCCCAAAGATAGCCAAAACTCGAATGCATGCCCAGTCAAAACTGAGAGAAACTGATAACCTCAGGGTGACCATTCACACCAAAAGTCACACCCGACTGACCGAGTGGAAACCACAACACAAGAGAACAGGAGAAAATGAGAGAGTTCTTACAACCACAACGAATCCACAATCATGGAAATTAAAACCTAAACACACCACCCTGGGAATTGGTCCAATGTAAGAACACCCTACCCAGCCATACGTAACATCTCCATATGATCTGAACAACACCACTGAGACATAAAAAGAAAACCCCACTACAAGAAACCCAACATACTAGGACACCGAGAACTAATAAAACTTATCCATACTTTCCTAACAAAACCATCACTACAACCAATTACTAGGGAATTCCTAACATGAACTGATCTAGATTCCTTTGCACATGTGAAAAAACAACCATAAAAAAATAGAGGTTTCATACCCATTATTAGCCAACAAAACATGGGTAAAACTATGATAAGAACTCAATCAAAAACTATATACACCATTTACATTTCACAAAAATTCCATGAACTCACATCAACATACGAGCACCAAAAAAATAAAAACCTACATTCCCAAGGGTTGATTTCACATTAAAGAGAATTGAAGGTTAAAAAAAATCCATATGTAGATAACTTAAACCATTTCATTATAAGAAAGGACAAGTTTATCACACTTTCAAGATGATCATATGAACTCACAATAGAAAAAAACCAAAATAGGGAATGTTTATATACTTATATCCCTACTCATAGAACGAAAATATGAAAAGGTTTCACAACCCTCGATAACTCATAACTCTACGCGAGCATCACTCTGAGACCTGTGGTTATGGATCTAAATGATGAAGCATTTCCTTCTTTATAATATAATAATACAAAGAGACATGGTAAATAACAAACTATTTAATTAAGTATTAAATCTAAAATATAAGGTTAATATAGTGACCTAAACCTGTCTAAAACCTATTGGTTGAGAGGTTTTCCACCCATCCTCACCTTAGACTCTAAATAAATCAATTTTGATCCATTAGAAACCAACAATGATTTTATTATAAAATAATATTTCAAGATTTTCCAAAAGTGACCCCCACCTCTCTTATAATAGAGTACTTCCTCTTATCTTAATTTCACTCCTCCAAATCCATTTGACATGACCAAAAAATGCCCAGATATACTCTCAAATATCCTCCCTTCATCCTAAAGGCCTTCCTTTGGTCAAAAAGTCAACCTATGGAGCCGTTTTGATCAAATCAAAAGGAAGAACCCGAAGAAGAGGTAAATATTTCATCACCTCTTCCAAGTTCTTTTCTTCTTCCACTTCATCTTTATTTGTGGTTTATATTCTAAAATAATAAATACAGTAGCTTATAAATACTATGATGTTATTATAAATATGTTAAAACCATATTCATTATTTTATCCATCATATAAATGACAATGTCCCCATATGTGCGTACATACAGCTTACTGTCTCCACTTCGTGGTGTAGTTTGTTATTCAAACACTTCATTATTTTGGATAGGGATAATAATGAATATAACAAGTGTAAATAATAAATATAGCATGTTAATGATTCTTTATATACAAAATACTATTCAATTACATATGATTTCACCATAAATATAATGATATTGTCGCTCGTGCGTACGTACGGATTACTGTCTCCACGAACGCGATGAGATTCATTCCCCATCTTAATAATTCAAGAAATTTTTTCATTTTATAATTAAAAATAATTTTTATAAACATACTATAATTCTTTATATAAATCCAATACATAGTTTCCAAAAAAACATGGCTTACGTAACCAAGAATATAACGGAAAACGAATCAGTTAACACAAGAAACAATGATACTACTGAAATATTATTAACAAAGAAATATTAGATGATCATATATGATATCATATTTATGTATATAGTACTTGTATAATTCAATAATAATGATTTAACTATTATATAGGAGGTTAACGTATGATTTTCCATGGAAAAGTACCAGGTAAGGGTTAATTTCACAATCTTTTTATTATCTAAGGTTGTTTTAACTTAAGTATCTACTGGGACATATCATTTTAGATGTTTTAATGATTTATTCTTGGAAACATTTATCATTAATTTCCATATTTTCAAAATGGTTTTAAGGATGTATTTATATGTTTATGATTGTTTTAAACTGTTAATTCCTTTCCAATGTTTCAAAGTGTTATGGGAATATTTGGTTCAAAAATATCTTTTAAATGTATTTTTTTATATGACTTTTAAATAATTTCATGAAAATTGGATATTTCTTTAAAATAATTTTACTAGTAATTTTCAACTATGTCAGCATCCTTTAACGGATAGTATTATTGACCACGGTTGATTAATTATGATAGAAATCTTCCATATTGTATTGATGGTTTTGTGATATGTTTTTCTGTGGGTGTGTTATTTTTATACCATTCATGGTTTATGGATAAATTATTTAAATTTAAAATTCTAGTTTTAATTTGAATGTTTATTTTATGTTTAATCCTTTTCATATGAGGAATGCATTGGACTTAGTAACTAGAAGATGGATCTTGCTATAACTCCTTAGTGAATCGATAGGTATCAGGATAAAAACTAGTGTCTTGGCACAAGGGATTGAAAAAATCTTATATGAATTCATGGTACAAGGCCTGGAAGATGTGGTTATGATGTTTTTCATTATGAATTCCATCATTATGAAATTATAAATTGATATTACATGTGATTATTCGACTAGTTTCATATCCATGTGAATAAGTATATGGAATTATTTGATTTATATTTTCCATATTATGATGAAGTTTATGTTTAAAAGGCTTTTTCTAGTTGTATACATTTCCTTAAATGTTTATGATTATTTATGAAAGTTTACTCTATATTTTTATCCTTACTAAGAATCAGATCTCACCCCTTTCTTATATTTTATATTCCTAGGATTCTAAGAATGTTATTATGATTGATAATCAGGGTTAAGATAGGGTATTAATGAAGTTATCAAAGTATCATTTAGATTGTGTTTTATTTTATAATTTTTAATTTAACATTCATGTATGTAATCGATTTTCCAAGAATGATAAACTGATTGGTCTTTCATGACATGATTCCTTATAATGATTCTAGTGTATTAAAATAATGCTCTGAATCCGGGCTTCTAGGGTAGGGGCATTACATTTAATCTCAAGGTCAAGATCTATGTAATCCTTGGGATTAGTATATGTCATAAAAGAAATAAAAATTATATGAGGAAAATCGAACCATAATAAAAATATATGAAGTTTGTGTTTAATGTCTAAGATAAAGAAAAAGTGAAAATAAGAAAATAAGAAAAGAAAAATTGAGAAATAAGAATAAATAAATAAAGAGAATAAATGAATAAAATAAAAATTAAAAAATACATATAATTGGTTGAATAAATTAATTTCTTCCTATAAATAGAACCAATTTTAAAGGCGTTGTCATGGGTTCTTTCAAATGATATGTGGTCTTTTGGTACTCAGGTGCATCAGAGTGGCTGAACAAGGTCATATCTCCAAGAGATAATAATTAAATTAACTTATTAAATATATTTTAAAAATATAATAAAATAATATACACACACTAATTAAAAGGATGCGGGATTATTTATCATTTACAAAATGAGAAGAGTTATGCTGGAAGAAGATTAATATTTGTTATGTTTTTATTTTTGAAATGAAATTCTTTTAACAAGAAATAATGAGAATATGTTTTTTAGAAAACATTTTTAGAATGCGTAATCGATTTAAATCTACTTATTTAGTTTATTATCAATCATTAAAATTTAAATTTATATCCACTTACTTATTATACACTAATTTTATAAACACTAACCCTACAAGAATTAACTTAACCCCCAAGATGAAATTCACTAATCCTTAGGATAGTTTTATAACATTAAATCAAACCATTTTTTATATATTTTATGAGGCTAAATTATGGTTATTGGTTAATTAAGTCTCATATCCAATCTTTAAATGATTATTAATTGAATTTTGGGATTATATTTAAACTCTAAAGTTTTTTCCCATGTGTTTTTGTATTACCAATTACGTTTGGGATCTCATAATTCATACAATTATGAAACTTGAATATTTGGTGTTAATTGTTCAATTGATTAATTAGTTTCATTTAAATTTAAAAATAAATTAATAGATCATATTATGTGACTTATAGTGGCTTATTTATAGAAAATAAATGAATGAATAATTTAATAGGTAGATCAATTATTAAAAATAACTACTCTTCCATGGGTGGTGTAGTAATCATTGAAATGTTTTGCATTCACAAATGTTGGGGAAAGAGTATAATCGAATAATGTTTATAAAATTGATTTATATACCTAATATTATGAGTATAGAAGAATAAAATTTAACAAAACAGAGTATATAGAGGATAAACTAAAAAGTTTATGAGGAAAATAATAATATTACATCACAAAGAAGAAGGCTTCGAAGAATGGATCTTTACATCAATAGATACCATTATTGAAATGATTGTAGAATTACAGAGGATACATTTATACTCTTCCCTAAACTTACTTATTAAAATCTAGACTCCAAAATTATAAAAACATAATTATATTGAGTGGAGGGGACTCTAGGATAAAAGATATTTCAATGGTGAGTGGGGAAATTCAGATAAATATTTTATTCCAAATTTCACTGCCTATTTGACCTCTAAAATGCATAAATTATCTATCCTTATAGAAATATTATTTATTAGAATTTAGATCCTTTAGATCCTATCCAAGTATGGAACCAATCCAATCATAGATGAAGATGATAGAACCCAAACAACGAAGTGATCTGGAATATTGTGATTACAGTCTATCTTTTACTACATGACCCATTTACTCCACTCAAATGAAAGATCCTGATCCAATTTCCTTAATGAATGTTGTAGTGAATTGAGTATAAAATACTGTTAAAAAATTTTATTCTCATGTAAACATATAAAAATATTTATATCTAAAATGATACAGTTCACTTTAAAGAGTTAAAATGGAATTTTTATCAAATTTTCAAATGATGGATCTAATCACAAATATTTTTTAAATAAACATATTTAAGACAATTTGAGAAAATTATGTCATTTATTATAAATAAAATATTAAATAAAAGTAGTTTTTATCAATGATCTATAAATATTTTTATTACCATAATACTTGGTAATTCAAATAATTAATTGACATATTTTTTTAAAATACTAAAATAAAGAATAGAGAGAGGATAAGATAAAATATACTATGTTTATAATTATTATTATTACATGAATATTTTATGTTTTAAAATATGAATGGTGTTGAATATCAGCTAAAAAATGAAGGGAATTTTTTTTGCTTTCGATAAAGAGTAGATAGACTTGATTATGTTTATTCATATAAATCTTAAACAGATGACAAATTATAATTATATCCCATTTAGTCTATTTTAAATTTATGAATATATAATAAATTAGAAGAAAAGAAGATAAAAAGTTTTTGGCGTATCTATTTTCACAAGAAGAATAAAATTAAAGATCAGTACTTAAACATGCTGCTGCGAAGAGTGTGTGAACTCTTGAACACACAACAGAAGAATATGAGGAGTTTCATTTATGCGACTATTCAAGTAAGAGTGGAAGAGGATAATATAATTAAATCAATTTATAAATAAGAATAATTCAAACCTGGTTGAGGATTATCTTGAGATTTTAAAATACTTCAAGAAGTTTAATACTATCTACATAAGTAGTATAATGATCTAGTGGAAAGATGTATGCTGGAAAAGGATATCACCTGTCATGAAAATCAAAATCATATTATATCCACTTTATTGAGTATAGGTTACCAAAATTTTTTCTAAATAGTTTTTTTCTAGTAGACCCACTATAACCAAATGTTTCATTATAGTGACATACATGATAGAGGATAATTTTTCAATTTCACAAAGGACCAACCTTTTTAATTAAATGTATACATTAGAAATCATAAAATTAATTTTTAACATGATAAAAAGTGGACATGAGGTAATATAATCAGAGAATAAATATCCTAATAGGAATAAGTGGTAAAGGGATAAAAATATCTAACTTTAAAAATTCCATAACCCTAATTCACACCCATATTATTATTGTGCGTATCCCTAAGTGTTCCAAATACATAGGTTGGGTATAGATGTCCTAAATATTGTTGATGATGGTTTTAAACCTGTGACACTAATTTTTTTTGAATAAATTAACTTTCATTGATATCTAATGTTATACATAACACTGATTTTCAACAAACCACGATATATTATTAATATTATTATTTAAATGCAACAATTACAAACTAGTCACTAAACTTAGTGATATGAATAATAATAAATATCATTAAAATATCTTTTATAATGGATTTATGTAAGAATAACATGTTGATAAAAAAATTACTTTGTTTTTATAAAAGTATATATGTTTTGAAAATACTATTTTTCCCAACAAACATTTATTTATTTAATTATGTTAACAATAATAAAAGAAATTTCTAAATCATTTAGAAAACCAATTAAATAAAATAAATTTAATTTTTTTAAATCATAATGTAAAAATTATCTTATGGTGAATTTTTGGGATTTTTCTAAAAATATTAATTATTCAGCGAATAGTGAAAAATATTGGTTTTAATTGAAAACTACCTTTTCCTTTAAAAACATTATATAGTTAAATTTAATTTTTAAATTAGTTTAAAATTAAAATTAACTCACTTATAAATAAAAAATCCATGTTAGATCATTTTCATAATTAATTTTGATGTAATTTGTTTAAACATTTGACTATTTTTTCTTCTGAAAACATATTTCTTATCACGTTTGCGGGTTTAATATTAAATTAAAAAATTTAATTTCTATTAATGGTATTTGGAAAAATGGATTACATTTATTGAATCAAAATAATCAATATTATCTAATATGTTTAAATAATTTTTTTACCATAATGAATAGAAATAAGACTAAAAGTTATTTACCGTAGTCAAGGTAAAAATGGGTTTACAAGGGTTAATTTAAAAAGATAGTCGTAAAAAATGACCCAAAACCTGTACAAAAAAATTTTATGTACATATTTAATCCTTATAACTTATAGGATCTTTATTTTAGCATTTGTTTTCCTTTTATCATCATAAAAACGTCTGCACACCTTTTTTATTTTCAAAACATTACAAGTGTGATACTCACCTCACTTATAAAAGACCACCTCATATTCCTTCTTCAAACATCAAAAAACCTTTGGTTTTTCCAGTTAATACCCAACTAACTTCCTTAATTACCTAATCCAATCATATAATACTTAGATATGTTATTAATCTACCATAATAATTTTTATTGTTTAATCCAAAAGAAGCATTCTAAAGAAGAGGCCACACCACTAACTGAGAATTTTTTTTTATTTATTCCTCCACCTATTAAAATTATTATGAAACCATTATTATTTAATAACTTTATTATATTAAATATACAATTAATTTTTTAGGCTCATTTAATTACTTACCACCATATTCTCTTCTACCAAATGGGATACAAAATTATCATATGTGTGTACGACAGACTATCGCCACAATAACCATTGTTATTCATTTTTCCTCAGCACCTCTCATAGATAGAGATATTTATGTGTTGAATATTTATATATTAATTTTATTATATTATTATACATAATTAATTATTATACCACATATTACTTTCTGCTTTCCATTCCTTAGGAATATAATAACGTCGCTCATTTAAACGGAAGGCTGCCGCCACACTGAACAATGTGATTCTTTCACGCTATAGATAGAAGTCAATAAGAATAGTTTTAATGAAAATATGTCATATAAAAGAATAAGAATTATTTTTTAATGTTAATATATAATTTACCTTTATTTCTTTCAATTCATCAAGAAAATGGAAACAACATTCACACGTACGTATGACCTACTGTGTTTATGAATGAAATATTTCATTTTGTATATCTATATATTTTGGATTTATAAAAAAAAATTTATTTATAATATGTTAAAAAAATTAGATGATTAAGCCAATATCAGATTAACAAGACATAATATATCAAATCAATACGTACCTGAAAAACAAAGTAGTTATTTCCAGAAACACGACTTTAACCTGAAAGTATTAATAAATGGGTTGGAAAAGTTCATAAGATATTCATATATTGTATTGTATATAGAATTTTATTTCTATAATATATGTATAATATAATTATATTTATTATACTAGAGGTTTTGACATTTTCAAAGGAATCTGAAACTTATGGTAAGATATTTGGGTCTTGATTTTCCATCCTTGAGACATATGTTATGTTATGCACCTATTTTCTTTTATGTGGTGCATATAGAACCCCTTTGACATTTAATATCATGCATTTATTTATTCTAATTATATTTAATGTTTAATTCAATTTCATTCCTTCACATGGTTTTCAATTAAAATTTACCAAAGTGGTAAAGATTTTATTTTACAAGCTCATCCCTTATTGGGATTGTTTATGACTAAGATTATAGTGATTAAATATTATGATATATGTCTAAATAAAATCATGAATTTTAATTTCCTCTTACTAGGTCATTATAATACATTTACCCTTTATTTTTCTTTCTTTTTATACTCAAGAGTTCAAAATTTAGTTTTTAGGAAAAATTTACTTTATTTTTATCTTCGATCAAAAACCCTCTTTTCTTCCAAATCCATTTTTTATAAAAGTGTTTCAAGAAATATTTTTCAAATTCCACCAATGATTTATTAAATAAAATTTAACCCATTTTATAATTTTTTATAATTTATTTAATGGAATACTCAAGTCATTTTCCAAACAATTCATATTTATCTTTTGCAAAAAACGTGAAAGGAAACCTCATTTTGACGAGTACGACATAAGAAAAAATTCTCCACCATCATAAACCATCATTGATTTCATGATTATTTTAGAATATTTATATTTTATTTCCTTATAATTTTTTTTAAATATATTTAAAAAAGTGTTTTTTAAAATTGAAAAGAATATTTTTCTCCTAAAATCTTTTAAATGGTTTTTAAATATTACTTTATAAGATTTCAATGTTATTTTAAAATAAAAGGATTTAAAAATTATTTTAATAAATTCTAGTATTAAATAATTATTTTCAACGAAAATTTATTTTGATAAATATTATTTCTAAGTGATATTTGAGAATATTTTTCCATCTTCAGATGAAATCCTTTGATTATATGATCCAAGGATTTGGATGATTTGTTATTAGGATGAAAAGATTTTTATAGTACCTATTTTTATCCATGATTTATCTGATGAGGAAATTATTATAAAACCCACTTCTTTTCATGGGTTATGCTATGATGAAATTATTAAATGATTAAAAAACATGTGTCTTTTCCATAGTTTACAATATAATGAAAAGTTTTTGAATCCCATTTAATTTCATGGGTTTTGATATGATGAATGTTTTATGATGTTACGAAACACATACTATGATTTTCATCATATGATTTCTAAGAACTATATCCTCATCCAATGCATTGGGTAAATAATTATATCATATTAGATAAAAAAGAATGTAATGGGGATAAAACCTAGTTCAGTAAGGGAATTTATCTATTATGATGGTATTTGGTGTGAACCTTGTCTACTATTATAGTTTGGGGGTGAACCCATTCAACAACGATATCCTTAGTAGTGAGCCTAGACCAGTATGGAAATGAATTTATATTATTATGTGCGTGCCAAAATTCTTTGTCTTATGCCAATGTTATGATATCATGGATCACGTTATTTGATTTATTTATGATTAATATCTTATAATCATAAAATATTTATTCCTTGAATTAGGATTATGATCTTTGATATGCAAGGTTTGGTTTTAAAATTTTATGCTCAAACTCTCATAACCTTATGTTCATGTTACGCTTAAATATCTCCCTTGTTTAAACATACTAAGTATATGTGATCACCCTTTCTTATGTTTCTTTTACCATGGTTATAAATAAATTTATTATGATAGATTTTTATAAGAAGGGTTCTAGGTATGATGATATTAGTGAGAGATGATGTAGTTAACCTATGAATTAACTGATTATGTTTCTATGCTTCAAATAAAACTATGATTTTACGATCAACTATTGTAACCCATGATTTTAATACATATATATTTAATCTTTTTATTTTAACATGAATTACAATATAAGCAAACATTCATGAGTATTTTAAATGTGTATTTCCATTGGAAACATGGAAAAAATATACATGCTTACATACGGCCTACATTTTCCATGAAAGATGTTTTTTATTTTCTATCTCTAAATGTTATAAACTACTATAACAACATATATAGTGAATATATATGATATTTATATCATAGTAAACATTTTATATATGATGAAACCATTTTCAAAATAATAGGGGAAAAAATAAAAATCAAAACATTCAAAAAAGTCAAATTAGTTATCGCATGAAACTTGACTTATATAGAGTTGTTAACAAATAGGTAATAGAAGAACATAATAAAATAATGTATGATATGATATATATATTTATGGATCTGTAATAGATATATAATAATCTTGTAATTATTATACAAGAATTTTGAATGTGTATGAAGGAATTTATGAGTCATGGTAATAGATTTTTGTTTAAATTTTCATTCCTTGAGACATATATTATGTTATGCAATTATCTTATTTTTTGAGGTGTATATACAACCCATTTTAAATTTAATATATTTAATTTATTTATTCTGATTACAATTAATGTTTGGTTTAATGTTATTTCTCTATATAATATAAAATTCAGTGTTTCCAATGTGGTAAATATTCTTTGTTACAATCTCATCATTTGTTATGATTATTTATGTTTATTTTTCTGATGAAGAAATATTATAATATATATATCAATAAAATAATTAATTTTCTTATCCCCTTGTTATGTCATGGGAATTCATGTTTTCACTTTATTTTACCTTATTCATGTAATCAAGACTTCAAATAATTATTTTTAAGAAGAATCATCTTTATTTTTCTCTTTATTTGAAACACACATTTTTTTAAAACTATGGTTTCTAAAAGTGTTCTGATTTTTTTAACATTATCCAATTGTTTTATTAAAGAAAATTTTACACAGCTTTCAATATTTTTACAAAAAGATTTGAAATTAATCTTCTTTTCATTTTCCAAACAAAGTCTATTAGTATTTTACTAAAAGTGTGAAAGGAATGTTTATTTTAACATATATGAAAAAAATAGAATTCTTTTCCATCAAGACCAGTCATTTATTTTAAGACTCCTTTTTATTTTCAAGGATTATTTTCAAAAAAAGGGCATTGATTTTTTTAAAGTTCTTTTAAAGTATAAAGGATATTTTCCACGTGATATGTTTTAAATTATTTTAAATATTCCTTTATAAGATTTAAGGTTATATTGAAATAAGAATATTTGAAAATTATTTTATGAATTTTAATTTGTAAAGAATGACGTAAAGAAAAAATTTATTTTACTCAGGTAATTTTCAATGTTATCTTTCAAAATAATTTTCTATCTAAGATGAAACCCCTTAATTATATTTATTATTTACTAGGGATATGATCCAAGGATAAAATTCTTATTATCTTTCTATATGGTTTATGTTTATAATGATAAGATATTTATGAAAACCATATCTCTTCCATGGGTTATGCCATGCTAAAATGATTGTGAAAGCTACTTATTTTCATAGGTTATTCTATGTTGAAATGATTAAATGATTATGAAGCATATACCTTTTCCATTGGTTATATTATGATTAAATTTTTATGAAACCCATTTCATTTCATGGGATATGATATGACTAATTGTTTCGGATCTTGTGGCACACATACATATGATTTTCACTCTATGATGGGTGGGACTTATATGTACTTCCATTGATTTGGTTAAATATATATATATCATGAGATAGACATGAACGGAATGAGTACATAACGTAGTTCAGTATGTGACATTATCTTTTATGAAAGTCTTGTATGTGAACCTTTATTACTGTTATGGTTGGGGGAGTGAAACCATTCTACTATGACTGTCATGGAAGTGATTCTTGATAACTTTGGAAATTATTTTCTATACTTATATGTATACCACAATTATATGTCTTATGACAATGTTATGCTCACATGGATCATTTTCTATGAATTCCTTGTGATTTATGTCTTATGCAATACCAATATTTATTAAATGAATCAATATTATAATCTTTGATATGAATGATATTATTATCAAATGTTATGATCAAGTTCTCACAATGTTATGTTCATGTAATTCTTACATTTCTCCTTTTGTTACCCATACTAAGCATATAAGTTCACCCTTTCTTATATTTACTTTCCAAAAGTTATAAAGAAATATATTATGTATGTTTATTTAATAAGGGTTCTTGATATGGATAAATTAGTGGGAGTCAATTTAATTTATCTATGAATTAGTTGTTTATGTTTAAAAGTTTCTAATGACACTATACCTTTATGATCCCAAGTCATGTGTTTGTGTAATTCTGTGAATGTTCGTCAAATACATTATGTAATATCTATATAGGAAAAGGATGTTTACTATATTTGTTATCATAGGATAGGTTTAGTTTTCCATTGGAAACTGGGATAATAAAATGTTAATGATATGCCTAAGGAAAATATATAAATAAGTCTAAGAGTGAGTCTCTGTTTTGGAAAATGTCTTGGAATTTTATTAAAGGATAGAGTTTGTGGTTTACAAGAAATTACATCACTATCTAGATACTAAAATGGATGTTGATCTGGAATAGAGGTTCCTATTGGTAATAAATATGAAAAAGAGACATTGATCTAGACTCGGTCATCATCTAGTGTACGACAATGAGCTTTACTATCCACTTGGTTTTCCACTCTTGGGGGATATGATATGGAAATTCAAAACCTTGTTAACTACCATCATCAAGGATTTCCATTGATAATGACTATGAATAAACTCTAATAACCTAAGGTGTCATAGTTAATAAATAATTTTACATGATTTAGACATCCTATAAGCGATTTTTCATGATTATGTGGTTCCCCACTATGATTATAATTTCTTATAACATGTTTTATGGTATTATTTAATGGATTTAACCAGAAGAAACCATGTTAATATAGATTGCGATAGAAATTGAAATGAATTTCCTGAAAAGAAACCAAATGTTTTGGGATCTAGAATAAAAATATAATTTCTATACTCACATAACCTCATTAAGCCATGAATCATGGTGAACATCCAAACAAGAAATAGAGGGAACAATTTTATATTGATCCCTTCATGGGGAAACTTCCACCTGTTTGTAGTGGATCCACTAACCTTATTGTATATAAGAAGAAGCCCAGTACCACTAAAAAGATATTTTTCATTCTACGGAGTTTTGAACATGAAAAAATCATTTTGGATGTCTATCATTTGGAAAGAGAAGTGAATTAATGGTGTATGCTCATTAATAATACAAGGGAACATGATGAAATTGACTCCATGTATTTGGATGGGTTAAATAATTTATTTTTCAATAAGAAACTTTATTGTATTCTTTAAAAAAATTTGGATTACAAGTTTCTTAAGAAAAATAGAATTGATGTTGAATCCATTAATACCTAAAATGTAATGTTTATAAGACTTATGAGGTATTCTTTAGTAATATCATCAAATATGAAAGTAAAATTGATCAATTATTTAGTATCTTAAAACTAAGTATCTAATTGAAGTGATCTATTAGAGAATTAAATAGATATGAATATTTTTTTGATACGGTATCATGGATAAAATGGAGGTTTGTGTTACATATCAATATCATAGTTTGGAATAAAAGAGAACAATAGAATTTATAGTAAAATATAAATAATGTAGAGTGAATAAGTTTATCATTCCTTTATTTTTAATGTGTGTTAAGAAACATGGAGGAAATTATCTTATAGGAACTATTAAATATTTTATGTTTGGAAGTTAATTTCACTGGGAAATTGAATATCGTTGTGATGGGAATATGTTATCTGATGATGAAAATAGAAAGAAAGATCCATATAATTCACCACCCACATTTTCTAAATTTAAATGCATGGAGTATGGGCATTATGATAACCAGTATTTAAATCCAAAGGTTAATGATGATGATCTACACCAACAAACTCTTAGGACAAGAGACAAAGGGAAATATCTTGAGATCAGTGTTTTTGAAGAGGTGTTTGATAAGGATGTCGTGAATGTTACAATGACCATTCAATATAGAATTTATAATATCTCATTTGACATTGTATATACCCATTCCTTCATATTTTAAGGAATTTTATATGGGTATTATGATACCTCCAAAACGAGTAGATGCAGAATTAGTAGTAAAAACTCCAAATGGTATAGTGATCACGTCTAAAATATATGATTTTTATTTGGTTGATTTTTTTGAGTATTAACTTCCTAATATTATTTTCATTATTCTACTAGTCGAATTTGATGTTATCTTAGGAATTGATTATATTTATCTACCAAAATACTACATCAGTTGGTGAGGACGAGAAGTCACATTTGATATTCCAAACCAACGTTTGATTATCTATCAGTGTGATGATAAATATGAACTTATGATGGAAATGACATCTATTGTATTATTTTTTGATTTTAATTCAAGAGTAGAATTTTCATAGAAGGTTGATGATAAAATCAACATCATGGATAAACCAATTTTTGGTGTGTGTTTATGTATTTATATAGGAGTTTCTTATAATTCTACAAAACATAAAGTTGTGTTCTCAATAAAACTCATACCAAGAGCTACACCAACTTGAAGGGCTCACTATAGAATATCCCCTATTGAGTTATTTGATTTGAAAATGTAACTTTTGGAGATCCTTGATAAGGTATTCATTTTTCTAGGTGAGTCAACTTGGGGTGCACCTATTCTTTTTGTTAAAAATATAGTTGTATCTATGTGACTCTACATTGATTATCTGGAGTTGAACAAGACTACGGTCATGAAGAAGTATTATCTACTCTATATTAATGACCTTTTTGATAAAATACATGACGATCAATAATTTCCTCAGAATAACCTTCATTTTCAATATCATTAATTTACAGTTAATAAGGATGATATTCCAAAGACAACATTTTATATAAGGCATGGACACTATGAATATATATTGATTCCATTCAGTCTAATTAATACCCCCATTATCTCTCTGGATTTATTGAATATATTCCTTATATATTACCCTTATCAGTCTGTGGCCGTCTTTATAGATGATATTATTATATATTAAAAGAGAAATGAAAATGATTTAGATCAACTAATAATTATACAATAGAACCAATTGAAGGATAAAATACATGAAAAAATTTAAAAAGTGTGAATTTTGGATGCAAAAGGTTTAATTTTTGGATCATATAATCTAAAGAGAGGGAATTTGAGTAAATGCATCACAGATAGGGGTGATTGAGTGTTGGCCCAGAACAACCATGGTGAATGGGATCTATAGTTTTCTTGGTTTAGTTGGATATTATCGATGGTTTTTGGATAATATTTTGAGACTATGTAATCCACTCACCATGTTAACTTAGTTGAGATCCATGTTCCTTTGGATAAGTGAATGTGTGTAAAATTTCAAGGAACTAAAGAGAATATTATTTAGATAACCTATTATCATGTTAGCTTATCGTGGATTAGGGTTTTTAATATATGTATATGAATCCAATAATGGATTATGATGTGTTATTAAATATAATGACACAATTATATCTTATTCCTCATGAAAATTTAAGGTTCACGAGAGAAGTTACCCAACTCATTATATTGAGCGATCTACTATATGTTCTTCACTAAAGACATGGAGGAATTATCTTTTTGGAGAAATTAGTGATATATATACGGATCATAAATTTTTAACTTATTTATTTACCTTGAAGGAGTTGAATATTATTATGAAAATTTGGTTACAAATGATTAAAGATTAATAATTATCAACATATATATACCATGGGAGAGTAGATAAGGTGGTTAATGCCTCAAGTTTAAAGCATTTTGTATGATTATAAATGGAGAGGATAAAAAATATATAATATATATATATTTTTAAAGGATGGATTTTAAAATCCATAAATAAGGGGAGAAATATTTTCTTTTTCAGTTTAATGTTCAACCATCTATCATTGTACAGGCTGAAGAGGCATATAAGGAAGGTGTATAGATTCCAAGTAAGGTTAAAAATGTTCTTAAGTTTAACCCTAATCATGATGTAATGATAAGGTTCGAAAACCAAGTATGTGTTTTGCCCATCTAGATTTAAAGAATGATTTATTATAATATTCTCATAGTTATTCAATTTCTATTCATCCTAGAAATATGAAGATATATAGATCTTTGAAACAGTATTTCTGGTGGGATGACATGACATAATATATCACAGAGTTTTTATCTTTATTCTTGGTTTTCCAGAAATTTTGGGCCGAGAGAAAAAAAATAAAGAGATATTAAATTTATTACATATACCATAGTAGAAATTGGAAAACATCACTATTAATTTTGTCATCGAAGTACCCCCAAATTTCAAAACCCAATAATTAAATATGGGTTGTAGTAGATCTCATAAATATTTAGAAAACTTCATCCATATCATATAAGTCTTATATATTTAATATATTTTCATTATATAAATTAAATAAGTGTTAACCTATCATGGAGTAAAACATTCCATTGTATCTGATCAGGATATGAGGTTTACCTTGATGTTTTAGTGAGGACTTCAATAAGCTCTGGATACAAATTTATGTTTCAGAAATGAATATCATCCTAAAACAAAAGGTTTGTATGACTGAACAATTCAGACCCTATAGGATATGATGAATTATTTTTCTATGGATCTCAAAGGTGTTTGATACCAAAACCTTCCTCTAGATTATTTTTCATACAATAATAGCATTCAATAAGGCATTCATTTGACTAATTATGAATCCCTATATATAAATAATTGTAGAGATCCAACGTATTGGAATTATGGTAAAAAATATATTAGGTATATATATATTATAATAAATAGTAAATAATGTTTTTTCCATTTAGTAACAAATAAAGTCTTCTCAGAGTTAACAGAAAATTTATAATGAAAATTTTGGGCATGATCTAGAATTTAAAGTTGGTGAAAAGGTGTTTGTAAGTATTTATCCATGGTGGAATGTAATGAGATTTGTAAATAATGGAAAACAAATCCATAGGTATATTGTTCCCTTTTATATTTTTAATCATTTTGGGATAGTAGCCAATTGATCGGTGCATCCACCACACCTCTCTCAAGTTCATGATGTTTTCCATGTATCTCTAATGAGGAACTACATACGTAATAAGTGTCATGTAATAAACTTGGAGGTCATATTAAAAGTTTTTGATCTTTATTACGAGGAATGACCAGTAGAGAATCTTGATTGTATGTAGAAAGTTCAATAAAACAAGACCACTCCCTTGGTTAATGTTTTGTGGGATAGCCACTAATTTGAAGTAGCTATATTGAAATCTAAGGAAATGGCGAGGTAAAAGTATCGTAATTTGTTTGTATCAAAGTGAATAATTTTAAGGGAATAGTTAATTTTATGTGGGGTATAATGTAACACAATTAGTTTTTTATGAATTATTATAATTTTTAAGAAATAAAATTTATTTGATAGCTTGCGTTACACACAACAATGAGTTTTAACAAACTGTGATATATTATTTATATTATTATTTAAACCTGTATTTTATAACATAACCCTCAAACAGAGTGACATGAATAGTAATAAAAAACTATTAATTTTTAATTATAATGGTTTTATTTAATGAAAATTACTGATGAAAATGTAAATAAATTTTAGAAAAGTATTTATATGTTTCGAGAAATACTATTTTATAAAAAAATGTTTTTTATTTTTTTGTGAACAATAATAAAATAAATATTTTATAATTTTATAATATTTATTTGAGAAACTAAAATTAATTTTTCAAATTATAATTTGAAAATTATCCTATGGTTATTTATTGTGATTTTGCTGAAAAGAATAAATTTTTAATTAATAGTGAAAAATACTTGGGTTTTTAAAAAACTAACATCTTGTTTAAATAAATTTAAATGTTAATTTTTATTTTAAATATGTTTTAATGTTCAAATAAAGTGAATTATATATCAATTAATCTAATTTATTTCATCTTAAACAATTTATTTTTGAAATTGGATGTTAAAACTTTCTAAACTTTTGAACATTTTCTGTTTTGAAACTGCATTCTAATCGAGTATGCAAGTTTAATTTTAAATTAAAATTTTGAATTATACTAATGGAATTTGAAAAAATGTATTATATGTTTTTAATATGATTAATTTATGTTATATAACTGTTTAAACTAAATTGTTAACCATAATAAAGATTAAAAATGGTAAAAATTATTTATAGTTGTTTTGGTAAAAATGGGTTTACCGAGGTTTAAAATGAAAAGATAAAGGTTAAAAATGAACAAAAAGTTTTCTAATTCCAATTATATATAATTATTTATCTATTATAGTCTCAATCATGGTCTATTGTGGATCATTTTATCATGATAATAATTTAGGTGCACCGTTTTCTTTCCAAAAAAATCACACGTGATCCACTCACGTCACATATAAAAAGGCCACCATTCTCATATCCTCTTCACCCTTCTAAAACCCATTGGTTCAACAAATACATGAAAAAATAAAATCATTATTTCACTCCTTTCATTAAGTAAAACTTATTTTGGTGATATATCCAACCCACTATTCTTTTTGGTGCAAACCAATGAAGTTGTCTGATGAAGTGGTAACACCCATAACTAAGAATTTTATTTTATTTCTTCCTCAACTGCCTCAAATTTTTATTAAAAAATGAAGATATCATGACTTACTAATATTCCATATGAAATGATTTTTATGTTAATGTAATTATCTAAAAATGTATCTCATTCCATCAAATGTGATACTATATCATTATTTGTGTGTATGGCAGACTGCCGGCTTGCGAACAGATGTTATTCTTTTTCTATCACCACCACTCACAAATGGATATAATGATGTATTTAATTTATTTATATGATATATATGACATTATTATACTTTTTAAATTATTATATCACTTATAAATTCAAACATTTTATTCAGGGGGAATACGATAATGTTGCTCATGGGTAGGGAAGACTACAACCTCAAGAAGCGATGAGATTCATTCATACTTTTCAATGGCGGTAATAAGGACTAGTTTAATGAAAATATTTGATATATGTGAAATAAAAAATGTTCTTGGAATGGTAATATTTTATTAAATTTTATTTCTTCCAAACTGTCTAGAAAATGGATATAACATTAATGCGTACACACGACCTAATGTCAATATGAATGGTGTATTTCATTTTCTATCTCTAAATATTATGAATTAATATAAAAACATATATATTGAATATATATTATATTTATTTCATTTTAAAAATTATATACATTAAGTAACCATCATCAATTAAAAAATACCAAAAATAATAAATCAAAAAATATATAAAAATAAATAGTCATTGCTCGAAATATGACTTTTACATGGATTTGTTTATAAATGGGTAACAAAAATTCATAAGAAAATCCAATACGGTATGATATATATAAACATGGTTTTGAAATATGTTTATAACGAATAGGTATTTATTATACATGATTTTTTAATGTGTATAATTGAAGTTAATACTTAAGGTAATGGATTTTTGTCTCAATTTTCCTTTATTTAGACATATGTTATGTTATGCATATATCTTTTTTTAGGTATATATATAGAAAAATTGAAATTTAATACCATTTATTTATTTATTCTCATGATATTTTAAGTTTAATTTTATTTTATTGTTTAATGGAGCTTACAATTCAAAGTTACCATAGTGGATAATATTTTATATTTTAATCTAATCATTCATTATAATTGTTTATAATTGTGTTTCTGTTGATGAAATATTATAATACATATATAAATAAATTATTGAATTTTATTATCCTTTGGTAATTCCATAATAATACATATTTTCTATTCATTTTATTCTATTTAGGTACTCATGAGTTGAAAACAATATTTTTTAGATAAATTATATTTATTTGTCTCTTCGGTGAAAATCCCATTTCTCTTTAAAAACAATGTTTTTGAAAAGATCATTCAATATTTTTATGGTTATAAAAATTATTTATTGAATAATTTTTGTACCCACATATGAATTTTTTACAATTTTGTTTAGAAATTGATCTACATGTCATTTTCCAAAAAATTCTCATTTGGATTTTACCAAAAATATGAATGGAATCTTCATTTTAATATGTATTGACTGAAAAAAATTATATATATACATGAACATTAATTACATGGAATATTTTATTGTAATATTTAATGTTTATTTTCAAATTGCAGGATTTTTAAATTTTATATATGTTTTAAAAGTGTTTTTTAATAGTGGAATGAATATTATCCTTAAGAAATGTTTTCAATGGTTTTAAAAGATTCATTTATATGTTTTTAAGTCTATATTAAATGAAAAAAACATCCAAGCTGTTTTATGAATTTTTAGTTTTAAAAATTTATTTTCAAAGAAAGACTATTTTTGTTAGTTATTTTTACAAGTTATATTTTAAAATTATTTTCTATTTAATATGAAATCCTTTGATGTTACTTATACTTTACTTAGGATATGATCCAAGGATACAATTTTTATTGTTTCATTAGATAATTTATATTTATGATGAAAATATGTTTACAATATTTTTTTCTCTTTCATGGTACATGCCACGACAAAATTCTTATGAAACCTGCTTGCTTTCATGGGTTATTCTATGATTGAATGATAAAAGTTTTATATAACTTTTATCCTTTTCTATATGTTATGATGTGATGAAACATTTATGAAACCCGTTTCATTTCATCGGTAATGATATGATGAATCATATATGATCTTATATAACATATATGTATGATTTTATTTATGTTATGTGTGAAACCTATATCTCTATTAGATGTATGTAGTAATGATTTATATCTCTTCAGATTGAGCGGGATGAAATAGGGATTTAACCTAGTTATGTTCGAGACTTTTTCCTCTATGAAGGTCTTGAGAGTGAAACTTTTCTAATATGATGTTTTGGTTAATGAACGCATTCTACTATTATATCCATTGTAGTTATTCCTAACTATTATGAAAATTATTTTCTATGCATATATGTATGCCAAAATTATTTGTATAATTATAATCTTATGATGTTATGGTTAGTGTTCTTTGATTTCCTTAGAATTAATTTTTGATAAACATCTAACCATTATTCCATGAATCAACATTATGATCATTCATATTTAGGGTATAGTTTTCAAATATTAGGGTCATGTTATCATACCATTATATTCATTTCATGATTACATATCTACCTTGTTTCGCCTTACTGATCATTTAAGCTCACCCTTTCTTAAGTTTATGTTCCCCAAATTATAAAGAAATTTATTATGTATTAATTTTCCATGAAGGTTGATTTATATGAATAAATTAGTGGGAGATGATGTAGTTCACCATGAACTAGTTTGTTATGTTTCCATATTTCCAATGGAACTATAATTTTATGATACTCAGAAACATGTTTGGGTAATATAATTAATGTTCAGGAAAAAAAAGATGTAATATTAAAATATGGAAAGTTTGTGTAGCTATGAAACCTATTTCACGATGTGTTTCTTTGACTTGGTATGTTATAATAAATATTGATATTTATATGACTATAAGAAATATAAATTTATCCTCACTTCAATAGAAGTTTTTTAATGGTTTTGGGGATTAACACAATGAATGGTATTTATGACAAAAGAAATATATATGTGAAGGTAATGGTCTAGTAAAAAATTATAAGTTACAAAATTGGTGATTCAAGTTAGAAGATAATGGTATACTTAATGGAGAATTTAACAATTATATTTACATGGTTCAATGAGGTTGAGAGTCCCATTAAATCCATTTGTAATACTCTTAATGATTCATTTTTGATCGAGAAAATGATTTTTATCTTAGTATATAGATTTGATGTTAATATTTTTGTTATAAAGGATTGTGATATTGATATAGTTCTTTTGTTTGAATTTCACAACATCTTGGATAAATATGAGATGAGAAAGGAATTTATTTAAAATATTATGAGTTTAGTAGAGAATGAAATATTATTCAAATCCATTAATAAAGAAAGGAAAAAAAGTAAAATTGAGAAAGTTTAGAAAGATAAATATTATTTTGTAAGTTTAGATTCATATAGAGATATTGAAGTGAAGTTTGAAAATCCCATTTCACCCATCTCAAGAGACATATATAGAGGGAAATTTAAATTCTATGGTAATTTACCTATAAATCCTTAAAAAAATGGAAAAAGTATACATTTGTCTTTAAATGTATCAAACTCGGAAGAATGTGAAAGTGAATATATATAGGTTTTATCTCATTAATTTTTAATGAAAATTTCTATAAATTTTTAAAGAGGTAAGTTTTATCAATTTTTAAATAAATAACACTTTCTTTATGAAAATAATGTTTTATTTATCCAAGAAGGATGAAGCATCAACTAATGGAATCGAGTGTAGTTTTCTCTCAAGTACTATATATGAGAATACATTTATTACAATAATATAAGAAAATTAGTTAGGTAATAAAGTTGAATTAAATTTAGAATAAGAAAAGGTCTCATTAATCTCTGATACAAAGTTACGTTGTAATGAACTTAGATTTAACTATATATTTTGCTTAATTAATTATTATGTTGATATATTTTTCTACTTGAAACACTAAAATATAATAAAATTAAGATATTTTTATATAAAATTTAACCATTATTATATAATATTTAAATTAGAGAGTATAAGAGGAAGTAATTATATTAGGAAAGAAATGAATAAAAAATCGGGTAGTGGATGTATCCATTTTGAAGCTCATTTGTCACAAACCAAAATAGGTACCATGGTAACCCAATTACCAATCCAGTTTTGACATATCCCTAAGGGGTTTCCCAATACCCATGGGTCGGAAAATAGAACCCCAGATCATCCAAACTTAAAGTAAGAATGATTTTTCCACTAAAAATATAGAATTAAAAGAAATAAGGAAGTATGAATAATAAAAGAAACTCCACTGGGCGTAATGTACTAGTAGTTAATAAGTAATAATCATCCCAAAGTACTAAAAACCAAGTACCAAAATAGGGGAAAAATAGACAAAGTTCCTAAGAAAACAACTCACCAAGCCCAAGGGTCAATATCTAGATCTATCTCAAAGAGATCTTTTACTATTTCCCAACCTGTGAAGGAGATAATCATAAAACACCCGAAGGCACCGGTTGGTTGTGAGATAAAAATACCATTATGGTCTCATCAAGGATTCCATAATAGATTCTAATAATTGAATAACCAAATGAAGGATTTCAATTTTTAAATAAATAGGTTTGGCATTTTAAAGCATATTTAAACAAATCATGATATACAATTGCAATTATGGAAGATACTTTATGAAAATGCATTACAAGTGAAAGAATATTTATAAAAATAGTGGATTAAATATAATATTTTATATAAAATAGTTTATATAAATTCATTTTTTATTTAAATCAATTTAACAACATTTAAGTACATTTATATCTCAAATATAAATAAGCAAGCATCATGGTTATATGCCAAATAGGTAAGAATGTTCCATGCTATAGGACTCCAAACTCTCTAAGTGATCATAAAAATATGTGTACACACACAGACTCTAGACACTAGTCAGAGAGGTATCCTCACTATCACATAAGGGATATGACACAATGCATTATGATTTATAAAATTTTATAATCGTAGACTGTGTCTAAATAACTCACAATCCACCCAAGGATTTCATGTGGTCTTATAAATCAATGTTGGGAAATTTATTCTAAGACTATTTAAAATAAAATTAAACCTCATCCCCCATTTTCAAATAACAATTTCACATTTTAAAACAATATTTTTTTAATAAAAAACATTCTTTTTTAACAAGACAAATCCATTGGGTTTCTAGCAAAACATTTAAATCAATTTTCACAATTTAACAAATCCAATCAATTCAGAATAAAATATTAAATTAAAAAATTCAATTCAAATAATATTCCAACCATTTAAAAATACAATCCAATTCAATGAAATAGGGGGGGGGGTATTTCCTAATTTCTTTCTTAAACCTTTTTAAACATCCAAATTCATTGGAATTGGTTTCTAATAAAAAATAATAAAATAAATTTTGAACAATTGAATTTAAAAAGACATGTAATAAATAAATCATTTTAAGGTTATTCAATTCTGCCAAAGTGAGGGAATCAGCTACCTATTTCCTGAAACTCAACTCCCACAATGAAACTCACCAACATAAACGAAGGCAAAGAATTCCTCAAAACTCAAACTGGAAAGGATTTCTGAAAAATAGAGTATAGGTCCATAAATTTTACTATGATCTATCAAACCCTATGGATAAAAAGAAGAAAGAGATGAAGAAAAATGGAGAATGATTACCCAAAAAATCACACCACCAACAAAAAAATTATTGAACACCGAAAAAAAGTTCTAAGAAGGGTTAGAGAGCTCTAACATCTTATTGGAAAGACATTGGGTCAAGAGAAAAGAAACTAGAGAGGAGGAGAAAAGTGGATCTAATTCACGTTGCCTATATATACTCGGTAAGCAGAGAATTACATGACTTATAATACAAGTATATGTTGTAAAATAGTTAAATTTTGTTAGAAATAAATAAATTATAGGTTCAAAATAAAAACTTATCTTAAATTTCCACATGATGTGTAGAGATTC
The DNA here is from genome assembly GCA_963277665.1 of Viscum album. NCBI lineage: Eukaryota > Viridiplantae > Streptophyta > Magnoliopsida > Santalales > Viscaceae > Viscum > Viscum album. The sequence goes on along the minus strand of OY728153.1, from coordinate 1,418,880,597 downwards.
ATAATGTAATGTAACATTCACTATGTAAACCCTTCATGGTATGCATCTGGAGACGATTATATGGCGTGTAACCTACTTACATGGAGTATAAACCTCATGTATCTTAAAAAAATGACTGGTTAAATCTGAGAGTACAAAAAAATTGTTAATTAACCATTATTAGTATCCTACCAATTCATTCTAAATGCTATTGAGTCAATGAAAACGAAAAATTAATGTTAAGGTTAAATACGTACATATCTGACCGGTAACGGCATGTTACATCATTTGTTCGAGTTTTTAAAGGGGGTAACTTGAATAAGTTTTTCCCTTAAAAAATACCAATATAAACTTCATTAATTATTATATGAGAGAAATAAAATGTGGGAGAAGTTCAAGTTCATGGAAATTACTACAAGAGCTATACCAATGGAATCATCAACCTTGAAGGCCACTAGTTCTTACCATATGCTTAAATATTACATGAAAATACAAAGGGGTTATGTAACTAGAAATTAGGATGATATAATCAGGTGATTATTTGTGTAATAAGTTATTTATCACATGTATTTTACGCATTTCACATTTTCCCATTTAAATAAAAGAAAGGTTATTTTTATAAAATATATTTTTCTTTATATTTCACATTTAGTTGTTAAATTTATAAATTTTCGAATTTAAATTTGAATAATTAAAATTCATTTCAAAATTAAACATTTCTACGTTATCTTAGTCTTAATTTTTGAGTTTTTTTATAAAATTTTATATTTTCGGTGAATAGTAAAAAAATATAGTTCATTCCAAAATAATAAATTTTATAATATAATATAGACCTAGGAGTTTATTCAACCTTTGAAATTTATAATAATATGAAACTAAACATTTTCAAATATCATTATATTTTTATAAGACCAAGATTTATCATTTTACGAACTGAAGTAATATGTTCCGACTATTGAAATAGTTTTTTGTTTTTTGTTTTAGTTAAATATTATTTTCAAAAAAATTAGTTTTGATTTTATTTTAAATCCACATATATTTTATTTGTTTTATAAGAAGCTCATTTATATCAAGATAGTTCTATACATGGATAATTTTAACCTACACATAAATTATTAGCTTAAAAATACACTTTTTATGAAAATAGTGTTTTGAACATTACATGTCATGACCGATCCCAGTGGAGACTATATTGTGACTAAACCAAGATCCTCTTTAATAGGCCATGGGCTGGCGACTTGCACTAGGTTGCAATATCCCACAAATGGGATTCATTTTTTATGTACTTATACATAAACACACATCTCCAAGCCCACAAATACTGAAATATAAAAACAATTAGTAAAAAATGCATGTAGACTAATAGATATAAACCACAACTGGAGTGAAATATGAATGTATAGTACAAGGAGGTGAACCATGCCAGAATAAAATCCAAACAAAAGAAGAAATGAAAACAAGTGAAAACACATGCTCATGAAACTCATCCATAGGAAACCCTACCTCAAGGGTAGTTGAAGGAAATCTACCTAATGATGTAGGATTATGTCTCGTATGTCTGATCTCACTAAGAACCACCTTGTCCTAGTCCACCATGGACTCCATCAAAGTGCCAATCATCTCTACAAGACACGACAAGTGCAGAAAAATTCCGTGTAGAGGTGGGTAAAACAATACTCATCATGACACCCAAAAACCATCAAGGAAAATCCATAAAAGAATTAATAGTTATGTCTATACATATATATTACTATAACACATATACAAAGAATATCCAGGTATACTCATTACCAGCCCTAAGGTAAGGAAGGTAAGTCACACCCAACCATCAGTTTTTTATTTCACTAGAGGCATGCTCATTCTCAGAGAACTCACTTCAAGAGCCTTGATGTCATTAGAGGCTCTTACAAAGAGGTCCTGCTAATATGGGTCCTAAACATATTGTAATAAACTTTTCAAGGTCATGATATAACGTGAGGGTATTCTTCCAAGAGAATACTGACAACAAAATATGTATTGATTTACATTTTAGGGGATTCTTCTCAAAGGATACCGATAGCCTTAATGATGTGGCTAATAACAATGTGGATTCTCTACAGAGAACACTGAGAACCCTATCATTATAGCCCCCCTAGATGGATGATTATTTCCCAGTATGTTGAGGTCAAATCAATTCCTAAAAAACACCATCAGGGGTGATAGAGGATCGCTCCAGTCCCAATGAGGGGTGCCATAACCCTATCCGGGACTTGGCCTCTAAGGGGTTTTTTGTCCAATGATGTGGATGCAATACGACATTGTAGCCTCAAAGAAATAAAAGATGGAAAATAAAAAAAAACATAAGTCCATACTAAGAACCCAATAACCCATTTCAAATGGTATGCCTATTCATAAGGGTCACATCTCCACAGAAGACTTATCAAACTAACTTTTTGTTTGAAAGTGATGATCATTATAGTGTAATTGGGTCGGGCCATCATGACTAACCCGACCTGACCCAACCTGAATAAACCAAACTGACATGATTTGGTCAAAAAGCCCCAACCCAGTTAGTCTGGTCTGACCCAAACCATCCTAGTCCAACGGTCTCAACCCGTTGGGCCGCTGTACCACGACCCACTATATGTGTGCTGAGCCTTCTCCAGCACATGGCTCAGCGACTTGCACTGCTCTATTAACATAGCTATACCAAGTGGCACAACTAGTCTCTGTGACAAACTGGATTCCATAGATATGTTTTTGGTACCTCCTCCAACATGGCTCCAGCCATGTCACTAGCTCTGCCACGATATCCCAGTCACTGCCCACAACTCACACCACTGCAGGCCCTCCTCCTATGCGGTCCGACTGGACAATGCCCCACCACCGCTGGTCGCCCTTCCAGTGGCCTCTCTTGAACTTCACCCATAGCCTCAACATTGTTGGCCATATCACCACCATAGTCTTGCCGAGACCACATGTTTATGCCGCCACTGGTGGACATATTGTCATGTCCAACTGATCGGGCCTCCTTTCTGTGCCGGGTTCGCCTCTGCTGCAGAAACCCTCACCTCAACACGATCCACCTAAAATGGATGAATCTTCCACCTCCAGACCTTTCTTCATGCCATTGTCACCAAAATACAATAAAATTTTTACTCTCCACCTCGAATAGAAAAAATTACAAAGGACTTGGAACGAGGGGAGGGGAAGGTGTAGGAACACCCAATGTTGATAGATCTAGGCCTTGTTCATGTCAGCCTTGATCCATCCACATTAGAATTGAAGAATGAAGGATAAAAACAAATCAATTCTAAACATGGATAAATCCCAAAACAAACCTGGAAACGTAATCATCCAAACCTGAGTAACGTACGATCTGCGGATTAACTTATTCATTGAATAATCGAGGTTCATCGTAGAGATAAAGGATGGGCGAGGAAGATGAAAATAAAACTGACACCCTACCTAGGATTGTATTGATTGCTAACAAAAAAGTAATATGCATTTTTCATCCGTCGATGCATAATTCAAGCTTCGATCGTCGATCCACTGGCGTTCGTCATTCATCATTCTATTAAGAGGGTTTCCTTCTCCTTAGATTAGAGGAATTCCCAGGGTTATGACTATAACCTTGAATCCATTTGATGTGGATTATTAAAAATATATACCTTCACTGCACTGTCACATAACATTAATTAAAAATATTTTCATTAAATATATTAATAGAAATCCCGTCCAAAAATTAACTTTCACCCTTGACCCATGTCGGTCGATGTTCGATCTCGTTTGAGGTAATGTTGATGTACTTAATGAAACATTTACCTTCAATTTTCTATCCGGTAATTTGTTTAAAAGTTATTAAAGTTTAAATTTAGTTGTTCGAACATTTTTAATTAAAAATTGAACATTATTCAAATATTTTTTATGGGCACACCATGCTCGGAATCTCATGTCATCTTAGTGCCTTGTTTTATAATTTTCACAATTAATTTATAAAAAAATTAGAGAAAAATACATGTAATTACATCACATATGATAATAATAAAGCTACTTTATAGCTTTTAAAAATTGAATTATATAAAATGATCGTAATATTTATGAACATAATGACATTTTTATAAGAAGAGTTTTTCCAGAGATTATTTATGTTAATTAAAAAGTGAATTTTCTCTTATTTAAAAATTTACTTAAATTAAATATATTCCCAATTTATGTACAACATTTCAAAATTTGGTAAAAATCTTCATATTATATTTCTCATGATAAAATAATTATCATGGATAGATTTTAATCTTGATCAATAAGTGATAAAATGGGTAATATATATTGGCTCAATTTTCATTAATTTAGTTCCACTCTTCGAACTTATTATTAAAATTTTTAGGCTGGAAAGTAATAGATAAATTTATAACAATTATTTTCCCACATAATTCACCTAACTATCATAAATTTTCATCCCTACCCCTCACCTATTATTCTTTTCTAAGGATTTATCCCTCTTTTAACCTAAAAAAGGAGATCAATTACACCCTTTTAAATCCACCAACCTAGCATAAAATAATTACTGAACACTACCAATGATAATTATTCTATACACCTTCTACATGTGTGGTAGTCTCTATGCTCTTAAAAGTTACTATAGTCAGTGAATTCAGAAGGATACTTTAAAAGAAGTTCTAAATTCTCAACGTAAGTATTACGTACGCTTTTAGTTCGTTTATTTATATTTATCCTCTAAACTCCTCCAAACCATTATAACAATATTTATATAATTTAATTATTATAAAAAATATTCTAAAATATTATTATATTGATTATAAAACCATTATCTATTTTTATTCAATCGAAAGATGAAAATGTTCCTCATGCGTGTGTACGAAATACCACCTCAATGAACGACACATTTATTTTTTCATCATCAACATTCAAGTATGGTTTATAGATCGTTTTAGTTAATGGATATGTTATTATTTCATAAATTTTAGTCTGGGAATATAAATTAGGCATTATATAAGTAATATAAGTAATAAGTTATCTTTATAAGACTAACCACGTAAAATGAATATACCAATAAGAAATGTGATTTATTTACATGTGACAAGGTATTTTTTATTTATATTATTCATAGACAACTTCCCAAATATAATTCATCACCTTAATGACATATAAATATTATCTTTATTAATTTTTTAATAATGATATTATAACAAAATAATCTCTCTAATTACGATACTCAATCACAGATTGTAGCATGTTCTTCCCAGGCCATTTTTACTATTTAGAAGAATAAAGATATAAATTTCCATCAAGGATTGATTTTGAAAATTAAGTTGGGATATTAATAATTAAATAATTTTTCTCTTTTCGTTTGGGATTGGAAATATAAACATTTAACCCATTAATTATGAAAATATCATTCATTCTTTATAAGTTAACATGCACATCACCGACTTCATTTTCATGAATAATAACTAAAATGCTTATAAAAATAATGCATAAAATTATAAATAATTAATAAATTATTAATTATAGTATCATTTTTGGTTTTGGAATGATTTACTAAGTGATATGAGTTAATAAAAACACCAAGATTGTGAAACTTGATCAAAATGAGCATGATTACTCACATCTAATAACGAAAATCTATAACAACTAACTGATATGCATGTATAGAATGATAATAAATTATGTTTATAAAAGGTTATAAATATGAATAAGGTTTTAAACAGTATTTTAAGATATTTATATCTTTTATATAGGATATTAGAGTGCATTTTACTAAGTACGAAAATTAGGTAAGTGTTTCTTGTCACAAATTTATTTTCTGGACACACATTTACCATCGTAAATCATGATTAATTTGGGGTAGTGTATCTACAAAACATTTAATATTTTTTTTCAAAATACAAAAATTATCCATGGTATTTAATGTTTCATTTGAAATCATATCCTTGAGGGGTTTTTGATTCAAAGGTTTCTAATATCACATTGGGGTTATTATCCCAGATTTTATTCCATGTGACTTATTTCTTCTAATACACCCTGAAATCATTTATATTGTGGGATTACTACCTAATTATGTTATTTTACCATATTAATGATATTTATGGGGTTTAAAGATCCATTTTATGTCCTATTTTTGGGGGTTATTTATTTAAAGGATACCAAAGTCGAAAGTATTTTTATTAACTCACCTCCCTTTATATAGTTATATTGACTCTTCTTAGACTATATTATTCTATAATTGGTTTCTTATACCGTAATTATTTAACTTAATTTAATTTAAATTCATCTCTAGGTATAATTCATTTACAAAGTTAAAATTTGGACCTTGATAAAATGTTTCCGCAAAAATTATATCATTGTTAAGAATAATTACCATCCTCTTTAATGATGGTTTCTCCCCCTTATCTATATTTTCATTTATCACAAACATAATCTTTTATATTTTGAAATATAATTATGTGTTATCAAATGTGTGCTTCATATTTTCCATCTCATTTCTTAAAAATAGTGTTTTGGCTACTATTTTCCAATTTGAGTATCAAACAAAGTTATTTTAATATTCTCAAAATGATTTCTATCATTTCGAAATAAAATGGTTTATTTTACACTACAAATTCATTTTTGATATAATTAATGTGTTTTCAATAATCTATTATTGAAGACTATTTTTAATTGGATTTTTTATTTCAAAATTTTATCATGTAACCTTTTTTGAAATCTTTGTGTCATTTCTAAGGATCTTTTGTTGAAGATTCCTTTATAAAAGTAACATTTTATGAAGTGTGTTCAATTAATCTTTTTAAGAACATAAATTGTTTTTCAGTTATTTCTTTTTAAAGTTACATTTTTAAAAGTAACTTTTTTTATGTATAAATATATAATAACATCATGATGTTTTGGTAAATTAGAGATTGTGTGTTTTCTTAAAAATACATCCCTATATGGATAATGGAAAGTGGGTGAAACTATGGAACAAATGAACCTTGGGGTAATAACCCTAAAAGAAGATGGTTGAGTATTACCTCAATCTTCAGTCCATTGTTTGAAGAGTGGGCTTAAGACTATATACCTAGTTATAAAGTCCCAATAGATATCCTATTGTTGTTAATATTGTCTTTACAAACCATTATTGAGGATTTATCTACAAATTAACTTAAAGTATTATATTACAAAGTACTAGAGAATGATATGTAATGTAACTGAGGCTGGACCATGATAGTTATACCATGAATAATTTGTGATATAGTTGAAATAAAAGTATCCTAGTTGGAAAATAAATGATCAATAAAAAAGAAATATTTGGATCAAAAATTTATTTTCATATGATCATTTACTAGGATTATATCACATATTAACGTAATTTTTTTAATATTTGGTTGGAAAACTGCTCATGAAAATGTATCTATGGAAGACATGTCTCAAGAAAATGCCAATATTTAGATATAAAAGAATATTTGGAATAAATGGGTTTAAATCTAATATATTTATAATATGAGGGAAATTACTTGTAACCTAGTATTTCATATGATGAAAAGGTTTATATCTCTCAGTAGATATATATTAATTCATTTTTGTCTTTTAGATAACCTTAAAAATTGTTTTGAGTGAGTGGTAAATAAAATTATGAGGATGAAATTTATTTCAGGGGTGAATGTAATGACCTGAGATTCCAGTATGTATATTCCTGAAAAATATATTATATTAATAGAATTTTTTTCAAGAATAACTAAACTATAATGATACAAATATACATTTAAAGAAAATTTTACAATTTTATATAGCTGTTAAATTAGTGGGTTTCAAAGAAGGAACCATATTATATAATTTTTCACGATAAATGAAAACAATGCATTGGGTAGAGGAAGTATCCATTATAATTCAAAATTTTCGAACATTGGAACATAAGTAAACCCACTAGAATTTTACCAAGATCAACCCAAAACTGAACTCAAAAAACTATGATGTGAGCGAAGTCGAATATCAGAGAAGTTCAACTTTGAGGAAATTGCAACAATATTTATGTTAGTGGAATCACCACCCTTAACTACCACAAAAGATCACCTTATCCACATATCATATATGATGATCAAATGGGGATTTATAAATAGAAATTATGAAAATATAATCAGGTAATTATTATTGTAATATGTTATTTATCACATGTATTTTACACATTTCACATTTTCACATTTAATGAAAAATAATGTTTATTTTTTTTATTAATATAGATTTTCATTATATATAATTTTTAAAAGATAAATTTATTGAATATAAAATTTTAATTTGACTAAATAAACATCATCTTAAAATCATTCATGTAATTATAAGGCCCGATAGGCCTTTTGAGATTTTCTAAAATAATTACTTTTTTATGAATATCGAAATATATATTTTTAACAAAAATTATATAATTTATTATATAAGAATTAAAAATAACTTTTTAAAAACATTTAAATTATCAAATATTTGAAACTATGATATTTAAAATACTATTCTTAATTTATAAAACCAAAGTTTAATATTTTATTGACTTAAGTAATATTTTTAAATAAATGAAACCGTTTTGGACATTTATTTATATAAAATACTATTTTTAAGAAATTTGTTTTAATTTTATTTTAAATAATCATAAATTTTATTTTATTTATAATAAACTAAATTATATCATGAAAATAAAATTCATGGATATTTATTTCTTATACAAAAATTGTATGCATGATAATGCAGCTTCTCAAAAAATGGGGTTTTATGTGTTAAATGTGTTAATAATAAAACTAATTTATATATTTTAGAAATTAATCATATAAAAATATTGTAATTTTTATAATAAAAATTTTCAAATTAGGTAACTCCGTCAATTACATTTTTAGGCTTAAAATAGAGTTAGGAAGATAAATATTCGTTACCATAGTAAAATAATTATTTTTCATGGAATGAATCTTTTCAAAATGTTTTGACTTGAAATTAAATTGATATATTTTATAATAAAGACTATAATATGATGTCTAAACATATATTATAATAAGTTTACACTCATTTAAATTTTTTTCAATGTAATATAATATTAAATACAATTAAGGATTAATACACATTTTTCAACAAAAACAATTTTTAGATAAATTATATTTACTATTTTAATGTTTTTTTATATTTTTTATAAATTTTATCTGATGAAATAGTTTTTAAATTAACATTAATAAAATTTATATTTGTTAATGAGGTTCATCTTATATTTTTATTGATCAAATAATTAGTATGGTTGGATTATAATTTATATTAATAAGTGTTAAAATGTGTAATCTAATGTGGCTCAAATTTTACTAAATTAATTTGACACATAGAACTTAGAGAATATTATTTTTTTATTGGAAATTCATACCTATACGTCATATGAATATTTACCGACCTAAAAAACCTCATTATCATGAAATTAAATTCTTAACCCTCACTTAACATTATTTTCTAAAGATTTTCCCTGTTTTTCACCTATTAATAGAGGTCGCCTAAACCATTTTCAATCCAAACCCATAGTTCTAAATTCATATGAAAATCTACCCAGTTAAATTCATTGGGTTTCTCTATTCATTTTTTGCATCCTCAATCCTCAAAAAAGTGATGTAATTCCTTCATTAACTAAGGAAACATCAATAGAAGGTCCGAATTCTCAATGTAAGTATTACATTCCCTTTTTATTCATTTAGTTATCCATATCACCCATCCTCATCCAAACATATGTATCCATGTGCTTATAAAAGAAAGAAAATAAATATTATACTTAAATTTTATGATATTTATGGAATAACTGTTATGTATTCACCTTTCATTCAATAAAAAATGAAAATCTTACTCATGCATGTGTACATAGTACTTTCTTAATGAAGGACACATTTTTTTCATCATCACCTTTGATAGACGGTTATAGAAATGGTTTTAGTGAATAGTTTTTTTATTTATGACATATTTTTTTACTTTGAAATTTTTTTAGTTATTTTATTAGTAATATTCGAAATAATCGATCATCACAAAACTAATGTCATAAAATGAGCTATCCAAGTAGAAAAAAGATTTATTTATAAGTGAAAACATATTCTTAATTTACTGAATTATTATAAATCTTCCAAATTTTGATTGATTCCTGTAATAAAATTTAAATAATTTCATAATAATCATGTGATAATAGAATTATAACAAAATAATATCATCCATCAACAGACTCACACATACATTTTAGCATGTTCTTGTGGGGTTAGTTTAACAACTAACATGAACAATACTATAAATTTATTTAAAGGATTTATTTGGAAAACTAATATTGGATATTAATAATTCAATAATGTTTTTTAATGTTAATATAAAATTTTATCTCATTAATTAAATTAACACCATCAATGCATTGTAAATAATCAAAACAAGACGGTCATCAACATAATTTTCATGAATAAAAACTAAAATAATTATGAAATGAAATCATAAAATTATAAATTATTAAAAATACTCATTTAAGAAACATTTCTAACTTGTGAATGATTAACATTGGGACAAGATTGAATGATAGAATCACGATCATGGAATTAGTTCAAGGTGATAAATATTACCCATACCAAATTTTGAAAATAGATAATAATTATTTAATATACATGTAGAGAATAATTATAAATAAATTTTATATATGTTTATTGACATTAATAATGTTCAAAAATAGGATATTACGATATTTAGGTTTGTTATACATGATTGTAGAGTTTACTTGATTAAACAGGAAATAATGAATTGGTTTATTATCTAAAATTTATTTTCACGAGTCATATTTCCCATTATACACCATGTATTATTTGGGATGGATTTTATAATACACTTTTAATATTTTTTATAAGAGTACCCTCATTATTCATGGTATTTTATTTTTTATTTTAAATCTTATCCTTCAATGGATTTTGATTCAAATGTCTCCAATGTCGTATGGGATTCTATGTATAAAATTTAATTCAAAGAGAAATCTTTATTATTTTTATTCATGATATATTTAATATGGTATTATTACTTTAAAATTATTATATTTTTCCATATCCATGAAATTCATGGGTTTTCAAGCACCATGTTAGTTTTTTCATCATATTTATTTCGATTCAAAATATATAAATGTTGAATGTTTTTTTGTTAAATCAACTACCTAGGCCGAGTTATAATGGACCATCTTGAAGTTATTTATTCTATTATTGATTTCTTACACCCTATAATTTTTCTTAGCGGTTGTTTTCTTCCAATATGGGGATAATTTCTTAATAATTCAATGTTTTTATCATGTTGAAATTCTTACTAAAATTCATATCATTTTTAAGAATAATTCACATTATCTTTAAAAATGAATTATCCTCCTAGTCCATATTTTCATTTACCACTAATGTAATAATTAATATTTAGAAATTACATTTTGTGTTATCTCATGTGGCCTTTATATTTACATTATTCTATTTTAGAAATTAATTTTTTTTCTCTTTTCTGATGTGCATTTTCAATTAAGTTATTTCAAATGTTTAAAATGATTTACGTCCTTTCAAAATAAAATGTTTTATCATCCAATCCACATTCCATTTTGATAAACTTTATTTAAATTATTTATTTCACATGATCATATTGGTTCATTATTTTCAAAAACAACATCCTAGAATAAATAAAATTATCAGAAATCGGAAGACAATAATGAAAAAAATCACTACAAAAAAATGGTGTTTTACGACTAGAAAGGGCCTTTTCGCAAAAAGTTTATGTGGAGTGAATATTTACAATGGGAAAATCTCAATGTTGCAAAAAATATTGGTGCGAGTTGCAAACCAAACCATGAGAAGGGTATTTGTGAGGGGCATAAGAACCCGTCAGAAATACACGGTGACATTTCTTATTATGTGCGGTGAGATTTATCACCTATCACAAATAAATTGTCGGCAGGTTGGTATTTGCTACGCATCCCATCGTAAATACCCTTTTACCATTGTCACAAATTAATATGGGGGTTAGTATTTGTAATGAGAGCCATCGAAAATAATCCCATCACCACTAATCTAACATATATATATACCCCTATCATTTGCCCGTATTTAACACATTTCTCTACTCCCCTCTCCTACTCTAATTATATTTTATCTCTAAAAAAATTTAAAGTTAAAACATTCAAATCAGAGAAATATTTGCAGTGTAAATCCTTATAAAGATTCAATTTTATGGAATTAGTAATAATTATGAATTATTAGTTATAATTAGGAATTATTTGTTATAATTAGGAATAATTAGTAATAATTGGGAATAATTAGTAATAATTAGAATTAATTATTAATAATTTGGAATAATTAGTAATAATTTGGAATAATTAGTAATAATTATAAATAATTAGTAATAATTAAGAATAATTAGTAATAATAAAGAAAAAAGTAGTAATAATTAGTAATAATTTGTAATAATTTGGATTAATAAGTAATACTGAGGATTAATAAGTAATAACATGTATTAATTATTAATAATTACGATGAATTAGTAATAATTATGATTAATTAGATATAATTAGGATTAATTAGTAATAATTATGATTAATTAGAAATAATTAGGATTAATTAGTAATAACTAGAATTAATTAGAAATAATTAAGATTAATTAGTAATAATTAAGAATAATTAATAACAATTTGGATTCATTAGTAATAAAAATTAATTATTACGAATAATTAGCAACAATTAAGAATAATTCGGAATAATTTGGAATAATTTTGAATAATTTGTAATAATTAGTAATAAATAGGATTAATTAGTAATAATTACTATTAATTAAGATTAAATAGTAATAATTATAATTTGTTTGAAATAATTAGAAATAACTCATATTAATTAATAATAATTAGTTATAATTTGTAATAAATAGTAATAATTAATAATTATTAATAAATATTAGTAATAATTAGTAACAATTTGTGATAATTAATAACAATTAGTAACAATTAGGATTAATTATTAAATTTAGTAATAATTAGTAATAATCATGAATAATTAGGAAGTAATAATTAGTAATAATTAGGATTAATTAGTAATAATATGTAATAATTAGGAGTAATTAATAATAATTAAGATTAATTAGTAATAATTAGAATTAATTAGTAATAATTAGGATTAATAATATTAATTAAGATTAATTAGGTATAATTAGTATGAATTCGTAATAATTAAGATTAAATAGCAATATTTTTTTCTTCTTTGATCGGGGAGAGATGTTATGGGTCGAGATCATGTTGCTCTATATCAATGGCATCTTGGGTTTCTTTATGTTATGGTATCATCTCTGGCTGAGTATTTAAATCCCATCGAGGTGTTTATTATCCCATCAAGGAAAGCGGGTGATGAATTTGGCTCGACGCATGCTACAGCTTCGATTGTAGAACCCTCACATGGTCAAACCCCTTAAAAGTGCAGATTTGGGTTCTTCAGTGTAGGAATAAGTTGTCTCACTGGTTAATGATGTAGATAGTTTCTTTTTTGGAGCTTAAGAAGGTGATCCCACTCCTAATAAGATATCACGTAATGGCACACTTGTAGTGGTTGAGTCAATCCCTCAACATTTTCAAGACAGAATTGACTCGTGTAAACATTCAATTATTACTCATCTTAGTGCACAAGTAAAAGCATGGAAGCGTGAGGATCTAAAGATACATCTTCTTCAGCAATGAAGATTGAGTAATTGGAATATTGTTTCTCTTGGTATCAAATTATTTCATATTAATTTCTATTCAAATGAAATGAAACTGAAACGTTAGAGTTTTGGGTTTGTCAACCTCAAGCTGGGGGTCCTGAGGTTTCAGAATTAGGACCCCTAGTTTGATCCTTTAGATGTTAAGCATACTGTTACCCTCTCCTGGATTTGTGTCATGGGTATAAATAAGAATTTTTTCCTCCCAATCATACAATGGGATATTGCTTTGGTCGTTGAAACTCCGATAAATCTAGATAAGGAAACTATATTAGATAGATATGGCCATTTTTCACATATGTTGGTTGAAATTGAAATGTCGATGCCTCATGTTGAGACTGTTTAGTTGATTTCTGGTGAGTTTAAATTCGAACATGAAATTGAATTTTAACTTGTACCATATTTATGAATCAACTTCACGAATATTGGACATGTTAAGGATTGTTGTCATCGAGGAATTCAATGTTCCAATTGTAAAATAAATTGACATCACGTAGAAAAGTGTATGTTTAAATTGCCAATTATTGGTGACCCTTATAAAGCTGTGAGGATGAGTAATTATGAGATTGTGAAGGGAGTTTCTACACTCTCTAAGTAGTCAATGATGCATGTTAATGTCGTGTCACTGATTAGAGGACCTCCTTACTTTGCAGATGTGGTGGCTTGGAATTGGCCCAATGGTAATCATGGTGATGTGGTTAGTAGTGGGGGTGAGCTGTATGCGTAGCCCCTTCTGCATATAAATCAAATTAATCAACAGAATAACAGCTCTAAATGGGGTGATGTTGATATTATTGATGGTGAATATGATGATCTTGTGATGTTACTGGAAGGGAAATTCCTGTCTAAGGGAATGTTGGACCCTATACTTGTTAACAAGGGATCTAATTTTGAGGTTGGATAGTATTCTCTGAGGCCGCCAAATGCTATTTTTATGGTTCTGAGAAGGGGGTCCCTTCTAAGGCCCATGTAATTTCTCCCGCACATGCTTCTAGACTTGCTTCCCTAAAGCATGTTTCTTCTGGACATGATTAGGTTTCTGATCAATCAGTTTTGGGTTTCTCCTCTATCTTTGAAGATCGGGCTGTTGTTATTGCCCATGTTATATGAGCTGCTTATCTGGAGCAAGTTTCTCCTCAGTCTACTGCTATTACTGGGAAACCTGTATAGGGTATTTCCGAATGTGGTAATACTCCTGGTTTGATGGTTCCTTATACTTCTGATTCCACGGTGGTTTCCATTGATAAAGCGCAAGTGATGATTGCATATTATATCATTATGGCTCCTTGTGAGGATAATTCCTCTGGTATAAAAGCCATAATTTCCCTTGAGAAAGCTCTGCCTATACATGCAGTTGACATTAAAACGGAAATGCCATTGCATGCGGATTCGGCCATGACTGGTCTTGTTAAGCATTATTTTTTACTATGCTGGGGTCTATGAATTCTCCATAATTTGATGAGTTAAAGAAGGAGAGCCATGAAATGAAAGGTAAAAAATCATTACCACTCTCAGTAACTTATACTTCTAGTTCCTAGAAAGTCGATAGGTAGCCCTCATCTGGGGATGTTCCGAACAAGAGGCACCATGATTATGATGATAAAGGTGATGATGCATATAGTGCTCCTTCGGTTGATAATGAACCTTCTGAGCAGATTGCTAATGACTCGGTGGGATTTGATGATCATGGTGGTGTTTGGAAAACCCCAAAGCAATGGCTAAGGGGAAGGCACCCAAGGGGTCGCAGCGATTTTTGTGGAAAGGGTGGTAGAAACAAGGAGTGATCTTCGTTGCTTTCTTGGTAGTGTTTTTAATGCTGTTACCCTGATAGTCTTTTATGTAACTACTATTTTCTTTTTATAATAATTTTGGGGGCCATGATGTTTTTCCATAGCCTGCACTGTTGGAGTACGATTAATTAGGATTAATTAGTAATAATTAAGATTAATTAGGAATAATTGAGAGTAATTAAGAATAATTAGTGGTAATTAGAATTAATTAGTAATAATTACAATTAATCTGTAATAATTAGGAATAGTTAATAACAATTAGGTTCAATTAATTAAAACATAGGAATAATTAGTAATAATTATGAATAGATAGTGATAATTAAGAATAATTGGGAATAATTAAGAATAATTAAAAATAATTAGGAATAATTAGTAATAATTGGGAGTAAGTAGGATTAATTTGAAATAATTAGGATTAATTGGTAATAATTAATAATAATTATTAATAATTAGTAATAATTATTAATAATTAGTAATAATTAGTAATAATTAGTAATAATTAGTAATAATTAGTAATAATTAGTAATAATTAGTAATAATTAGTAATAATTATTAATATTTGGAAATAATTAGTAATAATTAGCAATATTCAGTAATAAAATTTAATAAATAGGAATAATTCTTAATAAATAGAAATATTTATTAATAAATATTAATAAATATCAATAAATAGAAATAATAAGAAATAAATACTAATAAATAGTAATAAATAGTAATAAATATTAATAATTAGTAATAATTAGTCATAATTAGTAATAATTAGTAATGATTAGAAATAATTATTAATAATTAGTAATAACTAGTAATAATGTGTAATAATTTGATATGATTAGTAAAAATTAGTCCTAATTAGTAATAATTAGTAATAAGTTTTTTCAAAAATAGTAATTTTTTTTAAAAAGTAAACAATTGTAATAAATATTATCAAATAGTAATAAATATTAACAAATATTAATAAATAGTGATAATTAATATTAATTAGCAATAATTCGAATCATTTAAAAATAATTTTGATTAATTAGGACTAATTTTGTTTAATTTAGTATAATGAAGAATATTGTGGAATAATGAGGAGTAATGAGAAATAATGAGGATTAATTAGTTACAAGTAGGATTAATTGGTTAAAAATAGATATAACTAGGATTAATGAGTCACAATTTGGATTAATTATTTATAATTTGGAATAAATTGTTATAATTAGGATTTATTATCATTAATTAAGATTTATTAGTTATAATTGTTAATAAATAATAATTATTAGAAAAAAATAGTAATAAATATGAATAATTATCAATAAATAGATATAAATATCAAAAAATAGTATTAATTAGTTATAATTAGAATTAATTTTGTATAAATAGTTATAATTAGGATTAATTAGTTATAATTTCTATTAATTGGTTAAAATTAAGAATAATTTGTTAGAATTTGGAATAATTGGTTATAATTTGGAAAAATTTGTTATAATTAGGAATAATTAGTTATAATGAGGATTAATTAGTTATAATTATGAATAATTAGGTATAATTATTAATAAATAGTAATAAATAGGAATAATTATTAATAAATAGTAATAAAATGAAATAAATAGTAATAAATAGAAATAAATAGAAATAAATAAAAATAATTAGAAATAAATAGTAATAATTAAGATTAATTAGAAATAATTCATATAAATTGGCACAATTCCCAGTGGATTGGTGACATTAATTTTTCTTGACTGTTCATCTCCTTATAACATTATCTTACTATAATCACTAAGAAAAATCAGCTCCAATGTACGGATATACATTTTTGTAAACACGAGAAATAACATATATATGTTGGAGCATATTTATCATACTGATTTCAGTAAGAGAAAGTTATAAGGGGATGAGTAGTCGGGTAAAAGAGAAACCTTTTCCAGATTACAGAACTTCTTAGATCTTTTTCCAACTGAAATCACTATCAAAAATATGCTCTGACATTTGAATATCCATTTTCGTATGCACGAGAATAGAGAGCAGTGTGATATGGCCTCCCTAATCTCAATTCTCTTGTATACAGAAACAGATATTCATACGTCAAATTAGTTTTTTCAAGGCGATTTTAGTTAGAGAATGTTGTAAGTAAATGATTAATTAGGAAAAAGAGCTTCCACCAATCCACTAGAAATTATGCCGATAATAATTAGCGATAATTTTTATAAATTATCTATAATTACTAATAATTAAAGGTGAATATTTTAAATTATTATATGTTAGTGTATATTAGTATAGATTATTATAATTTTCATAATTAATACTATAAATAACTATAAAATAATATAAATTATTATATGTTGTTAGAAAAGTGAAATTAAATTTATTCTATTTTTTTGATAGTGTTTGTATTATATCACATTATTAATGAAAAGATATTATTTTATATTTTTTATTAAATTATAAAATAAGGATGTCGACCATATTAATTATTAGATTATCGCACTTAGATAAATCAACACAGGAATCCAACCAGTTCTGGTTTAAATACTTTATATATTTAGGGTGTTGAACATTTTTTATCATTTTCCCTATGAAAACTAATTTTTTTTGAGAAGGGGCAATTAAATATCCCTGTAATAAAATTTACCTAAGGAAGTTTTTCACATTTGACAACATTGGAGGTAATATATTTCATTTTTTTCAACCCAATTATGTTTTTTCTATTAACATGGTGAACATAGTTCCAGAGAAGATACTAATAATTTGGTTCTAGAGCCATGACAGTTTCCAAATTTAGTAGATGATGTAGAAGGTTTGTCTTTTCAATAAAATGAAACTCATGTTGATATTTATTTGAATCTTCGGATAGATGCATCTCAATTTCATGAGTTTTTGAGGTACATTGAGGAAGCCTTATATCATGGATGTTAGATAAGAAAATTTTAAGTAGTTGTAAAATTTATGGCTATTAAACCAGATAATATAATTTCAAATAGCTATTTTGTTCATATATTATCTCTATTTAAAACACTATTACCTGAAGGAAATGTCTTGCCTTAAAATTTCAATGAGAGAAAAATGATATTTTGTAATATCGGTCATGGTTATCAAGAGATTCATGCTTGTTAAAATGATTTCATCTTATATTATGGTAAAAATGAATCGTTGGAAAGTTATCCCACTTGTAGAAAATATAGTTATAAATAGGATCATTTATGAATGTTTTAACTGATTCTTGTAAAATAGTTGATATATTTCCCATATATATCAAGATTACAGATTTTATTTAAGTCTCAGAACACTGTGGCATTGATTTCATGGCACAAAACACATACTTCTCGTAAAAGCTTAAATCATCCCTCTCATGGGGATTCATGGATTTTTTTTTGAAAAATTGTATCCATATTTTTCTTTAGAATACCAAAATCTGATATAGGGTCTTTATACTAATGGTTTCTATACATGTGGTTCTTACGGTAGTCAGTATTCATGATGACCTATCCTTATAACTCCATATAATTTACCTCCTTGGATGTTGGTGAAGGATCCATACATATATTTGACCTTACTAATTTTAGGACATCTAAAAAGGAATACTGATGTTTATTTGAAACCATTTATTAATGACATAAATTCATTGTTGGGTAATGGTGTTCGTATATATGATGTTACTGCGAAATTGAATTTCTTAATGAAAACTGCACTAATGTAGATAATTAGTGACTTTCAAGTATATGGAATGTTATCTAGATGGAGTACAAATGTTTCTAAATCATATCTATACTGTATGAGAGAAAGAAAAGCATTTATTCTCATCAATTAAAAAACCTTGATTTTTCGACCGTCATCATAGATTCCTTCCAAAAAATAATCCTTTTACTTAGACCAAATATCATTTCAGAAATGGTATAATTGAAAGAGATGAATCTCAAACGATGACCTCATGTATATATGTAAAATCAATTATATCTTCTTTAACTCCCATCACATTTGGACCAACGAAAAACTTATTGCTTTAGGAACGAACACAATTGGATAAAATGGTTTTTTTGGGATTTGATCCATTGGCCTGATTTTTTGGTCTATCACATGTCGGATGAAATACATATTGAGAACATATATTTTGATAATTTATTCCATACATCTCTGGACACACCAGGTGAGACCAATGATAATGTCAAATATTGATTAGATATTATTGAAATATATAGGCGACCAGAACTTGAACTGTTTAAAAATGTCAGATCATAGAAGTTAATAAATCCAAATGTAGATTATACACTATCCAAAGAAAATTGATTATTATTTTTTAGTGGATTAAATATTTGATACTTCCAGATTATTATTCTTTTAATTTGGGTAGATGTTTTATAAATGGTCATATTACCATATTAAAAATTCATGATTAGAAATTTTTAAAAGATAATAATTCTACATATTGAATTAAGGGGTTTGTTGATTTATATGATTTGGGATGTGATAAAAAAGATATCATATATATTTTGAGTCATGTGTGTGGAAAAAATATACTAAAATGCAATAATCATATTACGAGAATATGTTGATTTAATTTTACATAAACTAGAAAAAATATTATCACTGACTTTATTTGACTCAATTGAAAATTTGATTTTACATTTTCCTCCTGAGGAAAAATATGGAGGTCTAGTACAATTTTAATGGATGTACCCATTCAAGAGATGTGTAAAAACACTGTAGAAAAAAGTATGTAACAAAGCATCAATTGAAGGCTCAATTGAAAAATCTTTTTTACAAGAGGAAGTTTTTTTTACTCTCATTATTTTGAATTTGAATATCCATCAAAATACATCCACATGGGATGTAACTTTGGAAAATTGAAAATAAAATGAGTATTTAATTAATAGTTTTTAATCATCCCGAACATGTCTTTAGTGGAGTTCATGAAAGTTGAATTTTACATGATGAACACCATAGAGATCATACATATTATCTGATCAACTGTGATGAAATGACCCTAGTAGTAATTTTCTTCATCCCATCACTTAATCTTTAATTTTTTTTTGTAAATTAAAATTATTTTATTTGTAGTTTATATGATAATCATATCAAGAAACAACTTTCACATAATACAGCATATTATCATAAAGAATGTTGAGAAAATAAATTTTCCTACTGGTTTCAAATACTAGAGACAAAAATAATTTATGGTTCAACATATAAAATCGATTTATTACTTGTTATAATGATATTTTCTACAAATATTCAGGTATATCAACATACTGAATAAATGATAACTGATTATGTGTATTGTGTTACAAACCATCCTAAATGGTTAAATCATATAATACATATATCGTGAATGGTTTTTTATTTCCTACATGTGTGAAGCCTTCTCGAGAAGATATTATCCATGAGATACTAAAATTCAATTTTATGGAATGATGGAATAAATTATTGAATTGTTTTATCTAAGATAGAACTATATAAAAATGATTAAATGTCTATGGTTGGATACTGAAAGAGGATTTCGTGTTCGTCTAATCCATTAAATTGTTGATATTAAATATAAAATTCTTCTTGTAGTAAATAAATGATTATTATTACCTCACCAGGAATATAAAATTTATTATCCTAATTACTGTGCTACTTCAAAAGATTTTGGTGATTAGTGGAGCATAATAAAAATTATATCTTGGGAAAATCATTTTAATCAAAGTGAATGTGGTCCCATTGAAGTGAAATGAATTGAAATTTTTAAAAAACCTGCTCCAAATCCATCTTTTTCATGAAGAGACATATAATTGATGATAAAACCCTATAATTAAGGGTGTATGGTGATGATGATGTTAATGATGTAATAAATGAATATGAAATGATAAGAGATGATGAAACTGGAACTCATATGGAAATTGATGATGCTGGGATAGTAATATGAGGACATTGACATCATCAGATATGAAAATGAGGATGAATGTAATGACCCAGACATTAATTAAGAGAAATTTCACCTGATAAAATTATATGTATTATTATGCTTATATAGAACATATGCACTTCCATGGTTTTATGTTTTTGGATTTTAAAATACCCTTAACAATTGTTACCGTTCCTAATAGAGCAATTGAAAAGTGATCATATGATTAGTATAAATATAGTGCTTTAACAAATCCAATTTACTCAGACAAAGGAAGCGATGGACTTATCAAGTAGAATTACTCGATATAAAGTCCATTTTATCAGAGCATATAAAAGAGATAACATCACTAGGCTTTTCTCATGACCAAGCCCAAGCTGAGCTTCAACACATTAAACTTGAATGGAACCACAAACATGATATGTGAAAGTTAATAGAGATTTCCACTTGAGTGATGTTATCCAAGACACCCTAAGAGTCTGTCACCATTGCACACCTTACCCTTATGTCTTCAGTGGGTTTTATAATTGTTTATGTAACAAGAACCAAGAACTATAATTACGTGATTAATTTCTTGTAAAACGAATAAACATTCATTTTATTATTGTAACTTGGTAAATGTTTTTTAAATAACAAATAGTATTTTTAGTTAATATTCAATTTTGAAATATATGTTGATGAAGTAATGGATTTTTAAATTAAATAATATTTTAATAAAATATAATTAAAAAATTACATTTTATTAAATATAGATGGTTATATATATATTTATGAATACAATTGAAACTTTTATTGAGGTTTGGAAACTGCTTTTCTCAAAACACATGAATTTTCAATAAAAGTCGGTTTTTATTTCAAATGTGAAAATTAACATATTTATAAGATAATCTAGATAAAATTTATTTTATTTTTTTTTAATTATGTTGTCAAAATTATCCCATGATGGAGTTTTCATAATTAAACATGTCAGTCAAATTTTTTTGGTAAAAATTAAATATCGTTTAAATATATAATGTGTTTTAAGAGAAAATAATGACCCAATAGTGATGTAATTAAATACTATAAAAATTAATTTCGGCCATTATATTTTTTACTTTTAATATAATGGGATTTTTTTATTTTTTTGATTTATTTTACAATGGCTTAGTGGACCCTACAAGACTTATAAAAGATTTTAACTTTTTAAAATGTCTTCCTTGAGAGTATGACTCATCTCCACATAATTAAGGCTAATATTTTAATATGTTCGTCCAATGGACTGATATAATAATGTTTTCAACACCCCTTTGGAAAAAACCATGTGAAAAAACTATGGGTTGGTTTCTAGTTTTGATTAGTTTAATGTGTAGTGTCGAAAACATAAATAATAAATAATTTTCTATCCTTTACTATATAATCCAACTCAATATCCCATTCCTCTTTAATAAAAATTTTTGAAGATGGACTAAAAATTTCCATCCCCTTTCTAAAATCCTCCAATGGTGCCCCAAGCCCCCAAGAAGCATCTATCAAGCCTCTCCCAAGCCTTTGGGATCACACTTCCAAGTAAGGAATTTAATTCATTCTCTTTTTTGTCCAATTTTCATTATATTATTATACATTTTTATTTTCAATTACAAATGTTGGGTAATGATTTCACACCCCATACTTCTAGTTTTATGTTTTAATGATGAGATACCTCTTTCCCTCTCATTAATTCCTCCAATGTACACCCATTACCATGCCGAAATTCCATAAGGAATTTATCTCTCCTCATTTACATTCTAGAAATTATTTTATATTATGAATATATATTCCATTACATATGTTGGGGTATTTTGTTCCATGACCCCCTTAATATCCATTTCATTATAAATGATGACATACCCCTTTCTCTCTCATCAACCCGTTTTACGATATCTATTTGATGTCTTTATACAATCGAAGTTACACCAAAATTTCCCATGCCAAAATCATCGTGTAAGTGAATACCATAACGATTTCTCTATCAAGGGTACTCAACATAATTAACATCTAATTTTTGATTGATTACATACATTTATTTATTCTATATATCTAATTTGTGGAATAAATTATGATTTTTAATGAATCCATGTTGTATGATTCATGTGGCACACTTATACCTGAAATGAAATGTTTATAAAGGGTGAGACCTGAAAGCACTCCAATGCATTGGGTAATGAATAATATCATGATACACCTTGTGAAATAATGGTTTACTAATGAAAATTAATGTTAAATAAGGGTTTACTCATGATAATTCAAGTGCAATGAGGGTTTACTCATGTTAAATGTTTAATGAGCCTTGGCTAATGCTAATATCATGTTAAATGTTGTTGCCACATTTCCATGTTATAATAATCATACTATATCTTATTTTTCTGTTCAAGTTTCTCTTATTATCCATTGATATTCCTATTTCATAACATGTATTGTATTTTTCATGTCATTCCATGTTTACTCCCTTACTAGGCTTTATATCTTACCCTTTTCTTATGCATTCCCATAGGTTATCCAATGTAATGTTAAGTATAAAGGATTTTTGGGGTCATGTAAAAGAAGTTTTCAATAAAGATTTTGTATTTTGTGACTTATGGGGAATGTAATGTTTCTAATATCTCAAGACACTAGACCTATTGATTCTCAGAGTTGTCTTAAGTTAATTTTTATGTTATAAATAATGTTTAAGTTTTTAATAAAGAGAAGGGTTGTTATAATGAAGATAAAGTTTGACACACTTAAATATTGGTTAAAATCAAATACTATATATATATATATAATAGTTGGTTTAAAATAATTTTTAAAAACAATAATTTTGTATTTTAGATGGACCAGAATCAGTTCCGTCAATAGTTGTAGGATGATCTACCTTTGGATGAGAAGGAAGTTGGATTATCTGACCCTCAGACTGCTGGCTATTTAGGGAGGACTAAGATGGGGCATTGTCTTTTTTGATGGATGATTCTTGACCCTATCTTGAGATGTCGACATCTTGGCTTTGATCCATTCATAAAGAGGTATGTTTACCTGTGTATTGTAGTCAGTTTTCATTAAATTATTTATATACTAATTATTTGATTATATGTTATTTTTCTTTAAAACATTTCACATATAACTATTATATAGACAGAACTATATTTCAAAATTATTATTTTTGATGCATGGGTCACATGGGATGAGATTCCCATTGATATTCATCACCACATGTTTGATCATTGGGTTGTTTGTAAATAAAAAATAATAATTTTGAAAATTATTTAATTAATAACTTGATATTATACTTTTTTTGTAGGGTTTATGCTATCCCATCGATGAGAGTATGCATGGTGCTATATAGAAGGCATGAGATGGATTTTTCTGTGAAATCTGTCATTAGGATTGCACAATATGAGAAGGAAAGTAATAAAGGAATTAGGATTGATAGAGTTTGATGATTCTTATTACAACCACTAACCAAATTACATTTCATCTCAAGTTTCATATGGATTATGTTCACATTGGTTGATTGTATGTTTTAGAGGAGATATTCGATTGGTCTATACAACAGGGGGAGAGAAAAGGTGACACATCCATCAAGTATCCATATATTCAGTACCCATAGGTAACACATGGTATATACTTTTTTAAATAATATATATAAATTTTAATGTAACGATTTATTTTATATTAAAATAGACATTTGAATAGCCTGATGTTATGAAGTTCTAGGTTTATAATTGGACGTGCATTGATCTGGTCATTAGAGAGATTTGAGGCAATCACCAGCATCAGATTATAGTAAGTATAATTTATTTTTGAAATTTAACAATAACTACAAATATTATTTAAACTATTTTAAATTTAAATTTCAATTTAAAGAGTCATATGAGGCCGCAGAATCTCAGTCACGGACTGAGAGTCAGGACAATACCAATGGTGAAACCAGTTCACAATGATTTGATCAGGTAGTTGGATGCAGGCCACCCAATATGCCTTCGAGAAAAGATGAGTTGTTGGTATCATCTCTCGATTGGTGCCTAAGAGTTATCATGGTATCGCTATGATGTCGGCGTCTAGCTCGAGAGGAGGTCATGGGGAGTCATCATCATCTCCTGTATAGTATCAAATGTATCTGTGAGCTCAGAGTGAGGTCATAGAGAGTATGAATAGGGAGAAATAGGAGATGCATCAATGACTGCAGCAGGAGATGCTCCAATTGAAGTAGCAAAAGCAGGAAGAGCTCTGATGACAACAGTAGCAGGAAGAAAAGGAGATGTGTTAATGACAACAACAGCTACATGAGTATATAGAGTACATGCGATGTCTGACTCAAGGTTTAGGGATGGAGTTTTCTCCACCATCACTTCCAACTCCTCTAGAGGACCCCGAATTAGTGATATTTTTTTATTATAATACATTTGAATGCAATTTTTTTTATAATATTAACTATTTAAATTTCTATATAGCGTGTTTTAAATATTGTTCCGAATAAGGAATATTTTATTATTTTATTCTTTATTTATTAATTATTATTAATTTTTAATTTTTAATTTTTTAATTTTTAATATTTTATTACTTATTTTATTATTTTTATTGTTTTGTTATTTTAATTTTTTATTATTTTATTTCTATTATTTTTTTTATTTTTTTATTATCATTATTTCTTTTACTTATTGATTATTTTTTATTATTGTACTAATTTAATATTAATATTATTATTTCATTTATATTAATAAAAATATTATCATTATATTAATAATATTAATAATATTATTATTATATTATTTTACTAATATTAATACTATTTTTTCATAAATATTAATAATATTAAGATTATTTTATTATTATTATTAATATAATAATAATATTATTAATATTATTACTATTAGAATTATTATTATTATTTTACAACATTAATTTATTATTATTTTATAATATTATTTTATTTCTATTAGTAATATTATTTTATTTAATTTTTTTTATTTTTTGAAGATATTTTTGACGAACATTTTGGGACAACCCATCCTAAATACTTTTTTTAATAATATCGAGAAAAATATTTGGGACGATACCTATTGCTATTGGGCCCCCGTCGCAAATACTAGTTTTGATGGCCCGTCTTAAATATGTTTTTAAATAATCTTGGGGAAAATATTTTCAAAAGATCCACATCTCAGCGCAAATGAATTTTTTGCTACATGACCAGGTCTCATATGACCTGTTACAAATAGTCCAATTTGTGGTAGATAATGTTTCATTATACGAAGAAAAAATAAATATGTTTGGAAGAATTTTTATATTTTTGACTCAAAGAATGGTTAAAAAAATAGTATATTAAAAAACAGTGTTGAATGATTGATTTTTGGTTGAATAAATCATAAAAAGAAGGATGAATAAGGTTATTCTATTTCAGGAAAACAATGTCAATGTTTTGAAAAGAAATTTGAAATATAAAGCAGTGTGAAGAATGTGATTTTTGCACGTCATACTGCTAAAGACAATAGTAAGATTAGGTATTCTAATCTAAAATGGGGATTGAATAAGAAATTGGATAATAAAAATGTTTCCTAGTCAACTGGGGAGTCATCATTGAGGTTGAAGAATTATTTTAAGCCTTCGGTCGTAAAAGGATTAGGTATTATAAATATGTTCTCTCTCTCATTATATGGACTAATATTTACAAATGAGGTGAAATATGAAATAAAAATATCCTTGGGTTTATTCTTTAATTTTTTTGAAATTGAGGTGAACATTAGTATTTAGGAGAATCCAAATATATGTGATTTACCTAATCAGGGAAAGATCCCTTATTTAGGGGAACATATATTATAGAGTGTTTTTAAAATGGGTATGTTGTGAAGTAAGAATGTATGTGAACTCCTCTATCATGTTTTGGAATAATTCAAACATAAAATTACTATACACAATCAATGTATAGATTTCTAGAAATGGAGGAAGAGATGTTCTCAGTTAGTATCTAGAGGAATTGAGGGTTATACAAAAATGAATTCAAGTCACCACTTATGGAAAATATGACATTATTATTCAATATTTTTTATATCCCACACCAATTTCAGTCAAGAAGAATTACAATTATTAAATGATGAATTATTTATATGATTAATGAGTTCTTAACTATTTTATTTTCTTTGTTTGGATACAAAATCCAGGTAGATTGTTTATACGAGGTGATGTTTTGAAGAGATTGTTGATCATATAAATAATATGGTGTGATAAAGAAGTGTTTATAACCTTGGGGAATTTTATGAGACCTAAGAAGATATTTTCAATGATATTTATTTGAATAATTATGCTCTTAAAAGTAGTATTTTCTCTGAGAAAAATCTTTGGAGAAGTGAATACTAGATATTTTAATTTTGTTGGATTTTTTAACATATAAATAATAACCAAAATCACATAACATAAATTTTATTATATGAGGATATGACTTTAAATATGATTGAATGTGTTTGGATTTTATTGTATTATATTTTTATGTATCTTATCAATGTAAAAATTTGATCTAAATTCTTGATAAGTGTTAATATGTTTGAGTTGTTTTAATGTACGAATAAAGGTAACTCTTATCAGATTAGTAAAAATTGGTAATTTATTTCTATGTAAGGTTCTTCTTATTATAGGTATATGTTTTATTAGGACTAAACTAAAATGAAAAAATGTTTGAGCTTACTATGGATCATAAGGTTTTTGTTCCAAAAGGTGGGTTATATTTAGTAATGGAAAGAACTTACTCTGATATGTAATATTTTATATTCCATATGTTTTATTTTTTCAATGATTATGAAATAATAGAAGTCTTCAGGAAATGATTATATGTAATTAATTTATTTGTTATGTTAGTTTTTAATAAGAAATAAATTTCATACATTAAATTTTTATCTAACACATTATATTTTCTCATACTTGATACATTTCCTACGTAATATATTTTTAATGAGTGAAGATAGAAAAAGTCCGTGAACAAAGGTTTGTTTCATAATATTCCACAGAAGAATATGTTCTTATATATTTAATTCATAAAAATTCTATTTGATGTGTAATATTTTTGACTTTGAAAAAAATTGGAGTTCTTTGAAACATAACAAGGATTTCTAGAAATTACATGATATGTTTTTAGAGGAAAGATTTATGAAATATAAGGAATATTTAAAGAATGATTATTTAAAAGATATATTAAATACTATAATGAAATATTATTTATGTTAAAGAATAAATATCCTAAAGGGAATTTATGTTTCTAAAAATGGAGAAGTTTTTTCACACCATGAAGATGTTTGAATTCCATGATGAAAGTAATGGTTATATGATTTTAAATATTTTGTTCAATTAATATGAATTTATTCCATGACATGAAATTGTGATTATTATGGTTTTAGATTTTTTGCTGGTGTAAGAACCCGGGTCTTATTTTTGAGGTACGAGCTTCTTCCTTTTTCTTTTTTCTTAAGTGTTCTTGAGAAAATATGGAAAATGGAAAAGAATGCTAATTTTTGAAACTACACGCCGTGTAGTTTTTCCACATGCCGTGTAATTTTGTCCGTGTTGGGATGAGTACACGGGGCGTGTAGCCTTGTCGGCGACGAGGGGTGTAGGAACCGACTACACGCCGTGTAGGGGTACCTTACACACTGTGTAGTCAGTCAACAAGCTTGAATAGTAAGGTAGTGGAGTCGCTGCCAGCTGGCCGATTGTACATGCCGTGTACTTGGGAGTACATGCCGTGTACTCAGGTCGACAGGTGAACAGTGTGGCGGTGCCGCCAAATGAACAGTTAAATGAAAGAATTACACGTCGTGTACTCAGAAGTACACACCATGTACTTTGTTTTTTCGGCTTAAAATAGGCAGTAGCCTCCTCATTTGGCAGAGGAGGCGTTTGATCCATTTTGGAGCCAAAGGAGGAGGCCGGATCTTTGAAGATCCACTGGGCGTTCGTCTGGAATCCATTTCGGCTTCGAACGATTTCGTTGGAACCGCACGGGTAAGCCCTCTCCCCCTAGTACTGTTCTTAGCAATTCTTCTCCCAACATAAGATATTTATGTTTGAATGGGTTTTGTTATTCGTCAGATCTACGTCGTTCTTGGGTGTTTCTCGAGTCAGCGTTCTAGTATAACGTTCGTTGGCGTATAAGGTAGGTGGCTTTGTGTTCATTTTCCAACTGTCGTGCGTTTTGTGCGTTTTTGTGCCATGAACCCATGTTGGTGTGTCGTGTGGATGAGTCCGTTGCTATATTTAATTCCTATAATTGCATCTGTGATTGAATTGTGAAAAATAAAATGCTGGTTGCGATCGTTGCCTGGACCCGGAACCACCCCCGGGGTGTGTTTCACTGTTTAGTCATTTTGCCAGGACACCCGAGGGTATGCCTTCAAAGTAGTAATTGTATAATTTCCTTGAGAGGATTTAATTTTCTTCTATTTGTTTACCTGTTGGGCATGGACCGGTTACCTGTTTGGCCTGAGGGCATTGTTGTGATTAGCCTTTGGGAAATGTACTGTGTTAGCCTGAGGGCATGACTATTTTAGCCCGAGGGCTGTCGTTATTCCACTTGAGGGAAACCTTTCGTGCCTAAGGGCTTGACTTCTGTGCCTGAGGGCGACACTTCCTAAGCGTGAGGGCATGGTTACTATCTTAGCCTGAAGGCACGGTTCTGGTTTCCCTGAGGTCTTGGTGCTGTTGAGCACAAGAATGTTACTAAATTTAGTAAATTAAATGAATAATAAAACGGAAATTTAATTGTTAAGTTAGTTACTTTTTAGTACTTCTTACTTTCTTGCATTTTATTACTGCACACTATCATTGCACGCTTACACGCAGTTGGGAACGGGCCTTTGGTGGGTGCCTACTGAGATATATTTCTCACACCCTATTTGGGTCATGTTTTTCAGCACAAACAGATTACATTTCTACAGGCCTAGATTGGGGAAAGAGCCCATATACAGGTACTTGACTATTACTAAGGAGTAGGAGGGCATGGGACCGAGCTTAGGCTCGCGATGCCGCTTCCAGTTGTTTTTCTTTGTGTTGCTGTACTCTGCTTTTGGTTGTATCGTATTGATGGATAGCATGTTCTGGCTCTTTTCATAGAACTTGAGATATGTAGAATCATTATTTATATATTGTTGGTTACATCCACTTCTATGTTGTATTTCATATGTGTATGGTTTTATGCTTCCGCTGTTTGTAGTATGTTTTATTTAAATTCCGCTACGCTACACTTTGACATAATGAGGGCCTAGTTTCACCACTATAAGACCTGGGCCCCACTGCTTGTCGGCAACCTCTGGCGTTTGGGGAAATTCTCTTGATGTCACGTGGCGAACCGGGTTCGGGGCACCTGTTGCGTGGCACCCGGGTCCCGGACGTTACAACTGGTTTCACATATCACTCGATGATGAATGGTGTCAAATTTTAAATGATAAAAGTTTAGTAAAAGAATTTACTAAAACTAACTTTTCATGTTCTGGTCATGATAGTCATGCTATGTGGAATCCATGTGTACACCTGGATAGTTCATAGGTATTATGGAGATGGGGAAAAGGGTAAATATGAATATAGAGAAAATTTAAGAATCTTAGTATCATTAATTTTAATTTTAAATTCAAATACAAATATAATGATGGTGATACTATTTTGAATGATTATAAACAATTTGGTTTTTCCTATCTTTGTGTGTGAGTAAAATTGTATACTGTATTTAAGAGAGATAATGTAGTACAATGGAGGAGTGTGTGAAGTCTAGTGAACACATAAATTATATAGGGAAGAAGAAAATAGTTACAATAGTTTGAGTAGAAGAATTAGAAGAGAATTACCAAAATGATTCTTGTGTAATCATCACACCTATAAAAAGAGGTGTGGTAGAAAAATTAAAACCTCTTATATAAAAGTATAGAAGTTTGGGATGACTATTATATTTTTAGTAAAAAGTAATCATAGGAAGAATTATATACCCCAACAAAAAAAATATAAGATAATAATTTCATGATTTTAATGAAGGTACAATGCTTTCTTCTTATGTTAAGATATTTTTTTTGGATTTTTTTGTAAGAAGATTTTAGGGATGTTCCCTACTCATTGTATATGTGATGGTAACTCTAGTAGGTTTTATGTTCTTTAGTGAGTTTATTTTTGTCCGAATATTAGATACTGTTTTTGCATAGTGAACCTTGTACATCGAATGTCATTTGATTTTTATTTCTCTCCATTACTGTTAGTTAACTAGTGATATATCACACTCTATGAAGTGATTGAGGTTTATTTAAGAAAAAATCATTAAACTAAAAATTGTGTTATAGTGTTCACTAATTCAACCACCCTCTTAGTGAACCTCAGTATTCTCAGGTCCACCAAAGAGCATACATTTTATCATTTCCTTATTATTTATCCAATAATGTCAGAAATAATTCTTTCACATTGATTTTTTCTGAATTCCTAATATCAATGCTACATAAAAGTTTTATCTTATTGATTTTTGAGAACTTATGAAAAGTTATTTTTATGGTATAATTCAATTTTTGTGGGTCCCATGCACTTTTTTATTTTGATATTATTAATGGATGTAGTGATTTTATAGGAATAAATTTGATCTAGTACTTTCTACAGTGATTGAAATTATAGTGATTTCACAAACAATTACTATGGAAATATTTCTTACATCTCTAATTGTATAATGGGGAAAAGAATGATCTATAACCTATGCAACCATTTTTCCTTTTTAACTTCATAAATAACGAGTCATTATTTTTATGTGGATGTGCTCTATTTCCTTTTATTCTCCACATAGACATGATACAACATATTATAAAGTAATTGGTGGTCCATTGTATAATGAGTTTAATTTTGAATATATTCTTCCCATAAGCATCAATTGTGTGAATTTTAGTACTCTAAAACACATATAATCCTTCAATTAAAGATACGACATCAATATAAATGTCATTACCTTTTTAATGTTGTTGTGGAAGAGATGTGTTTTCATAAATAGTTACCATGTCACACAAAACTATGATGGTAAGTTACATACTATTTGTATAACTAACCACATACTACAAGACATATTCATATTCACAGAACAGTTAAACCCATTAGTGTCTGGACCTATTTTTATATTATCGATCTCTTGGAAATGATTTGGATACTCCATTTCAATAATTTTCTATTACTCATATTCCGATGGATTCCTTAAGATCTCATTATTTATAAATTTATTATGATTCACTATCCTATGCATCACAACTATTATTAACATATAATGTCTTTTTCACCTTATTATAAGTTTGAAATATCCTAAAAAATCACATTCTGTTTCCTTTCCCCTTATATCTTGTACCTAGAATCACTATATGTTGGAGAATTATTAAATTTGTTTTTCCTTAAAATAGTTTGCACAATTATTAATAAAATTATTAAGATATTCATATATTAAACACAAGTAATGATATAGTTTTTTGACATCATAAATTGAATTTGGAGAAAAAATTTCTATAGGAAAATTTCTTTTAAAAATATACATGATTTTGATGAATGTTTGTTTGACTCATTTTCATTGAAATGTTTTTTGGATCATCTTTATTAAAAATAGTAATATTGTATCATCAAAATAAAAACCATTGTATAATGATATTTGTGAGGAATACATTTATTTTAGTGTCTCATATTCTATTATTGGGAGGGAACCGATCATTAATATAAATTATAATGTAACGGCCCTTTAACATTGATTATAATTCATTTTATTTTGAATTTCTTCATCATATTTATCCAATTATCCACTAAAATAATTAGTGGTAAATGTTATTTATCAATGATTAATGTATTTTATCCAATTATCCACTAAAATAATTTATGTCGAAGAGAATGTAGTGAGGCCACCCATGCATTGGGTTTAGGTCACGGACAGGGAAGAATTCTAGTGGAAGCAGGAGGTTATCTTTGAGTCTTGGGTGAATTACTGTGTCAATTGCCAATGTTTTGGTCATCATACAACAGTCTGTCAAGGCAAGAGTATGTTTGGATTTTCATGAGTAGCGGAGTTGGGACCTGATGGCTCCGGCAGTAATGGTATGGTGCAATCGCCGGTGGAGTCTCAGCCTGAGTTGCGTGGGAGAACTGATAACTATACAAGTAAGGGGAATGCTCCTTCTTCAGAGGCCACGAAGTGCGCTGGACGGGTGGCATCCTGTGAGCAGGAAGGGAGGGTTGAGGAGCAGTCTCACTCAGCTACCGATGGTGAAGGTGAAAAGAATATAGCACCTGCAGTTATGGCAAAGGCAGTGCCAACTGATGTGAATCCCTCTATGAGGAGAGTGTTCGAGACTCTGAAATCGGCTCTTGGGGAATGGAACCGGCCTTCGCCTGATTCTGATGGTTATGGAAGTTTTCAGGTTTTCAATATTCCCATTGAAAATCAATTTGATATGTTGGAGATCTATAAGGCCTCTCTCACAGAGGACGGTTTGAAAGGATTTGAGATTTAGAATATGAAGCTTGTCCCATATTCGAAACCTTCACTAAACATGGTTTCTCTTGGAAAGGAGCCCTTGGATGAGTGTGGCAATGAGATCCCCTTACGAAGCCTCAAGCCGATTGATGTGGGAATATAGTTGGTGGGGGAGGATGTTTATCTGCTTCAGAGGGTAGAGTGATTGGAGGAAATGATGGATTTCAAAATTCTGAATCTGCGCAGAACATGGGATGATGAGGAAATGTCTCTGGCCGTGACAAAGAGAATTACAATGATATTGCTAGAATATCCTATAGTGATGTTGTCCAAAGTGACAATAATAAACTATCTTCATGTTAAGGTTGTAGAAACGTGCCAGCAAAAAGGCGACCGATAAAGGATTACTCATATCTACCGAGCCCACTTATTACCATATCCTCCTCTAGGAGGGAGAATTCTTCAAGAGCCGTCAATGGTGTCAGAAAGGGAATGCAATACCCGATGGTGTTACTCTTGTTGGAGAAGCTGAATCTGAGAATGAAGTATGCAAAGATTCTAAATTGTTATGAAAGCTCGGAGTGGGAATCAGCGACTGTGGATAAAACTTTTCATCAGGAATATGGTGATGTGGATCATTTCTATGATTTGTTGCTGTATGGGTTGTTGTGCATTTCTTGCTTTCAGTACTTTTTATTTTCATTAATAAATGGTCAGAGGTTTACCTATGGCTGATCTTACCTGGTATAATACCAACAGGAAAGTGTCATCAAAATCCCATCCATACCATAATATTAAAATAATTCAATTCATCATGTAAGAATAAGTTTATGATTTGAAAATAATTCTATATTTTAGAACATTTTTCAGAAAATTTAAAAATATTCATTTTTTTGTTAATGAATATAAAAAAGGGAAATAATAATTAAATCATTGAATATAATATAGTTAAATGTACCAAAATTATTGATTCATAATATTATTTATTTATCATTCATGGTGCACAATAATGAGAAAGGCCCCCTATAAAAAATCTTGTTACTTGGTGTATGTCTTGTGGTAATATTGTGTGTGTGTTAATTTATAGAAAAAAGTTTATTTTTATATGAAAAGAGGATTTTATATTACTATAACCTAAGAACATGTTTGTTCATGACAAATTATTTCATATAATTGCAACATAATTAAAGGATTTTATATGAAAGAATAGAATACATCATATAGAAAATACAACACCCAGAGATTTTAATATATTTATTTCTTTTT
This sequence comes from Viscum album, assembly GCA_963277665.1. Classification (NCBI taxonomy): domain Eukaryota; kingdom Viridiplantae; phylum Streptophyta; class Magnoliopsida; order Santalales; family Viscaceae; genus Viscum; species Viscum album. The sequence goes on along the minus strand of OY728153.1, from coordinate 1,418,845,544 downwards.
AATAAATCTAACATGTATGATTATTGATGTGACACCATTTTATCACTCTCTTAAAAATATATTTTGGGTGAATTACATGAGTATTAATGATATGTTTTGTTTTATGTTTAGAATCTATGAATATGGAATAAACTGGGTTGAAACATATATTCTTTGAAAATCCTCATTAATGTTAGATTTTTTAGTGGTTAAATTTTCATTTCTCACTTTTATAAATCTCATATAAATCTTGAAATATAATTTTTTGTAATAATAATTGAAAAAAATCTTTGGGTTTTGGTTTTCTCTTTTTTTAATTTTTTAGGACAAACCATGTTGAAAACAACTACATTGACCGAAATGGCTACATTGGAAAAAAACAGCTACATCAGCTGAATCAGCAACATGGGTTGAGAAAATATATAAAACAAAACATCTTTGTGATAAAACATGACCATGAAGGGGTAATTAGATACCTAAAAAATTTGGGTATTTCGATAAAATGGCTATATAGATAAATGCTATCATTGATCAGATTTGGTTACGGGATGATTCAGGTATTTATGACAAAACAAATGCGTAAAAAAATATCAACATGGGAAATCACATATTCTGAATAAATATATATTTCAATAAACAATTATGTTTATCCAATTAGCTACATGGGAAGCAATGGACATGTCTTCCATGTAGGTAGATGTTTTGTACCATAGACCGAGGGAACATCTTCTGTTTGGATATATATTTTGTGTCTAGATGAAATCTTGGGAAGGAATATGAGAGTTTGAATTCCACTATTAAGATACATATACATTTAAAAATATATTAGGGAAGAAAAGGTGAGATAAAGGGATATAAAATGGGCAGAGAAGCCCCCAAGGACCGATAGGCATAGAGAATAAGAGGGAGAGAGATTAGGTGACAGGACTTGTTGTTCCCATAGATGGAATGTAATTTATAGATATTGTCCCCCCTAGTTTCTTACATTTTACTCTCTTCTTTTTATTTTATTAATATATGTTTTTTCTCATTCTTATTCATCCATGTGGTCTCATCACAAACCTTAAACAATTAAGTGCTAATTTTCAAGTCTAGTTCTAGTAATTGAAATCTTGATGTTCCTTGGAGGCTTGTACATCATTCTGAACACTATATTTTTTTCATTACTCTTTGTAGAAAATAAATTAGTAATTGATGAAGTTAGAGATAAACCTCCCAATATATGTTTTATTACTCATTTGATTCTTTTTAAGATAGTCATGTGAATTAAGTGATCGATCATCCACTGAGTGAGGTATTAAGATGGTTTAGTCCATTTAGATTTCAATAATGGGTAGTTGATGAAAAGATAAACCTGTATCTGATATTTCTTCTTATTAACTCTTTTTTCCTCTCTATTTCTTATATTTAAGTCCCTATATTATTTTCTCCATAGGTTAATCACTTTTTTTGCAACTCATTATGCATTTTTCTGGCTAGTCACATTGTTTCATTTAATTTCAGAATTTTAAAAAAAGAAAAAAAAATTATGAAAATATCACTTGGAAATTTGGTACTGCATCTTTGAGATAAACCCCCGTGTTTTCCAGTATGGTGTATTTAGGGTTATAAATTTATTTGTTTCCATCCACATTACTACAATTCACAGATCAATTATCAATATTTTATAGTATGCAATGGGTGTTTTAATGATATTTCCATTTTCTAACAAAAACTAAAAAAATAAAAAACAAAATAAGAAAAAATGATGATAACCTCCCAAAAATAAGATGAAATTTTAAGCATTATTTCCAGTAAAATTAAAGATTAATTTAATATTTTGAGTGGGGAATATTTTCTTGGACTTATTAAATATTATAATGAAATGATGAATCCTTCTATAGTTGCCTTAGAAAAATACCTTAGGGAATTTTAATACCTTTTTCCTAAGTTTTGTGTAGGAGAGGATTCAGAATAAAAATTAATTCCTCAAAAATATTGGGAAAATTTCGAAAATTATCATTGATGAGTGGAGGAGGTTTACTACCTCACCCCTATCCCAAAAATAATCTTAAGAGAATTCTTCCATCAATAATAAGAACAAACTCTACTAATTTTGGGAGTTGATAATTTTAGGGATAAACCAGTGATTTTATCTAAATTATATCATTTTAAATATAGTTTTAACTACACTACTCCCATTTTATGAATTGAGTATGTAAAACATTTTTGTGATCTCCAAGATATTAAAGAATAATTTAAAGTTCCACTAGCTGAGGAACTAATGGAACTCAAAATTGTTGTCATAAATTCTAGTTTGGGATCTTCTCTTGAAGAAGAAGTGTTGGATATATTTAAAATATATAAATAAGGTGAAGATACATATTTTTTAATTCAAGCAGTATTGTGATATTAGACTAAATATTTAGAAAAATCCAACTCAGCAATTGATTTTCTACAACTGTTTCATACAAACTATAAACCAATTGAGTAAGGGATGTACCCCTTTTTTCTATGATTCCCTCCAATAATCCATAATAGGTACAGTAATATCATGGAGTGGGACTTGGATGAATATACACATGGGTTAATCAAAAAATAGGAAGTCACTAAATTTGGGAAGGATCACATCTAATGATTTCCAAATAAGAATCCACTACTTCTATCATACTGGGGTTGATACAAAGGATGTTCAGTTCTGGATAGTCAAAACACAGCACCCCTTAGTAGGGGTGTGTTATCCAATGATTATATTTATTACATTTTGTTTCTTATTTTCTTTTAATTTTATAAGATTTTTTAGTGTGTGATTTTTCTTATAGAAACATTATTAGGAAATGATCCTATATTGCAATGAATGATGAACAAAAAGAGATTCAAACTAGAAACCACATTATTAATAAACCTAAATCAATCTGGGTTGAATTTAAATTTGTTCTATAAATAATTAGTTCAAATGATTAATATATTTACATATATCAGTAACCAGAACTAGGTTGTCGAGATTCGTATAGAATATAAACACAAGGAGTATACATTTGGCTGCACAAAAAACTCTTGACAAGATTCAACACAAGGGGAGTTTTTTTAATTATTAAATACTTATATTTTTGATTCTTATGAATGAAGTATATTGTAATTTCCCTTGATTTTCCTATAAAAAATATTCTAAATATATTTAATTGCATGGGATTCTAGTTTCCTAATATATAGAGAGTTGAAAAATAAATATAAACTAATTTTAAAATATGGATAACACCCCTCACTTTCCTCTTCATTCCAAATCCTCCTTCCTTATTTTTATCATGCTTTTTTTTGAACCAAAATATTAAATTATTTATTATTTATTTAAAAAATCATGAACATTAAAAAAATATAGATAAAAAATGATTTCAATGGATTCAACTTAATGTGTGGAAATTAATTGGTTTTCAACACTCATGTAACCAATATATAAATATATTTTAATTGATGAATTGAATATTAAATTTGAACTATAATTGTTCTCAACATTAGTATTAAACATTTGGGATGATTTTGGGTTTTAAGTGTGGGAGAGGGAGAAATTTCTATTCCTTTATTTTTCTTTAACTATTCCTTTTCAATCCTCTTTATTTTTTTCAATATGCCTCAGCTTTTGACAAATATAAATATATTTCAGTCTATGTAATGTTTTTAGTGTTCCTAATTTCAACGAATAAAAAAGATCTTTTGGCCTAGGGAAAGATTACATGGCATATTTTGTAGATTTCATTGAATCTAATGTTGTAGTGATTGAAATATGAGTGTTTTTTCTATTGTTTTTATAGAAATGTATATTGAAAACTAGGTAAAGAATGTTTGATAGCTTAGAATCTTGTAAAATTGGAACTATAAATTGATGAATCATGAACATTAATTTGAAATAAAATACTTAGGTTGGGTATCATTGAAAACATTAGGGAAACATTTTAATCAAGAAGTATTATAAATCCTTTCAATTTGAAATAAAATTGGAAATTGAGATCCCGTAGTGAGTATATGAGACATGGGTATAGATGGTGTTTCTATAAATGAAGCAAAATCAATAAGTTCTCTACAATGTGGTGCTCAAAAAATCATGGAAAAAAATTTAAAATAATGAGAGCCAGCCAAAAATGTTCTCATGAAAGTGAGGGGAATGTTAACACAGATGATCAAATATGATTTAAGGAGTAAAAATAACATTTATAAATAATATTATTAATTTATACCATTTTTTAACAATATATGGATTATTTTCTAATAAAGGAAACTATTTTTATCTTTTCTCTTAATTGAATATTAATTTTATGTAAATTTGGATTTAGATTTCATTGAAATCCATATAAAATTTATTTATTTTATAATAAACCAATATATATCATGAAAATAATATACATTCAATGTTTTTATCTTATAATAAAATTTTATACTTTTAAATACACATTTTCTATAAATTATTTGTATGATTTATATATGATTATGTCAAAATTATCTATAACTAATCCTTGAAATTTTATCTGAGTTTTTTTTTCATATTTGGGGTCATTTTTTCCAAACTATATATCCATTTCTATTTTATATTTCGTCTCTGAAAGAAAATTACTTAGTATAAAATTAGTTACCATGATAAAACAAAAAATGGTAAAGGTAAAAGTTATATGAGTAAATGACATAAAATCATGTTTGAAACGTGTGTAAAAAATGAATTGTTGTGGTATTATTAACCTTATCTCAATAAACACTCTATTATTTATCATTTTGAAGTCTTATAGACACGTTATACATGGCCTCACATTATATTACGATGAAATATTTACTTTTTTTATTCTCACCACTTATTAATGGTGGCTCTCACAACCCCTTTAAGGGCACTCAAAAAATCCTCTTAAAAATAAGACATTTTACTTACCCTATATTATAATTTCACTTAACTTAGATTCTATTCACAATAAATTAGCAGAATCCATCTATTTCCATGTATTCATCCTTGGTAAATCCAAAGTACTCAATATGAGTAATATTTATTTCTTGAAATTGTTTTCTTTTATTTATTTCTTTCCTAAACAATATTTTATACTTTTTAAACAAATATGTAAATATTTTTTTGTATTCTGAATTTTATAATTATATGGTAATAAATATTAACAACCATCTCTTTATTTTTTATGGAAAAATAATAACATCATTCCAGTGTTTGTGAAAATTACCGTCTCCTTGAAGTAACATATCTCATTTTTCATATTGGTTATTTGTTTTTTATAATAAACGCTTAAAAATGATTCAAATCATTAAAAATATAGTAATAATATCATGATGTTTTTATAATATTGATATTATTAAAAAATATACTACTTTCATAAGGATACTCATCCATTATTTATATATTTATTCCTATATATGAAAATGATACTTTTTATTAATATCTTTTACCTCAATTAATCTCTTCACCATAAAAATTATATAATTAATGAGAATAATTCACAACCTCTTTTAGTGATGGTTTTTCATCCTTGAATACATTTTTCTTTCCTTCTAATATTCTAGTTTATATTTGAAAACCCAATCATGTGTTATCTCTTATGACCATTATATTTATATTATATTATTTTTAGAAGGTATTTTATATGCTTTTTATATTTTTGGTTCTCAATAAATCAATTTTAAAATAATTTGAAAAGGTTTTATAACCTTTCAAAATCCAATGATTTATCTTCCACTACCCAATTTTTGTTGAAAACATTTATCTCATTTCAAGGGAATATTTTTAAATATTATTTGTTATTATTAAAAAATATCAAAGTCATTTCACATTGTCATTTATAAAACATTATGTATTTTTCATGGGTCCTTTATTAAAGTTTCTTTTTAAAAATTAAATGCTTTAAAAAGGGTTTCAATTAAACTTTCTGAAACATTTATGTTTTTTCAACAGTTAAATATTGATATTTATTTCTAGATATATAATTATAAAAATATACCTTCTCAATTTCTTAGAAGTAATATTACTGAAAAATCATTCTTAAAGTGACCGTAACATCATATTTTACGCAGATGATAAAACAATTTTATTATAATTATTTTCTGATTTTTCTACCATTTTATCATTATATATAAAAAATTTATTTTCTTGTAGTTATTTTTCATGAGTAATCCTAAAAATTTTATTATAAAAAACTATTTCCATGTGATTATGTTGTGGGTATCATCTGTTTATATTCTTGAGGTCAATCTTGGTGATATTATCTACAAATGTTGTGAACCCAGAATTTATTTCCATGGGTTCTTTGTAACGTGAGGAATGAAACCCATTTTATCCAATGGGTATTTGTGATTTTAATAATGACTGATATCATATTAAACACATATATATGATTTTTTGTTAAGTAGTCATTGTGACCTATATTACCCTTCAATGGATTGGGTAATAATTCATATCCCATGAGATAATAGGAAATGGATTTTAATTACTAGATTCATTAAGGGAAACATGTGATAGAATCCTGATCCACTAAGGGAAATATGTAAGTGATTCCTTATCCACTAAGGGAAACTAGTGAGTAAATCCTGATCCACCAAGGGAGACATGTGAGTGAAGCCTAGAGTAACATGGGAAACATGTTGTGATTACTTATCCACTATTTTATGATCAATATGCTTATAATTTTGTTGTACTATTATATTTCTGAAATGTACTTATACAATACTATAGACCAACAATCCCATATCCATTTCCAAAAACACATTCTTTACATATTAGAAATGATAGAAATGGTAGATTATCAAACATGAATGTTCAATAATTACATGTGTAAAAGAAAATATCACATTAAATATATTCAAAATGCCTCTTATGTTTATATATTTATAAAATATTAACAACCAATAACCAATAAATCCATTTACATTATTGACTAATAGAAATTGTTTCAATTATATAAGAAACATAATTTTCCATAATAATTATTGAATACCAACCACAAGTTCTCCACAAAAAATATCCTATTAATAATATCATTTATAAAACTTTTCTTTATAACATGGAGAAATGGATATATAATTATGGGTGATCTTAAATTTTCATTAAGGGTAAACATAATTGATAACAATCAAAGACTATAAGTAAGGACTAGATGAACTTAAACAATATGGATGGAATAGACGAAAAATAATAATTCTATAATAAAATGAAACTTAAAGAATAATGTGACACCCCAAGCTTCCATGGTACATCTCTCTTTGAATAATACAGTAACATGCGTTGTACACAACTTTGAGTTCTAACACACACCACAACCAATCAAACTAGCCATTATGAATAGTAATACACACTTTTTGAAATTTTATACATTTTATCTCTCAAAATGGAAATCATTTTTGGATTCAGAATATCGAAATTAGCCTATGGTGAAATTTTGGTACTTTTCAGATAACTTTCATATTTTGATCAATAGTGAAAATTACTAAATTTTAATTAAAGAGAACTTTTTTAATTGAAATAATTAATAGTGATAAATTATGAATTCGAGTGGTTTTAAATTATATTTAGAATTTGTTTTTACCATTTAATCCAATGTTGGTCATTGGACATAATTTCACATTTAAACAATACATAAACAAGTGTCAATCTTTTGATAGTTATTGTTTCTTAAAAACACGCTTTTTGTTTACCAACGAGAATTGATTTTAAATTAATTAAGGAAACTGCTATGTTTTGAATTTGGTAAAATAGAATTCATTATTGAATTTGGAATAACAAAATTAGCTTAGTGTAAATTTGTGGTATTTTTCTGAAAACTTTCAATTTTTGATGAATAGTGAAAAACATTGAGTTACTGTTTAAAACCGGCTTTTTATTTAAAAAATTATTTATATTATTTAAATTTATTTTAAGTAAAAATTGATACATAAAACCTATATAAATTAAATTTTATTCTTTGGAGGTAGTTTATAATAATTTAAGATATATAAAAATTTTATTGAACTTTCTCACTGTCTTTTACCCACCTATTAGGAGCTTTTTCAAATTCACATAAAACATAATTTTACCACTTCTATCAGCTGAATTTCAAATATCTAAGAGACACAGTTAATATCAATTAGTAAAATGTGGTTCAATGAGATAAAAATAATTTTTAGTGAATAGTAACCTTTTTACTTTTATTTACCACGGTTAAAAGTAAATAGGGTAATTAAGGGTAAAAATAATATTAATATTAACCGAACACATGTCATAATTCTATTAGAAAAGTGTATCTAGACCAAAAACAGCGTTAGGAATAATATATTGTTATTTAGGTCCACTTGGATTAGATTTGGACATATATTATTATTTAATTCAAATAAGAGTTAATAGAGTGAAAATCAAAGTTTAATTAATAAAACATTTATAATATAGGGTTATACATAAGATAAATTCGATTTTAAATATTCATTAGAAATCTAAAAAGATTTCCTACATAATTTTATTTTATTTATAAGTTTTAAACATTAAATATTTTAATTTATTTATGACACAATTATGATGAAGTAACTACCTTATTAGAGAAATATTAAAATAATTGATATTATAAATATCCAAATAAATATAATTTGAAACTTATAATGAATTCCACGAATTTTATAAGTTAATATAACATGTTAGGATTTATTTAGTTAACAGTTTTTAAAGTAATCATGCTGTTATGATTTTCACAAAAATCAAATACCTAATAGTCTCAAAATTGACATAAAAGAGTTTTTAAAATAAATATTATATTATTAATTGATATTAATGTCCTAAAAATATAAGGATCGGACAAAGGACTTGTATCACGATAATTGTATCATTAATGGTACACTTGGGGGTCTCTTGGAGTTATATAGTATGTTTATTAACAATATAATATAAAAATAAAAAGTGACATGGTAAATGTCAATCTAATTAATCAAGAGTTAAAATTAAAAGATAAGGTTAATATAATGACCCAAACCTATCTAAAATAATGGGTTGAAAGGATTTCAACCCATTCCCACCATATACTTTTAATAATCTACTTTGTAGCCATTATAAACCGAATATAAATTTATTATAAATTAATTCTTTATGTTTTTCCTAAAGAGCCCCTCCTTCCCCTTATAGAAGGACCCAACTTCTAACCAATTATTCACAACTTTAAAGACTTTTGGTTCTTCCAAACCCTGACAAAATACTCTCTCAACATCCCTAACTTCAACATAGATGCCTTAGTTTGATCATAAAGCTAACCTAAGTAGCACTTTTGATCAAATCAAAAGGAAGAACCCGAAGAAGAAGTAATGTTTTCACCACCCTCTTTCAAGTTCCATTCTTCTTCATCTTCTTCTTTCTTAGTTATTTCTATTCTAAAATAATAACTCCAAAATCTTCTATATATTGTAAATTTAGTATAAATACGGTACAACCATATTCAGTATTCTATCCATCCTTTGAATGACATGTCACCACACGTGCGTACGTTCGGCTTACCGTCTCCACGTCGTGGTGTAATTGTTATTCAATACATTATTATTTGGATGGGTATAATAATGATGTTTATTTGATGTAAATAATATATATAACATTATAAATATTCTGTATATATGATATAACATAAAGTTATATATTATTTTAATATCAACAGAATGATATTTTCGCTCGTGCGTACGTACAGATTATCGTTACCACGACGCGTTGAAATTCATTTCCATGTTCACCATTCATTGACATTTATAAAAATATATATTACTAATAAGTATGTAATATATGACATAATAATTATACTGGAGATATATATATTTATATATATAAGGATTTATGTACTTACATATATCTTATTCACTTACTTCTGTTCAATACTATATGAAAACAGAAACAACATTTATGCGTACGTACTGACTACCGTCTCCATAAACTGTGTTTTCCATTTCATATATATGTCTATTATACATATTTATATTCTAAATATATATGATATATTTATCATGTCTTATATTTTGGATGTATTTAAATCGTGATCTATGTGATACAACCAAGAGTAACAAGTTAAAACACGTACGATAAAGAAAGCGATTATTACACGAAATGATAATTTAACATGGAAATTATTATTAAATGGATAATATAAAGTCATAAATGAATCATGTATGATATCATAAATATTAATATGGTTCTGGTATAATTTAATAATATACTATGATCTTCATAAATGAGGTTAAACGTATCCTCAACTAAAGGAAAGTGGAAGGTAAGGGGTTTTCATCTACCTCCTTATTCCAGTGAGATTTATGCCATATTGACACTATTACCTTTTGTGTGGTGTATGTACTACCTATAAATGTATTCTTTGTGTAATAAAAAATAATTTATGTGTATTTAAATATTCATTTTATGATACCTTTTTCATGGGGTGTATGTTTTGTATGTTACCAAATTGGTAAGGGTTAACTTCACAATCTCTTTATTATCCGAGGTTGGTTTTATGTAAGTATCTACTGGGAAATATTTATTATCCATGTCCATGTTTTATGAAAGAGTTTTCAGAGGAATTATTTTTAGGTAATTTTTAATATTACATCATTTCAAATGTTTTAAATATTTATTATTCTAAATCTTTCTCTTTAATGTCCATGTCTTCAAAATTGTTTTTATGGATTTATTTATATGGACATGAATGTTTTTAAAATGTTAATTATTTTCAAAAGTTTCAAAGTGGTATGGGACTCTTTGATTAAAAAATGTTTTTAATGACTTATTTTCTAAATTGTGTGACTTTTAAATGTTTTCATGAAATTTTTTTATTTCTATCAAAGAGTTTTACAAATAATTTTCATCCATGTCAAGATCCCTTAATAGATTTTAAAATTGTTTTGAAGTTTATTCCTCATGATAAATATCTTCCATATTGTGTTGAAGGTTTTCTAAAATGATTGACTGTGGATGTGTGATTCTTATACCATTCATGGTTTATGGGTAAAGTATTGACATTTGGTATGCTAGTTTTAATACGAATTTTTATGTTACATTTCATCCTCTTCTTAAGATGAATGTGTTGGAATAGTATGTTCCGGGTTGGGGTCTGGTTACAGCAGGCCGTCTGGGTTGGTGTCCAGTTATTAGAGGCACTCCGGGTTGGTTTCCGGTTATTAGAGGCACTCTAGGTTGGTGTCCGGTTATTAGAGGCACTCTGGGTTGGGGTCTGGTTATTAGAGGCACTCTGGGTTGTTGTCTGGTTATTGGAGGCACTCCGAGTTGGGTTACGATTACAGTTAGCCCCTAGGTCTTGGCACAAGGCCTTTGTAATGAAATTAATGTATAGAATTATGCATTCCATCATTGTGAATGTGGTTAGTAATATTTCATGTGATTATTCAATTAGTAGAATATCTATGTGAGTAAGTAAATAGAATTATTTCATTTTATTTCTGCCATATTATGCTGAAGTTCATGTTTAAAAGGCTTTTGATTTAGTTTTATACATTGCGTTAAATGTTTATGCTTATTTTTGAATGTTTCTGCTATATTTCTTACCCTTACCGAGCATTTGAGCTCACCACTTTCTATGTTTTATTTTTCCAAGGATTCCAAGAAGTGTATTGCGATTGATATGTAGGGTTAAGCCAAGGGATTAATGGCGTTAATAAATATTATTTATGTTATTTTGTATGTATTAATGAGCAATGTAACATTCATGTATGTAATCTATATTCCAAGACTGCTAAACTAATTTGTCCTTCGGGACATGATTCCTTGTAATCTTGACAATGTATTAAAATAATGCACCGACTCTGGGTAACTCGGATTGGGGTGTTACAGTTGTTATCAGAAGAAGTTTGGCAATAACCTTGGAAACTAGATTTAGATAAACTCTGATTAGAGCACATACCCCTAAGATAGACATTGAGGATTATTAGAGAAGAACTTCCTAGTATTTTGGTATTGTAGAGATTTTTTGAGTTTTCCGAGCAATACATCCCTGCCTGGATACGAGCAGGTAGAGGCGGCTCTGGCACAGATGTACCTAGGGGTAATACCCGAAAACACCACTTTGAGCTAGACCCGAACAGGAACTGGTGCACGACAACGGGCCTTGCTGCACTCTTGGTTATGACACTCTTGAGGGATATTCTTAGGATAATTCTCATTTTCTTTACAAAAAATTATGAAGGGATCATGAGTATATACTTACTCAATGAATACATTTTTATTATTATGGATTATATCCATAAACTGTTCAATTTGCATTAGGTATTTTAGAAGTTTAGAATTATTCATTGCAATTCATAAACTGACCTAGTTTATGCTATTTTATAGAAATGGTGCCCAGTAGATGGAATGTGAACTCCAATAATACGTATTATCCAAAGAGTAAGAAGGATCATATCTTTCATGGTCCTAAGCCAGAATTTAGAAGGGAAATATTCTCCCACGTATTATTATCATATGAAGAAATAATATCTTATGTTGATAAGATAAGTAAAATATTCTCGGTGTCCTATGGAATTGAAGGGAATCCAGAGAAGAAAATTATGGTATAGAGAAGGACAAATAAAGGGAAGAAGGTAAAGAAGGGCTTTCCTATATGTTATAACATTGGAATGAATCACCTTGGAAAATGCTTGAAGGGAATGAGAGTATGTTATAAGTGTGGAGAAAAAGTACACCAAGTACGTGACTGCAAGTGTATGAAAAAGGTTTCAAATGTAAAATTATTCATCTGCAAGGCGTTTTGACACTACACGACCCAATGTCCCAGTCATCAGACTATGCCGCAAATGATGCTATTGAATAATAATCAAGTTATGATACTACTACACATGAAGAGAAATGAATAGTGTTATTATGTTGTTATTTTAGAATTATTTAATTTAAGTGTTGTATCAATGAAGTTCTGGAAATAAATAAGGATTGTACTACAGTACTATTTCATTAACGATTTGAGATTTTATGGTACTAAGAAATGTGACTCTACAACGAGTTAATTTTTTTGGAAATTACATGGTTGAAGGAAAGATAAACATTAATATGGTCCTAATATTGACGTAGTGATTTTGGAACAATAGATGGTTGATTTTGGTAATTCAGGATGTTGCGGTGTTGTAAAAGAATATATGAGGAAGGCATTCACATGTTATTAGATGGAAAAAAGGATCCACATTATGTTTAAATTCCTTCTAAATTTTGGACTATGTGTTTGGATAGTAGTATTTCAGATAAGTCTAAATGTTGGAATAGATTAAGTTTGAAAGGTTATTTTTAGATTTTTATAAAAGGACAACACTCCGACCGTGTGATAACCCGTCACGTTGGACAAAGCTGTGGGAATTGAACCCACAACCATAGTGCGATTGGGGTTTATCACCTACCACTAGTCTACGTGAAGTCCCTGGATTTTATAATGTAGTTTCTTTTTTAAAAGGGTCTGATATGTGTATTATAAATTCATTATATTTGGAAACCAATACAATTAGGATAAATAGAGTATTTTTGAGTTGTATTACATTTTGGAGTGAAAGATGAGTTTGTGGTAGAAATTTAGTAATGTATAAAACTCTAATTATAATGTAAGTATATCTACTTATTATTTTAGCCAATCTCATAAATAAATTCTTCAATATTAAAAAAATGAACTTAGAACAAAATCGTTTTCCTATATAGTACCTTTGATCATCACAAATGTATGGCTTTGTCATTGTTGGCCTTTTCATAGCCATGTCCTCTACGACTCTCCATCAGATATTGATGGTTATATTTCCCTTTAATATCCATGTTTTCCTACATGGAACCCTACTATGTGTTATTTTCGGTAACCTTCATACTTAGCACTCCTTATTTCAAATAGAGGCCTCATTAATCCAATTTTCGATGTGGGATTTCAACTAAGATATTTTGAAATTTCAACCCCAATTTTCCAATTCTGAGCATAAATTGCGAGGATTAAATTTATTAAAGGAGGGGAGAATGTAACACCCCAGGCTTCGATGGTATGTTTATCTTTGAATAATATAGTAACGTGCGTTGTACGCAACATCGAGTTCTAACACACACCACAACCAATCAGACTCTCCGTTATGAATAGTAATAACCAATTTTCGAAATTTTATACATTTTATCTCTCAAAATGGACTTAATTTTTGGATTTAGAATATATAAATTATCCTAGGTTGGAATTTTGGTACTTTTTAGATAACTTTCATATTTTGATGAATAGTGAATATTAGTAAATTTTAATTAAAAACAACTTTTTTAATAGAAATAATTAACAGTGATAAATTATGAATTTGAGTGGTTTTAAATTATATTTCGAATATATTTTTACAATTTAATCCAATTTCGGTCATTGGACATAATTTCACATTTAAACCGGACATAAACAAGTGTCAATCGTTTGATATTTATTGTTTCTTAAAAACACGCTTTTTGTTTTAACAAGGAGAATTAATTTTAAATTAATAAATGAAACTTCTATGTTTTTAATTTGGTAAAATATACTTCATTATTTAATTTGGAATATCAAATTTAGCTTAGGGTAAATTTTTGGTATTTTTCTAGAAACGTTAAATTTTTGATGAATAGTGAAAAACACTAAGTTACTGTTTAAAACCGTCATTTTATTTAAATAATTTTTTATATTATATAAATTTATTTTAGGTCAAAATAGATAAATATAACCTAGATAAATTTAATTTAATTCATTTGTGGGAGTTTATAATAATTTTAGATAAATAAAAATTTTATGGAACTTTTTCACTTTCTTTTACCCACCTCCTAGGAGCTTTTTCAAATTCACATAAAACTTAATTTTACCACTTCTATGAGCTGAATATATAAAATCCAAGATAAATGGTTAATATCAAGGAATAAAATGTGGTTCAATGAGATAAAAATAATTTTTGGTGAATAGTAACTTTTTCTTTTATTTACCACGGTTAAAAGTAAATAGGGTAATTAAGGGTAAAAATGATATTAATATTAACCTAACACATGTCCAAATTCTATTGTAAAAGTGTATCTCGACCAGAAACAACCTCAGGAATAAAATATTATCATTTAGGTCAACTTGGATTAGATTAGGACATTTATTATTATTTAATTCATAGAAGAGTTAAAAGAGTTAAAATCAAAGTTTAATTACTAAAGTTTTTTTTAATATAGTGTTATACATAAGATAAATTCGATTGTAAATATTAATTATAAAGATAAAAATATTTCCTACATAATGGTATTTTATTTATAATTTTTAGACATTAAATAATTTAATTTATTTATGACTCAATGAGGATGTAGTAATTACCTTATTAGAGGAATATCAAAATAATTCATATTATAAATATCCAAATAAATATAATATGAAACTGTTAATGAATTCAACCAATTTTATAGGTTAATATGACATGTTAGTAATTATTTTGGGAACCTTTTTTTAAGTAATAATGCTGTTATGAGTTTCACAAAAATCAAATACCAAATAGTGTCAAAATTGAAATAAAAGAGTTTTTAAAACAAATATTATATTATTAATTGAAATTAAAGTCCTAAAAATCTAAGGTTCGGACAAAGGACTTTTATCATGATATGTGTATCACTAATGGACCACTTGGGGGGTCTCTTGGAGGTATATAGTATGTGTATTAACTATATAATATAAAAATACACAATGACGTGGAAAATGTCAATCTAATTAATCAAGAGTTAAAAATAAAAGATAAGGTTAATATAATGACCCAAACCTGTCTAAAATATATTGGTTGAAAGTATTTCTACCCATAACCACCTTAGACTTATAATATTCCTCTTTGGAGCCATTATAAACCAAATATGAATTTATTATAAATTAATACTTTAAGTTTTTCCTAAAGAGCCCCTCCTCCCACTTATAAAAGGACACAACTTCTAACCAATTATTCACACCTTCAAAGCCTTTTGGTTCGGCCAAAACCTGCCAAAATACTTTCTCCACTTCCCTAAATTAAACATATAGGACTTATTTTGATCATAAAGCCATCCTAAGGAGCCCTTTCGATCCAATAAAAAGGAAGAACCCGAAGAAGAGGTAATGGTTTCACCACCCTCTTTCAAGTTCCTTTCTTCTTCAACTTCTTCTTTCTTACATATTTGTATTCTAAAATAATAACTACAGTATCTCCTATATAATTTTATGTTATTATAAATATGGTAAAACTATATTATGTATTCTATCCATCCTTTAAATGACATGTCACCATACCTGCGTACGTATGACTTACCGTCTCCACGTCGTGGTGTAATTGTTATTCAATACATTATTATTTGGATAGGTATAGTAATGATGTGTATTTTATGTAAATAATAAATATAACATTATAAGGATTATGAATTTATTATATGCCATCCAATTATATATTATTTTAATATCAAAAGAATGATATTTTCACTCGTGCGTACGTACGGATTATCGTCTCCACGATGCGATGAGATTCATTTCCAAGTTCACCATTCATCGACATTTATAAAAATATATATTACTAATAAGTATGTAATATATTAAATAATAATGATAATGGAGATATTTATATTTATATATATATAAGGATTTATGTACTTACATATATCTTATTCACTTACTTCTATTCAATACTATATAAAAACAGAAACAACGTTTATGCGTACGTACGGACTACCGTCTCCATAAACGGTGTTTTCCATTTCATATATATGCCTATTATACATTTTTATATTCTAAATATATATGATATATTTATCATGTTTTATATTCTGGATTTATTTAAATCATGATCTAATTAATTCAACCAAGAGTAACATGTTAAAACACGTATGATAAAGAAATCGATTATTACCCGAAATGCTAATTTAACATTCAAATTATTATTAAATGGGTAATATAAAGTCATAAATGAATCATGTATGATATCATAAATATTAATATGGTTCTGGTATTATTTAATAACATACTAAGATCTTCATACAGGAGGTTATAAATTCCCTCGACTAAAGGAAAGTGCAAGGTAAGGGGTTTTCATCTGCCTCCTTATTCCCGTGAGATTCATGCCATATTGCCACTATTACCTTTTGTGTGGTGTATTTACTGCCTATAATTACATTATTTGTGTAATAAAAATTAATTTATGTGTATTTAAATATTCATTGTATGATACCTCTTTCATGCGGTGTATGTTTCGTAAGTTACCAAATTGGTAAGGGTTAATTTCACAATCTCTTTATTATCTGAGGTTGTTTTTACGTAAGTATCTACTGGGACATATTTATTATCCATGTATAGGTTTTATGAAAGAGGTTTCAAAGGAGATTTTTTAGGGACTTTTTACAAAAAAATCATTTCAAATGTTTTAAATATTTATTCTCTTAAATCTTTCTCTTTAATGTCCATGTATTCAAAATGGTTTATAAGGATTTATTTATATGGACAAGATTGTTTTTAAAAAGGTAATTCCTTTCAAAAGTTTCAAAGTGGTATGGGACTCTTTGATTCAAAATTGTTTTTAATGACTTATTTTCTAAATTGTGTGACTTTTAAATGTTTTCATTAAAAAGGTGTATTTCTCTCAATTATTTTTACAAATAATTTTCATCCATGTCAAGATCCCTTAATAGATTTTAATCTTGTTTTGAAGTTGATTTATCATGATACAACTCTTCTATATTGTGTTCAAGGGTTTTTGATATGTTTGGATATATATGTGTCATTCTTATACCATTCATGGTTTGTTGGTAAAGTATTGAAATTTCTTATGATAGTTTTAATACGAATGTTTATGTTATATTTCATCCTCTTCCTAAGATGAATGTGTTGGACTAGTATGTTCCGAGTTGGGGTCTGGTTACAGCAGGCCCTCCGGGTTTGTGTTTGGTTATTAGAGGCACTCCAGGTTGGTGTCCGGTTATTAGAGGCACTGTGGGATAGTTTTCAGTTATTATAGGAACTCCGAGTTGGGTTCTGGTTACAGTTAGCCCCTAGGCCTTTGCACGCGGCCTTGAAAAAGAAATTAAAGTTCAGAATTATGCATTCCATCATTATGAAAGTTGTTAGTAATATTTCATGTGATTATTCGATTAGTAAAATATCCATGTGAATAAGTAAATGGAATTATTTCAATTTATTTATTCCATATTATGCTGATGTTCATGTTTAAAAAGATTTTGTTTTAGTTTTATATATCGCCTTAAATGTTTATGCTTATTTTCGAAAGTTTCCGATGTATTGCCTACCCTTACTGGGCATTTGTGCTCACCCCTTTCTATGTTTTATTTTTCCCAGGATTCCAAGAAGTGTATTGTGATTGATATGCAGGGTTATGCCAAGGGAATAATGGCGTTCATAAAGTTTATTTATGTTGTTTTGTATGTCCTAAAGTGCAGTGTAACATTCATGAATGTAATCTATTTTCCAAGACTGCTAAACTAATCGGTCCTTCGGGACTTGATTCCTTGTAATCATGCCAATGTATTAAAATAATGCACCGAATCTGGGTAACTTGGGTCGGGGTGTTAAAAATAATATATCCATGGAAAATAATATAAATTAAATCATAACATATGGAACAATAATTGGTTAATAAGATATGAAATACATAATTTTTGGATAGCTAATTCCATGCCCTAATACTAGAAATATTTAACTTAGAGATCATGATCTTACCCTGAAGGTCCTATATCTAGGATTTTTTTGAGCAAGGTTAAACCAAAATTACTAATATTTTTTATTTCATGAGATCCATCGAATGCATCTATAGTCTATCCATAACTGGGCCCCACCTATCACTAATTATGTCCAGTTCATTTGTCCTATGATAAAATGGATAAACCATAAAAAATAAGCTTGGTCAATAATCATCTGTATTATAATACATGTATAAAGAAAAATAGTAAATTTCCCCATATTAATAAATGGTACAAATGATCATAAAACATTTATAACAAGAAATTAGATAGAAAAAATAAATATTCAATTTTCTTGAGTGATTAATAAACATTGATGTTGGAATAAAAAATATATAAATTTTTAATATTTTACACATTAATAAATGGAATATATTTATATGTAACTCTCCCTCAAACTAGAACTATATTAATAAGCTAGAATATGTTTAAGTTAATAGTTTCCCCGATCAATTGCTGATTGGAATCTAGGTCAACACCCTTTAGTCAATAAAATGGAGAAATGTTATAGAAAAAGTATAGGCATTAGAAAAAAGTTATGATTATTTACGATGGGTGGATATTCAGGGAAAATAATTTTATAAATCACATCATTGATATAAGATAATGTTAAATAATCCTTGTAGATAAATAAGGTGGATGTCTAAAAAAATACCCCCAATGTAATAAAATATTCGTATAAGGATATTGATAAGGTCTGATAACACCATTGAATGAAGTATGATTCAAATAGTACGACATAGGACAAGATGAAGAATTAGATTATTTGATTCCATGAGTTCACTCCCCCAAAAAAATAAATAGATTAATATAAAATTGAGTGTATGTTATGAAACATATATCCACTTTGGGTAATTCCTTTTGATTTTGAAAAGGAATATGCTAGTGAAAACATAATAAGTTTTTTAGAATATTTTTATCATTATCTTAAAACTAAAGTTATGAATAATTTTAAAAAGTAATTATTTTAAAAGGTAAAGAGAAAATATTGAAATAATTTACAATTAAAAATAATCTAAAATAATGGATCCTGGAAATATATATAAAGGAATCCAGGTAAATGTTGTCTTGAAGGGAAAATAATTGACCATAAAAGGAAAAACTATTTAATATTTTAAATTAAGTTTGCTAAAATCACACATTGTAAAAATTTTAACAAAAAATCCTTATTCAAATAGGATGAGGAAGATATAAAGGTCACATGATATAACACATATCTAGCCTTCAAATTATCAATTATAACAGTAGGTGGAAAGGAAAACATGGAAAGGGATTGGAAACTAGAATTAAAGGGGAAGGGAATTACTCTTAAAAATGATATACTTTTTGTGGATGAGATTAATAGATTTAAAATAGTTATAAAAAATGTTCATTTACCTCTCATTTGAAGAGAAATGACCATATTATAAAATATTTTTGTGGGAAAACCCATGTTTGGAATGGAAAATTTTGATATGGAACATTATAAGTCAAGGAAATGAGATTTAAGTTATCAATATCCCTAATGGATGACATACTTCATTATACATGAACTGATTGAAAAATGGATTATGTGGTTAAAATATAAAAAATTCTATAATAACACATAGTAAAATCAAATGGAACAATTAATCCAAAATATATAAAATAATTTAAAGATGAGGATCACAACTTAGTGAATGATAATCGAGTCACCCAAAACTCTTACGGTTGGGCTAATTCTTAAGTAGAAAAATATTTAAAGTAAAGAACCTTATTTATATGATTATAACCAAATAATTTTAACGAATTAAATAATAGAAAATTCATAAAATAGTAATTAAATATGACACCATCTTAAGGAAACTGGGTGCGTAACATGTAACATGTCTTAAAGAATTTGATTTGAGGCCAAGAAAACCCTTATAACCTTAGAAAAATTCATGTGAAAAACAAATTTAAGGATATTATTTCAAATTAAAATTTAAATATCAATAATAAAATATGAAATTGATAAAAATATTAATGGGTAACTAGATTCATCATTCAAAATAAAACATGGTTTATATTAAAAAATATGTCTCAAGGAGTGAAAATCTGAGATAAGAAACTCGTAGCTTAATTTCTGAATTCCAATAATGATCATGAATATAATATATATTAAAAAGAACTATACAAATATAATATTTAAGAATATTACTCATATATATAACCATTTATAAGATTCATTTATAATTATTCTCTACATGTATATTAGTTTGTTATTATATATTTTTGATATTAGTTGTGAGTAATATTGATCGTTTTGAACAGGTTTCATTATAGAAATGTTTCTTTTCATTATCCTCACAAATATCATCCTTCTAATATCAAAAAATGTTACTATAATTGGCCTTTTATAATTATTTTTAATGATAAAATTTCATTATATAAGAGTTTCGTTTAAGACCTTTAAGGATTAAATTGACGATGAACATGTTTTGATGATTTTTCCCAAAGAGGATCAAGTATTGTAACAATGGAGTTCAATACTAATATTACAATTAAATATATAAAATAAAATAAATATTTAATTTCTTATATCTTATACTACCATAAGTTAAATTACCAAAAAATCTTAAATCATTTTTCTATGCAGTTTGTTAAACCGACTTCAAGTTTAACATGCCATAATTAATGGATGATTATGAAGAGATTTAGTTATCATATCATTATAATAGAATAATAATGAAATTATTTGGTGTTTATTAGTGTGATATATAATAATTTTAATTATTTAGTAGTATATGATGAACAACATGGTGTCATTACATAGTAAGAATAAAATAGTTTTTCTCCTCAACCACTCTTCTAGATGGTATAATTAACAATAATTGTTTTTTGATCATATTATTAATAGTTTATAATGTTTTTATATTAAAAACAATAATAATTTCATGAAAAAAATATTTATCAATTAATAACACTAAAAATACAATTCATGTAGGGTGGTGATTAAAATCCAAAAATAAATCTATCCTTCCATTTAGGCGGTTGTCCATATGCATGCCTGATTGATGAATTCATTTTTTGTTGAATATTAAATATTTATAATATGATTTATCAGTTAAGAATATAACATATGTTATAAATAAAATAATTATTTATTAAATTAAATATTAGGACTATTTATTTAATTTAGTTATGGAAAATGAATCATGACGCTTTTTAGAGGTGATAATCCACACAAATAATTAGACATTGTTATTGTATTCTTTAAGGAAAATGGAAAAAGGTGCTTAATAGTTATTACCTTTGGTTAATAAAATTAATTATAAAATAACTAAAAATTTAATTTGATAGTAGCTAGAAAAAAATATATTTTTTAAATTAATATAGAATGGAGTAGAAATTTAAGAAAACTAGCACTCACATTGAGGAATTGGGCTTTCTGATGGGGGACACCTTAGAATGAGGGGGGGGGGGGATATCAAACTGATATCACTAGAATATTGATAGGGTGAATGATTATTTCAGGGAAACGATTAAGGGTAGATTTTGAAGAGTAAAATTAATTTTCATTGGTATTTATGGGGTAGTGAGAGGCTCCTTTTACAAGTGGTAATAATGACATTTTTTTAAATATTTCAAGTTAATATAAAGAGAGCATATTATTAACATATCAAGTGACTCAAAAATAGAAAAATAATAGATTAGGTGATGATATAAGGTCAAAAATCCATAAAATACTCAATTAAAAACTTGACTTTATCATATTTCAAGTTCTTTACCCAAAGATATATTACTTTTACTCCTTGATGTTTTTCCGTGGTTATTGTTTTTTATATAGTCAATAATTTTTATTCCAAAAATAAAATAAAAATTTATTCCATAATTGAGAATTAATACTTAAAAATATGAAATAAATTTTATCAGATAAAATTTCTATATATCACTGAAATAAATTCTAACATTAGCGTTTGTAATGTGTTAAAACCTAGTTTTAGAAAAACTGTATTTTTAAGCATAAAATTTGTGTGTAGGGTAAAAATTTCAATTTATTTGATTTTCATGATAAAAATTAGATAATTATAAAACAAAAAAAATTGTATGTGTCTTTTATATAAATCCAAAACTAAATTTTACAATAAAAAATTTAATAAAAAAAACAAGAATAAAATTTTTTATTGGATACTTTTACAGAAGTTCATAAAGTGTTAAACACTATTTTAATAAATTTATAATGGTATTTAAAAATGTATATTATTACTCCTTAAATAAATCTTTTATCAATGAAAATATTTTTTAAATTTCTATTTCTATCTTATAAAAGTCCAATTTCAAAAAATTAATTTTTTTACAAACTATATATTTTTTCACTATTTACCTAAAAATAAACTATATATAAAAAGAATACCCCGAATTTATCATTTTATAATATTTATATTATAACTATAAAAATTAATTTTATTTTTATCAAATTTAAATTAAAATTTTTAGGATTCATATTTAAAAAAACATAAAAACCTAATGGATACGATTTTCATGGGAAAATAACATTTTTTATAAATATAAATTATTCATATTCATTTTTCCTATAAATTACTTATAAAATTAGTTTCAATATATTATTAATATTAGTAATATATTTTATTCATTTTATATCTAGTTTCTCAATAATAACTCTTAAAAACAGAATTTCTAGAAAGGTTACATTTTAGAGCATAAATCAATTTTTTTTGTTATTTAGCTACACAATTATAATTTATCAATTACATAGAATTGATAGTGAAGGATATTTTTATTTACAAACATTTCATAAATTATTTATATCAATTTTTACCATCCCATTCGATGGAGACATCTTAATTGTTATATAACATTCCACGTTTTTTCAGTTTCGTGTTTCATATGAAGTATGTTATCAAACACATTTGTTATGTTATAGCTTAACTCATCATATATCTTCGAATGAGGTGTCTACATAAATATCTTAGGTAAAACATGGAAATAAAGTTTTTTCCATAAATCATTTTTACCAAACTATTAATTTTTCTTACATATCTAAATTTCATATTTTAACAATTTCCTTATACTTAATATCTTTAGTTTCACTAAATAAATTTCCTTAGGATCCTCTTTCCACATTTTTAGATGTAGGAAATTGAATCTTTCTTCATTTTTCATCTTTTTTAGTTGAAATTTCATGAGACTATCATTTTCTTCATTGGTTTGTTTTGGAATTAAACAATGTTTATTTTTTTAATCAATATTATTGATACCTGGTTTGAAATAAATATAATTTCTTTTGATTACATTTCATTTCCAATTAGGTTGATCGTTGGGAAAATCATCGAATTTCTCATGGAATCAATTTTGGACTTGGTTACATGAGGCTTTATCCAATGTTGAGACCAAAAATAATTTATCACGAGTGATAACAAATTATCCCCAAGATTTTATTATTTCAATATAAATAAATAGGAAATTCAATCTCAAAATTTTTTATTTTGTGAAATTATTATAATATAATTTAGTTCAACCAAATTACTGTTGGTTCAATCAAGGTTTCTTTAGCATGGGTTCCTTGATTATAAATTATTTTCAATGTATTTTAATGTGAATATTGTTAAAAAAAAGTTTCCCCCAAGAGTTTTTGACTAGGTGTGATGTTAGGCCACTTTATTACACACTAGGTGATGGTGGAGTTGATAATAAACATACAATTTTCATGGTTATTACCCCTATAAAAATATATTCTAGAGCCTACATCCTCTTGTAGTACCCATAAAGGGATGTAATTGCAAGGAAAACCGCATAGTCTCTACTTTTCCCTATTTTTATGATATTATCCTATACTTAAAATTACCGCTTAGATTTAACCCTAGGGTTTTCACTAATTTTCAGTTATGATATTGTCTAAAATATTTAATATTACATCAAATATCCAAAAAAAAATTTCTATACTTTTGAAATTATGATCTATATTAACATATGAAACTGTTATGAAAACTTTATCTCCTAAATTATCATAAAATGGTAATATCCTAATCTATTTTTTATATACCCTACTCTGATACCAACTGTATCAGCATAGATGTGAAATCTTAGATCTGATGCCTAAAAATAATATTTACATATTTTATTCGACCCCAACTATAGAGTACCAATATCAACTATCCCATAATCACATGACTAAAAGAAAATATTATTGCTCATATATTCCAAAGAAATTTTTGGTTTACGGATTTATAGAATTATAGAAAATTATAAAATAATGATTCCCATTAAATTCTCAACTAATTATCATTTTTCCACTATATAAGAAACTTCTTAATCCATAATTAGCATTCAACATATCCCATTTTTTTAAAAAACGATAATGTTTGACATATCATATGAAATGCATTTATTTATAACCAAGAGAAAAAGAAACATAACAAATAGTGAGATAAAATTCCCAATTACGGTAAATGTAAGTGATAACAATGAATGTTCATACGAGAGAAAAGGATGATCTATAATAATATGGAACGAAATTATTAAAAAAGAATTGACTATAATTGAATGAAACTGAAATAATAATATATAAATGGATAAAAATGGAAAAGAAAATGTCACATGAATAATAATAACTGGTTCCTTATAGATGAAATTCATAATTATAGACATCCAATTCCATTCCCTAAGCCAATACATCATAATAGTAGACATCATGATCTTGCCATAAAACCAATATGTAAAGAAAACAAGTTATTCTAGGATGATATACACAATAATAACCAAGATATTTTAGGTAAAATCCCAGGTAAATAAAGAATATCAAATTTTTATATTTATTAATATTTGTGAATTAAAAATTAATTTTACTTAAAAGGGGATTATATGTTCGATGTCTTACTCAATACGCAACAATGAGTTTATTTGAAATATTACGTTGCACACAATGTTGGGTCATACAGAAAAATACTAATATAATATTAATTTAAATGGTTGTTCATGACTAGTTATTGTATTGGAGGGAATGGGAAAAACTAACTACAATATTAATATACATGATTTTTAATTGTTTTTACATTTATCCAATAAATTTTAGAGGATTAAAATAATAAATAATCTGATTTTAAGAACAAATACTCTAATATTAATTAAATGGTCGATTTACTTCCATTTGAGGGAGAACCCTATTTAAATATAGTTTTGGTAACTTTTCTATGTTATATTTGAAAAAATAAAAATCTTTTTTATAATTGGGACATCAAAATTTACTTTGGGTAAATTTTTGGTATTTCTCTGATTAAGTTCATTTTTAATAAATAGTGAAAAATACTATATTTGAATTCAAAACTACCTTTTAATCTAATTTATTAATATCATTAGATAAACTTTTTTGTTGGTTTTAAAGTGTAATTAGAATATTTTTTACCATTTAATATAATTTTAGTCATGTGAAGTAATTTAATTTAAAATTGGACATAAACAAATGCCAATATTTCGATAGTTATGATTTCTTGAAAACACGTTTTTTTTACAGTGGAAATTATTTTTAAATTAATTTCTGCCACTTTTGTGTTTTGAATTTGAAAAAATGGATTAAATATGTGTAATTAGGTGTTCCAAATTGTGTAAATGGGTAACTTTTATTTTTAGACATTATGAACAAAAATTTAGTAAAAAATTTATTTATTATGGCTAAAGGGTAAATCTGGTAAATAAGGGTACACAAATATTAGAATAATAATATTAAAATACCCTAGCATGTGTTATAATAATATTGGTTGATAACCTTCCAACCATTTTCTCATTGGGTCGATTTTGGGACCCCATGAAGCCACATGGGAATGATAAAGACACTTTATATTAATTAATTTAATGTAAAGACAAAAATGAATTAAACATATATATTTTAGTAAATCAATTATTACATGGGGTTATATAAGTTATCTCTTAGAAAATAAATATTAATTTTAAATATAAAATTTTTTCCTACATAATGATATTTTTTATATAATTTTTAGACATCATATAAATTAAATTATTTATGACACAACAATGATGCATTGTTTACCTCATTAATGTATGATTTAAATAAATAATATTATAATGATTAAAAAATATCCAAAACCTATCCTATTATTGTTGGATTATATTATATCGAACATGAGTTATCTAATATTATACTTCAATGTGTTTTGGACCTTTAGAAACCGAAAATCATTATATAATAAAAAAATAGTTTTAAAAATTCTTAAAGAGCCACTCCTCCCCTTATAAAAGCCCTCAAATCTAAACAATTTCACACACTTCTCAAGCCCCATGGATCATCCAAACTATGACCAATTATTTTACCTATATCCCTATTCTACTCTTATAATCCTTCCCATAGGAATAAGTCAATTCATATAAACCTTTTGGTTCAAACGAATGTGACATACACGATTTAAAGGTAACGTCTTCTCTTAAGTTATTTTGTTTTATTTTACTTATCCTACCCTATAATATATTTTTATTATTATATTTTATAACAAAAACAGTATACTAAATATTATAGGTTGTTCTTATGTGAATTATTCTAACTACACTTACACACACCTCCATCAAATGGGTAATGAACATACTGTTTTTGTGGACGGTGAACTACTACCTCACGAAACGATGACTGTTCAATATTCTCCTACCGCCTCTTATGGTGGACATTAAGATGGAACTGTATTTATATGTGATATATATTATATTTATATTTTTTCTTTACTTATGTATTTTTCGTTTATATAATACCTTTACAGTTTCCATAGTGGGTAAATTCGATAATTTCATTTGAGGTTGTGCGGACAATCACCCCCTCAATGTGATATGGATCATTCATGCCATACGTGGAACATATAAATGATATAGTTAATGAAATTATATATGATATTATACTGGAATTATAATATAACTTTGTATCATTATGTTTTTATTCTATTAAATATGAAATATAAATGAAAGTATTAGTCATGCATACGTACGACTTACCGTCTCCGTGAATGGTGAATTTCATTTGTTATCTCCAAATATTATGTACTATTTTAAATACATATATATACAAGATACATATTATATATATGATAACTAAATCATGAATATTATTATGGAGATAATGTAATTTCTACAACATGGAAAATTTATAATTAAAACAAGTTCATTTTTAAGTAATGTTCTGAACATCAACAAAATGCCGAATATGAACTAATTGTTATAGAAAGGTAATAATTGGTATTTGAGGAATAATAAACTTGAAAAGTTTCTTATTAAATTATAAATTACCATTATTTTATTATTCAAAAAATAATAGAACGGCTGAGTCATGTTAGACACGAGTTAAGGGACTTTATCACAATCTCGTTTCATTGAAGAATATTTTGTTTTATACACGAATATATTTAATACAGTGTATAAAAACAATTGGCTTATCATTTCATCTTAAAAGGAATATTTTTATACAAGGAATTTCACTAAACAACAAAAAAGAATGTTTCTTTTTATCGTAAGCATTGACAATATCATTTTCCACCAATGCGAGTATTATTTGTTATTTGTCTTCCTTAACAAGCCGTAATGTTTTTAAAAGGAAACTAAATTCAATATAATCATTTACATATTTTGTTATTGAAAATGGTTTTGATAATGGATTTGTTATGATAATATATTTAAATGATATATTGTGATTGAAATGTGAAAATGTAATCTTTCCTTTATATTTCTTTTATGTTTTATGAATATGTAATTGTTCATGGGAATTGTTATGTATATGGGTGGTCCTGTGATAAACCAAGGTCGAGTGACCATGTGATAGATATCTAATGCATTGGGTAATGTGACTGATGTAAAAATTAATGTTTCTACTAAGAGATTTAGGGAATATAATCTGAGGGGTATTCAAAATGTAACTCCCCATGTTGTTGTGAAAGATACAACATACGTATGTTATGTATGCTATAAGATACCATTATGATTTATGATTTCTATGTATTTTTCATAAATCTTATGATTTCATTAGTTATGTTAACGAGCTTATGTTATGTATGTATTGATGATCTAATGTTTTCTTTCTTTGTTTTGTATCTTTTATTGAGATTTTTATGCTCATCCCATGTTTTTGAAAAGTTTTTCATAGGACCAAAAGATGAATAGGGTCAAGGATGAGACCAAGGGAAATTCATGGAATCTAAAACATGGAAGTAAACATGTCACTTTTTTCATGATTATTATTTTAATAAAAAGTGGAACTTGAGTAGAATTGTCTTCATTGTAATTTTTGAGCTGTAATGTAATAGTTATGACCTAATTCTCTAAAAATCCAAACTTGAAATGATCCCAAGTGAGAATTATTCATTTAATTCAAGATTAAGTAATGTTATAAGGCTGGGTCCTTATAGTTGGTATCCTAGGTTGGTTTATAAAAATTTAGGAGTAAGGATATTGTTAAATTAATATCACTAAGTCATTTTTAGTTTATGTTATGATTGAAATGATATAGCATTTACAGATTACAATGTTGCATCGACTAATATATTTCTGTGTTCAGAAAGTATTTCTATAGAAGATACATGGAAACTACGATGGGGTGGAATTAGGAGGAAGACAACCTTCCAAATCAGAAACCTGATATGGTTGAAATCAGAACTGAACAGTTTGTTGAAGTGATGGAACAGTTGATTCATGCTATAAATGGTGGTGGTATCCATGCATGAGATCAGCCAGAAAAACTATAGAGGAACATGTCAGTAGTGGATCTTTTAATAAGGTAGCATCCCCCATCATTTAGAGGATCATCTGACCCTGTGCTAGATAAAGAGTGTATTAAAGAAATGGAGAGGATTTTTGATGTCATAGGTTGTTTATAAGATCAAAAGGTTAGCCTCACTATTTTCCATTTTGAAGGTGAATCAGATCAGTGGTGGTCAATGGTTAAAAATATCATGGATAGTGAGGAGATTGATGCTCTTGATTGGGATGAATTCAAAGGTATGTTTCTTGAGAAATAATTTCTTAAGGTGGTTTGTCTGAGGATGGAATGAAAATTCTTGGAATTGAGGCAAGAGGATGGCTCAGTGGATTTTTATGAAGCAAAATTCACTCGAATGGAAAGGTATAGTTCTAATTTCAAATGATATCTTGACAGTAAAATCAACCATTTTTAATCAGCATTAAAGCCAATGTATTGATGAACTCTAGATTCTTGTGAGTTCAAAAGTTATGAAAAACATGTTCGATATACAGAGACGGTGGAAATTCAGTTTTTCAATGATCAAGTTTTCTTTGAAAACCTATAAAATAAGAGGTCAAGGTGGCTGAAGAAAGGGAATAATTCATCAAAAGAGTCTAATGGTATGAAACATAAGTTTACAGTTTGTGAAAAATGTGGTAAAATTCTTGTTGGGGTATGACTTTTAAATTATGGTAAGTACTACAAATGTGGTAAAATGGGACATAAGGGTCGTAATTGAACTGAAAAAGTTCAAGGAAATGGTAAGAAAAAAATCTTATTTACATTGAGTAAAATGATTTAAGTGAGATGAAATTGGTCATTATGAAAATGAGAGTCCAAAGAAGAACTCAACTAACGGAAAACAGTAAGACTACAAGAAGAAAGGGGTGGTGAAATCATTTAAAACTACTTCATCAGATTTTAGGCCATCATATGAAGTAGAATTAGGTAGACTGTTTGTTTGTTCATATTTGGCAAATGTGATGTTTGATTTGGGGTCTTCACATTCATTCATTTCTAATAAGTTTTTTAGTAAAATAGGAATTCCATCTCAATATATGAATCCTGAGATTTTGTTAAAAACACATTGAGGAAATGTTGAGACAAAAAGAAATTATAAGAACCTTCCCGTAGTTGTATACAGAAATAATCTACCTGTAAACCTTATTATTTTTCCTCTAGTAGAGTTTGATGTTATTTTGGGTATGTATTGTCTTTCCACTTATAATGCTAATATTGACTACAGAGCTAAATTGTTTTTTAAAAATATTTTCAATTTTTGTACAAAAATGAATCCTCACTTTTGATAACATATCAGGAAGCTGAGAAACTAATAAAGTACGAAAATGAATGTTACCTGCCACATATTGTTGAAAACAACAGAACTATTCATATTAATGATGCGCCAATGGTATATGAGTACCTTAATGTTTTTCCTAATGAGTTTCCTAGCATTATACCAGATCTAGAAGTTGAATTTACTATTGACTTAGTTCTTGATGCTAAGAAAATTTGAATGCCCCCATATTGAATGGATAAAATTGAACTTTTAGAGTTAAAGAATCAATTGCTGGAGTTATTAGATAATGTTTTCATTCGACCTAGCACACCACCAAGGGGTGCTTTTTTCTGGTTTTTTAAAAATCAAGATAGTTCAATGATAATTTTCATTAATTATAGAGAATTGAATGAAATCACAGTTAAGAACAAGTATCATTTGCCTCATATCAATGATTTGATTGATTTACTGCATGCGGCACAATATTTTTTGAAGATTAAATTGAGGTCGTGGTACCATTAGTTGAAACTAAATAAAGCATACATTCTGAAAACCATGTATCATACTAGATATGGCCATAATGAATTTATAGTTATACCTTTTGGGTTAACCAATGTACCTAATGTATTCATGGTTCTTATAAATAGAATTTTCCATGAGTTTTTGGATAAGTTTGTGGCTATGTTCATTGATGATATTTTGGTTTAATATAAAAGTTAAGAGCAGCCTGAAAGTCATTTACGGGTTTTTTTAAAACATTTAATGAAAAGAAACTGTCTGGAAAATTTAGAAAGTGTGAGTTTTCGTTAAAAAAATTTCATTCCTTGGTCACATTGTTTCAAAAAATGGAATTACTATTGATTCTATCAAAACAAATATTGTTGGAAAATAGACAAGAGCCACAAATAAAACTGATAATCATAGTTTTCTTGGTTTTCCATGCTATTATGGGAGGTTTTTTGAACATTTTTCACGGTTACCTATCCAAATGACTAAGTAAATTCGAAAAGGTGTTAAGTTCATCTAGAAAAAATAATGTGATGATTTTTTTCAATAATTGAAAAAAATAGTGGTTAATGCTCTGGTTTTTTCATTGCCTTCTAGAAATGGTGAGTTTTATCTATAGTGATGCTTTGTTGAAAGGACACAGCGGTTTCCTAATTTAGAATGATCAGGTAATTGCTTATGCTTCACATCAATTGATACCTCACGAGTTAAATTACCCAACACATGATTTGGAATTAGCTACTATAGTTTTTTCTTTAAAAATTTAGTGGCATCATCTGTATGGATTAAAGAGTGAAAAATATACTGACCACAAAAGTTTAAAGTAGATATTCACTAAAAAAGAATTTAAAATGAGATGGATTAGATGGCTATATTTAATCAAGGATTTTGATTTCACAATTCATTACCATCCAATAAAGGAAAATAATGTTAATGATTCATTGTGTCAAAAAAGTAATGCTACATTAACATTGTTAGGTTTACATCTAGATCCTTTGGTTTTCGATTATATGAAGTTTTTCATAGATTTTGTTGGTTCTAGAAATTCCTCTATTTTTTTCATGGTGTCCGTGAAATTATCTCTATCATACAGAATTAAGAAAGCACATAAGGAAGACAGTGAGTGGTAAAAAAAGGTAGAGTTGGTTTAGAAGGGTAAACTGCATATTTTTAACATTGATAATGGTTGTGTTTTTAGGTTTAAGAAGAGATATGTGTGCCCTGAGATTCACAGTTGAAGAATGAGTTGTTACTTGAAGCTCATAGTTCTCTGTTTTCAGTTTATCCTAGAAATACTAAGATGTACAGAGATCTTCAGGATTATTATTGGTGGGATCTAACAAAAAGATATATTTTTGATTTTAGTGTGAAGTGTTTGACTTGTCAATGGTTAAAGAATAGTGGAAGTTACCTAAAATGATGCTTTAGTCATTATCGGTGCCAAAGTGGAAAGGGGAAAATATATCCATGGACATAATTGCGAGATTACCGAAAACATCTTGAGGAAATAACAAAATCTGTGTTATTTTTGATCGATCGACTAAATATGCTCATTTCTTTCATATTCCAGATACTTTTTCTCAAGTTCAAATTTTTTGATTGTATGTTAATGTGAGAGTTAGGTAGCATTGTTTTCCACTCTTTGTTGTATCTGATCGTGATCCTAGGTTTACTTATAACATTAAAAAAGGCCTCCATAAGTCATTGGGTACTAAATAAAATTTTAGTATATCTTTTCATCATCAACCAAATGGGCAGTTAGAACAAACAATTTAGACCTTGGAGGATATGTTACCTACTTTCTCAAGGGATTACCAGGTATGTTTGGGCCAAAATCTTTTTTTGGTTGATTTTTCTCATAATAACAGTTTTCATTCCAGTATACATATGGATCCATTAAAGGCACTATATGGGAAGAGGTTTCAAACTCCAGTATTGTGGGATGAAATAGGTGAAAAGAAAACTGATGGTACTATAAATTTTAGAAGAGATGACAAAAAAAGTTTAGTTGATTCAGAAGCACATGAGAACACCTCCATGAAGGAAAAAAAGTTACGCTCATAACCAGAGGAAGGATCCTTCTATTGAGGTAGGTGATCATGTCATTCTCAACATTTCTCCATTGAAAAGTGTGATGTGTTTTGGTAAGAAGGAAAATTTGAGTCTGAGGTTCATTGGACGTTATGGAATCCTAGAAAAATATGGATAAGTTGTGCACAGATTGGATTTACCTCCATGTTCATCCTAGGTAGATAATGTTTTTCATGTTTCAATGTTGATAAAGTATATGCCAGATCTATCTCTTGTTTTAAGCCTAGATGTTGTTCAGTTGGAAGAGAATATTTCTTATGAGGAACAACCAGTCCAGATTATTGACTGAAGATAGAATTTGATGTGGAATAAGATAATTAATAGGGCAATAGTTTTATTTAAAAACCATATAGTTGAAGAGTCAACGTGGTAATCTGAAAATGTGATAAGGGATAAATACCCTCACTTATTTGATAAGTGAATAGAATTGTGGGGATGCAATTCCCCAAAGGGGGAAAGGATGTAAAATCAATGTAAATAAAGAATATAAAACTTTAATATTTATTAATATTTGTGAATTAAATATTAATAATACTTTAAAGTGGATTCTATGTTCGATGGCGTACTCAATACGCAACAACTAGTTTCTTTGAAATCTTCCTTTTCACAAAACATTGGGTCATTGTAACATCCCAGGTAAATAAAGAATATAACATTTTTATATTTTTTAATATCTATGAATTAAATATTAATTTTACATTAATTTGGATTCTATCTTTGAGGGTATACTCATTACGCAACAACAGGTTTCTTTGAAATATTACATTGCACACAACGTTGGTTAATACTGAAAAATTAAAATATAATATTATTTAAAATGGTAGTTAAAGGCTAGTTGTTGTATTGGTGGGAATGGAATGAACTAACTACAATTTGAATATATATTTTCTTTAAATGTTTTTACATTTATCCCATAAATTTTAGAGGCTTAAAATAAGAAAAAAATCTTATTTTATGCATAAATACTCTAATATTCCTTAGAAGGTCGATTTACCTTCTACTAATGGAGAACCCTCATTAAATCAAGTTTTTCTCACTTTATTATATTCTATTTGATAAAATAAAATTCTTCCTTAGAATAAAGAAATTAAAATTTAATTTGGGTAAATATTTTGTATTTTTTCTGATAAAATTCAATTTTTAATGAATAGTAAAAAAATACAATATTTTATTTCAAAATTACCTTTTAATCTAATTAATTTATATTGTCATATTATCTTTTTAATTAGTTTTAAAGTTTAATTAGGATATGGTTTTACCATTTAATCCAATTTTAGTCATTTTATGTAATTTCACTTTGAAATTGGACATAAACAAGTGTCAATATTTTGATAGTTATTATTTCTTAAAAACACACATTTTGTTTTGATAATAGTAATTAAATTTAAATTAATTTTTGCAGCATATGTATTTTGAATTTGAAAAAATATATTCCATATTTGGAATCAAGAGTTCCAAATTGGGTAAATATGTAAATTTTATTTTTAGACAATATGAATATTTACTTCAGAAAAAAATTTATTTATCATGGTTATAGGGTAAATCTGGTAAATAAGGGTACCAAAATAATATTATAATAATATAAATTACCCTAACATGTGTCATAATCTAATGGTTTGATAATGTTCTGACCACGGTCATCCTTGGGTTAATTTTGGGGCCCAATGGAGCCACTTGGGAGTGATTATGTCACTTTATATTAATTAATTTTAAGTTATGATAAAAATAACTTAAACAAATATCATTTAGTAAATATATTCTTACATAGGGTTATATAAATTATATCTTAGACTATAAATACTCATTTGAAATATAAAAATATTACAGAAATCATGATATTTTTTATAGAATATGTAGACATCAAATAAGTAAAATTATTTATGTCACAATAATGATGCAGTGTTTACCTCATTAATTAATGATTTCAATAAATAAGATTATTAAGATTAAAAAAATATCCAAAACCTGTCCAATTCTCATTGGATGATTTTATTTCCAACTCTAGTCATCTTATCATTTAAATTATTATGTTTTCTACCTTTAAAAACTGAATGTAATTATATATAAAAAATAATGTTTTTAAACATTTTTAAATAGCCCATCCTCCCCCTAATAAGAATTTCCCACTTCTAAGCCATCCCACACACTTTTTTAGCCCTTTGGAGCTTCTAAACTCTACCCAATTAAGCTCCATACATCCCTATCCTCATCCTTGAAGCCTTTATCTATGCATAATGAAATTCAATAAAAGTATTTTTATTAAAATAAAGGGAGAAGGCCAATTTAAAGGTAACGTCTTCTCTTAAGTTCTTTCTCTTATTTTACTACTCCAACCCCATAATCTATTATTATTACTTTATTTTATAACAAAATAATTATCCTCAATATACTAGGTTTTTGTTATGTGAAGTATTATAACTACACTTAGACAAACCTCCATCTAATGGGTAAAGAACATACTGTTTCTGTGGACGGCAACCTAAAGCCTCACAAACCGATGATTGTTCAATCTTCTCCTACCACCTATTATGGAGGAAATAAAGACGAAAATGTATTTATATGTGATATATATTATAGTTATATTGTTTCTATGCTTCTTTATATTTCATTTAAATAATACTTTTATGGTTTCCCATAGTGGGTAAATACGATAATTTCATTTGAGGAAGTGTGGACTACCACCGCCTCAATGTTATATGACTCATTTATTCCATACGTGGAATGTATAAATGATTGAGTTATTGAAATTATATATTATATTATAATTTATGTATAATATACCTATGTATCTTTATGTTTTTATTATATTAAATATGAAATAGAAATAAAAGTAGCGTTCATGTGTCCGTACGCCTTACCATCTCCATGAACAGTGCATTTCATTTATTATCTCCCAATGTTATGTACTATAATAAATACATATATATATAATAGATATATATATGATATATATGACATATAAATCATTAATATCATTCTAAATGTAATGGAATTTTGACCAGATGGACAATTTATAATTATAACAAGTTTATTTTTAACTTATGTTTTGAACATCGACAGAATGTATGATCTGAAATCAAATAATTATATAATTATTATAGCAAGGTGATAATTTGTATAAAAGGAAAAATAAACTTGAAAAAGTTTCTTTATAATGAATAAATTAACTTTAGTTTACTATTCTTTATATTAAATAATGATCGAGTCAAGTCAGACACGTGGTAAGTGGATTCATCTCAATATCCTTTCATTGAGGCATATTTTGTTTTATACACAACTTTATTGTATAAGGTATATAAAAACATTTGACTTTTCATTTCATTTAAAGGGAATTTTTTTCTACGAGGTGATTTACTAAATGTCAAAAAATAATGTTCGTTTTAATGTAAGTGGTTACAACAACATTTTCCTCCACCATGAGTATTATTTGATCAATGGATTCCATAACAAGACATAATGTTTTTAAAAATAAAATAAATACTATATACTCTTTTAATTATATTGGTATTAAAAATGGTTTTGATAATGGATTTTTTATGTCAATATAGTTAAATGATATATCGTGATTGAAGTGTGGAAATGTTATCCTTCCTTTATTTTTGTTTTATGTGTTATGAATATGTTATGGTTTTGGATATTATTACGTATATGGGTGGTTTTGTGATAAAACTATGGTGGGTGATCCTGTGATAGCTCTCCAATTCATTTGGATACATGATAGAGTTAAACATTAATATTTCTCCTAATAGATTTAGGGAATATACTATGATGAATATTCCAAATGCAACTACCAACGTAGCTATGAAATCTACAACATAAGTACGTTATGGTTTCTAGAAGTTACCTTAATGATTTAGAATTTCTATATGTTATTCATAAATATTATGTTTTCATGCGGTATGATATTATACTTGGTATGTATTTATGGACTAATGTTATCTTTCTTTATCTTATAAATCTT
The DNA here is from genome assembly GCA_963277665.1 of Viscum album. Lineage (NCBI taxonomy): Eukaryota > Viridiplantae > Streptophyta > Magnoliopsida > Santalales > Viscaceae > Viscum > Viscum album. The sequence continues at coordinate 1,418,808,388 of OY728153.1, read as the reverse complement.
ACTATGCATTTTTTGCTCATCCATTGTTTTGAAATGTATCTAATACGACTTAAAGATGAATATGTTCAATGATGGGATCAAGGAAAAGTCCTGCTATCTAAAACATGCAACTCGACATGACTCTTTTTTTATTGGTTTTTATTTTATGAAAAAATGGAAGCTGATTAGAATTGTCTACTTTGTAATTTTTGAGATGTAATTAAATATTTATGGCGTAATTTTCTAAAACTCAAAACCTGAAAAGATCCTAATGAGAATTATTCATTTAATTAAATATTATAATGTGTTTTAATGAAATCTCTTTATAGTTGGTATTATATGTCAATTTAAAAAAATTTAGGAGTTAGGATATTGTTAAATTAATATCCACAAATTATTTTGAGTTTAAGTTACTATTGACATGATATAGAATTTACAGACTACCACGTTTCATCACCTAATATATTTATGTGTTTATAATGTTTTTCCACAGATGAAATAAGACATATAGGATGGAATGACATCTGGAGGAAGTCAACCTTCAAAATTCGCAACCTGAGATGGTCGGAATTAGAACTGAACTATTTTTAGCAGTGATGAAATAATTGAATGAGGTTATAAATGGTGGAGGTATTTATGCATGATATCATCCAGATCAACAACAAGGAAATATATCAGTAGTGGATCATTTCATGAGGTAGAATACCCCATCATTCAAAAGACCATCTGACCTCGTGCTAGCTGAAGGATGGATTAAATCACCAGAGAAGATTTTTTATGCCATAGGGTGTTCAGAACATCAAATATTTAGTCTGGTTGTTTACCATTTCGATGGTGAATCTGATAAGTAGTCGTCAATGGTGAAAAATATTATGGATAGTGAGGATATTGATTCTCTTGACTAGGATGAATCCAAAGGTATGTTTCTTGAGAATTTTTTCTTAAGGTGGTTCGACTTAAAATGGAGAATAAATTCTTAGAATTTAGGTAGGAGGATGACTCAGTAGATTTTTGTAAAAAAAATTTACTTGACTGGTAATGTATAATCCAAATTTTATATGTGATCTTAATAGTAAAATGAACCATTTTTACACTGGATTAAATCCAATGTATCTAATAGATTTTGGTTATCGTGAGTTCAAAAGTTATGAAAAACATCATCGATTTGTGGAGAAGGTAGAAATAGAGTTTTCCGATGATCAGATGTTCTTCGAAAAACAACAAAATAAGAGTTTGAGGTGGTATAATAAAAGGAATAACTCTTCAAAAATGACTCATGGTACGAAAATTATGTTTAATGTTTGTAAAAATTATGGTAAAAATCATTCTGGGGAATTCCTTTTGAATTCTGGTAAGTGCTACCGATGTTGTAAAATGGGACATAAGGCTTGTAGTTGCACTGAAAATGATCAGGGTAACGGTAAGACAATACATGATTTACAGTCAGTAAAATATATTATGTAAAATAAAATGGGTCATTATGAAAATCAGTGTCCAATGAAGAACTCAATTATTGAAAAAGCATCTATACTACAAGCATAAAGGGGTAGTAAAATCTTTTAAACTACTTCAGTAGATGATAGGCCATAAAATGAAGTAGTATCAGGTATACTTTTTATATGTTCGGATTATGATAATGTGTTGTTTGATTCGGGGTCTACACATTCATTCATTTCTGAGAATTTTTTATTAAATTTGGAATTCCATCTCATGATATGAATCTGAAACGTATTGTAAAAACACATGGTGAAAATGTTGATACAGAAAGAAATTATGAGAAACTTTACGTCCTTGTGTGCAAAAAAACATACTTCCAAACCTTATTGTTTTTCCTCTAGTAGAATTCTATGTTATTTTGGGTATGCATTGGATTTCCATTTATCATGCTAAGGCTGGCTGTAGAGCTAAAGAGGTTTCTTTTTAGAATGATTTTAAATTTATATACAAAAATGAACCATTATTTTTTATTACATCCCATGAAGGTGAGAAACTAGTAAAAGATATAGATGCCTATTACCATGCACATATTGTTGAAAAAAAGGAACTATTCAAATTAATGACGTGACAGTAGTAAATGAGTACCTTGATGTTTTTTTGATGAGTTTCATGGTATAATACCCGATCGAGAAGTTGAATTTACTATTTACTTAGTTTCTGATGATAAGACAATTTCAAAACCCCTTATCAAATGGCTCAAATTGAACTTTTATAGTTAGCGGAGCAATTGTAGGATTTATAAGATAAAGGTTTCATATGACCTAGCACATCATAATGGGGTGCTCCTTTCTTTTTTCCAAAAAGAAAGATGGTTCAATGAGGATTTTAATTGATTATAGAGAATTAAAAAACATCACTGTTTAAAAGAGGCATCCTTTACCTCATGTCAATGATTTGTTTGATCATATTCAGGGAGATCAATATTTTATAAAAATTGATCTGAGTTCGGGGTACCATCAGTTGAAAGTAAAGGAAGAATACATTCTGAAGACCACGTTTCATACTAGATATGGACATTATTAATTTGTAGTTATGCCTTTTTGGTTAACCAATGCCACTGATGTATTCATGGATCATATGCATAGAATTTCATGTGAGTTCTTGGATAAGTTTGTGGTTGTTTTTATTGATTATATTTTGGTTTATTCCAAATGTAAAGAAGATCATTATAGTCATTAAAGGGTTGGCTTGTAGACCTTAAAAGAAAAGAAACTATTTAGGAAATTTAGAAAGTGTGAGTTTGGGTTACAAATTTTTTTCCCTTTGGACATAATGTTTCAAAAAATGGAATATCTATTGATCCAACTAAAAAATAGTTGTTGAAGAATGGCCAAGACCCACAAATATTACCAAGATTCATAGTTTTTTTGGTTTGGAAGGTTATTTCTGGGGGTTTGTGGAAAAATTTTCAGGGTTATCTATATTAGTTTTAAGTTAACTTGAAAAGGTGTTATGTTCATATGGAAAAATTAATGTGATGACTTATTTCAGGAATTCAAAAAACATATCGGTGAGTGCTCTAGTTTTGGCACTGCCTTCCAAAAATGGTGAGTTTGTTATCTGTATTGGTGCATTGTTGAAAGGACATGGTAGTGTATTTATGCACAATGACCTGGTAATTGCTTATTCTTCACATCAGTTAAAACCTCATGTGTTAAATTATGCTATAAATTATTTGTAATTAGCTGTTGTTTTTTTTGCTTCAAAAAATTGGAGGCATCATTTATATGGAGAAAAATGTGAAATATATACTAACCACAAAAGTTTGAAGTATATATTCACTCAGAATTAATTAAAAATGAGATAGATGATATGGTTTCAATTAATCAAGGATTATGATTGCACGATCCATTACCATCTAAGAAAAATCTTATAATGTGGATAATACTTTGAATTTAAAATGTAATGATTCATCAACCATGCTATGCTTGGAATGAGATCTTTTAGTGTTTGATTTGATGAAATTAGTCATTATATTTGTTGGTGCTGGAAATTCCTCTATTTTGTTTCAGGGGTCAGTGAAATCATCTCTATGAGACAAAATTAAAAAAGAACATAAGAAAGAAAGTGAGTTACAGAAAAAGGTAGAGTTGGTTCGGAAGGGAATATGCCTAATTTTGACATTGATAATGATTGTGTTTTGAGGTTTGGGAAGAGATTATGTGTGCCTTGTGATTCCCAGTTGGATAATGAGTTGTTATGTGAATCTCATAGTTTTATGTTTCAGTTCATCCTGGTAGAACTAAGATGTATAGAAATCTTCAGAAGTATTACTGGTGGAATGAAATGAAAAGGGAAATTGTTTATTTTACTGTGAAGTGTTTGAATTATCAACATGTTAAAGAAGAGAGAAAGTTACCCAAAGGGATGCTTCAGTCTTTATCGATTCTAGAGTGTAAATGGGAAAATATATCCATTGACCTCATTATGGTATTACCAAAGAAATATTGAGGTAATAATGAAATATGGGTTTTTATTGATCGATTGACTAAATCTGATCATTTCCTTCCTATTTGAGATACATGTTTTCTAGATCATCTTTCTCGATTGTATGTTAATGAGATAGTTATGTTTCATGGTGTTCCCCTATCCATTGCATCTGATAGTGATCCCAGGTGTACTTATAACTTTTGGAAATTCCTTCAGAAGTCGTTGGGTACTGAAATAAATTTCTGTATAGCTTTTAGTCCTCAATCATATGGGGAATCATAACGAACAATTCAGACCTTGTAGGATATGTCACATTCTTGCTTGATGGATTTCTTGGGAAGATTGGACTAACATATTTCTTTAGTTTAATTTTCTTATAATAATAGTTTGAATTATAGAATATATATTGTTCCATTTGAGGTATTATATGTTAAGTAGTGTCAAACTGTAGCTTTTTGGGATGATGTAGGTGAAAAGAATTTGATGGGACCCGAATTGGGTGTAGAGATGGAAAAAAAGTTCAATTTATTTAGAAGCACATGAGAATAGCTTAGAGCAAGATGTAATGTTTTCCGGATAATTGGGGGAAGGATATTTCTTTTGAGGTAGGTGGTCATGTCTTTTTTCAATGTTTCTCCATGGAAAAGAGGGACACATTTTGGTAATAAGGGAATGTTGAGTCCGATGTTCATTGGACCTTATGAAATCCAAGAGAAAGTTGGATCTGTTGCATATAGAGTCGAGTTACCTCCAAATTTATCCCAGATACAGAATTTTTTTTCATGTTTCAATGTTTAGAAAGTATATGCCAAATCCATCTCATGTTTTGAGCCCAGAGGTAGTTCAGTTGGAAGAGAATCTCTCTTATGAGGAACAACCAGTCCCGATTTTTGACAGAAAAGAAAAAATTTTACAGAATAAGGAACATAATTAGGTAACAGTTTTGTTGAAAAACCATATGGTTGAAGTGGAAATGAGGAAATATGAAAATACCATGAGGGATAAAAACCCCCACTTATTTTATAGGGGAATAGAATTGTGGGGACAAAATCCCCAAAAGGGGGGAAGGATGTAAAATCCCAAGTAAATAAAGAATATAACATTTCTTATTTATTAATATTAGTTAATTAAATATTATTTTTACTTTAAAGGGGATTATATGTTTGATGGTGTACTCAATAGGCAACAATAGGTTTATTTGGAATATTATATTGCACACAAGGTTGGGTCATACTAAAAAATAAAAATATAATATTATTTTAAATGGTAGATAAAACCTAGTTGTTGTATTGGTGGGAATGGACAGAACTAACTATAATATGAATATATATGTTTTCTAAATGTTTGAACATTTATTCAATAAATTTTAGATGCTTAAAATAAAAAAGAATCTAATTTTAAGCATAAATACTTTAATATTCATTAAATGGTCGATTTACCCCCTTTTGATGGAGAACCCTGTTTAAATAGAGTTTTGGTAACTTTTATATGTTCTATCTGAATAAAATAAAAATCATCTTTAGAATTCAGACATCGAATTTCATGTTGGGTAAATTTTTGGTATTTTTATTATAAAATTCATTTTTAAAAGAATAGTGAAAAATACTATATTTTAATTCAAAACATCATTTTAATCTATTTTATTTATATGGTTAGATTATATTTTTAATTATTTTTAATGTGTAATTAGGATATTTTTTACCATTTAATGCAATTTTGATCATTGGATGTAATTTCACTTTGAAATTGAAGATAAACAAGTGTCAATCTTTTGATAGTTATTATTTCTTAAAAACACGCTTTTTGTTTTGACAATGAGAATTAATTTTAAACTAAATTCTTCCACTTATGTGTTTTGAATTTGGAAAAATAGATTCAATATTTGGAATCATGAGGACCAAATTGTGGAAATATGTATCTTTTATTTTTACACATTAAGAATTTTTACTTCAGTAAAATTTTTATTTACCATGGTTAAAGGGTAAATCTGATAAATAATGGTAAACAAATAATATTATAATAATATTAAATTACCCTAACATGTGTCCTAATACTTTTAGTTGATACATTTCCGACCATGGGAATCCTTTGTTCTATTTTGGGTCCCCATGGAGCCCCTTGGGAGTAATATGTTTTGGACCATTGGAATCCAAAAATCAGTATATAATAAAGTGATATTTTTAAATATTACTAAAGAGAAAATACTCCCCCTAAAAAAAGCCTTCACTTCCAACCCATTGATCACACTTAAAAATCATATTGTATCCTCTATCCTCTAACCAATCAATCTCCCTACATCCCTCTACTCCTCCTAGAAGCATTCCCTTAGGCAGAAGGCCATTTAATAAAACCTTTTGGTTCAAACCAAAGGGAGAAACCCGATTTAAAGGTAACTTCTTCTCTTAAGTTCTATTGTATTATTTTACATCTCCAACCCCATAAACTCTTTTTATTACTTTATTTTATAATTAAATCAGTATCCTCAATAAACTAGGTTGTTTTTATGATAAGGATTCGAACAAAACTTACACATAGCTTCATTTAATGGCTAAAGAACATACTGGTTCGGTGGACGAAGAACTATTGTCTCACGAAATGATGATAGTTCAATCATTTCCTACCACCTTTTATAGTGGATGTTAAGATGGATCTGTATTTATATGTGATAATTATTATGTTTAAATTGTTTCTATTCTTCGGTATTTTTAATTTTTAGAATACCTTTATGGTTTTTGATACTAGGTATATATGATAATATAATTTGAGGAAGTGCAGACTACCGCCCCCTCAAACTGATTTGACTCGTTCATGCCATACATGGAGTGTATAAAGAATAGAGTTAATGAAATTATATATGATATTATACTGGAAGTATAATATACCTATGTATCATTATGTTCTTATTCCATTAAATATGTAATAGAAATGAAAGTAGTGTTAATGAGTACGTACGACTTACCATCTCCATGAATGGTGCATCTCATTTCTAAACTCCAAATGTTATGTACTATTATAAATACATATATATACTGAATATATATATGAGATATATGATTTCTAAATCATGAATATCATTTTAGAGATAATGTAATTTTGAACACATGGAAAATTTATATTTATAACAAGTTCATTTTTAACACAAGTTCCGAACATCGACAAAATGTCTGATATGAACTTTCATAATTAACTAATTGTTATAGAAAATTAATAATTGATATAAAAGAATAATAAACTTGAAAAAGTTTCTTATGTTAGTAGAAATTAACGTCAGTTTATTATTTAAGAGATTAAATAAGGATCGAGTCATGTCGGATATGAGGTAATGGGATTCATCTCAATCTCCATTCATTGAGGCATATTTTGTTTTTATACATGACATTCATTTATACTGTCTATAAACACCTTTGAATTTTCATTTCATTCAAAGATAATATTTTACAATGAGGTGTTTTACCAAATGAAATAAAATAATGTTTGGTTTAACATTAGCGGTGAAAACAATCGCTTCCACCGCTGAGATTTTTATTTGATCTATGGCTTCCTTAGCAAGCAAAAATGTCTTTAAAAAAAAAATAAACATCATATACTCTTTAAAATATATTTGTATTGAAAATGGTTTAATAATATATTTTTATGTCAATATATTTAAATGATATATTGTAATTGAAATATTGAAATGTTATCATTCCTTTATGTATATTTTTTGTGTTATTAATATGTTATGGTTTTTGGCATTGTTACGTATATAGGTGGTTCCGTGAGAAACCTAGGGTGGTTGAGCCCAAGAAAGGTCTTCAACACATAGGGTAACGTGAGAGAGGTAAACATGAATGTTTCGCCTAAGAGATTTAGGGAATATAATCTGATTGGTATTCCAAATGTAACTCTCTATGTAGCTGTGAAAGCTACAATGTATGTATGTTATGGATGCCACATGTTACCTTTATGATTTTTTATTTCTATGTGTTTCTCATAAATCCTATGATTTCATGAGGTATGGGATTTTTCTTGGTAGGTATTTATGAGCTACTGTTATCTTTATTTATCTCATAACCCTTACTATGATTTTCTACTCATCCCATGTTATAATTGTTTTTCACATGTAATAAATATGAATAGAGTTAAGGTTGGGTTCAAGGAAAATTCATGATGTCTAAAACATGGAACTAGGCATGAGCCTTTTTTTTCAAGGGTTTTTATTTTTGGAAAATATGGAAACTAATTAAAATTGTCTAGCTTGTAATTTTTGAGATGTAATGTAATAGTTATGGCCTAATTATCTAAAACTCTAACCCTGAAAAGACCCTAAATGTTAATTATTCATTTAATTAAAGATTTTGAATAGTTTTCATGCCACGTCCTTATAGTCATACTGAAAAATAATAATAAAATATTTTTTTAAAGGTATATAACGCTTAACTATTGTATTGGAAGGAATGGAAATAACTAAATACGATATGAATATACATGTTTATTAAATGTTTTTAAATTTATCCAATAAATTTTAGATACTTAAAATAATAAATAATCTAATTTTAAGCATAAATACTCTAATATTCATTTAAAGGTGGATTTACCGCCTTTTGATGGATAATCCCCTTTAAATCTAGTTTTGGTCTATTTTATATTTTATATTTGAAAAAAAATTATTATTTAGAATAGGGACATTAAAATTTACTTCAGGTAATTTTTTGTAATTTGTCTAATAAAATTCATTTTTAATGAATCGTGAAAAATAATGTATTTTAATTCAAAACTATCTTTTAATCTAATTTATTTATAAGGTTAGATTATCATTTTAATTAGTTTTAAAGTGTAAATTGAATATGTTTTTAATATTTAAACTAATTTTTATCATTATAAGTAATTTAACTTTGAAACTGGACATAAAAAAGTATCAATCTTTTGACAGTTATTATTTCATAAAAACACACTTTTTGTTTTGATAGCAGGAATTAATTTTAAATTAATTTTTGAAAAATCGGTGTTTTGAATTTGGAAAAAGAGATTCCATATTTTTAACTTGGAGATACAAATTTTTTAAATAGGTAACAATTATTTTTAGACATTATGAATATTTACTTTAGTAAAAATTTTATTTACCACGGTTAAAGTGTGAATCTATAAAATAAGGGTAAAAAATATTTTAATAATAATATAAAATTACCCTAACATATTTTATAATTCTATTAGGGGTGATATTTCAGACCATGGTCATCCTTGGGTTGATTTTGGGATCCCATGGAAGCACTTAGGAGTGATAATGACACTTTAAATGAATTAATTTAATGTAAACAAAAAAATGGGTTAAACATATATTTTTTAGTAAATCAATTTTTAGATGGAGATAAATAAGTTATTACTTTGACTATAAATATGAATTTTAAAGATAAAAATATTTCCTATATCATGATATTTTTTTAATAATTTTTATGCATCAAAAAATTAAATTTATTTATGACACAATAGTAATGCAGTGTTTACCTCATTAATGAATGATTTAAATAAATAAGATTATAGTGATTAAAAAAATATCCAAAACATATTTAATTATTATTATATATTTTTATTTCGAACATGTTTCATCTTATATTCAAATTTAATTATATTTGGACCTTTATAAAATGAAAATAATTATATAATAATATAATATTTTTAATCTTTCCTAAAGAGACCCTCCTCCTTATAAAAAGCCCTCACTTCTAACCCATTACATACAGTTATCAATCCCCTTATCTCATCCATAATATTCCCAATTAAGCTCCCTACATCCCTATCCTCCACTTAGAATCCTTACCCTAGGTAGAAGGAAAATAAAGTAAACCTTTTGGTTCAATCCAAAGGTAGTTACCCGATTTAAAGGTAACATCTTCTTGTAAGTTCTTTTGTTTTATTTTAATTCTCCAACCCCATAAACTATTTTTATTCCTTTATTTTTTTAACAAAACTAGTATCCTCAATATAATAGGTTTTTTATATGATATGTATTATAACTACACTTACACACACCTCCATTTAATGGGTAAAGAACATACTGTTTCTGTGGACGATGAACTACTACCTCACGAAACGACGATTGTTCAATATTGTCCTACCGCCCCTTATTGCGTCCATCAAGATGAAAATATATTTTTAAGTGATATATATTATATTTATATTGTTTCAATACTTCTGTATTTTTCATTCATATAATACCTTTATGGTTTATATAGTGGGTAAATATAATAATTTCATTTGATGAAATACGGACTACCACCCCCTAAAAATGATATGACTCATTCATGGAATACGTGGAACATATAAAGTATCGAGTAAATGAAATTATATATGATATTATGGTGGAATTATAATATACCAATGTATTGTTTTGTTTTTATTCCATTAAATATGAAATAGAAATGAAATTATCGTTCATGTGTACGTACGCCTTACGGTCTCCATGAACGGTGAATTTCATTTCTTAGCTCCAAATGTTATGTACTATAATAAGTACATATATATACTGGACATGTATGATATATATGACATATAAATCATGAATATAATTTTCATGATTATGTAGTTTCCACCACTTTTTCAATTTATAATTTTAAAAACTTCTTTTTTAACCCATGTTCCAAACATCGACAAAATGTACGAGATGAAGTCAAATAATTAACTAATTGTTATAGAAAGGTAATAATTGATATCAAAGTAATAATAAACTCGAAAAATGTTCTTAAGAATGTATAAATTTTCTTTATTTTATTATTCAGGATATTAAAGAATGATTGTTTAAATTCGTACATGAGGTTAGGGACTTCGGGTCTATCTTCTTTCCTTGAGGCATATTTTTTTAAACAAGATTTTCTTTTATACGATGTATAAAAAAGTTTGAATTCTCATTTAATTTCAAAAAGAATATTTTTCTATTATGTGTTTTAAAAAAACACATAAAGGAATGTTTCTTTTTAATGTAAGTGGTGACAATAACCTTTTCTGCCACTTTAAGAATTATTTGATCTTTGGCATCCTTAACATGCCATAATGTTTATAAAAGGAAAATAAATACCATATTCTATTTTACGTAATTTTGTTTTGAAAATGGTTTTGATAATGGATTTGATATGTCAAAATATTTAAATGATATATTGTGATTAAAATGTGGAAATGTTATTTTTTCTTTATATTTTTTTTATGTGTTATGATTATGTTACGGTTCTTGGGAATTGTCTCCTATACAGGTGGTTCTATGATAAACCTAGGGTGAGCGAGCTTGAGATAGATTTACAATTCATTGTGTAATGTAATGGAGGTAAACTTGAATGTTTCTCCTGAGATATATATGGAATATACTATGAGGGGTATTCCTAATGTAACTCCCTACATAGCTGTGAAAGCTACAATGTATGTATATTATGTATTTCACAAGATACCTTTATGATTTTTGTTTTTTATGTATATTTCATAAATCTTACGATTTCATGAGGTATGTTAAATAGATTATTTTATTCATATATTGATGATCTAATGTTACATTTCTTTGGTTTATAACCGTTATTGAGATTTTTATTCTCATCTCATTTTTTTAAATGTTGCTGACATAAAATAATGATGAACATGGTCAAGGATGAGATTAATGGAAAGTCATGTTCTCTAAAATATAGAGCTAAACAAGACTCTTTTTCTCAAAGGATTTAATTTTATGAAGAAAATTGGAACTGATTAGAAATATATTCTCTGTAATTTTTGAGATTTAATGTAATAGTTATGGCCTTATTCTCTAAAACTATAAACCTAAAAGGATCCCCAAAGTGAATTATTCATTCACTTCCAGATTATGTAATGTTCTAAGGTCGGTTACTTATATTTTATATCATTATTACTATATTTTCATTGAGAGGATATCTATAACTTCACTCCACCCACAACTAATTATGTTTAATGTATTCATTATACTGTAAAATGAATATACAAAACATAAATAGCTTCGATAATAATCATATTTATTAGGATAAAAATATAAAGTACACTAATATGCTTTCCTAATCCGTAAAAGGGATAACATGATGATATCTAACCTATCTAATGTAGGTGTATTTTTAAACAATACATAGTCATTTTTCTGGATTAATAAATAAACATTTGTATAAATGGAAAAAAATAATATTTTTATAATGTCCAATTATTAATAAATGAAATAGATTTATATGTATGAATTCATTAAAATGAAATAATTCAGTGAAATGGGTTTATGGTTAAGTAAAAAATAGCACTAATCAATGGATTTATAAAATGTAGGAAAACACCCATAAATCAGGGAAATTAAATAATTGAAATTCAAAAAGTAAAGGCATTGGAAGAAATGTTATGACTATTCACTGTGGATGGTTAAGGAAGACTAAGGCTATGATTAATCATATAATTGATAGAAATGAACATTAAATAATATAACTAGATTAAAAGTTTCTTTTTTTAAAGGATCATATCCTAGTGTAATAAAAAGAACAAATAAGGATGATGAAGTAGTTTTAAAACAAACATTAAAAATACTTTTTCAAATGGTACTCCACTTGAAAAGATCCAAAATTGGATTATTTGATATAATGAGTTAAATACCTCTAAAATATAAATATAATAATATAAAATAGAGAGTGTATATTGACTCACCAGTCCCATTAGGGTAATTTTTCTTTACTATGTAAACGAAAATTATACTGAATTGGTAATTGGGTATTTAGATAACATTTTTGATATTATCATAAAGATAATGTTATGATTCATTTCAAAATCCATTTTCTAGAAGGTGAAGTGAATCTTTTGAAAAACTGTAGTTTTAAAAATAATCTTTAAAAGTGGATATTTTACAAGACATAAGGTTATGAAATGGAATATGGTCTAGAAGGAAAACCATTTGATCATAAATGGAATATCCTTCTTTTAGTTGTAATATATTTTCTTAAAAAACCCACTTCGTATAAAGATGGAAAAATATTTCTTTGAAAGAGGAGAATGGAAATATATAGTTCACATGAGATAAATCAGGAAATCCTTTTAATGGGAATTATTTATTATTGGATACAATAGAATGACATCAAGGGCAAGGGAGGATGGATTAGGTGAGTGTATTGAGTCCCTTAGACCCAAACACTCTCAGTTCCATATCCTCAATCCATCTAAAGGATAGGTGTTGGGGGAATATGTTTGTCTTAGTGATTAAAGTAGGAAAGGTGGAGTCTCTGTGTAAGTAGAGGCCCCTCAATGAAGTATTGGTGATTATACTGGGAATCATATTTGAATGTTTGGATGTTTAAGTACCATCATTGACTCAAGAGGCACAGAAGCCTCATCCCGGTTGGGGAAGACATGACAAGTGCATCCAAGAGACCCAAGATCAAATAAGGGTGGAGTCATATTTCTGGGATACTATTGCAGTACTATTACAGTTCTTTAATGGGTACTATTCGACACAATAGCATCTAGGACTATTCATCTATATGTGCCTCTGGTTCACTGGTTTGGGCCTCGAGTCCTGTAAGGCCTTCGGGCCAGCCAAGGCCTTCAGGACAGTTGTCTCTCAAGGCCTTTAGGTCACCTTAAGGTCTTTAGGCCACCCAAGGCCTTCAGGAAACCTTCTTATATAGACATTTCAGTCAGACTACATGAAACAAGGCTCCAGATGACAATTTAGGGCAGGTGCATTCACTAGAGGAGATCTAATAGGAATTGGAAGAATAAGAGGGTATGGATTTTCCATTGGTACCATGCCTGTGCAATTTTTCATAGGTCATCTAGCCGACCCACCCTGGGAATGTGGAGGGATGATCATCATAACATATGCTCGGGAGGAGTAGTGGCAAGTTGTCTTGTCTAGGTAATTCCATCTAAGACCTAAGGGTCATTTAATTGTCTCGGAGACTTCGGGCTTTGTAAGGGTTCCCCCTCATCCCTTGAAAGATGGATTATTGAAAATAATAAAAAATGAAGGCCTTCAAGAAGATTGGTCATTGAATCAAGAGGATGATTCTTTAAGTAATGATACCTATAACCAACTCTTAGTGTATAGTCTAGACCGAATTCAATGGAAAGGTCCTCACATCCAAAGAAATAAAAAAGGGAAAAAGATAATCAAGACTCAAGGAAATGTAATATCTTAGAACAAAAATAACCAAAGGGATGAAAAGATTATTCCTACATGAAAAAACTGATGGAGACTAGGTTGGCCAAGAATGGTAGAAATAAGAAAATAAAATCCCTATAGAATGGATAAAGTGGAGAAACATGTAGGAAAACAAGAGACAAATAATAAGAGGATGCGGAGTGCTTGAATCTTATCCAACACTCCAAAGATGAAATGTAATAAAAACATGTCCGAAAAAATGTCTCAAAAGAGGATCCTATAATAATATATCAAAGGTGGTTTAAAATTGATGTCAATGAGGAGCAAGAAGTATAGATTGATAAAAAATCAAAATCTTGCCCCGGGGATTCAACCAGGACAAAATCAACACGGAGGAATTTATTCAAACAATGGATAGTATGATTACTCAAATTGAATAACATATCAGTGTGGAACCAGATATCTAGGTTATATCTCTACAATTTTAATTATATATAGAGGTTGATTCAAGTAATCTTATTCTTTTGTTTAATCATTTTGTGATCTCTTTTAACATATAGTGGTCTCTTGTTTGTGAACTATGTTTTCCCTTTTATTCAAAATATAATTTAATAAATATTTACACTTTTATAGATGGATGATTCAAATTATAAATGATAAAATTAGAAATAATGAAAAATATGGATAAGGAGGAAAAAATTTGAATAAATAGGAAGATATTTTTTTTAACAAAGATATAGTTTTTGGGGAATATATCCATAAAGGTATAATATTTGGATTATAAGGTCATTTACCAAATAAAGGAATTGAATTTACCATATTTTAAAATCCTTGGATGGGAGAAATGAATCATGTAAAATAAATATTTAATCTGAAACATTATAAAATAAAGAAATGTGATTTCAGTTATTTATATCCCTTTTAGAAAACATACTCCATGAAGAATAAAATATTTGAAAAGGGGTTTAATGTGGTAAAAATGTAAAAAATGAGAGAATAAAAAATAATATAATAATAGAGAATAAAGTAATCCACTTATATGAAATAAGTTCAATAGAACCATGATAACTCACAGAAGAAGAAATTGAACTTCCAAAAACCATTATGAATGGAGTAACACTTCAGTGAAAAGAAATTTAAATAAAAGTAATTGATTTGCATTAGTATATCATAATAATTATACAGAAATCATCTATAGACATTAAAAAAATAATAAATCAATATAACACCAAATGATAGAAAAATATAGTGTATAATTTGTAACTATTCTCAAATAATTAGAATATAGATGAAGAAAAACCCCTACTACCATAAAAATATTAATATCGAAAACCCATTAAAAGATTTGAATTATATTGAAAGTTTAAATATAATAAAAAATTATAGGACTATTATAAAAAATATTAATGGGAATTAGATACACTATTCCATAGAAAATCATTGTTTATAATAAGTAATATGTATCAATGAGTGATGATTTCAAACAAAAATCCATTACACAACATTCTAACTTCCAATAAATCACTTGAATCTATTTTATAAAAAATACCTATATTTACAATATATTGAAGAACATTATTCATGTACATAACCTTTTATAAAACTCATATTTAATTATTCTCTATATGTGTATTTAACATCTATTATCTATTTATGATATTGTATGTGAGTAATCTTGATCGTTTTGAACTAGTTTCATAATAGTGATGTTGTACATAATTTGTATAAAAAATTAAATCATAAAAATATCATAAAAGTTATTGGAATTTATTTGTTATAATAATTTATAATGTTATAATTCCATTATACGTATTTGAGTTATGATACATAAATTTGAAATCAGATATGAACATTGTTCAATGATTTTTCATAAACAGAAATTAATATCAATGATAATGAGTTTAAATTTGTTTTCCATTAAATAATAAAACATAAATAATTATTATATTATTTAAATCATATATTTCCTGAAATTAATTCCTTATAGTCACCCATTATATGAATTTATAAAATTGTTCAAGTAGGTGGTTAAACAAATCCATAAAAGAACATACTATAATTAGTGGATTATTATGTAGTGATTTAGTTGTATTATCATTGTACCTAAAGAATAATGGAGTTATTTTGTGTTTATTATTGTGATATGAAATAATTAAAAATATTTAATAGAATATTATGACCAATACGATGCTATTTTAAATAAGGATAAAACAATTTTTTAACTTTGAACACTCTATTTGATGTTTGGATTTACCACATTTTTCTATTGCTCATATTGTTTTATAGGTTTTCAAATTGTATATTAATAAAATTTATAATTTGATAAAAATAATAATTTTCCATTCAAAAAATTCTTAAGACCATCCATTCGTTTAAGTGATGAAAATAAATATAAATATCAATCATTCCATATTAGTGATAGTCCACACATTTTCATGGGTCATAATATATTTTTCAATAGAATAAGAGAGATATATAATATAATTTAATACTTAATAATATAAAATTTGTTATAAATATTATAATTCTCTAGTAAATTCAATATGATGAGTTTCTATTTATGGTGGCTAAATAAACTAAAACATAAGGCTTCATGGAAGCGGTAATTCATGGACATTCATAAATATTGTTTTTTATTTTTAAGGGAAAAAGGGAAAAGTGGTTAATATTTATTAACATAGTATAATATATTAATTATAAAATAAATAATTATTTAATTATAATGTTAAAAAACTATTTTAAAAAGTAATTTAGAAAAAGAGGAAATTTGGAAAAGTAGTACTCACATCAAGGATATAGGCGTTCCCATAGAGAAGTTCTTGGAAAGGGAGGGATTAGGCTAATATATGGTTACCATAAGCTCAATAGAGTGAATGTTTATTATATGGTAAGGAATAAGGGTATATTTAAAATAAAAAATTATATTTTTAGTATAATTTAATTTCTGGTGATATTCCACTATTAAATTTGCTGAGAATGGAATTTTGAAAAATATTCGAACTTAATTTAAAGAGAGAACATGTTTCACATGTCATACGGCTCAAAAAATTAAGAAATAATTGAGTAGGGGGGTATGAGAAAACGTTTTTAACCTATCAACAAATAAATTAAATACATGTTTTTAAATTGTGTTAATCTCTTTACACCTTTATTTATTACTTTTACAGTTTTAAATTTTACCATGATAACCGGTTTTTACAAATAAAAATATTTTTTTATGGAAAATATTTTCAATATTATTAAATAATTTGAATGTAATGACTATAAATATGAAATCTAAATTATCTTATCAAATTTAAATTAGTGTGAAAAATAAATTTTAATATTAGTGCATGGAATGCATAAAAACCAGATTTTAGGAATAGTGTATATTTCAAAATAAAGATTATATGTGGGGTAAACTTATCAATTTATTTTCTTTTAATTATAAAACAATTATTGGAAAAAATAAATTTTTTGCATTTCTCATTTCATGCCAAATCCGAGTTTTACAAAAATTATATTTAATTAAAATAAAAAGACCAAAATTGTTTTTAATAGAAAATATTACTTAAATTAATAATTTGTTAAACATATGTTTTATAAATTTATAATGGAATTTATTTATTATTTTCATTATTAAGTATGTAAATATTTAATCAATTAAAATGATTTATAAACAAATAAGTATTTATTATATAGTGTTTAATTCATTAAAGTAACGTTTTGGGTAGCAATTGTATTTTTCAATATTCAAATAAATATTAATTATTTCAGAAAATTTTCATACATTCATATTTTGTTGATATTGACATGATAAATATAAAAAAAAATTTATTTTATAATTTTAAATTTATAAAATTTTTTAATTTATCTTTTAAATAAATACATAAAATTATAATGAAATTTTTTTTGGAAATAACATTTCAAAAATATTTAATATTCATTTTCTTACTTCTTATCAATTAATAATAAAATTTGTATTGATATATTATTCATATCGATAACATATTTTATCCCTTATATATTTAATTTAATAATAAAAACCCTTAAAAAAATTATTGAAAGGATATATTTTAAAGTATAAATAGGTCTAATTAGTTATTTAGATACACTAATTCAATTTTTCAAATTCTTAAAGTTGATAAAAATATTATATTTTTATTTCTAAAAATTATTTCAAAATTTGGTTACATCTATTTCTACAAACCAATTCTATGGATATATATTATAAGTTATATTATCTTTTGATAATTATATGTGTTAGTTTTTATGTGTTTAGAAATCCCATGAACACATTATTGTTTAAAGGTAAATATAATTCTAGTTATTGGGGTGTTATAAATTATGTTATACAAGCTCATGTGTCATGTTCCATGTGTTATCTTGGATTATATCCCTAATGTTATGTTAATTTTTGTTGATTGTTCTATCATACAAAGATGCTTCTCTTTTGCACACTTTGGATCATCATTTGTTGTCCCTTATGATTAACCTTACTGATTATCTGATCATAACCCTTTATTATGTTTTATTCCAAAGTTCAATAAGATTAATATAACTTATGATATGTCAAGAAATTTGTTTAGTTCGATTTTATTGTTTATAAATCTTAAATTTATTTCAGAAATATGTTTCTTATACAGTTGATCCTAAAAAATCCTTAAACCAATATTCTTGGGATTTTATGTTTATTTCCGAGACGAAATGATTATGTTATGGAATCAATTTAAAATAAAGACAAGTTAAATCTTGGTTAACCTCCCTTTATATCCACTCCAATGTTAAGAGAATGGTTTTTTAGAATCAGAGCTAGGAATACGAGTTTGGGGGTGCCCCAATAGGTTTTAGTGAAGGGTTTAGTTAATTTTGTAGATTAATTTAGTTCATTATTGGTATTATTATAATATAACTATAGTGTAAACCCTTGGGATAATTAAAATTGATAAGACAAAGTATATGAAAACAACCTTATGTTTTTGTAAAGTATTGATTATGTGGTTCTACAAGAAATTATATACCCATTTGGATATTGGGAAGTGGTACCCTCTTTTCCAAGGGCAATCACCATAAAAAAGGATGGTTGAGAATTAACTCAATCTTGACTACACTGAATAATTGGGGAGACAAAGATGATATACTTGGTAAAAAAATCCATGTGGATATTCCTTGGTGTCATATTCACTTTTCAAATCATTATGAAAGATTAATTATTTTAATGAATTAGGTTAAGGAATATTAGGGAACCCAATATAAATGAAGATATATTGAATCAAGAGTTGTTTTGGATGAATAGAAAGATAATGTAATAATTTCAAAGTGAATTAAATTTCTATTTTGAGTATCCATCATATTATAATTCCCCCATGAAATTAATATTGACTACAAATGAATGAAAATTTTGGTTTTATAAATGGATGCATCAAGGGGATGAAAGATAATAATAGTCATGATGGAAAATATATTTTTAGTCATAATGAGAATCTAAGAGGGGTAAAAGAATATGTTAATTTTTTTTATTATCAACCAATTATCTTGATGTATTATAAAAAACATTAGTATTTCAATACATCTGAACATAAATATGAAAAGAAGGATATAGTTTATGGTTCTAAGCAGATTGAGTGATCCCATTCGGTAGTTTCCTACAAAAAGTTTTTCATAATAATTGATAATTTTGAGATGTATCTAATAAAGAAAGTGATGGAATATAAAATTAAACCAATGATTTATTAATAGAGTCATTGTAAATGGGAAAATAATATATTTTCATATAAAATTAATAATTAATTCATTAAAATTAAATTGATATTTTTTGGATTTATTTCATCATTGGTTTCTCAGTTTACCACTTCTTCATGTAACATCATTGTAGCAAGAGAATTTGAATACATAATTTATCAAATTATGATCCAAATATGTTCAAAAAACATCTAATCAACATCGTTTAATCCTTTAAGAGACAACAAAATATTCTAATGCTTTCATCAATCTTTCTTGACAAAAAAATTATCCTTCAAGGTGAGAAGAATTCACTATAGTTCACTCTAGTATTGGAAGGATAACAATAGAAGATTGATCTTAACTCTTGAGAGATTTATAGTAGAGTATCTTTCTAGGGTGTGGTAGGTTTCTCTATAATTCATTAAAATATCATACTAAAATAGTATGAATAAGTCTATAAATAATATTATTTGGTTGAAGTGAAGACAAGGTTATAAAATAATTATTACACATGAGACCTTTTTATTTTTCTTAACCCCATATGTAACCCCTCTTCTATCTATATAAACATTATTATTTATTGAAATGAATAAAACCATCAGATTAATTTAATATTATTTATTGAATATATTTTTTCAATGTCTATTCCAATAATATTTAATATACATTATTTTTCACTCTACCATTAAAATCAGTTCACCATTCCTCCAAAATATATAGGTACCATTGAATATTGATTATTTATTTAATAAATGAATACTAATTAATTCTTAATATCTTAAGAAAATAAATATTTTATTTATATAAATTGGGAATAAATATATATTATATATTCATATAACGGTATAAATAAACATTTTTACCTTAAAAATAAACCAAAGTAAAAAATATTGTATATATTAATGTAATTAGTAATTATGTTTTGAAATAAATACTTATTTAATATTAAAATCTTTTAATATTCTCTTGAAAAAATGGTTAAAAAATTTATATGATCATCGTGAAAATGAATAATTATTAAACCATATATCTGAATAATATTTAATCATGATATTAAAATTATATGGAATTTAACCGAGGTTATGAATACACTATCTATATGGCCCACTAATCTCATTTCTTAGTGGGACTTGGTAGATATAGGAAATATCAAAGGTTAGCATTTAAAAACATGAAAATGGATTAGTAAAATAATATGTAAAATGAATAAATTAAAATAACCACATATGAATTCATACTATGTACTATTATTTCTTTATCACGATATCAATAATCTAGCAGGTTATATGTCTGTCTCATCAATGTATGTGCTCAATGTCTCTTTCTTTTATGTTTCAAAAGTGAGATATATAATAGAAATCCATGGTCATAGAATTAATCGGTCTATTTAATTTCTATCAAAGGGAATGAGATATCAAGTTACACTAAATTGGGATAATAAAATCTTTCCTCATCGTATTCAATAGTTCTATATTACCCATGACACACCCAATGTATCCTATGCCCCAAAAAATATATTTCATCATTGTTTTCATAAATACAAAAATGTACATGAAAACTAATATGTATTAATAATAATATTAATGTTTAATGATCATTACACATGTATCAAGATGAAAATATTCAATAAAACACATAAAATTTTACTTTCTTACAGATGATTCATGTTCTCATAATATCCTACGACAAAAATTACCAAGGGCATACATCATTAGATGGTGTCTTAAAGTCCTATTAATCTTCACCCGTAATAACATGTTTTATTTTCATTATATAAAATGATATCTTTTTCTATAGAAAATTTATTTAAGAATAATATCACCATAATTATAGGTTTATATCATAACAAAGAAGTGTTGTGACCATTTAGTGTAACAAGTACTCTAAGAAAATTATCACATCAATGTCACATAGGA
Source organism: Viscum album (assembly GCA_963277665.1). Taxonomy (NCBI): domain Eukaryota; kingdom Viridiplantae; phylum Streptophyta; class Magnoliopsida; order Santalales; family Viscaceae; genus Viscum; species Viscum album. The sequence continues at coordinate 1,418,786,764 of OY728153.1, read as the reverse complement.
TAATTATTATTTTGTGACAAATAATTAATTAATATTAAATAATATGAATATTTAGGTGATTTTATGTTCAAATTTGATAGTTATAAGGAACCAAGTCCAACATAATCCCACTTTTACCAGATCCAACTGATAACACTAAATCAATTAGTCTCAAAATTTAATCATTCTTCTAGTAATGTATAATAATAGATGTTGATACCCCTACACAACCTATGAGTGAAATGCTTACTAAAACTTCATCTATCTAAGAAAATATATTATTAGATGATAATAATTAGTATATACACCTTTTATAATATAAACTATGAAATCTTGGTTAATACCGTTGTTAAAAGTTGTTATATTTGGATTTAAGTTTACTCTATGGGTTCAAATTCTAAAATACAGAACATGTTGTTGATTAATTTGTTTCTTCAGCCATATCAGAAAAGAAAACTTACTCAATCAAATATAGAAATTGAAACTACTGAAAATTTTATAATTTATCCTTATATATAAATTTAGATTTACTAAAATACTAGAATAAACCAATTTGTTTAAATTTTTCTATATCACCTAAAAACTGGTATTCTCACTAATCTAATTTATAGGAACTTGTTTTTTTTCTTTATAATCACCACCAGATAGTTACTATTAACAAAATTCACATTTTTCATGGTCTTCATTGATATCCACATTCATTTCTTTATGGATAACAAAGATCACACTGGTGTATATATCATGGTATGTGAGAAATATTTTCAAATTACTTCTTGGAATATATAGTCTATACGTCATAAGAATTCCTTGAAATAATGGAAGAAATTAAGGTGTATAGTTCCATGTTGTATTTTTAGTACCATGTAATCTATTTATATTTAATTGGATTAAGAATCCCATTGATCTATAATCATAAAGCTTGTTCTTTAGAACATGGTGTTCTTCTTAAGTCATCTATTTAAAATTAATATTCTATGGTCATTTATACCTATTCTGATCCATAAATGGAATCTTTGAATATTTCAATTGTTTTATTTGGGTTACATCACCAATATCCCTGGTGATTTCATATAGATATGTACCAAAAAATTACCTCAAAAGTAGGTGGTGTTGACATTTGATTCCTAGTATGATGATCATAGTATCTATGGAATGTATAATTAAATTGGATTTTTGAATGATGATTTGATATAGCCTTTCTAGATTTATTGACACTTTGGTTGTACCATCCATGTGTTCTTTCTATTAGATAACCATTAACTCCATTACATCAACCAATAATATTGATTTTTTTGTCCCTGTAATCAAATTTTAATTTTTAATAACTTTTCAATTATAACTACTTACAATTTTATAGTTTTTTTAGAATATATTATTTTTTAAATTATAATTTATCACTCACCATGGTGAATATAAAACTAACACTATAGTTTTAACCATCATATACAGTATATTCCATTGGAATAATTTCTCCAACAAACCCTTGAAGAGTTTATTGTTCTTATGAAAACTTGTTAATCAAGATCTAAGTCTTAAATAATGTCTTTATTTGTCCTACTATATGAAACAATATTTAATTCCGTCATAGAAATGAAGGTGTTATCATTAACACATTTTCCTATCTTGGGGATATAAATATCGTTAGTGGATATAGGATAGTTAGTTTAGATACACATTAAAATTTATTTATGATGCACATTTGAATATTTCACAATCATTAAAAATGTATCACATCAAAACCTCTTGATATTTCAAGTAATAGAGTCTATTAATATCATAACTTATCTGATATGCATTATTCATTTTTGCTTGCATATGATTTATTTTTTTACTTATTTTCGAAAAAAATATAGCAAGAAACCATGAAATATTTCAATATGTATCTGAAACCCCTCATTGATCTTTAATTATACCTAAGGTGTGAATAATGTTATGTGAGTTTAGGATGATCCTTAATCTATGATAACTGATCAATTTATTCTTAGATAAAAAGTACCCTGACATGATAGCATGGAGGATCTTATATCTGTTACAATTTACTTTCATTACAACATTCAATATTCCAAAAAATCATTAAGGATTATCATGGAGTACATGAATTTATCTCTAACTACACCAGGGAATAATTCATGGCATAAAGCTAAACATACTCTAGAATCATTACAGTATAACATTGTTTTAAAATAATTCTTCATCGAAAACATTATAAGTTCATACGCTTAAGGTTTTTTTCCAAATCGTCCAACCTTTATACTAGGTATATTTATCTCAAAATAGGGTTTTTCATATATAATAATTAACTTTCCATAATTAGGATTTAACTTTATAATTATATTCCCCATTTACTATTGATGATAAATATCTTCGATTTATGATTTATTGAACTACTAAGTGAATTTTACCATAAAAACATTTATTTCATAAGAAATAGTGCAAGTAGAATCTATCTAATGGAACACTGTGATTAATGCATGGGTAATAGAAATAAAAGATCAATTATAATATATCCACTGTGAAATTAGAATTCATTTATTTCTTATCTGTTGACATATAAATAATATTTTTATCAACGACTAGAATTAACCACCTTTAATTTGAAGTTATGTGTTTCTCCCTACTGATACTGGAATCAACCATTCTTAACCATTGGTAAAACACATCTTACATATTGTAATTATTCTTTGTGTTTTTGATTACTAAAATATGAATCAGACTTCTTTAGCCACTGGAAGAACACACCTAACATCTATGGTTATTTTATTAATATATAAATGTATTAAATACATAATAATTGTGATAGATATATTTCATATTTTGATGAATATGATTTGATGTATATGAATTTTAGTACTGTTTCATTTTAATTAATATTTTGATCCACATGGGAAGAAAATAGCCTCTGATTCACCTCACTACTTATAGATCATTTGTATCATTTGAAAGATGATACAAAGGAATTGTTTACTACAAAATATTCATCATATTGTCAACCATTACTTTCTTTTGTGTTCACTGTAAGGGTTTTGGAACTGAGTCCCCCCAAACTCTTATAATGTTAGAAATGTTTTGTTAAATGGTTATCAACATATTAATCCATTATATTTATCACATAATTCTATATGAATAAGAAAATCCAAGACATTGAAGATGATTGTATGAGTTTAATATATAATTACTTATCCATTTTTAATTCCACACATTTCTAAATAATCAATGCACTTCAGTACTCTGAGAAAGATATCTATTTCTAACTTATTCATTACAATTTACATTAGTATAATTTACTGAGAATATCGTTCATCACAAAGACTCTATTTATCCTTATGAATATATATGATATGAGATATCATGGAATAGATATTTTTGTAATTTTGTTTTATTTTCAGTTCTTTGACAATAACTCAGATCCTACTGTAATTGGCAATTGAAATATCCCCATTAATATCCTTATTTATTTCACTTTCTTGGTTAGGTTACTTGGAATATGTAGTTAATACTCGTACATAATAAAACTTTTCCTATAATATATCTGTATGTAAAATAATTCTACCACCCTTACAAATTTTTACCAATTATGACTTGGTATGTGTACTATAAATTTATAGTGTTACTATGATTTCCCTTGTTACTTATATACATTAATTAGAATAATAATTAATTTTTTATCTTGATTACCAAAAATTTGACATAATAAATTAAATTTATTATTTTCCCAATATTTTATTGAAATGAAATGTCACATACCATTGGTTTTTTAAAATACAATCACATAGATATTCTTATATTAAGGATCCATATTCCACTTTTCGTTACCAATATGAAGATATATCAAGCTATTTAGAGGAATTAGGTAGGAATTGCTTTCCAATAGTATTAAATCACATTTCTTTGATCTATTGATTGAAATCCCCATCCCTAAAATCGAAGATGAGGATTTCCTCAATACATTTACTATTAAATTTACTATATCCAATAGAGGTGATCGACCCATCATTCATAGTAGGTTAAGTAGACCCAATGCTCTAGTTAAAATTCCCCACTAATTGATAGCTTTTCAATGGAGGTTGGTCAAGAATAATGAAGCATTGTTCAATTTTAATGAATGTAAGGAATTGATATACTAACTTAACATATATTAATTGTTATAATTTTATCATTTTGTATAATTTCATCATTTTAAATTATTGCATCCTTTTTAATATTAATTTGATTTAACATAGGTTTTTGATGATGTTTTGATAAAATTATGCATAATTTAATTTATTCATATTTATCTTGCATGATTTTTAATAATTTTTTTAAAGGTGTGAATGTACAATAAAAATTAATAACTAACTATAAAATTGAGAAAAATAAATAAATAATGTAGTTTGACTATGAGATTAACTAATATATAATTTATCTAGTGAATGATAAACAACCTCTGACACTAGGGGAAAAACCCTTGAACAAACATTAGTTTATGATGAAACATTATAATTATACTTATATATCTCTACTAGATTATTATTAACTAGACTCCAAACACAAACTGCCTCCACTCGTCCCAGAGTTTCAACCATTAATGAAATGAATACATGAGAACACATTCCCTTTCAAAATGAAATGAGAGGAATGATACACATAACATTATCAAATTTAATAAATTATTTATGAATCAATAAAAAAATTGAAAATATCATACATAGGTTTGGTCTACACTCATGATTAGGGAAAACATGCAACAAATATACATTCTGAATATTGCTAACAATAATTATTTAATTCTATAAATTAAGATAAAACATGTTAAATTAATATAATTAATTATCTATATAGCTAATTATTTTGATTTATAAAAATACCTTCTATAATTTCTGGAGTATTTCATTATCCATAATATTAATAAAATTAATTTTTTTTAAAAATTAGTATACTGTGAAAGTGTACTTAGAGGAAATGAGATGTACCCATTCGCACTACCTACCATAGTCCTGGAACATTGTATTGACATGGAATATGGCATAAATAATGAAGAATATAATTATAAGGAAATCTCACCCAAATAAATGAGAAATGAAATATATTCAATTTAAATGGAATTTATTGGAATATATTTACATAGAACATTATACATGTTAAGATCATATGAAACATGGTGTTTGGATTTTAATAACTAAATTAATTATTATGCTATATAATTAATAATACTATTATATGGCTTTTACTATTAAATAACTTACAAATGGAACACATGTAAATATGTTTAATTACATAATTATTTTTTTCTCTCCATTAAATCAATTAGATTTTGTATAGAAGAGTAAAAATTCTGTAAAAGGTATTTATACATTGTGATATCTTCTACCCATGTTCACAACACATGCTTGGGGATTTGGTATGTTTTTTCCATAGACATATACATGGAACACATCATATAAACCTGCTAACTACCGCACAGTCTTGATGTGGAATGTCTGTTTGGTCCCTATTTTGTGTAATAAATACATGAAGTTAATTGGAAATTTTGATTTCTGTAAGAAAACACATTGAAAATTTGTTATTTACATTAGTTACATGACCTGTAGTTCTGAAAACCATTGGCCAATGTTTCCCAGTCAATTGGGGTTGATTAATAAATTTTCTCTATTTGTGTTTATTTCATGATTAAAAACATTTGTTGTGATTCTTCCTTATGTAATTTACATCAAAATAGTACATGTACTGATATGATACACCTCATGTACTATTGTGTAATCTATCCAGTTACCCTGGCACCTCTTAATGAGATATTTAGATGTTTATCTTTTGTTTTATTAATAGGTATATTCATATTTTTGATAAATGAATTTTTGTAAAATATATCTCAATGGTTAGATTAAAAGAATGAATAATATAGAAATGAAACTAATAAAATATTTATATAATAAATAAATGAAAAATAGATAATTATACATTAATTATGTGACCGATCTGATATCACTTAAAGGTCATGGGTATAGCAGAAGTACCTATTAGTTAGTTTCCAAATCATATTATATTGTAATCATTTATAATTATGATATATAAATGATGAATAATGTCAAGAACAGTGAAATTAAATCAACTATTAATTAACAGAAACACTAGAACCAAGAAGAGGGGATATTTTTTTATAAAATTTATAATTAATTTATTATAATTAAAGAAATATGTTTCATTGATATTTTTTTGTAGATCAACTATTTGACCACTTGTTGGTGTGAAATAATTTTAGATATAGGATAAAATGATATAATCCTTCTAGAGGTGATCCATACATGATCTGTAAACATCTTATTGTTACTTTAAAATTCTCATGATGCAAGCATAGATGAAGTCAATCTCATATCGATCATTCTTGATGAAAATATAAACCTTCAAGGTGATAAAAAATCACTCTAGTTCTCTGTAGTTTTTATGGGATGGTGTATGAAGATAGCTTGTTATTCAATAGAATTTTCTAAGAGAGTATCTCTCTAGGATTTGTGGGGTTCTTCTAGAAATTTTTATGTCTTATTGAAAGAATTTCAATCCTAGGGTTACTTATAATATCATTTGGTTTAAATAGTTAGAGGGTTATAAAGTTACAATTAAACATGGTCCCTTATTATTTATTTAATCCCTTGTTTTGTCCCAAGGTATAAATAATAAAAATATTATTATTATTATTTATTAACACCTTCAAAACTAGTAGGTCAATTAAATGTTCTGAACAAATTGTTTCAATATTTATTCAATTAATATTTAATATGCATTATTTCTCACCAGATAATGAAAATAGGCCCTCCATTCATCCATATTATTTACCAAACCTTTAATATTTTCTATTTATCAAATAAATAAATACTACTTCATAATTCATAGATAAATAGAATAAATAATAAATTAAAAAAAATTGAATAAATTTCTATTAGATATTCATATAACCAAATAAATAAATTTTTATTTCTTTTAGTATGAACTAGAATAAGTAAATATTATATATATTCAAATAATTAATAATTATTTTGCGAGATGCATATTTATTTAATATTCAACTCACATAATATTATCTCAAATAACTAGTGACTATATTTAGAAGATCAACTTAAACATGAATAATTAATAAACCACATATGAAAATAATATTTTTTCAACTTGGTAAATTCATATAGAATTTTACTGAAGATCATATTATACTTAGTGTGTGGCCCTCTAGACTCTGTTCTAAGTAGAATTAAGAAGAACCACCTAATATCCAAGGTTATAATCCTATAATTCACCATAACACCTATTGAGAAATAAGTTAAATTCCACTATGAAAATAACCACATAAAAAACAGTGTAATATAATCCCTTTATCATGAAATATCTAAGTAAGAACCTTGTGAGACACTATCACCAACAAATGTGCTCAATGTTTCTTTCTTTGACTTTAGGAAAATGAACTTTCCAATATAATTAAATCTACATTGACTTAGTAATTCTATTTAATTTCTATAATGTGGTATGCAATATCAAATTCCAAAAAAATAGAAAGGGAAAATACTTTCATATATTATTCATAAATTATGTAGTAGCAGCGACACACCAACCAATATTACCTAACAAAGAACATATGTTATCTGGTGTTTTATCTATATATAAAGTATATGAAAACTAATTAAAATTAATAATAATTCTTAATCCTAAGGGTAATGACACATTCTGTAGAATGGAACATCCAATGACACAAATAAATATTGATTTACTATTGGGGAGTCATGTTCTCATAATCTAGTACTCTAAATATTACGATGGGTGTACATAATGAGATAGTCTCAAAAAGTCATTTGAATCTGTACTGTAATATCCTATATCATTTCCATTCCATCAAATGATATCTTTCGATTATAGAACATATATTTATGAATATTATCATTTCATATATAGGTTCCCATTATAGTGGGGAACACCTATGAAATTTTAGTTTGAAATTTATTGTAACAAATTTTTCACATCAATTTAACAAAGAATAACAATAATCAGGTCACAAGTAATTAAAATATTTTCAATACTATTAATAATTCAATTATATTATATTGAAAGTAGTTGGTACTATGGGACCAAATATTACTATACTTGATATTATACTTGGAGAGAAACATGATGAAGTAAGGAATATTCAACTTCCTACATGTCAAAAATGCGGGATGAAAAAACCATGTGAATGTATGAAAGGATTAAGAATTTTTTTTGTGTTAAAGGATTTTACATTAAGATGATGATTTTAAAATAGAGATACAGATGTAAAAAAATGAAATAGAAGGTATTCAACTCCAATCCAATAATATATCCACACTTCAAAACATTGAATATAAGGAGTTTATCCATTATACAAGTTGTTTCTCAAATCCAAAGTCTAAATAGGATTATTATTATGAAAAACCTCCTAAACTAAAGGAAAATGTTGATGGAAAAATAATGAAAATCCTAAAATGGATCATGATAAATGAATAACACTTATCCCCTAATAAATATATTTTATAAATTATTGGATTATAATATTGGGTATCTAAGTTATTTACTAAGAGCATCAAATCCCAACCCTGATGATTTGATTATCTATGAAAAATTATTCTATTATTGTATCCCAAGGTTATGTTTATGGTAACAAGCCACGTAAAAATCTTTTTATCATTATTTAGATTAATCTAATGTGAATTTGTAAATGGATCACTACCATGTACTTAGATTAAGAATTATTTTATTCATGGATATCACATTTCATATCAACCTATGGTAGTCTATCATAGTAAGGATGAGTATGGTCAACCTTTAGAATAATATTGTATATGGAATGTCATGATACTAAACAACTATAGAAACCTTTCTTAAATGGATTGTGAAAATCATAGTGATAGAGATAAGCCCATTATATGGAAAAAGATACATTTCCAAAGTTTTTATGGTCAATACCTCTCAAGAAATTTTATATTGAGTTCTGTTAATATTTTATATACCCATAAAAAATTTCATAAGAATATGATAATTGAAATTCCAAGGATTCAAGTTATTTTAGGGGGAGAAATTAAATTCACAACATGTTTCCATATATCTTTCCTTTAATTGAATCTAATATGTTCCATAATATGCTCCACATGAAACACTAAATTAAAATGTGATATAACATATTAGATTATTATTATCAATTTTTTTTATGAATTATAAAAACTATATTAAATAATAAGTTATTAAGTAATTAAAAATTCGTACATTTTGAGGACATTCATTTAATATGTTATAATATTTAATATCACTTTTTATTCTCAAATAAGAGGCTAAAGTGTTAATAAATCATACAAACTATTTTTAAATGAATATTATGATAATATATAATCTTTTAATGATGTAATATATAAAAAATTTTGAAATAGAAATTATTTTGAAATAGTATTGAGATCTTATAATGTTTAAAAATGTTGTTTTTTCAATAAAAATAGTTTTCCTTCATATTTTAAATTTTCATTTAAAAGATAAATTTATAAATTTTATAATTTCAATTTTATAAAATAAAAATTTTTCTTATTTAAAAAATTAATATTAGTAGAAGTTTATTTTTTTATATTTTGAGAAGTAATTTAATTTTACTCACATGCACCTAATATATATATATTATTTTTGTAAAATTTGGTTTTGGATTTATTTGGAAGACACATAAATTTTATTTGCCTTATAACAAACCAGTTTATATCATGAGGATAAAATACATTGGTAATTTTATCACACACATAAATTTAATGCTTAAATACACATTTTTTAAAATAGTTTTTTAAACATTCCATGTTATAATGTTAAGAATAATTTTTATTAAATATATATATTATATTTGAGAAAATAGATTTTTTATTTAAAATATTGACACCTAAATTATTTAATATGGTTCAAGAAATAGCTGTGAATTAAATAGGTTGAAATCAGTTACCCTGATAAAACCATAAATGGTAAAAGTGAAAATTCTAAGAGTAATGGATTTAAATACATGTTTCAATGATTTTTGAAAATAAATGGTTGAGGTATTATAAACCTCATCTTATTCACCATTCCATTATATTTCATTTTTGAGTCTTTGTGACATGTGGATCATGTTCTACCTATATATTAAAATAAAATATTTACAAAAACACCATTGTCACCACTTTTAAAAGGACAATGTTACCGTACCTTCAAGACAAATCCAAAAACAATTTCGTCTGAAACAATGCCATTGTTACTTGACCTAGAATCTTATTTTTATACCCTTATCCATTATTAAAAAAATATTGTCTAATCCCTATATTTATAATAGTTACCCTTTTAGAAATCTTATGTCCTCAATGTGAGTACTATTTTCACCTGAATTCTTATCTTTTCTTTGTTAAATTCCCAAATATTATTTTTTCACTCCTATATAAAGAAGTTATTATATTTGGTGTACTAAATGTGTTTATTATAATTTAATAAATAATGAATTAGAATAATTATGATACATAAGAGGGGGTGGGGTGTGAATTGTTTAATTTTGGAAACACTTATTAATTTTAAATAATGACCCCTTGAGATTAGAAGTGATACTATTATCTATATTGAAATATTATATGAAGTGGAAAATAAAATAATATGAAATAGAGGATTTTTATTGTTTTTTTAGACTCAAGGATTCTCTAGTGAACTCCACCAACACTCTCTCCCTAATTTTGGTGGGTTTCACTAGAATATCACTTTCTTTGGGTTCTAGAAAATTGAAATAAATAAAGTGAAACATATTTTAATTTTATACATGGAGTTAAATCATAAAAATCATAATTTCTTGAATCTCTCCACAGACAAGTGTTTAGAAATAATAGAAATTTATTTGGATGGAGAAATTATCTTTATTTTTATTGAGATGTAGATGATATGACTTTAAGATTAAAATATATTAAGTAGCATAAATTATGATCATTAAAAAACTATCCTCATGAGTAATATCCAATTTTTTGTAGAATATTTTTAGATAAAGAATAATTAGATAATAATGTAATATTCATAGTAGAAGTATATATACACAGAAACATCTATTTCATGTAATTTCCTATTGTATAGTCCTAAAAAGATTCAAAAAATTACAATAAATGTAACATAGATAAGAAGTAGCAGTTGTTGTATAATGGATGATCTCATATATAAAAAAATATCTGATAATGTTTCTGAGAAATATTTTTTGTATTTTTCTATCTATATTTTTAGTGAAAATATATATTTTTTAAATGTTAAAAACATAGTAGATATACCCACTTTTTAACAAAATATAAGTAAAATTTTATTCAAGTCAAAAAGATCGAAAAAGTATCTAGATAAATTGGGATTTCTAAACATATGACATTTATGAAATTTGAATTTATTAATCCTTGGAAAGAAATAACTTCCCATATAATTCAGAAAATAATATTCATATAATTATGATATTCTACAACGACATTTTAATTTCTTTAACGAGAGATTAAATCTATTGAAATTAATGAGTTTTTTTTTAAAAAAATTAAAATTAAATTCTCACATAAGATCAATACAATGTGGGGTCATTTAGAATGAGTTTCAATTCGAAACAATGGTTGATAGAACGAAGTTGAGACAAAAGATAGATCTCCATAGCATGGAGTATGATATCAGCATTAATTTTATTTTGTTAGGTACATAACAAATGATCACAACACAATCACAAGCTTCGTTATAAAAAATTTGGTTACTAATCATAATGAACAACACAAACATGAGGGTTAAAATGTGGGGATATATATTATTTTTTGGAAACAACATCACTTTTTGAACAATGATTCTAGAATTTTTAAAAAATTCTTTGATATCAATGTTAGGATACAAAAACACATTCTGAGTAATGATTTCATACATATTTATAACAAGGAGAATAATATATAGAATAAGCTTTCATAAAAATATTATGATTGAATAAAAGTCCTCTATAATTCCAATAAATATTAAATAAATAGTAAATTTATTATAAACATAGAAAACACTTAGAAAAATGCTATTAGAAAAACATAGGGGGTATTTATGAGATTTAGTATTATTGAACTTTTTTTACATCAATATCAAAATACCAAAAAATATCCCCTTTTTATTATTATGATACCCATAGAATTTAAAGAACTATAAAACTAAAAGGTTCATTACTGTAAAAAATATAAACAAATTTTGACATCTTCATAGATAATATTGGTATAATTGATTTATAATATTTCTATTTATCCATATTTCTCACCCTTTATTCAGGATCCAAAAAATGTATAATGTTTCAATAAAAACATTTATCTTTTCACACAACTTTATGTGATGTTATTTATTCTAAAAATATGAAAATTCTATAGAAAAAGTGGATAAAAACATAAAAGTATAGTAAACATAAAGAATATATAAAAAAGTAAATTAACATAAATTTCATGAAAAATATTTTATAACAAATTTAATATTATCGTAGGATAAACAAAGGATAAGGGGGAGGATGAGAGGAAGGACTAAAAACATATCGAGATTCCTCAGAAGAAGATTAAGAAGTTATGGAATCTCCAACTTTAGGTATTTAATTTTATGGTTTAATAGTGAAAGCCACTCTGTCAATAGATTACTCAAGTCATGAATCACAATAAACACTTTAAATATATTTACATTTATAGAACATTGAAAAATATTAAAATTTTGAACACATTTCTTTATCATTTTTCCAAACCAGTTGAGAAAAACTCTAATTCTTAGTTCAACAGAGGATACCATTCCAATGTAATCATTTTTTTGTGATATAGTTTTTAGTGGAATATTAGTACATTATAGACTATGTATCTACTTATACATATTTGAAATATCAATAAACAACATGTATATCCTTAATTATATATCTATATATCATATTCCACTAGAAGTTTATGTTCTCCGCTATCCTAAACAAGAGACACTCATAGCCAAAAAACTATGTGTCTATAAACATCATTAGATCAATGAAATTAGATTTTGAAACTATATCCCCTTTTAACATTCAATAATTTTCATTAAAATCTCTTCTAATAGAATAAAAAATTTTCATATAAATTAAAATATTTTTTAAACATAGATTTCAAGCCACAATAGAACAAAATTTATTTTAGAAATAGATTCATCATTAAGTATTATGTTGATTTTTTTAAACATTCAACCTATTATTGTGGTTTGATAAATTTATATTTTGACACATTAAACTTATAATATATATCTGCCAAATTTTTTGAGTATAATCCTAAAAACTAGATTCATCTTTTTTATTTAAAGGAATCCTCTTGAATCCTCTTGGATGGTTTTCCAATATCAACCACCTAATGTGACCATACTTTCATTCATTCACCAGTGAAAGATGAAAACACTCCAATAACATATATTATCTAATAATTTTCTTAGCTAAAACATTCCATTGAATTCTAAATAGAGGAAATTGATTAATCCTTGATTAAGTTAGTAGAGGCAACTACATGTGTACTTACATTCTCAATAAGATGATCTATCTATATTCTTTGACACTACAGAGAATGAGAAACTTCTATAATTGGTTGTTCCTTATGTGGAAAAACTTTCTTATCACGTTATTCAACTGCTAGAAGTGACCAAACAATTTACCTAACCTCATAATCAACAAATTTCTCAATAGTTGTAAGTCCCTATATTCTATGGGGTCTCCAAAAAACAAAATAACACTATTCGACATAGAATAAGGTTATTGATAAACACTTGGAAAATGATGAACTCCCACAATTATAGTATGAATTATCTCTACTAGAAAATGGATCCATATAATTTTTTCATTGATACTTACTAAACCAGTAGTGGAGGTCTCAAAATCTGCAGCCCCAACTCTAGTAACTCATGGCTTATTAGCATCTCCTTCTACCCTATTCTAACTGACTACCTTCACACCATGACTTGAAGAACCAAAAGGTTGTAAACTCTTATGAACCATCTCATAAAGATCAGTAGATGGTTCATATAATTCTTCCCCAAATGACATGATCTTATCCCTTGATACATTCAATAAGATACCACTTTTCCTTAGGGTTCCACTAGAAATCAAATTTTTGTGATGACATGTTAAACTTATCATGTTGTGATTAATCATCCTTATCTTATAAAGAAAAAGATTACCAACCTACTATAAGTAAAAAAAATGATATAATTTCATCCATTTGAATTTAGCGGGTTATATGCCTTCACTTGTACCAAATCATGTGGAACTTGATATCACTCATTTTGAGAAACAAGATATACAAGTCATGAAAAATAATTTTCTTTGTCTCTGTAATCTTTGGAATGATTTCAGTCTAAATGAACTTGGACATTACCTTATAGTCTGCTTTTAAATCCTTCACCATTATCTTCATAATTTGAGATGTTTTGAAATTAAAGGGCTTGATATTTTAAGACTAGTGAACTCCATCACCAATATTTTGGAGGCTAAAATTAATTTTTTTTCTTGAGGTCATTAAAAAAGCTATTCCACATTGACTATAGATACCAAACACTCCCTATCAATCACCTATGAAGAAGAAATGTCCTTACCATCAACAAATATAAATATAGTGTTATCATAAATCTCCTTTAGACCCAATTAAAATACATATTATGATTTAGCTCCATTGAAAACAAAATATATTTTTTTATATATTAACATCCAATTTAACTTAATATTTATATAAAAAATCTACATATAGTTGAAAAACTATTCCTACAGCATTTTCTAATAAAAAATTGAAGGAATTTTCTATTTTTTCTAATGGGAAATGCCTTAAAATTCCACTTCAGGATTTTTGTCACATTGAGAAGTATATGGTTTATGGTGAAAATATATAGGTTTGGAAAGATCTTAAATTTCGGAGATCTATAAGATGGGGTTTGAAGGTATGAAAAAGTGAAATAGATTAAATCTGATAGTTTTAGGTTAATGTTTGATTTATAAAACAGATAATTCAATGTAATGATTCTATAATTTAAATGTGTAAATATATATTTGTGTATTAAATTATATTTCTAAATAAATAATATAATTAAAAAATCAAATAAACTCGAGAATAAATATATATTTATAAGAAAATAATATAAATTACTAAAATAATTAGGGATTAAAAAATAGTTATTATATGTAATTAAGATTAAACAAACCCATCCCTCATTAATTAAATATAAATTTAAAATGAGAAATGTTTTAGTAAATATTTTATCAGGATAATATCTAGTATTAATAAATTATAATTATATCCTGCTATTTTAGACAAGATCTATTGGAAAATGATACCAATTATAAATACTCTTAGTTTTAGAATGACCTCTAGGATATTTTGAAATATTTATTGCAGTTTAATTATAAAATAAAATTAGAAAATAACCAAAAATAAGTCCCAATTATAGGAGTGCGTGCTTAAAATAAAACACTTATAAACAACAACACCCAAAATAAATATTTTCTTCACCAATAGTTTATGATAAAATTGAATGTTCTATTTTACAATATAATAAAATTAGGTACTTTCACAAAATATAGTAGGTTTTTATATGATTTTTCTCTCTAATCCAATTCCACCAAAATCATCAATTGATTATGAAATTAGATCAAAACCATATGTTTTTTTGATAATTAATGTATTGATAAATTATTCCTTTTAAATATCTAAAAATCCTTTTAACAAAAATTAATCGATAATCATTTAGGATTGACTAAAATAATACACATAAACAAAAAAAATGTTATATCTGGTCTACTACAACTAAGATACAACAAAATATCTATCATAACTCTATATAATATATTGTTAATTGGTCTAACCACCTCCTTTAAACAAAATTTTATATCAGAATTCATAGTATATGTATATTATTTAATATTTTCATCGATTTTAATATATATATATATATATATTTACTTTGATTGAATACTTTTCTAAAATTTATTTAAAAAATTATATATCTTGTAATTATATTTAATTCTCCCATTATAGTCATTTTATACTATTTTTTCATATGTTTTGAAAATTTATTATGAATGTTTTGATTAGTAGAACCAAAATATGACACCCCCTTTTTAAATTATAACTAAAAAAATTGAGAAAAATTATTTTCTTAAATAGAGTAGATCAACCAAACCTAAAAAAATCTATTTTCTAAAATAAAATAACATAGAATCTTTTATCGATCTTTTGGTTGTTTTTACAGACAAGGGGATGCCATTAAAATGATTTGTTGTTTTAATGGAAATATATTGGTCCGAATTCTTTTCTTTGGTAACATTATGGTGTGAACATAATGTGGAAGATTGCTTCTTAAGGAGTTTGGTGTGTGAAACATTATGAGAGTTGGAGTAATTGTTTTATTAAAAATATAAGAGTTTTTTGTGTGTTTTAAGTATTATAAAATTTGATAGCTACATTATTATTTGTGTGTTACCATTAGTGGTGTGTTATATGAAAATATATTTATGTTTCATGGTGAAATTTATTGAGCTCAAAAGGGGAAGCCCGGGTACCTAGGTGGGGTGGATTTGTACTAGTACGGCTAGTGGACCAGATGGGTTTTGTCCCTGTTTCACGTAGAATTTGGATAACAAAAACTCTAACTAAACTATGTGGATGATGATTGCGGAACACTAGGTTATGGGTATGTTCCCTACTTGTGGCTCGTGCACGAGAACTCATTTTTATATGGCTACATTACACAGATGTACGAGGAACATAGGGCCTAAGACAACCTAGTGCCTAAGGTTGTTCCCGACTTTGTTGATCATTAGATTTGTGGTATTTACCCATATACTAGGGTGTGTTTGGAAGTAAAATATAGTAGCTAACATATTTATTTTAATGTGTTAACATTCTGAAATTCTTCGATTGAAAACTATTTTCAATTGAAAGTTTCATTTCTTGGAATTTTAAAACTCTTTCACCGTGTGTATTAAAATTGCTTGTTTTGTTAACATTGTATTGAATGATCATTAGAATCATATAGAGGTATCCAATTGGGCTTCGGATCACAACCTACTTACACCCCTTGGGGGTAAGTAGATCTTCTTATGCTTGACTCAGGTAAAGAAAAGGCTATGGGTGATGGCAGTTCAGGGTGTTATTCCCCATAGCTGGGGCAGAGTTGTGGAGACGGCTTGCGGGTGATGACCCCCTTGTCGTGTGGAGTCCCTGGGGATGTCTTTCTCTTTTCATTATTTGTATTTGGACCACTTTTAGTTTCTTTAAACAAATTTATTCAGATCTGGTTTTGTTAAGAATTGTTTATCATGAAAATTTCTGATTCTAATTATTGATTGTTTTTATGTTTTATGCTTTCATACTTTGGTAAATCATTCCAAAACCAGTTTTTTTGATACCTGGACACTTGTGCCAGCCCTTGGGGAGAGGGAATTCCATCTAGGCCTTGCCATGGGCCGGGTTTGGTGCCGTTAATGGTGGCGACCAGATCCGGTTCGTGACGAAATGGTATCAGAGGAGGTTACAGTTTTTGAGTTATATTACTATTTTGGGATGAGTCGGGATAGAAAAAAGCTAGGAATGTCAAGGCTCGAGGTTTTGGTTGTGATTATGGTTCCTGGACCGCACCTCTCATGGAAGACCTTGAGTCACCAGGGGATGTTGGAATTTACGGATTGACTTCACTTCCATGTGAGATGGATGGGTTGCAGACCACATGTGGACATCCGGCGGATGTAGAGTAGTTGTCTCTTTTATTAATAGAATATTTTATTTATTTATAATTGATGTACTTGAGAAAAATTTTGAGAATTGTAGTATTGACTATTGTTTTGTGACTATTTCATTTTGTAGCAACATGCCTCCCTGGAATGCTCCCACGCGCCCACAGGAGGAAGCTGGAAAGAGTTCTCCCACACTAATTGATCAGAGCCTCATGAAGGCTGTGGATTGGGCAATCAAATATTTGCGATAGGGACCATATCCTACTCCTATTCTTGTTAGGGTAGAAGAGACATGTCCTAGAAATGATAAAGCATAAGAGTTTATAAAAAACAAGCCTCCTACCTTCCGAGGTAGCTCAGAACCCCAGGGATCAGAAGAATGGATCAAGAAGATCGAGCGTATGTTGGAGTTCCTAGAAAAACACAAGGATCTTAGGGTGAAGTGTGCATCCTTTATATTAGAGGGTCCCAGCCGTAAGTGGTGGGAGTTAGTGCTTCAGGCTGGGAAGAATGAGAAGATGCGCTGGGGAGATTTCAAGGCTGTCTGCAATGAATAGTACTGCCCTGAGGTGTTGGCTTATGCTAGGTCTAGAGAGTTCATGGAACGTGTTCAGGGGAATCTATATGTGATGGAGTATTCCAACCTTTTCACTGAGTTGGTTTGGTATGCTCCAGAAATTTTCTCTAATGAACAAGCGAAGGCCCAGAGTTTTGAGAAAGGCTTTCGACCAAAGTTATACTCCCAGGTGTTCTTGTTTAATATGAGGACCTATGCTGAGGTCGTTGATCCGGAGTGCATGGTGGAGATTGATACAAAAGCAAGGGATGGTTTCTATGGTTTAGTATCAGCATTGGGAAGTGGTATCTCCTCAGATAAGAAAAAGAAGCGGGATGATCTTGTGAAGAAAGGAGGTGGCAGTTCAGGCCACTCTTCCAAAGAGTTTTGTTCTACGTCTTCTGATGCACGATCGGTCATGTTCCACCAGTGTTGGAATCCTGGGAACATCCGACTAGCATGTACAATTCCTTTAAATCCATGTTACCAGTGTGGAGGTATGGGGAATTTGTAGCGTTTCTGTGGCGTGGCACGTCCACTTCCGAGTGGGGCTAGGTCAATGGCTTCAAGTGGAGTGCCCGCACAGTCTGAGCCATCGAGGACTTGGGGATCTTGATTTGGAAGCTGTGGTGGTAGGGATGGGTCTTCTTCTGGGTTGAGCCAGTTCAGGGAACAACAACAGACTATCGGTCATCCTCAGGCAGATACTGGACATCTCCATGTAGTGGATCAGGCACCAGTAGGATCAGAGGCGGGACCGTTAACAGTTCGAGGTACCGTTCTAATCGCATCTTATATAGCTAAAACTCTTTTTGATAATGGTTCCTCTATTACATTAATTTCTGCCCATTTTGTGGACATTATGAATTTTCCAACTGATATGATGTCTTTCGCGATGGAGTTTGTGACATCGATGGGAAAGAAGATGGAGCATGGTCTCAGGTGCCCGTCGTGTTCTCTTTATGTGTCAGGGGTCGAGATGAAGTGGGACCTCTTGGTATTAGATATGGGCATTTTTTATTTCATACTCCAGATGTATTGGATAGTACACTTCATGGAACACATCGATTTCTAGAGACAGTGTGTGAGTTTCACAACACCTGATGGGAGTCGTCAGGTTTTTCATGGAAAACGGGATCCTCGGTCAGGTCGTGCAGGGCCTCCACTCTTAGAGATGGGAAGTGTTATCTCCCTTTTAACTTCACTCATGCTAGAGGATTGTTTGTCCCCTGAAGGTCCACTACCTCATGTAGTGAATGAGTTTCCAGAGGTATTCCCCGATGTTTTTTGTGGTTTTCTCCCTTAGTAGGATGTGGAGTTTTCGATTGATCTGGCACTGGGAACACAACCAATATCTCTTCCCTCTTATCGCATGGACCCCACCGAGCTGAGGGAATGAATGATACATCCAGATGACTTATAATTCAAAGGATTCATTTCCCTGAGAGTCTCACCTGGGGCCGCTCCTGTGTTGTTCACGAAAAAGGTTGATGGATCCCTCTGGTTGTGCATTGACTACCAGAAGCTGAATATGGTAACAATTAAGAATAAGTACTCTTTGAGAAGAATAGATGATTTTTTCGATCAGTTGAAGGGGGAAAATTGGTTATCAAAGATATAACTAAGTTTGGGGTATCATCAACTTCGGGTGAAAGGGTCAGATATCCCAAAGACAGCCTTTCGAAGCAGGTATGACCACTTTGAGTATTTGGTCATGCCCTTCGGATTGACCAATTCTCTAGAGGTCTTTATGGAACTCATGAACATGGTGTTTCATCAGTATCTTGATTATTTTTTTGTGGTATTCATGGATGAATTTCTGGTATACTCTAGCTCTGAGGAGGAACACAAACATCACTTAAGGATCATTTTGGGTACATTACGGGATAACCGCCTCATTACAATGTTGTCAAAGTGCATTTTCTGGATAAGGGAGGTGAGATTTCTGGGGCATGTGATCTCAGAGAACAGAGTTTCAGTGGACCCCGAGAAAATTAGTGCAGTCATGTAGTGGGACCAACTCAAGAATGTGTTCGAGATTAGGGGTTTTCATGGCTTGGATGGTTATTATAAGCGATTCTTTCGGGATTTCTCTCAGATTGCTTCACCGATGACTTCCCTCCCACGGAAAGTGGTGATGTTTGTATGGGGTCTAGAATGCCAGGTGTCATTTGAGGAACTGAAGAGGCGGTTGAATACCTCCCCCGTGCTGATTTTTCTAGAGGCTGGAAAGGGATATGTGGTCTATTGTGATTCTTCATGTATGGGTATTGGGTTTGTGCTTATGTAGGATGATCACGTGGTCACGTATGTCTCTCACCAACTTTGAAAACACAAAAAGAACTACCCGACCCATGAATTGGAGTTGGAAGAGGTGATGCATGCTTTGAAGACATGACATCACTACCTCTTTGGGGAGATGTTTGTGTTATACTCTGATCACAAAATCTTGGCTTATATAGTCTCGCAAAAGGACCTCAACTTGAGGCAGTGTCACTGGATAGAGTAATTGCATGGGTTTAACTTTGACATTGTCTATACCCCAGGAAAGGGAAATTTAGTGGCTGAAACCTTGAGCACAAGGGTTCTAGTATAGTCTTTGAGGATGTTCAGTGATGAGTGTGCATTGATGGGGCTCTTTTCTCAGTTTCATGTAGAGACCAGGGAACACAGTAGAGGGGAATTCTTGGTGAGTGTCCAGTTGACTCCTCTATTGGAGTTGATTCAGCGGGAACAGCCCAGTTATGAGCTTTTTCAGTGGTCAAAGCAGTTTCTTCATGGTGGGGAGACATCCTCTGATTGGTCATCATCTCCTGGGGGAATCATGTGCTTCAAGGGCCTTTTAGTTGTGTCGTTATCTCTACGGAAGGTGGTGATGCATGATAGCCACTAATCTCAGTGGGTTGTCCATCCGGGTGCCACTAAAATGTATTATTATGTCTTTCGGTAGTTTTGGTGGTCTGGTAATAGACAAGATATAGAAGAATTTGTTTCGAGGTACTACACATTCCAGCAGGTGAAAGCAGAGCACCAAAGGCCTTCCGGTTTGCTCCAACCACTACCCATTCCTACCTGGAAGTTGGACTAGGTCACCATGGACTTCATTTTGGGCTTACCTCGTACACCTCGGGGTAATAATTCCATTTTGGTGGTGATTGATCATTTGACCAAATCAGCCGACTTCATTCCGATATAAGATACAACTAAAGTGGATGAGTTTGGCCATTTGTATCTTCGGGAAGTTGTGAGACTCCATGGTGTACCATCAGCAGTTTCCTCAGATAGAGACCCCAACTTCACTTCTCGATTTTGGGAAGGCCTTCAGAAGACCTTGGGGTCTCAAATTAAGTTGAGCACGACATACAACCCTCAGAAGGATGGTCAGACAGAGCGGGCGAATCAGATTTTGGAGGACATGCTTCGTGCATGTTTCCTAGACTTTGGAGGTTTTTGGGATATCCATTTGGGATTGGTTGAGTTTTCATATAATAATAGTTACCAATCCTTGATTTGAATGGCCCCTTTTGAGGTGCTCTATGGTCGGCCATGTTGGTCCCCCCTATGTTGGGCTAAGGTAGGAGAGACTTTACTTTTGGGGCCTAGCATTGTGCAGGAGACTTCTGAGAAGGTGAAGTTGATCAGGTAGTGCTTATTGATATCTCAGAGTCATCATAAATATTATACTGACCAGAGGCATCGAGACGTAGAGTTTTCTGCGGGTGATAGGGTATTCTCGAAAGTGGCCCCTCATCTAGGCCATCATCGATTGGGGGAGCAAGGTAAGCTGATACCACAGTATTTCGAGCCCTTTGATATCACTAAGCATATTTTCAATGTTGAATATAGGTTGGCCTTACATTCTTAGTAGACATCCATCCATGATGTCTTCCATGTCTCTCAGTTGACGAAATACAACCTGGATCTGTCCCATGTGTTGAGTTGGGAGGAACTGGAGATAGAGCTTGACTTTTCTGTTGTTCAGAGGCCGGTGAAAGTAGTGGACTCTCAAGAGAAGATACATTGAAGGAATTATATTCCATTATTCTGGGTTCTATGGAAGCATGAGAATGATACAATGAGACGTGGGAGCGAAAGTCATGGGTCGAGGTAGAGTACCCATTCTTGTTTTCTAATCAAGCTTCATATTGACTTTATGGGGATGAAAGTACTTCATGGTGGAGATAATTGTCACATACATGAAATATTTTAATGTATTGTTTCATTTAATTTACATCCTTTATTTTTTGGGGTTTTCCATGCATTTTTGAAGGAAATGGTGGGTTTCCAAAATTTGGGCCAACCCGATAGCCCATTTCCAGTTTTGAAAGTATATATTGTTTCCTTAATAACTACTTAGTTTTTAAACCTTTTTCACCCATTAAACATCCAAAATGACCTTAATTTATCTTTCAAAACTACCAATGAAATTTGGGCCCCTTAAAAATTCATTAGAATCTTGGATTTGGGTGATCAAATTAGGTATTGCGCCAACCTGAAAGCTCATTTCCAGTTTTAAATTTTATTTTAAGTCTTTCATAAAATATTCATTTTTTATCCTTTTTTGTTGATTCCACCTCTAACATGATCCCACTATAATTGTAAGAACCCCCAAATTCATTTCCCCCTCTTTGAAGATCGCATCAGTTGGTAATTTTGGCCAAACGTCTTTGGTTGCTAAAATCATCCAGATTTCTCAAGTAAGTGACTATCCTTCTAAGTTCCTTCCTTTTCCTTAATCATTCTCTTTTTTTATTGAATAACCAAATGTGAAGAAGCTATGTCTCCGTACCTAGGGTTTAATTTTGAGTTTCTTGGTCAAATACTCTGGTTTTTGGTTTGATCTCACTCCCTTGTGGTGCGGTGGTGGTGCGGTTGATGTTCTGCACTAGGATTAGCAGTTCATGACTCTTTTGGTAGGTGATTCGATGTTTATGAAATCTTTGAGTCTTATCATGATGTATTTATCATAATTTAATGTTTATATCATTTTATTATTGCTTAAAAAATTAGTTTTATTGGTGTTTGTTTTGAAAATGAATGTAAAAATGCAAATTTCATGTGAAATTTTTGGGGGGGGGGGGTGGTCATGGGAATGTTTTATTGGTTTATTTGGGAATCCACTATTAATACTTAATGTATTTTATTGAACTATAATAGGGCTTCCAATAATGTTTTTAATTTTATCCCATTTGTTTGTTTCTGGGAAAATGGTTTTTAATTGTGTTTGTGGAACATGTGAACTTTAAGTCCTATGTTTGTGTGAAAATGGAGGTTTTTCAAAGTTATCATTTCTTGGTTCACAAGTGGCTTCCCAAAAAATTATTTGTTGTTTTGATAAAAATTTATTGGTATGAATTCTCTATTTTGGAAACTTTATGATGTGCACATAGTGTGCAAATTTGGTTCTTAAGGAGTTTGGTGTGTGAAACATTACGAGATTTGGAGTAATTTTTTTATTAAAAATCTAAGGGTTTTGTTGTGTGTTTTAAGTGGTATAAAATGTGTTAGATAATATATTATTTGTTTGTGACCAGTAGTGGTGTGTTATATGAAAATATATTTATGTTTCATTGTGTAATTGATTGATCACAATAGGGGAAGCCTGGGTACCTAGGTGGGGAGGATTTGTACTAGTACGACTAGTGGATCAGATGGGGTTTGTCCCTATTTCACTTAGCATTTGGATAAAGACAACTCTAACTAAACTATGTGGATGATTATTGGGGACCATTATGTTATGAGTATGTTCCCTACTAATGGATCATCCACATGAACATATTTTTCTAGGGATACTTTACACTGAGGTACGAGGTACTTAGGGCCTGAGACAACCTAGTGCCTAGGGGAGTTCCCAATTTTGTTGCTCATTGGTCTTATGGTATTTACCCATGAAATAGGGTGTATTTGGAAGTTCACTACAGTAGATAATATTTTTATTTTATTTAGTTAACATTATGAAATTATCGGATTGAAAACTATTTTATATTGAATGTTGCATTTCATGGAATTTTAAAACTGTTTCACCTTGTGTATTAAAATTGCATGTTTAGTTCACATTGTATTGCATGCTCTTTGGAATCATCTGGTTTTATCCTATTGGGATTATTATCACACCCTAGTTACACCCCTTGGTTTTAATTAGAGCTTATTATGATTGACTCAGGTAAATGGAAGTCTAAGGGTGATGGTAGTTCAGGGTGTTAGTCCCCATCGCCTGGGCGGAGTTGTGGAGAAGGCTTGCAGGTGATGACCCCCTTTCCATGTGGAGTCCATGGGGATGTCTTTTTGTTTTCATTATTTGTATCTGGACCACTTTTAGTGTCTTTAAACAAATTTATTCATATCTGGTTTTGTTAAGAATTGTTTAGCATGAAAATTTCGGATTCTAATTATTCATTGTTTTTTATGTTTTATGCTTTCATACTCGAGTAAATCGTTCCAAAACCAGATTTGTTTGATACCCGGGAACTTATTCCATCCCGTGGGGATAGGGAACAACCATCGAAACTTTCCATGGGCTGATTTTAGTGCTTTTAATGGTGGTGACGAGATCCGATTCGTGACAGAAATGTTATATTAATAACTACTAAAAAAATATGTATCAATACTAAACTCATTTTATATAATTATAACCATTTATTTAATTGTTTTATTTCTTTCTCAATTATTTCCTTTTTATGATGTTATTCGAGAATAAAAAGTATTATTAGTACCAGTATTTGAGAATTAATATTAAATTATGTCTTGTAAAATTCCCCCCAGGATTGATTCTAAATGAAACTATTTTAAAATCTATTTAATTTTAAAAAAATTGTAAAAATTTATAAAAAAATAAAAAAATATTTGTTTTTATGTTATTCTATATAAATCATCAAAAAAAGAAAATATATTCCATCTAATATTAATACTATATAAGTTACAAAAAAATCACAAGGATATTTTATTCTGGATTATATGTAAAAATATAACAATTTATTTGAAAAATGAAATATTCTACTTTTCTATTTGAAAAGAATCACAAAATCATTTCTCATCAAACTTAGGACAATGTAGAAAAGAAACTATATTGTTCATAAACAATTTTGATTGGAAAATTATATAACAACAAACAAGACATCATTATTATATCCAAGATTCATTTATTTTAGTATTTAAATAGTATAAATTTTGTTTACATAAGGAACTAATATTTAATATATAAATATTTTTAATTTTAGGTGCTCTAAACATAAGTAGTTTATCTCTAAACATAGAACATGTATTATTAGAGAAATTAATAATAAAACCATTATTACCATGTTGATAAATACTTATTATATTTTTCCATAACCATGGAACATAGAGATCCTTATTGATGAGGATATATTTTAGATCTCGAAATTACTAAAATCTATTTATTTTACCTTGAGAATTGTAGTAAAAGGTAACCGAACCTCCAATAAAATTAAATGGTTCATTGTTGTTTGAAAATTATCCACTCATGTTCCATGAATTACCACTAACCATATACCATATAATTTATTTATTTTTTATTTTTACCTAAAATTACATCCCAAAATATGTTTTTACTTCCAAAATTAGTTTTGGTCTTACAGTGCTTGTAAGCAAGGATCTAAGAAAGCGGTTCTAGTTTATTTTTTACAGAAACTCCATAATTAACATTAGATATGTTTCTAAAAATATAATATTTATTTAAAAAACTAATATATAGACTCATTAAGACCTATATTTTTGAATAATTACATTTAATGCATAATAAAATAAAGTAATATTGTACATGATGTTATTTTTTGAACTTAGAACAAAATAATTTATATAAAATGTTATTTTATCACCATTAAAATTAGTTCTATATCATTCTTTATTACTCAGAACAATTCATTTTTGGTGTTTTTTAGGAATAATATCATTCTTACAATAAATATAATTTTTAATTTCCATCATATATTTTTTCCATTTAATTAATATTAAATTCAAAATCAGAAGTAGAAGTGTAATAAAGTTTTAATTTATCATCTTTGGACATAAATAAAACATTTACAATCTATTTTTATTTCAATTTTTTATTCAAAACATAAATAACTCCTTCAATACTTAGATACACCCTAGGTATCCTTCAAGAATTTATTGCCTTTTTAATAATAATAATAATTCATTTAAATATTTTTTCATTTATTATAAATTTTTATTTTATCCATAAGTGATGGGGATTTAAGTTTGATATTCCCTAAATGCTTGAATTACTAACATTAGAAATATTTCTGACCATAATTTCTTCTTTTAAAGTCATTTAATGACTCATCGTAGCCTTTATTTCTTTTATATAACGTGTCAAATCTTAGTTCAAACTATGTAAGTGGTTATCCAAAATTTGAACAACATTAATCAATAGAGAATATTGAATACTCCTTTATCTTAATTTCACTTTTGATAAAAGAGAATTTAATTGTTATATTTTACTTCTGGATAATATTGTGATCCTAATCTTATACTAACATTTAAGTGTTATGCATTGTGATTTTACTGAACAATCCATTTAAATTTTAATTTTTAAATTGTTTGAATTGATTAATATCTGTAGATATTCCATTTCACCTTAAAGGTAAACTATATAATTATTCAATTCTTGATATAGCTCATGTATATGTGTTTGAAGATCAGAAACACCATTAACTATCATGGTTAATATTAAATTAGATCCTTTATAGACAATAATTATTATTTTACAACTTTCATAAGCAATAGAACATTGTGAAAAATGACTAAAATCATTTGGCCTATGTTTAAAAATAATATCATTTCATGCTATGGAATTTTGATCAAATTCAAATTATTTGGTAGAATTCCATTTTTAGTCAATCTTTTGGAATTAAATATGGCTTAACAGCTTTTAAATAAAATTTTACATCAGGATTATTTAGATGCATAACCATTCAAGACATCCAATAACTATAATTTTCACCATTAAATTATAGAGAAATAATCATTATAATAACTTCTACAATATCAGCCATAAATATAGGGATTTGATTGGATTTAAAATCAATATTTTTAGAGCTAAAAGAAAATAATTAAGAGTATATTCCTTTTATTCCAATAAGTGAGTTGGAATAGTGATGAAGACACATGGGGTGAATTGATTCCTTTAAAAAACAACTAATAATTTGAAATCCACCTCCCCATTGAGCCTATAAATGATACTATTATACTTTTTCAAAATAGATTAGGAATAAATATAAAATAATAAGACATAATTAATTTTTATAGATGATTGGGTCAAAAATTATTCCTATCCCACTACACCAACACTTCTTCTAGGAGTTTGGTGATTTTATCTAGTAGATATTTTCTAAGGGATCTCAATAGGTTAGTGAAATAAATATTTACTTATTACATAATATTTTATAGGTCTATAAAGTAGGATAATCCAATGACCTCAAAACACTCCACATATGATTTCTTAGACAGAAAAATTTGGATCTGGCTAGAGAAATTCTCTTTGAAAGTAATACGCTACAGATGATTCAATTTAAAAATGAAAATATCCTTAACAGAATAGGTTTTTAACATTAAATCACTATACTCATAAATAATATCAAATTTTATAAAGAATATTTTTAGATAAATATGTAACTATAAATAATCAAACATTTCTTTTCAAAGGGTATATAAAAACCATTAAATATAACATTTATCTCTCCAATGTGTAGTTTTAAAAATTTTCAACAAACTATAATAGATATACCATAGATGAGATTCTAAGGTTATATCAAAAATGACAATCTATTTTTTAATAAGAGAGATTTAATGAAGTGTTAAAGAACTATATTAAAATTTTGCATTCTTGATCTTCTTAGAAAACATATTTTTTAAAACAAATACTGACATCACTCTAGATATTTCTATTTTACGATTAAATAAGAAACCTGATTGAAAAATATTTATTTAGATAAAAAATTCATTACATAAATCATGATTTCAAAATACATAGTATTTGAAATTTGAATTTAATTTTACATGAAAAAATATAACCTCCGATATAAGTGTGACTAAATTAATCTTTTTATGAATATCATTTGGAATTACTTTTGGTTTTATTTAATTATATATTTAATCTATTGAAACTATCGAAAAAATCTTAGAGAAATTTAGTATTAAAATCCTAAATATGATTTTTTAATGCGGTGTTTCTCAATATAAAGATGACGAAAAAAGTTTGATTGATCGCATATGATTGATACTAAATGTATAGATCCAAAATATGGATTATAATTCAAAATTTTGGTTGGATATGTTAGGAAACAACGTTACTTTCTAAAATGTGATTCTAGTTCTTTTTAAATCATTTTGATAATAACATTAGGATACAATATCCTTATCTAAACAGTGATTCTGTAATTCTTCAAAATATCAAGATTACTTTTTAGAATAATCTTTTATCTAAATATAATGATAATATAAAACACTTCAAGAATTCCATAAAAAGAAAATAACTATTCAATTAAATATAAACTAAAAATACAATCAAATAAATTTATTAACGAAAAAATGAGAATTTTTTATCATAAAAATAAATGAAAAATTGTTACATAAATATTTTTATTCCCAAAAATAACTATTAACAAAAATTTCCCTTCTTCATTATGAAAAATTAAAATGTTATTCAAGCATTTATGCGGGCTTCCACCACCGAGAAATAATATTTCTTTTTTTTCAGCTAGTTTGAATATTAATTATTTAAATATTTTAAAATATTATTAAACAATTTAAATATATATATATAATATCATTAAAATTATTTAATAATGATATTATACTAATATAAATCACTTTTATAACCATACTCGTCCATCAATTATGGTATGTTCATGTTTGGGTTGGTCTAACCACTTACTTGATAAATTCTATACAATAATATAATGGAACACATTAAAACATTATTATTGATAACATATAGTACAAATAATCAAATAATGATTTTATTTAAGATTTGTAATGGTTTAATTAATATTTAACTCATTAATTAAAATTCCAACTTCAATTAGATAAAAATCAAAGAAACTTGGTCATCCAATATTTCATCTTTAAGGATCATAAAAAAACACACATAGAATGTTATTATAAAATTATAATTAATTATAATTAATAAATTATATTATATTTTATGATTTATGAATGATGAAGTTTGGGATAAGGTTTCAGAAAAATAAATTGGTATTACAAAACTAGTTCAAAATGATCATGATTACTCACACCAGATATTTAAAATAAAGAATAACTAACTGTTAAACATGTACATAATAATTATAAAAAATTTATAAAAGGTTTTGTTGGACTCCTCATGTATTAATCATGTTTTAATGATCACAAATCTCAATAATAATTACACATCATGTCTTAATGATTGCAAATACTATTGTTGTTAATTAATCTCACTATTATTTACAAATCTTATACATGATCCACTACTGGAAACCTGAATTTTACCAACGCTTCTATACCAACAGTTTGTAAAAACCATAGGTATAGGTCCTTTTTCCCAACTGTTTGGCCAAACCGTTGGGAAATCCCACTTTTTTTCCACTTTACCCAACATTTTGCCAAAACCGTTGGGAAAGGGTATACCTATCCCAATGGTTTGGCTAAACCATTGGAAAAAGTCCACTTTGTGGACACTTTTCCCAATGGTTTGTCCAAAACCATTGGGATAGGTATACCCTTTCCCAACGGTTTTGGAAAACCGTTGGGAGAAGTCCACTTTGTGGACACCTTTTCCAACGATTTGTCCAAACCGTTGGGAAAGGGTATACCTATCACAACGGTTTTCCAAAACAGTTGGGAAAGGGTATACCTATCCCAATGGTTTTCCAAAACTGTTGGGAAAGGTCCCCTGGAAACCAGGATCAAGAACTATACCAACAGTTGTCAAAACCGTTGGTATAGGTCTTGAGAATTTTTATCACATCTTATTACCGAGAACATTATATAAATCAAAATTTAAAATAATTATAACAATACATATATATATTTATGTAATTATGTTCACAAAAGTCATGTTAGGATAGTGGTTAAGTCGTTCAATGATAAACTAGGTGTCCTGGGATAAAATCCCAGCAAATGTTTTTTTTGATATACATATACCAACGGTTCCATAACCATTGGTATATATTTTCATATTACTTATACCAACGGTTTCCAAAACCGTCGGTATAGACCTATCCCAATGGCTTACTTGGCTACGGGTCTCCAAACCATTGGTATTGGATATACCAACGGTTTGGAGGCCTATACCAACGGTTCCAAACCATTGGTATATGTTAGTTTTCCAGTAGTGATCACAAATCTCACTTATATTATCAAACCTTTTTATTTATGTTTCAAATTATCTTACTTTCTAATGGTTAATCTTAATTAGTATTCTATGTTTTACTGTTCAAGTCTAAATATAGATATTTTCCTAAGTATCAAGACATCGTGATGGACACACCGTGACCCAGACACCGTGAAGGACACACCGTAACCCAGACACCGTGATGGACACATCGTGAACCAGACACCGTGAAGAACACACCGTGACCCAGACACCGTGAAGGACACACCGTGACCCAGACACCGTGAAGGACATACTGTGATCCACATACCGTGATGAACATACCATGAAGGATACACCGCTTACACTACAAACTGTGACACCGTTTCTTAACCTTTTTATCAATATTATTTAATATTTCTAACTTTCATATTTGATTTTTTAATGCAATTAATGTTATTTAGTGATAGTTGTTTCCATGTCAGGAAACCATAACTCATACATATAGAAAGGGATTCATTCCCATTTCCGGTGCTCATGGAATAAAAAGAATTCTCAGCTGTAGTTAAAAATATGAAGTCTCCTTGACATACATTCTAAATCACATGCAAAGTGCTCTGTACTGAACCAAAGAAAAATCCTAAGAACAACTATAAAGAAGACATTGAACAATACTCAAAGAAGTTCCAACACATGCAATCCTAAACTACTGGAGGAACTGAATTCATGATAACATCTTCACTCTTGTAGAATACAAGATGAACAATGACACTCTAGTTTTCAACAGAAAAACCAGAGAAGGACTTAGAAGCATTTATGCTGAATCCAGCGAGTCTAGAGATGCATTGCTAACCAATAGAGCTTTCTAAACTCTTATCTGTTCTCTCTAAGTGATTTTTTTATTTACTTTCAAGCAGTGTGGTGTACTCTGTATATCTTACACACACACACACACTATATCCTACACTGAACAAGAGGATATCAAAATCCTCAGACCAAAACTCTTTAACTATTGTTTACCCAAGAAAACTGTGGAAGAGGTCCTTGTGTGACCTGACATTGTTTTTTTCCCACAAAGAACTGTGGTAGTGGTCCCTGCGTGTCCTGAACAGTTTTCTAAACTGTTGATAACCCCGATCGAGCGTATGGATCGAATTTATATAAATTTGAGAGGACTAAGTCTCAGCTTTAGACTGAACTTATTCTTATATCAGCTGTGTATTTTTAGTATAAGTTTAAAGTATACTACATACATATTTTATATTCTGCAGCTCATACTTTGAAATAGAAAACCATTTTAATGTTACTTTGATAGTTAAAAAGAAATTTTTTACACTTATTGTAAATCTGTAAGTTAGATTCAAAAGTTAGTTTAATCTTGTGGTTAAATTAAATGTGACCTAATTAATCTTTGAGAAGCTAAGTGAACATTTAAAATCTTTATAAATTCACTACAGTTTAACTTGTTTTATAAATTGGGGGATTTTAATAGAAAATATTTTAATAGAAATTTTAATTGGAACTCAACTCACCACCCTCTTGAGTGTCCACTCCGACCAACATTTGGTATCAGAAGTTGTTTTTATTTATACAAGTTTTCAAAACACTCTTTTTTTCAACAGTGATTTTAGTTTTATCTTTAATGATCCTAAATTTCTGTAAGTTCTAAATTTTATCTCTTTAAATATACTTTCTAAAATACAGCTATGGACATTTGACTAGAGGGTGCTGCTACTAACCAACCACCTTTCTTTAATGGTAAAAACTATTCCCAGTGTAAACTTAAAATGAAAAATCATTTGGAAAGCATGGGTTTTGATATCTGGACTACTATAGAATCTCAATATAAAATTCCAGAAACTGAAAGAACAAATTGGGATGAACCTACTAAAGTAGATTACAATAATAACTGTGAAGCTATGAATGCTTTGTATTGTGCATTAGGAGATGAGGAATTTTACAGAATATCTTCTTGAAAAACTACTTAGGAAATATGGGATACTTTGGGTGCTTCTAATGAAGGGACAACCAATGGTAAATAAATGAGATTGAATAAATATACTATTAAATATGATAATTTCAAAATGAATACTGATGAACCTATTTCTGATATGTATCTCAGGTTCAATGAGATAGCCAGTAGAATGATTTCACTTGGTAAAGATGTTCCAGTAAAGGAACAAATTATGAGGATACTGAGATGTCTGCCAGATCGATGGAGAGGCACATCTGTTTCAATCAGAGAATCATGTGACATTGGAGCTCTGCCTGTCAAAGAGCTTATTGGTAAATCAATGATGTATGAGGAAGAACTGAAGGTGAATAAAGAGGAATATGATAAACGAAAAGGGAATTATGTAGCTTTTAAATCTACTACTTTAAGGAGCAAGGACAAAGAAAAAGTTCAAATACAAATTGAAATCACAACCAGTGAAGACTCAGATTCAGACAGTGATGTTGAGATGGCTCAAATAGCCAAAAGATTTAAGAAGTTTTATTGGAAGAAGATAGTCTTCAGAATATAAAATTATAAAGTAAATTATGACAGTAAAGGTCATTGGAAAAAGTAATTGGAGAAAGCTGATAAAAATGATGAAGTTGTCTTCTATGAATGCAAAAGAAAAGGTCATATAAAAATAGATTGTCTAAAAATGAAGTTCAAAAAGAAACATGATTACAAGGACAGTAAGTAAAAGAATGATATGAAGGCTACTTGGAGTGCTTCAGAAGATATCACAAGTGAATATGAAATCTCTGATTCTGAGAAGAATCATGCTAACAAGTGCTTCATGACCAATACATCTGAGGTAACCTTAGATACTCTTGCTTTAAATTCTTATTATTCTAGAACTGAATCTGATTCGGATTCTGAAAACATGACTTGTGAGGAATTATTTGAATACTGTAATATGCTGGAAGAGACATACAATGAAATTAAGGAAAAATACAAATAATTGATGAAACAACATGCTCTCACCACAACTGTTAAAACTGAACTTACTATTGAAAAAGAGAAAAATGCCCAACTGTTAAAGGAAAACACTAAAATGAAAATGTCAAATGAGAAACATAGAAAGGACATTGAGAAATTCACAAATGTAAAAGAAACTATAAATAAAATTCTAGGAAAGAAAGTGGCACCAAAATATGCTACTCGAATAGGTTATCAATCTGGAAAAAGACAGTTTACTAAAACTAAATTAACTCCTAAATCTGGACAAAATTCCGCTAGTTCAAGTTCTGGAAATTCATTTGCATCAACTAGTTACTCACATAGTTATAGATAAAATAGAGTTTATCTTTCAATATATTTTGACTCAAATTATATGAGACCCATAAGACAAATTTGGGTACCAAAATCATTGATTGATAACCTGTCTGGACCCAAGAAGATCTGGGTGCCAAAGTCATTTCCCATCAAAATCAGTTATGTAGGAAACCTGCTTGAAGAGTTCCCATAAGAAGATATGGTACTTGAATAGTGGATATTCAAGGAATATGTATGGAGACTACTCATTCTTTAAAAGTCTAATAATGGTTGATGGAGGCCACGTCACCTTTGGTGATAATTCTAAAGTAATGATCATCAGCCTTGGCCAAATTGGTAACACTAACTCAGTTTTAATTTCTAATGATTTATTTGTTGATGGACTTAAATATAATCAGTTACGTATTTTCCAATTGTGTGATGATGGTTTTAATGTCATGTTTGAAAATTATTATTGTAATTTTTTTAATTCTAAAAATGTTTTAGTATTTTTTGCTTTGAGAAATGATAATATTTATGCTGTTGATCTGAATTCTTTGGCTAAACAAAATATTACTTGTTTAAATTTTTTTTCATAAAGAGACTTCGTTATGGAAAAGGAGATTAGGATGCTGTAATATACACTCACTTAGAAAAATGACTAGGATGAACTTAGTTAGTGACTTACCCAAACTAGTGATTCTAAATAACAAAGTGTGTAATCCCTGTCAAAAGGGAAAACAATACAAAATATCTTTCAAATCAAATAAAGAAGTTTCAACTTCTCAACCTCTCGATTTGGTTCACATGGACTTGTTTGGACCTTCTAGAGTTTCTAGATTAAATGGGAAGAACTATGTCTATGTATTAGAAGATGACTTTTCTAGACATACATGGGTATACTTCTTAGCTCACAAAAGAGAAGCTTTCACTTACTTTATTAAATACTCCAAGTCTATAGAAAACCTTAGTGGAATTAAGATTAAGACCCTGAGAAGTGATCGTGGTCGTGAGTTTGAAAATCAAGAGTTTGAATCTTATTGCTCACACAATGGCTATAGTCACAAATTTTCTTCCCATAGAACACCACTACAGAATGGTGTAGTAGCAAGACGAAATAGAACCCTTCATGAAATTGATAGAACCATGTTTAATGTATATGACCTGCCTATTTATTTTTGGGATGAGGTTGGGAATATAGCTTGTTATATTATTAATAGAGTTTTGATAAGACATGTTCTCAAGAATACCCCATATAAGTTATGGAACAATAAGAAACCCAATGTTAGTTAATTTAGAGTCTTTGGATGCAATGTTTTTATTCTTAATACAAAGGATAATCTTGAAAAGTTTGATTCTAAGAGTGATGAATGAATTTTTCTGGGTTATTATGTAACTAGAAAAGCCAGTAGAGTCTTTAATAAAAGAACCAAATGTGTGGAAGAATCTGTTCACAACAAATTTAATGAAACTGATCCGCATGAGCCCAAGTCATCTCTT
Source organism: Viscum album (assembly GCA_963277665.1). Taxonomy (NCBI): domain Eukaryota; kingdom Viridiplantae; phylum Streptophyta; class Magnoliopsida; order Santalales; family Viscaceae; genus Viscum; species Viscum album. The sequence goes on along the minus strand of OY728153.1, from coordinate 1,418,751,468 downwards.
GAAAATCTTTAAGATGATTTATCTGTTCAGAACCTTAATTAAAAAATCAATGAACCTGCTATAAAGACAACCAGTTCTAGAAATATTTCAGAATCTACTCCTAATGAACCCGAACCTATAGAAGAACCTAAAATTTCTAGTCCTACCTTTACTAGATCAACTAGAATTCTAAAAGAATCATCATTTAGATGATGTTGTTGGTAATCTTGATAGAGGGACATAGACTAGATATTCTCTTAGAAATCAGGTTGAACATCAAGCCTTCTTGTCCCAGCTAGAACCTCTAAACATTGATGATGCTAGTAATGATGAATTTTGGGTAATTTCTATGCAATAAGAACTCAATCATTTTGAAATAAATAATGTTTGGAAAATAGTAGAAATACCTAAGGACACATTCAACATAGGAACTAAATTGGTGTTTAGAAATAAAGTAGATGAATCTAGAAATATAGTTAGAAACATGCATAGATTAACTGCACAAGCCTATAGTCAAGAAGAAGTAATTGACTATAAGGAGACTTTTGATCTAGTAGCCAGATTAGATGCCATTAGGATTTTACATGCTTATGCTGCACATCTAAATTTCAAACTATATCAAATGGATTTCAAGAGTGCATTCTTAAATAGATATTTTGCTGAGGATGTTTATGTTGAACAACCACATGTATTTTCAAACCCACATTTTCCAAATCATATTTTCAAATTATCAAAAACTTTATATGGTTTAAAACAAGCTCCAAGAGCTTTGTCTGATAGATTAAGTACTTTTCTAAGTTCTAAAGGTTTTACAAAAGTTACCGATGATCCTAAACTTTTCATAAAACGAATTTCTAAAGATGTTTTAGTTGTAAAAATTTATGTATATGACATTATTTTTGGATCTTCAAGAAATTCCCTAGGTACTGCTTTTTCTAAAATGATGCAAAATGAATTTGAAATGATTTTAATGGGTGAACTTATATTCCTTCTTGGATTTCAAATCTTTCAAAACAATAATGGAATTATTTTAACTCAAAGTAAATATACTATAGATATTTTAAAACGTTTTGGATTGGATATCACAAAAAGTAGTGACACTCCCATTAGTACCACCTGTATGTTTGATCTTGATGAAGATGGAAAATCTGTTGACCAAAACACTTATAGAAGAATGATTCGAAGTCTACTCTACTAGACTTCTAGTCATCCTGATAATTTTTTAGTGTGTGTATTTGTGCTCGTTTTCAAGGAAACCATGAAGAGTCACATTTAAATGTTGTAAAGAGAATTTTCAAATACTTCAAGAATACTCCCAATTTAAAACTATTCTATCTCAAAGGACAATCATTTGAATTAGTTAGTTATTCTGATGATGATTTTGCTGGATGTAAGTTAGATAGAAAAAGAACATCTAGAACATGTCACTTTTTAGGCAAGTCATTAGTATCATGGTGTAGTAAGAAACAATTCAGGTTGCATTATCTACTGCAAAAGCTGAATACATAGCTGTTGGAAGTTGTTGTGCACAAATTTTGTGGATGAAACACAAATTACTAGACTATGGATATCAATTCAGACATGTCCTAATAAATTGTAATATCACAAGTGCTATTAACATTTCAAAGAATCCGGTTTCACATTCTAGGACAAAACATATTGATGTAAGACATCACTTTTTGAGGGATCATTACCAAAAAGGTGATTTCACTTTAGAATTCATTGGTACTGAATATCAACTTGCTGATATATTCACTAAACCATTAAATTCTGAGAGATTAGACTACATCATACATGATCTTAGTATGATTAATCTTAAATAGATATCTTACCGATCCTAATGTTTAATACTATACTGTATTTTACTTTACAGTTTTATGGTCACTGTTTTTCAATTACTGTTTCATGCTTACGTTCTCACCATTAACACATTGTGTTCACAGTCTGTCACTTAACTGTCTCACTGTGACTGAACAGTTCACTCACTGTCTCACCGTGACTGCACAGAATGGTCACTGTCTCACCATGATGACTGTTTTTCATCGCACCGTAACAACTAATCATTGTCTCACTGTGAAGATTATTTATGCATTTATATTTAACCCGTAACACGATAATTTCTATTTCACCACTATTTGATTTCTTGAGTTTTTTTATGATGTTTGACATTCCCAAATTATAAAACATAAAGGTTTCACTCGATCTATCACCCGATCTCTCACCAGAACTCTCTCTTGATCTCTCTCTCAAACCCTCTTTACCTTGAGAACCTCTTCTTCTCCCTAGTTAGAACCTTCATTGGATGGCAAGGATGAAGTGTCCATCTTCATCTACCCCTGAGAAGCACAATTCCAAGAAGAAGAAGATAGCTCCAAGGATATCACCCGAAGTACCTCTAAATCTGAATCTTGTAAGATGTACTGTAGTACATGAGAAAGATATTTTCCCGGAGTGGCTGCTGTCTAGAAAGTCTTTGGTCCTAAAAATCTTAAGAGAACAAAGATGGTTTGAATGGTTCTATAGAAAAGATAGACCGATTTATCCGAGGATGGTATCTTAGTTTTACCAATTTGTAATGTTTTCTTTTGATGTTGGAGAAAGTTTCATGGTGACTAGCTGGATCAACGGTCAGAAATGTTCTTTCACTTCAAGGCTGTGGGTTGAATGCCTGAGGATTCTTCATGAAAGAATTTGTGATGATTACCAAAGAGACCCTCCTCCGAAAACTGACAACTTTGATATGGAAAATGCCTTGGAAACCTTAACTAGAATTGGAACCAAGAAAAGAGAAATAGATGTAGAGTTTGATGGAGAAACCAGACTACTATTCAAATTTGTTTAGAATTTGATTAGTCCAAGAAAAGGAGAATTTTCTTTGGTGAAGTATCAGGATGTGTTCTTGATTCACCTGTTTAATAATGTCCATAAGATAAATCTTTGCAGGTATGTCATTAACCATATATGTGAGCTGATTAAAGTCACTTTCAAATCCACCTACTTGTTTTACTCAAGGATGATTTCAGCCATGCTAGTTGCAAAAGGAGTTTTTGGACCGAATGAAGAAAGGCTTGAGGATTTTGAGTTCTCATATCCAAGCCTATAATCAGAAGGAAGAAAATTAACTGGAACCCCTAGAAGAAGCAATGGGTTGAGGATAATGTTCAATTGTATAAGAAGTATAATCCTGTTGATTATCCAAGAAGGACAAAGAATGTTACAGATTATGCTTTGAAACCAGATGAAGTGGCTGAATACTCAGATGTTGAAGAAGAAGAGGAACTGGAAGCTGATGTACCACTTAGAGAAGAAGCTGAAATACCTCCAAAGGAAGCAGCTCCTATTGTTGAAATAGAAAGGTCTGTAGATCCTTCAGTTGTTCTTAGTGAGGAATAAACTCCTGCTTCTAGAGAAATTGTTGATCTGGATATCCATTATGAGGATGTAAGAGATTCTGTAGTAACATAATCAGAGCCAAAATCCAAGGAAGAGTCTGCTGGTGTAGAAGAACTCCCTGTTGAAGAGCTAGCCAATCTAGAAGCACTACCGATGGAACCGTCAGTTCCTAAGATAATTCCCTCCGCTGAATAGAGGATGGAACTTTCATTTCAGTTGGCAAGGCAAGAAATCATTGAAGAGATCAGAACTGATCCTGTGGATCCTGATTATGATGTTGAGCCTATAGTCTTTGAAATTGAAGAAAAATTTGAGGGGGAGGAACCTCAAAATCTTGAGACTAATCCACCTGAGTCTGATTAATCTGAACCTAAATCTGAACCTAGTGATGAGTCATACTCTGTGTACACTTGATATGTTTTCACAAGATTTTATGATGTGAATGAGTCACAAAGAGTGAATACAACATAAATGGATCTCTCTTCTGTGTTTCAACTAAAGTCAGTAGCTCACCTAGAACCTGAACCAGAACCAGAGCCCCAACCTGAACCTCAACCAAGATCTCAACCAGAACCTATACCTCTTCTTGCTGCCTTACCTGATCGACAATCTTTTGTAACTAAATATTATCTGAATGTCTTTTGAGAGACTCTTTTAGCTAGAATTGAGAAGATTATATCCTCTCAACCTCATACAGTGACTCAACTAAGTCAAGAAGATGCAACGATTCTGTTGGAAAATATTATTCTACATATTTAACCAAGGATGATTCAAGAAATTAAAGAAGTCAGAGTTGAAAATAAGCTGCCGAGTGATGATGTTGCAAACCTGAAAATTATGGTAGCAGACTTGCCGAATGAGTTGTATTCAAGATCAGAGCCTGATTCTGTTTCCGCCCCTGCACCTATTTCTGCTTCTCATGAACGAAATGTTTCCACCCTTGCTAGAGAGATTGTGTCTCAAGTGCATCCTTATCTGTTATCTTTTGATTAGAATATTGGAACAAGACACACAAAAATGATGGAACACATGAGAGATCTTGTAGAAAATCTGAATAAGCTCAAAGATGAGTACACTGGATGCCTACAAAAAGTTTTGAAACAGCTCAAAGTTCTATTCATAGCTGTAAAAGTTTCTCTTGCTTTTGGTCAACCTTTTTTCCCTCCATAGGATGATTCTCTACTGAGATCCATAATCAATGAAGAACTTTAGAATGACTTCAGTGGATCAGATCTGTCTTCTTTGTAAGAAGTGGTTAAGAATAGTGATCGAGCATTGGAGTTGGTTATAATTCATTCAATGATTTCCAATGATGCTCTACAAGATATGACCAAGAAGATTTATGTCTATCTGAACTAAATTTTCTCTAAAAGTAACATGACTGATCACTTTAGATATCTTGTGGAGAACCTGAAAATCCCTCTAGTGACTCAAGCTTTTAAATCTCATGTTCAAAAGCTAAAAGAGTTAACCAGATTTTTGGACAAATTCTTGGAGAATAAAGAAGATTTCAAGAAGTCTATGCAATATGGTGGAGAAATAATTACTGATTTCATAAATCTTTTAAAGCCGTATCTTCATGTGCAGAGTACTACTATCGTTGCTCCAGCTGCTGCACCCCTCAGACCTGGTCTACTTGCCTTAGCCTCAACTGTCATGTTAGTCCACCATGCCCTATCTCAGATCCGGCCAGTCATTCTTGACCAACCACAGACTAGATCTTCTACAGCTCCTACTTTGGCTCCCTCAATTTTTTAAGGTATACCCTTAACATCTTTGTCTACCACATCTATGCCTTCTTCTACACCAGCATAAACTCCTACTGCTAATAAAGGCAAGTCAAAGGCTGATCCTTGAAGAGTCAAGTGACTAATTTCTTTTTGATGGGGATATTTTTTGTATTTCTACTGTATCATGTATTCTGTACATTTTTAATGAAAAATGGATTATTTCACTCCATTCCTTCTGTTTCAATTTTTGATAATCCCAAAAGGGGGAGAAAGAGTATGTATTAGTATTCGAAAGAGATATGTTACTGTAAAATCTATTATTCTCTAAATCTGTTATTATATATGTTATTTTTTCTAACATTGCATTTCATTTATATTTTACCTATACATGATTTGTTATCATAAAAAAGGGGGAGATTGTTGGACTCCTCATGTATTACTCATGTTTTAATGATCATAAATCTCAATAATAATTATCATTGTTGAACATGGGTAAAATGACACTTTTGATTTAAAGTTTTTTCCTCAATTAATTTCTGCATCCTAAAAAATTTATCATTGTTGAACCTAATTACCAACATCATTAAAAATAGTCTCCACTTAATTTCCATATTTTAATTTCCTGTTAATTTTATTTTTTATATTTGGAACCCCAATTATCTTTTGTCTCATGTGAAATTTATATTTCCATTATACTCTTTCTAATGAAATATTTACTAATCTTTTTATAATGTTCATTTTTAATAAAGGTAATTCAAAATATAAAAAACAGTTTTACAATATTTTAAAGTTAAATGTTCTATCTTCCACTCCCCATTTTATCCCCATATTATTTATGTTATTTCAAAAATATATTATTAAAGATTACTTTTTAAAATTAAAATTTTCAATAAAATTTCACTTCACTTTTTTAAAATTTTTCTGTATTTATCAGAGTTCCTTTATTTAATATTTTTCTTAAATTTTTTAAAATGTGTTGACATCGATGAATGTTTTATGTATTTTTAGGTATTTATTACTGGGGAATAATTCAATGAATCTATTTTTAAAAATAATAATTATTAGTTGTCGAAAATTGGACATTATGAAAATTACTTTTCAAAGTGATCGTAGCGTCATCTTTTACAACAATGTTTAAACCATTTCATTAAGATTTATTTTTTACAATTTCACTAAAATTTCATGTTTATATCTAAATGGATTACTTAATTGAATTTATTTTTAGGAATCAACCTACAAATATTTATAGAAAATACTCTTTTAGGATGACTAATTTATGGGTATCAACCATTTACATTATTTAGGATATGTTTTATAGTACCAGTTTGGAATCTTGAAAAACCCATTTTTCATTCCATGGGTTTTTCATGATGTTATAAATTAAATCCATTTTTCCACATGGGTTTTGATATTATATTGAACGACTGATGTCTTATAGAAGCCATATTTATGTTTTTTTATTAAATGAGGGTTATGCTCAAAATATCCCTATAATGCATTGGGTAAAGTATTATATCTCATTAGATAATAGGAAACATGTTGGGATGAATCATTCCACTATGGATATACATGAGTGAAAATAGTCCACCAAGGTAAGTAGGTGGGTGAATATTGATCCCCCAAGGGAAATTAGCAAGTGAAGCCTGATCCACCAAGGTAGACAAGTGCGTGAAGCCTCATGTACTTGGGAAAATTAGTTATAATTCCTGATCAACTATATAATTATTCCTATGATTTTCTTTAAATTAAATTATTATGTTTTAAAATATATTTATATTATTATGGATCATTTATTATGTTCTATGTTTAATTTATGCATATTTTCCTATTTAAGGTTTATGGATATAGATTATTCTATCATACTTATCTGGTTATCTTCTTCTCACATATGATCATTATTATAAATCTTGTATGATTATATTTATTGAGCATTTGAGATCACCAATTTCTTATATCCCTATTTCCTTGGATAATAATATAATTATAACATGTTAGAAGTCTAGAAGTTGGCCAAGTAAAATTTTATTGTAAATAAAATTTCACTAAAATCATAAAATAAATTTATTATATAGCTAATTCATTAAGATACTATTAATTAATTTCATGAGAATATGTTTTTTATTTGTGAGATGAAATATTTAACATATGAAAATGTTATAAAATAAAGATAAGTTTTTATTATATCATTTCACTTTGTATCAAAGATAGAGTAGAAAGAATGTGTTTTTTTCACTGAACTCAAGAGTGTAGGTTTGTGATGCATTAGAAATCTATAATATAATCACAAGTTTACATATTATTTAAAACAATAAAAATATTATATATGAAAAAATATTTTTGGGAAAAAATATTTTATAAAAAAATGTGTCAAAAATACATTTTCACATTAAAAAAATAGATTTTATATAACATAAACAGTAATAATTATCTATTTCTTGTGACATGTTATAAAATTATAGGTTTTTATATGAATAAAAAAGCTCTATAATATAAAAAAAATGCATTACAATTTCATATTTTCTTATTAAAAAATGGATTTGTATATAATTATACTATTTTTATATTCTTGAAAAAGAAAAATCAATATGCACCATGAGAAAAACCTATAACACATGTGATAATAAGTTTGAATGTATTTATAACATAAAATTAGGTTTATATATGAAAATATATATTTTTATAAGAGAAAATAAAACATAAAGACCTATTATATCCATTTGAGATAATATATATGAAACCTTGTTATTGATATGAAATAAAGAACATGTAAAATTATTATTCAAAAATTTAAAACCATGTTTAACTATGAAAAATAGTTCTAAATAATTTAAAATAAAATTAATATTCCAAAAAAAATTGTATAATGCTTAACACTCATGAGGAAATCTTATATGATTTCATCATAATGGAATTCATCATTCAAATATATACTATGTCATAAATTTGGAAATACTTTTTCATTATGGTCATGAAGAAAAACAATAAAATAGATCATATAATTACATTTCTTTAACATTATTTTTGTTATATAAATTTTGGAAGGGTTGGTGTTAATGATGAACTAATAGTATTGAAGAAGACTGACTGTTGAAGAACAGATACCATTCAAAAACAATTAGTTTGGTATATGTTTAGAGGAATGAGAAATTATATCCAACAATGTTTTTGGGGGATATGATTAATCTAATGTTGTCAATGAAATATTGGGTTAGATTATAGGGTGTAGGTTTAGATATATATAAGGTTAAAAGGGATTTGAGATATTGTATTTGATTATCAAAGTTCATTTTTTTAATTATAGTGAGAATTTAGGGATAGAGAAAAAGGATTTGGATTTATAGAGGATGATATAGGTATATTTGGTGACATTTCCACTTATATATTTTTAAGTGAACATATAAAAGTGGTGTGAAAGATTTGATAATTTCATATTAGATTCAAGGATGGTGTGATGATGGAATGCCAGAAGATGGTGCGGTGTAGGCTTTTAGAGAAGGGGATGAGTTCGTTGTGGGTTATGTTTTGTTTGTTTTTTATTAATATATTAAACATTTTTTTAATTTTGATATACTAAACATTTATTTTAATATTAATTTTAAAATATATTTTTTATATTAAATTTACATTGAATTATTAAAATGTTATTATTAATGTTAATATTTTAATATATCTTGATAAATCTTTAATGGAACAAAATCTTAAAAATATGATATTATTTAGTTTTTATATGAATAATATTAAAATACGAGTTCTTAAAATATGGACTATATTAAAAAATATAATATATAACAAAATTTATAAAAAATACCCATTTTAAAAAATATGGTATATAAATTTTTAAATAATAAAATCATTAATATAATTACAATTAGAATTTAGAAATTGTTTTAATTCAAAAATGTAATATTAATTTTTTTGAAATGTTTTATTTAAATTTTATATTCTTAACTGTGGGAATATATATAAATTAATATTTATATGAAATTTTTTTTTGTATCAATAGAAAATTAAATATTTGTTTGATTCATTTTTTCCATAACATATATCAAATGTTGAACAATTATGTGTTTTTTTACTGTTGACCTAAAATTTATGATTAAATTTATTATACTTTTTATAAACAATTTAAATTGATGGAAATTGAAACAAAGTGTTATTGATTTTTTTGAGTAATTCCATCATAGTGTTTTCTGTAAATGTCAAAAGATGATGAAACATTGGGTAAAAATGTATGAGATATAGAAGATACAATTTCTGGGAAAAAAATTTTTATATTGGGAAATTTAATTGGAAGAATCCACATTATAATTTGGATGAAAAGTTTTGATAAAAATAATGCTCCCCTCTTATCTATAAATTTGTTTCTCTATTTCCATTCAAAATATTTAAGAATATTTATTAGATAAGAGGGGTTTTTATACTATAATGTAATTATACATTTATAATATATGTTATTCTTATATCCCACTCCTTATTTATTTTCTATTTTTACCCTATAGTTTCCTTATCATCTGTAAAGAAATGGAGAACTAAATTCAACTATTGTTTGAAGGTAGGGGAAATGTTTTTTTTTTGTTTTTTAGTGATTCAATAGATATATATTTTTTTTATTATGGGAGATTTAGTAGTGATTTAATCAATTATAGTCATTTTTCTCACTACTATCACTACTTTTGTGTTGATCAGCCTTATTTGTCAATATTCTTCTCCTTTACTATTTAATTCATTCATAGAGTGAAGTTCAACTTGTATAATATTTTCTAGAGAAGAGGAATTATCAATTAATTTTAGAACATTTTTGACCAAAATTTAGAGGACTATATGTCAGGTTATAAATATTTAAATAATCTCGTTTAGTGAGATAGATCATGGTTACTACATTGGTTAGGATAATGAGAATATTTATAGTGAACAGTTATAGCTCCACTAATATCTTCTAAGAACAAAAACACTGTCATTTTCTGTACTTACATACTTCATTATGTTTGAATATTTTTTCATTTCACTTATATATTTATATATAACCTAAATTTTATAAATCCAATTATATTTTTTTTATTTTATAGTATATTTTTAGAAATAAATAGTGATAATAATGAAAATTACATGTTGGTGGCCTACCTAAAAGTTCAACCCTTGGTTGTTCCATTATAGTATGTTCTTATATTGTAATAAAATATTTAGATCATATTCTGAAAAAATACATCCCATAAATATGGGACTATTTTTGGGAAGATAAATCACTCACACAAACTTTTTTTCATAACAAAATAATAAATAAAACATTTTAAAAAAATAAAATGAAACTAATTACATAACTATCTTTTCCTTGGAAACAATGGACTCTTACAATGCTTTTGTATTTATTTTTCATTATGTTGGATGCAATAATAAAAAATAAATAATTATTCATTTGAAATATAATTTTCAAATGATTGAAAACACGATCAAACAACTAAAGATACCTTACCCTTCTATTAAGGAAATCAATGAATATAGGTTGGAACAATACACAAATAAAGATGAAGTAGAAGTGGATATTGTTTCACCAAATTTATATATTGAATGGCTATTTTAGACTGAGAGTGAACTACTTGAAGATATAGTATCTAACATTTCTTATCCATGGTTGAATATGAATCTGAAACATTCTTTACATCTAATACATTTGCGGGTGATCAAGATAAATTTTAATATTATTATTATGACTTTATAGAACTTAAAAATGTAATTGGTTCTCCTATAATTGATAATTATAAATCCTCACATATCTAAATCTCTAATGATATATAATGAATCATGACTATGGTGGTATAATTTTAAGAGAAGATGGAGGATTTCAGCTACCCACTCCTATCAATGACAACCCAACTCCAAGAGGCTCAATGAAAAAAAGATGATTTAAAGGATCATACTATTATAGGAGATAATATTTTATTGAAATTATTTTTTATTTTTATTCATGAAACTGAGTGTAGTATTATCCCATAATTCTTTTATTTTTTTGACTCAAACAACACATGGGTTCCATTGGAGGATGATAATAAATAAGAATATGTACCTACTAGGATCTTGTTTCTTACGGCATTACCTAATGAAATGATGTTTTAAAAAGACCTATGTGAATGGGAATATTTTATTACATATTCTACATTTTTAAATTGAATTCATGATTTATATTTTACTGACTTCTATTTTTTCAAAAAATTTAAATACAAAAAATAGAACAATCCTATAATTAAATTGAATAGTAAGGAACAAAAAAGTAGATGAAAATGAAGAGGACCCATTATTTCCCTTTTCCCCACCTATTAATTTTTAAATCATTTATAATGGGTGGATATTTCATTAATCTATCCATGGGTTACTCCAAAACTTGTGCATGTTAAAGATCACTAGTAGGAAGTGGATGTGGTTGTTCAAATCCGGAAGCAAAACATCCCCCATCGCATTATGGATAACCCACTAAAACTGACCATATAGAGGAAATAAAAAACGAATACCCCTTAGTCTTCTTAACCAATTTATATCCCTTTGATTCATTCCTCTATTAATTTTCTTATTTCAATGAATATATACTGTGTTTTTATTTTCTTAGTTTAGGTTTAATTTGGATGCATTTATTATATTAACTCATGGATTACACTATTATAAATAAACATTGGTTGTGTCTTTATTTATCTTTTAATTTTTTTACCTTTATCTGTAGAAATTATATTTATTCATTCATTTTTATTCTATAATTCTATATGTTTTGTATTTTATTTTTATTTTCAGAGTATTTTAATAAATCCTATATTAAATCACATGATTTATGAAATTCAAACTGTCTTGGTATTTTTAGAATGTTGGTTTATTTGAATATATGAGGATTTATATGTTCTCTGAATTGATATTACTCCCTAATTTCTAATATTTTCAATTTTAAAAATTTTATCATTTAGGAAACTCATGTGAAATTAAATTTTCAAAAAATATTATCTTTCCCAACTTAATAGTTATCTAAATAACATTGAAATATTTTTTTACATTTATATTTTTATTTAGAGTGTAATTTTTGAGATCAATAACTTATGACTTTTTGTCTTCCTTTTTGGTTTCTCAAATCCAATGATAGATGTTATGGGACACTTAGGTAGCTAAGTAGAGGCATGGATGAGTGAAACCACCAATATAGATTTTGCATTAAATAGTGTTAGTGGATCATTGATATCTATGAAACCAAGAATGGATTATATTCTCCATGATAGCTGAGTTCTCTACGGATGGTTTTTAGGGAATGACTATTCTGAGAGGATTACTCTTTTTAGTATTACTATGTGTCGGTCTAATATAGATATTTCAATTTTTATTGAGAATCTATATTTTATTAATGGACATATGATACATGGGGAGGTCATACTAGATTCCAATGTGGGATTTATTGTGTGTTTTCTAGTATTCATAAGGTTAAATATTTATTAGATCATAAAATATTTAAAACAAGGAACTAGTTTATATCACATGTGGACTGTGAATGTCCTATGAGAATGGGGGTAGATCAGTTTGAGTGTTGGTTTTGTGGTTGCATATATTGGTTTCTCAAAAAAAAAATCAGGTACTAGGTTTTAAATATTTATAATATTCTTAAAGACGCCTCTTAATATACATGGATTTTATGTAGTATAGAGATAAGGATGTTAAAATAATATAGGTAGGTTTAGGGATAGTCTTGAAAGCTATTTATCATTTGGAGCCTTGGGTTATCATAGGTAATTTGGATTTGAATTTTGGGTTGGAGTTATTTATTTCTTATTATGGACTATATTTTATATGAAATGATGGATTTCTGGTTCCATTTTGGTGTACAAATGATTTTGGGTGTATTTATAAGCCTTTGTGTTGAAAATTGATAAATATATGGAGCTGTATTATTATCCTGCACAGTTTGGAAAACAATGAGATGTTCACTTGGATGGGTCTATCAACAACATCACATGCTATTAAACTCTTGGTGAAAACTTTTCAAGTTAATATGGCCAAACCATACATGGGTTTTATTTCCTATGTGATTTTTATATCAACTTCAATACTCTCTGAATTAATTTCAATGTTGTTTTTGATTGGGATGAGGTTAAATTGGGTATCTTTGTAGTGGATTGGTATTGTTGGATGATATTATAATTTATGTTTTTTCCATTTATATTTGTATATTTTTGTTCTAAAAACTATTTTTACATGATGAGAAACATTTTATTTTCATGAAAATTCTTATTGGGATATGTATTTAATATCTTTAAAGTGACTAGTTGTAATTTTTTATTTGATTTGTAAGACTTGATTTAAGTTGATAGGTTTATGTTTATTAAATTTCATGGTTTTTAAAATCTTTTCATATGGTTTCTTAGTATGAGGACTTTTGATCAACTTGAATTAATTTTGAAATTTTTTATTTTATTATGTAAATTTTTAATAAAACTGTGTGAAGAAGGGTAAAGTTGATAGAGAATAATTTTTAATGAAAGTGAGTTTTCATATAAATGTTTTGAATTGTGGGAAAACATTATGATTTTTTTGATTTTATGATGCAATATTTTTAAATGAAATTAATCCGTATAATGTTTATGTTGTTAAATAATTCAAAGAAATTGGATGTGTTTTAGACTCATTTGTGAAATGAGTTTCAGATGCCTTTTGAAATTTTGTAATTTATAATCAAAGGCTCTTTTAGAATTTATAATTAGAGGGACGTTTTTATATTTGAAGTTAAATATTTTCAATGGTTGTTAGGATATTTTCAAATAATTTATGTTTTTAATAAATGAATATAATATTTTTTTAAAAAAAATTATTTGGAAGAAAGGGTAGTTTTGAAAATTATTTTTTATATGAATTTCAATGATGGGATTGTGTATTTTAATTTTCCTGTTGGTTTTTATTGTGAATATATATTTTCTGGTAAATCATGGATGGTTCATGCTAAGATTACATTTTAAGAGTTGTTCCTCCTAGAATGATATTAATAGATAATTGAATTAAACCATTTAGGATGATCCATAGGGTGAATCATTTTGGGGCCTCAGTGTGTATTTTCCAGTGTCGACTATGCCCTATATTTTAAGGGAATGGTAGAGCTAGAACCATTATTTAATAGGGAATTATTGAGAAAATGTTCCTTCTTATATAGTGATCAGGGTATTATTATGTAAGTGGATTTCAAATTATTCTTTTACAAATCATATAAGTTGAGTTATCCGGTGAGTTAGAATTTTTAAATTAGTTTTGGGTCATTAAATATTTCGGATAATGTGATCATAGAGTTAGAATGGTTTGAGTATTTTGTGGTGATTTATATTGGATTTTATCCATGTAACCCTTATGATTTTATGGTGTTAAGATGTGGTTTGTTATGTTTGTACTCATTCCTCAATGTTTTTTACCTCTTAATGATATGAAAAAAGATTATGTTGGTTTGGTTTTGAGGGGGTTCACTATGGAAAGACTTGGGTGTATGGTTAGGGTGACTTGAAAAGATGTGATAACAATTGAGGTATTTTTTTTGGTCTTAGTTTGGATTTTACCATGTTTACTATGAAGTGGTGACTTGGGTATGAGGACTCGTTCTCCCTTCTACTCAGTTTGTGACTAAAGGATAATGATGATGCCATTTTTTATATAACAAAATGAGATTTTAAAAGATAAATATAATGTTAGAAATTATATAAGTCCAAAATAACTAACAATAAAATATAATATAACACCCTGATACATTAAGAAATACTTATTTTTAAATAAATTATATTTCATTAATTTTTTCCAATGCATATAACACCAGCTTTATAAAAAGATGATACTCTATTAAAATATTAGTACTTAAACACTTATAACAAATTCATTAAGATAGATGGAATCAATAATACTAAGTAAATTATTAAATAAATATTTTCAAGAATATAAAATTTAAACACACTCGTTATCAATTTATTATAAATAATAATAAAAAACATTTGAAAGAAAAATAATTCTTTTTCTAAAAAATTATATTTTCCCCAAAGGTAGTATCTTCACACATTGAAAACATAATTTAAAATTATTTGTTAACAATATTAAAAGAAATATATTAAAAATAATTTTATTTTATTAAATTAAATTTCAAAATTATATTTTGGTGAGTTTTTCAGAATTTTTAAATGATCAATTATTTGATAAATAGTTCAAAATAAAAATTTTTATAGAAACATCCTTATTGTTTAGATCTCTAAAAATTTTACATATATTTTAAGTTTGTTATAATGTAACTTTAGATAAATTTTATTATAATTTAAATAATTTATATCATTGGGATTAATTTTATGTTCAATTTCAGAAAAAAAAACACTTTACATACTTATGAAAACATTTCCTAGGAAAATAGATTTCACGTTTGTGGGTTTAATTTTTAATTAAATTATACCACTTTATACAATTAAATTTGAAAAAATATATTCTATATTTGTAATAATAATAATTAATATTATCTATTAATTTCAATTTAATTCTTGATAATAATTAATAGTGAAAATAGAAAAAATTTATTACTTTGGTTTAGGTAAATAGTTATTCTCCATGGAATAAGCTAAAAATAAAAAGTTTTGAATGGCCTATGATCTTATTAAAAACCCATTTTCTAGCCATTTTCTACCTTATAATCTCTTTTTTTATAATGACTTATTTTTTAGTCTTGTGTTGTTTGAAAAATGTGGGTACACATTATCTTTTCAATGATTCTATTTGTGTTCTCTATACCACAAATAAAAGACTACCATATCTCCTCCCCTATTCACACATCAAAATACATTTGATTCACCAAATACCGTTCCAAATAATTTCTTACACATATATGAAAATCGTAAAAATATTGGTTTGATAAGAAAGAGAACCTAGGAAGGCTTTTGATACAAAACGAATGGAGTTCTCTAAGGAAGAGTTAAAATTATTAACATGCATATTTTTTGTTATTTCACATCCTTAAAATGTACATAAAATTTTAGAAAATTATAAAATAGCATCTCCTTTATTCTTAGATGATATTATATTTATTTAACAACCTATATTTATCTCTCTTCCATCAAATGGGAAATGAAACCGTCGATCATGTGTACAACGAATAATAGCCTCACGAAAAGGTGTAATTTTATTCCCCACCACCATTAAATAAGAGATATAATGATGGATTTAATAAATTTATATGATATTTATATCATAATTATTCTTATATAATTATTATATCACATATACCTTCTCATTTTCCATTCCTTAGGGGATAAAATAACAACTGTTGTGTGTACAGCGGACTACTAGCTCATGAAACAACATGATTTATTTTTCCCGTATACTTTACATGGATGGAGGTAAGCGTAAAATTAATTTATATATTTGGAATTAAACACCTATCTATTCTTCTATAAATATAATATCACATCTCACTTCTTACCAACCAATCTGTTGGAAAACAAAATGGTCACTCGTGCACGCGTATGGACTACCACATCCAAGTAGTGATGTGACATTTTTTTTACTTTTTACATGGATGGTAATAAGGTTGTGTTTTATCAATAGAAATTATATATATTTATATTATATAATAATGACCTTATAAAGGTTAATTAATATTTTTTTCCCATTCATTTAATCCATCATGAAAAAAACAAAAACAATGTTCATGAGAATGTTCGACCAAAAATCTCCATGATTGGTGTAATCAATTTTATATTTATAACTATTGTAGTTTTTTAAAAATACATATATAATAAATACAGATGAAATTTATATCATGGAAACAATTTTCAATATTATGGAACCATGATCAATATAAAAGTACAGAAATTACAGAACCAAAACGTGTAAGAAAAATGATGTAATTATCACTCATAACAGTATTTTTAACAAATGTTTGTTAATAAATGGGTTATAAAAGACCATAATTAAATCATATATTGTATTATATATATAATTATGTTTATTAAATATATTTATAATAATCCTATATTTATTATACATGATGTTCATACACACATGATATAAGTTGAACTTAATGTAAGGGTTTCTTTTATCACTTTAACTTTCTTGAGATCTATGAAATATTCAACACTTATTCCTTTGTGTGGTGTAAATACCTCACATTCTGATATGTGTTATATATTGAATATATTTTTCTTCCTAGAATCTTATTTTTCATTTGATGTTATTCCTTTAATGGGGTTTATTATTCATTTGTTATTAAAATTTTAATGGTTCATTTCAGAATCCCATCATTATTCTAGATTCTTTATATTTAAGATTCCATTGGGTGGATTATTTTATATTTTTTAAAATAAATATATTTATATATACTTTGGTTATTAATGAAATCTTTAAAGTAATATTATCATTTTCCCTCTCTTAGGTACATAAAATGATTGCAAAAATGTTTTAAAGAGAAGTTCACTTTATTTATCTATTTATTCAGAAATACATTTTCTTATAAAACCATGTTTTTTAAAAATGTTTGAAAAAATATTTTTCAGATCCAACGAATGATTTTATAAAGAATATGTTATCCCAGTTTATCTTATTATTTTTCAAAAAAATAAATATTCATGTCATTTTCTAAATAAGGGAATTTTGTATTTAACTAAAAATGTGAAAGTAATCTCTTTTTACAAGGATAACATGTATGGAATCTCCAATTAAATGAATAATAATGTATTAAATATTAATTTTTAATTTTTAATGGTTATTAATGATGAAAATTATTTTCAATTTTTTTAAATATTATTTTTAATTCTTTTCAATGTAGAAAGTTATTTCCCTTATATTATATTTTTAATGAATTTATATGGCACTTATATTCATTATTGACATCATCCATTTATTATAATTAGGATCCAAGGGGGATATGTTGTAAATATACAGTCATTAATATTTTATTGGATCATTTAATATTATTTTGACTTGTGATGTAGCAATTTGATTCCATTCATATAGATTTGGATGGTTTGTGATTATGTTTATTGAATGAGGTATTTGTTAACATTTTGTATCGTAGTTTTTCAATTAAAATGTTTATGTTTATTATGTTCCACCCCTTTCTGATGAGGAATTAATTTTACATAATATGTGACGACTGGTCC
The DNA here is from genome assembly GCA_963277665.1 of Viscum album. Classification (NCBI taxonomy): domain Eukaryota; kingdom Viridiplantae; phylum Streptophyta; class Magnoliopsida; order Santalales; family Viscaceae; genus Viscum; species Viscum album. The sequence continues at coordinate 1,418,733,236 of OY728153.1, read as the reverse complement.
CTCTATATTCAGTTTATGGATTGGTAGGTATCATATGAAAACGTGGCATTTGTTTTTGGCCACAAAATTACCCATTTATAAAAGATTTCTTGGGATGATTCCTTGGTAGTATGGTTATGATATATTTTGTTATACATTCAATTATTTTGTTATTTTTCATTGATTTCCATGTGTTTATTCTACTATTTAAAATATCCTGGTAAAAATTTTAATCACATGGTAATACATAAATTCATTAATTATTCTTGTTTTATTCTTTTCCCATTATGGTCATGTTATTGATAAAATGACATGTGTTTCAGTTATTTACCTTTTCAAATTGAAAATAGTTTATTTATCCAGTTATTTCACTGTATTTATAACCTTACAAATCATTTGAGCACACCCATTTCTTATGTTTAATTTTCTTTAGAATACTGGGAAGTGTATTATGGTTTATATTCTTGGATATTTTCAAGGGGAAATATGGTGTTGTTAAGGAATTTTTTTTGGTATTTCATGTTTTTAGTTTTAATGTGCATTTAAATTATATTTCAAGTTTACCAAGACTTCTAAACTATTCGGATATTCAAGAGGTGAATCATTTTATATTATGAAAATTTAAAAAAGTAAGCATTGACTATGGGATATTAGGGTTGGGGCCTTTATAGTTGGTATTATTGTAACATAGTAACCAGCCATACATCACAACTATCTTTACACTTAGGAGAAATATTATATGTACAATTACAATTTTAATTGTAAACCATTAGGGAATATTTGAAATTATTTTAATGATTAGAGAAATTTCTCAAAGAAACCACGTTTCTAACTATGATATTAGTTATGCATAAAACTTTCAATTTATGTTATGTGTTTAATTAGTTTTGTGATTATACATTGTGTTTATTAATGTTATGATTTAATATAGTGTATTAATATGTTTATAAATGGTTACCAATGTATGAAATTTAAACTCTATCAATACAAATTCCCCATCTAAAGAATTACAACAAAGGAAAGAAATTGAAAATGAAACTAGAGATACCACTTGAAAAGATCAAATTATAACCATATTTGGGAAAATGAATTAGGTTAAAAGATATAACCCTTCCCATATAAAGAAAATTACTAAACCACCACATGGTGTAACAATTATATACCACTTTATACAACACAAATATCCATAATTTAACTCTTCTACCAATGAATATTTATAAGGGAAATGGAAAATTTATTTAGAGAAGGAATTTATCACTTTGGGAACCATTTAAAGGAACACATTTTTCATGGAAGATTATTTTCTATTTGGAGATATAGTTCAATAGCTTTCATTGATTCAAAACACTAAGGATGAAAAAAATAGAAAACATAGAATATTATTATTTTAATGTTCTCCTATAAGAAAATTATTTTCATCATGAGCAAAGAGTAGATACAAAAAAATATATGAAATCTAATAAAAATGAATATTAAAATTTTTCTAAGTATGAAGCAAGTATTACAAGGTTAGTAATTAATTATATGGACTACATACATTATAAAAATAGAAATAATGAATGATTCTTTGATTGGATTAATCTAACTCCTTAAAGAGAACTATTGTCCCAAAAATTTCGCATCATACATGGATATAGTATCTGGTGGTATAAATATATATAATGAATTATCTAAGTCTTATAAGTTCTAAAGGAACAAAGAGAATTAAGGGATAAAATTGGAAATGGTATATAAAGGAAATAAGGGAAAGAAGCATTTCCTCAAGTGATAATTGTAGAAATAAACACTCTTGTACTTTCTTAAAGGTAATGAGATTTTTTTTAAGTTTAGAGATAAAGGACTCCATTATCATGACTATAAGGTAAAGAAAGAATATTCCAATGTGAAATTCTTAAATAGTAAATATATGTGACATTTTGAAGATGAATTCCCTATGCATCAAGGTAATATACATCAAAATAAACTAAGGGATCAAGGATAATCTTATGCTATTAATATATAATAAGTGGGATGATTATTGTGACTATGTTTGGATTATAGAATTATGTTATAAGAGTATTTTATAAATTATTTTATGTTTATAATAATTATTAAGTGTATAAGTATCTTATTGTAGTATATTTTATTTATATAATGGGGAGAATATGTTGAATGGTACTGATAACTAGGAAATGTGATTTGGATGTAATTTAAAGTTCTTGTAAATCACATTATTGAGGGTAGATAACCATCAATACATGCCTGATGTTGAGATAATAATGATTAAATTATGTTTTTCTGATCGTATTTGTGAGCTTAAAAATCATTAGTTATTTTATGTTTTATGTAATAACTGATAGAGTGTATAAATCTTTAGGACTTATGGAATAAAATAAATAAATTGAGAAATTATTTAGAGGAAAATAATTTTTGGTTGAATTTATTTGTTCATTATGGTTTCATGGTGATCACAATATTCAAATATTTGGAATGTTAAATTAAGATCCACTTTATGTTATATATGGAATTTGATGTTTTGAGGATTAGTTTCCATCAAAAAAATTTAGTTTGAATTTGGAAAGATATTGTTTGGAAAGGTATTATGGTTAACTATTTTTGGAATGTGTGAGGATGAAATTTAGGTGTTATTGGATACCTTGTTCTAACGATTTTGGTTTTGGAAGTTATATTAAGAAGAATTGGTTAGTATTTTATGGATATTGAAATCTAATAAAAATTAATTTTAGTGATACATGCATAAATAATTATATTTTTTATATTCATTTCCTAGAGTAAGTGATGATGTGGAAATTTATCAATGCACAACCAAAAGATAAAATTGTTTTTATGAAATAGAAATCCATCAAGTAAATATATTTCCATATATATCATAGATAATAAAATAATTCCTCATCATTAGGAAAATGATTTTAAAATAAAAATTTTATCATGTTACCATAATATTTGATGAGTGAAATGGTGTTATAAATCAATAAAGATTTATGGTTTTTAGGCCCTTATCATTTCATTAACCATTCAATTTTTTTAACCACTGAACACTATTACTCTATATAATTATTTATAATTTTATTCTATGTAAACATCATCACTTCCCACTAATGTGCTCATACATAGATACCTAGTAATGTGTTATTCTATATGAACATCATTCTTTCCTTTATATCTTTTTAAGAAGTTGTTTTATTATCCATCTTACGATCTGAGTCTCCAATAAAGGTAATTTCTATTATAAAACCCTTTATTACCGATATCATGATTAAATTGTAAAGATTAAATTTTTTAAGAGTGTAAAATATAACACCCTGAGATTTTTAAAAATTAATATGTTGTTGGATAAATTATATGACATGATAAACCAAGATTAAAAGAAATTTTAAAACCCAAAGACTCTAGTATATAACTTCGTTTAAATATATTCAATATTTTTGATAGTTTGTGATGCAAATAACACCGAGTTTAAATGAAACAAGATTCCCTATTAAAATATTTTTATTTGACCACATACCATGTTTTTTAGAGGATAAATTTCGAATGAATTTGAACATTTTAATTTAGTGGGAATTTTTTTGTTATCTATGATTAATAATAGAATTTTGAGAGTTATAAAACATTAATGTTTGGTTGTTAGGAATAATTTGAAGATCAAGAGGTATCCTTATTGTTTATGGGTTTTGTGTTTAATATAGGTTACAGGAACTATTTTAGAAAATTTTAGTCTGAGGCACACTATTACATTTAATCATAAAGCATCCCAGGAATTATTGTGTGAACTACCATAATACATTGAATAGCTTGTCAAACCGTGCATTATGGGGTGTACCACCATGTAATACTCTATAGTTCTAGTTGGTAGGGTATGAAAGCCTCTCATGGTTTAACAAACCATGTGGACAATACTCTATTATTCGTTCCATTTATATGTGTGAATAGTTTGGCACTTGGTCAGTGCATGGTTGGTTAGAAAAATTTGAAAACCCATGTAGTGTGAGGTTCATCAATTTTGAGAGCCACACAATTTGTACACAGTTTGGCCAATCATGAGGCCAAATCGTATGACACAGTAAGAAATGATAAATGACCTATTTTTCCTTAATTATTTAAATATTTATACCCCCTTCTTCCACTCTTTTTATTTTGCACCTTCTTGCAACACCTCATCTCCCCCATGGTTTTTCTCTTCTGCTCTCCTAGGTATAGAGAAGTATCCTTCATCTATTTTCAGTATCATGGATGATTAGTCCCTATTATTTCATCATGGTATACTATATATTCCTCTACTTCCATTTTATATTGAACTCATAGTTTGTAATGTTATAATGGAATGATCTAATTATAGATATTTTAGGGCTTTAATCTATTTATTTTTTTCTCTCAAACTAGACAAAATCAAGCCTCGATATTGGATGTGTGGTTTTTCTTTGTTTTATGAAAGGTGTTCTATCTTTTTTTCCTTAATTTCATTGCATTTGTATCATGTTACTTTGTTTCTTCCAACAAACCATTCTTGAAACACCTCTTAAATGTAAATTTTGCTTACATTAAAAAAATTCTTATACTCAGTATGGTCTTACATAATAGATAATTTACAATTGGTCAATCACCTTGTCTTGAGCCACTCTAATCAGCACGACTACCATCAAGAACCCAAAATCCCAAAACATAAAAGTGATAAAACACCTTAGGTGTGCGGTCATTCCATGAAGTAATTATTATGAATAATTAATAATTAATTTAATTAAACGGCCTTCATTTAGGCCGTATTTTACTTGATCTACATTTTAGGACCTTGTTTCACACCATTAGGATTTATGATTTTGGATTTATGATATATATAATATGGAAGATTCTATTATTTATTAGATTTTTTTATAACGCCTTAACTGGACAGAACACCCCTTGAAGTGTGTCAATTTGTTATAAATTCCTTGAACAAATGAATTTATTTGGAATAATAATTAAATGGTTATGTGTAGGCCTTTTTTCTTTATGCCTCATGTGTTATGCTTCATGCTTTTCATCTTTGTAATAAATTATTGGAAGTGATTAAATGAATTAATATAATGGCATAACGATTATTTAGGCCATTAATCCTTATTCTCTATCCATATGCTTCATTCTTGGGCTTTACGCTTATTCTGCAGGTCTTGTACCTTTTGATTTTGTGCTTATGATAAATTCCATATTTTGTTTTGCTTGAAATAAATGAATTATCATCATTGGGTAATTTGATTAATGATATGCCTTTCTTACTATAGTTTGGCAGAAAACATGAGTCATGAATTAATGATATGTTGGATGGACTTTCCATTCTTGGTATAGGAACTATTAAAAATTCTAGGAGAAACAATTGTCTTAAAATGTGTAGGATCTCCAGGTAGTTTATTATACACATGAGTGACACTTGTTCCCTAAGAGAGGTACTATGAATGTGATAATTGGAAATATGGTTATACCTTACCATAGGTGATACTCAGTCCCTTTTGTGATATATTTAGGATGGTATGAGAGGTTATGTTTACACAATGATCGGGGTGATATGAGGGAGGCCTTTTGGGGGTCCTTTGGATGAGATCTACGATATTGGGTATTAAATAATATCCTATAGATACCCTTGGGATTCCTTTTAAGATATCCCTAGATGGTCTCAAGAAGCCCATGATGGATTTTATATATTTCATGATTTTTTATATATGATGCCTTATTAATAGGTTGTCAGCATGAATAACTATTTTCATAGGGACTCATCCACCAAGCCAAATCACATGATTTTGCTGAGTCTATATTTCATACTTATTCATCGGGACCCCTGTATACACCTTATCAATTTTTTATAGGTCCCATTTGTTTATAAATCATTCTTGGGTGAAATCATGTAGTGGAATTTGGGTATCTTGCTGGAACCTAGATCGTCATGTTTTAGTTATTTATTTCTTTGTATTTATTATTATAGGCACAACGCTTATTTATTATCCAACAAACTAGATTTATATAGAAAACATTGATGTGGGTATAATGAGTATCTCTCACACTAATATTTTATTTCCAATGCAATGGGGAGATTGAGAGGACCTCTTGTTCATAGGTCTATTGATAATTGGTTGTCCTGTGCAATGTACCTGTGATTTAGGAGCACAAGAATAGGCTGGTGCTCAATATGTTAATGGAACTATCCCGAGGGGATTTTGTTCTTTTTATTATTTTTACTAGTTTTCTATACCCATTTTATAAATTTGTTACTTAGATTATGATTCATTACATAAAAATTCATGTATAGTTTTATTTGGAATTGACCACTTTTATTCAGTTATCATATTTATATTCTGCTTTTTGTCATTACATTATTTTATTTTTTTTCTATTGATTTATTATGATTAAACCATTGTGCTACTCTAATATCATGGGTATAGTATTTTCTCCATGACAACATTATAGAATTGCAAATAGTTTATAACCTTTTGCGTATGGGGAGCTGTACTTGAGGCCATTTTGCGACTAGTCCGGCTACTGGTTTAGTGGTCAATCCTAATTGGATATTACATATTTAATCAATTATAACCAATCCATTATGTTGGTGGGTATGAATAGTAATATGTAAATTATGAAATCTATATATTTCAAAAATATATTAAATAAAAAAATCTATTATCAAATGATTTTAAATATAATTAATATCATTTGATATAAAAATAAATGTTTACTGGAAAATAGAAATTTTCAAAAAGGTGGATTCATCAGGCTTTGCACACAAATTTTAAATTTTTTTATAAATTTTAGAAAATTTATTTGAAAAAATGAACATAAATTTTGAAAAATACATTTCAATTTTTTTCTGAATTTTTTATAAATTTATATCAATAATAATTTTTCAATAAAAAGTAAAAAATACACATTTTTATTTAAAACAATCATTTTATTAAATTATTTAAAAATTTAAATTATATGAAAAACTGAATGTGGATTAAAATAAGAGATATAATATTTTAATTCAACAAACTTGGATCATTACAACACTTTTTATATTCAATTTCAATATACCAAATTTCCATATTTGTGTGTACATTTCTTTAAAAAATAGTTTTTTATCACCTTTTTGTGTTTTATTTTAAATTAAATTATGCCACTTCTATGAATTGAATTTTTAAAATTTGAATAAATTTTTTAATCCATAATAATTAACATTATTTAATAAGTTTAAATTAATTTATGGCCATAAATATTAGTGAAAATATTAAAATTAAATTATTATGGTTAATGTAAAAACTGATATACTTCGAGTTAAACTAAAAAAGATAAGTTTCAAAATGGACTAGAAACATGTCAAAAAAAATTGGATTGAAATATTTATACCTTATATCCAATATGATTTTCTAATGACCTATTTTTTAGGATTGTTGTATGACAAAATGGTGAGAATCATGTTACCTTTTCAAAAATTCCATATGTGTCTTCTCCCCCACTTATAATGGGCCACCCCTTATCCTCTCAAATTCAAAAAAATAATGAAATTTGTTTAGAAATAATTAAAAAAATAAACTTTTAACCCCTTCAATAATATATTGGAGTCATTGTTTTGATCATAAATTTCACATAGGAAGGATTTTTGTGAAAATATAATTGAATTCTCTAAAAAATAGGTAAAATTCTTCACATGCATGTTTATTTAGTTTCTTATTACACCTCTTGAAAATATTATTAAACAATGATAATATAAAATAAAGCATGTATAATGTATTTTTATTTTTAATTATGAAAATTTAATAACCAATATCAATATCTGCTTCAATCAAATAGGACATGAAACCGTTGATTGTTTTTCCGGAGGACTACCACCCTACGAACTGATTTAATTCATTTTCCGTCACCACCTTTCAAGGATATATATATATATATAATATGGAATTAATTTATTTAAATTATTTTACTGATGTTATTATAATTTTTTAATTAATATTTTACATATTCCATCGCACTTTTCATTCTGTGGGGGATATGATAACATCTCTTATGTGTACGGCTGAGTACTACCTCAAGAAGAAATATGATTTGTTTTTTCATATTATTTACATAGAATGTATTAAGGTTTAAATTAATTTATATATTTTATATTTATGACATAAAAATTATTCTTGAAACATAATATCACTTCTAATGTCTTACCATCCAAACACTTAGAAAATAATAACGTCGCTTCTGAATACATTTGGACTACCGACTCCACACATAAATGTGCAATTTTTTTAATTTTATTATTACAAGGATAGTAATAAATAAGGATTTTATTATTATAAATGATATATGAATTAATAATTACTCTTCAAATGTGATTAAATAATTATTTTACTTTTGTTCCATCCATCATGAAACAAATACAAACAACATTCATGAAAATGCACGACCTACCATCTCCATGAACAACGTAATTCATTATCTATATCTAAATATTATAGATTAATATAATTTCAATTATAAATAATTTATATGAAATTTTTATCTTGCTTAAAATTTTAGATATTATATAACCATTATCATTTTAAATGGATTGAAATTTAAAAAACAAAATAATCATGAAAACGTAGTAGACATCAACAGAAATAATTATTTTTACAAAGACTTATTAGTAAATTAGATATAAAATAAAATAATTAAATCATATATTGTATGAGATATATGATAATGGGTTTTAATAGGTTTATAATAATCCTATTTTTATTATATTAGAGGTTAAGAAACATATAAAGGAAGTCAAACATGTGGTAAACATTTCCTATATCACTTTAATTTTTGTGAGACAAATATGATATGCATAAATTCTTCCATTATGTGGTGTATATAATGTAGGATCCCAGCACAATGGAAGCTTTTTGGTTGGTAGACACAACTTTAATTTTATTTTTAACAACAATCAATTCAATATTCATCATTATTGTAAAAAACCATATCTTCAAAATATAACAAATAAAGAAAAAGAAAGAGGGGAGTCCCAAAACCATAGATAAGATATTTATATATTGGTTATAATAAATTTAATTAATTGAAAAGAATCACCTTGATAATTTTATTTCTTCATTTATGTTTCTAGTCATGATATGATGTGATTATTCATTACATCATTGAATCAAAGTGTAGGATTACTCTAGAGGTGATCCACATGTTCTCCACGTATATCCGTACGATGACGAAGGGATCCCCAGGTGCTAGCACGGAAGATCCTTCTCTTGGGATGTCCACCTATGATATCCTTTATCTGGTAGAGGTAGATCTCTTTCTCATATATTGAGAGTGTTCTTGGTGGAAAATGAATTTTGTCTCGGAATTAGAGCATTTCCAAATCTGTTACGCACAACAACCGAAAATGGCTAGTCTAATAAGAATTATATAATTGAGATTTTAATTACCTAGAATAATAAAATGAATTAATTACTGGAATGAAATTATTCCTTTCATTTAATTCTTAGATATACCTTATATCAAAGAAATAATATTTGATAATTATTATTACTTGACACACGCACAACGAATTACACCTAATATTATTTAATTAAATAAATAATACTATTTCTCATAAATCACCTGAAAAAATACACGGTGTTTATATTAATATAAATGGCGAGTAATTTTGTTTTCCAAATCTCTTTATTAATTCCACCATAATTTTTAGACCTTGATTAATGGCTATTTATATATAAAATAAATATCATTTCATTACTCTCAAATAAAAATATTATTTCTCCCAAAATATATTCTCTCGAATATCTAATGTCGAAATAAATATGATCAGGCATCCTTACATAGTTATTAAACCACAATTAAGAATAATATTTATTTAACTTGTTAAATTAATATTTAATTAAGATACTTAGTCACACTTAGTGTGTGACACACTAGGCATGTTCCTTAAATAAATTAGGCAGAGCCTACATAAATTCCAAGGTTAGCATCTAGAAACATACCAAGTCACCCCATGGAGAATGAATTTAATACCGAAATGACTTGTTACCTCCTAAGAATGCTTACCAGGTAATGTAGTCCCATGGTCACGATATCACAAATCAAGAGGGTTTCATTCTACTACCATCAACCCATGTGCTCGATTATTCTTTATTTGACTTTCTGAAATTGAACTCTCCTGTTCCTTACCTTGGTCATGGATTTATTTAGGGTATATCTATTACAACAAAGGGCCTTATATATATACTTCCATTAAGGAATATAAGGAGGAATCCTTTCTCACATTATCTATTGTTTTAGAATTACTCATGACGCACCTAACATATCCTACCTCACTATGAATAGTGCGTCGTCACAGTTTCCATCAATAAATCTAAGTGAATGAGTTGTAATACAAATTAATAATAATCCTAATCTCTAAGGGACAATACACACGTCCGTAGATAAAAACATCCAAAGACACTATGAAATGTGGATTTCTTACTGGTGGGTCTCGTTCTCATAAAATCCTCCTGGATATTACCAAGGGTGTACACCAAGAGATGGTGCATCAATGTTTTATGAGTCCTCACCCCTAATGGACTTTATTATTTGTGTCCCTTGAATAACTTCATCCGGCCATAAAACATACGTTCAAGAACAATGTTATGGAATTTCTGGGTTCTCGTCATAGGAGGGACCCACTATGACCCTTTAATGAAACAACTATACATACGACATTATCCCATGTATTGTCACATAGAAGATCAATCAAGATGTGATAAGGTATTTATTAATGATTAAATTAAAAAGAAGTTTTTTCTAGGACACCAACTCAAATAGACTCCCACTAATACTAGATCCAACTGCTAACTACCTTTAACTCAATAGCTCTCACATGATATTTATGCTACTAGTGAGACAAGCCTTTAGTCATGGGGTTTGCCACGTTCTCTTTCATTGACACTCTTCTCACTGCAACATCACCCATTCGATAGAAATCCCTCAAGAGGTGATACTTTCAGAGTATGTTCTTTGTCTGTTGATGTGACCTTGGTTCTTTTGAAAGATCCATCAAAACAATATTATTAATATATAGTGTGATAAGATCTATACTTCTTGGCACAAATTCAATCTCATGGAAAAATATAGGAATCCAGACAGCTTCCTTGGCTGCATCAGAAGTCACAATATATTCAGACTCCATTGTAGAATCGACCACAACTGGTTACTTTAAACTCTTCCATCTAAAAATATCCTCCATTGAGATTGAAAAAATATAAATATTCCAACCTCAGATCATTCTGATCTATCTAAAATCCAACATCAGCATACCCTCTGATGATAATATCCTCGTCTCCTCCACACAATAGGAACATATCCTTAGTTCTTCTCTGATACTTAATGATTGTTTTAATAGCAGCTCAATGCTATTCTCCGGGATATGCTTGATATGTCCCTACTAGGCTCAGTATATAGGCAACATCAATCTTTGTACATAACATGGCATACATGATGGATACTATAGCCGAGTCATATGGGATCTTATTAGTTATATCTTTCTCCTGTTGTGTTTGAGGACACATTTCATTAGAAATATTTAGGCCAGGTGACACTGGAACCAATTCTCTCTGGTATTGTTCCATACTAAATCTCTTTAGTATCTATTAAATGTATGTGATCTCACTTAGTCCAAGGAGCCTCTTGGTTCTATAAAAAATGATCTAGATCCCTAAAATGTTGGGTACTTTACCCAAGTCCTTCATGGAGAAACACCTGTTCAACCAGTCCATTACAGATCGTAAGACTGGTACATTATTTCTAATAAGTAATATGTTGTCAACATATACTTCTAGGATAATGATTGAATTCCCATTAAAAACTTATAAACACATAGAACACATTCGATATTAATGAAACCAAATTCTTTAATGGCTTCATCAAATCGAATTTTCCATGACCTGGAAGCTTTCTTTAATCCATAATTGGATTTCTGTAACTTGTAAACCCATTTGGCTTCTCCTTGTGTCACAAACCCGTCTTGTTGTGTCATACAGACATCTTCCAAAAGGTTCCCCTCAAGGAATGATGTTTTCACATCAATTTTCCAAATCTCATAGTCATGGTAAGTTGCTATGGCAAGTACGATTCATATGGATTTAAACATGGCAATTAGCGAGAAGGTTTCATCATAGTCATTTCCTTGAGGCTAAATGAATCCTTTAGCCACTAGCCTGGATTTATAGGTGTTAAATTGACCTTCTATGTCTTGTTTTCTATTGAATACCCATCTGCATCTAATAGGATTTACATCAACTGGCTCCTTTACCAAAACCCAAACTTGGTTCTAATACCTGGAATCCATTTTAGAATTCATAGCCTCTATCCATATTGCAGCTTATGAGATTTCTACTACTTTCTTATAGGAGAAAGGTTAATCATTTTCCAATAATAATGATTCACCATCCTTGGTAACTAGGAATCAAAATATATTGGGTTCCCTTACCTATCTTGAGCTCCTACGTTGTACTTGTGTTTCTAGAACATCTTCTTGTGGAACTTGTTCCTATACCAACTTTTGTGTATCTTGAGCATCAACTTCATCGAAGTCAATCTTTCTCCAAATTTCCTTTTTGAGTACGTGCTCCCTCTCCAGAAAGACTGCTTGTCTGATGACAATAAATTTCATGTCTGAATGGTTATATAGGTAATATCCTTCCATTTCTTTGGGATATCCTATAAAGATACCCCTTATTCCCCAAGGTTCTAGTTTTGTTTCCTGATAAGGCCTTAACAAACACCTCGCATCACCATAAACATGTGTGTGACAAAATGGGTTTGTTTCTATTCTGTAACTCAGAGGGAATTCCATTTTCCACCTTAGTTGGTACTTGGTTTAATGTGTATGCAACAGTTTGTAATGAATATCCCCAAAAGGATAATGGAAGATCTGCATGACTCATCATCAACCTCACCATGTACAACATGGTGAAATTACTCCTTTATCTAACAGAATTCCATTTTTGTGTATATGGAGGAGTGAGCTAAGACAGAATCCCACAATCTCGTAGAATATCAATGAACACTTGGTTAAGATATTATCCACCTCGATCTTAGCAAAGTTTCTTTATCTTCTTACCAAGCTGATTCTCTACTCCATTCTTTTATTCCATAAAGTTCTCTTAGACTCTCACTTATACGAAATTAAGTATACATAGCCATATTTACTCAAATAATCAGTAAAAGTTAGGAAGTAAGAATACCCATTTCTAGATTCTACTAGAAATGGTCCACATTCATCTGTGTGCACTAATCTTAGAAGCTCTTTGGCCATTTTACCCTGTCAATATAAAGTAGGCTTGGTCATTTTACCTTGTAAACAAGTGTGACATCTATCAAGGGTTTTTAGGTCAGTATAGTCTAAATAGAAATCTTGGAAAATCGTTGTAAAGTGATTCTCGTTTACATGACATAGAAAGTGAAGCCACAACTGGGTGATGTATGAGTCTTGTGAGTTTGTTTCATTATCGATTTCCAGCACTTGGTTTCCATAATTGAATACATACAAACCACTATTTAAATGTGCCATACCATAACATATGTTTCTCTAATAAAATAAGAAACAGTTATTTACAAACATGAAAATAAATCCATCCATATACAAACATGATACAAAACATATGTTTTTTGTAGCAATAGACACATAATAACAATTATGTAATACCAAAATCTTCCCAGTTGGCAATGAGTGATGGTAATCACCAATGGACAATACAGCCAGGCTCACGCCATTGGAAACTCAATGATCTAACTCCCCTCTAGAAATCTTTTAAAATCTACTTTTTCCAACATTTTTATACATATGTGTGCCCCAAAATCTATATCTAATAACCAATGGGTATAAATGGAAATATTACCCTCGATAATGAACACACCTTTAGAGTCCCCATGCTTCTGGGTGTAGTTTCTCTTCCATTATCCTTGCTTGCCACATGCAAAATATACTGCCTCCTATTTCTTTCCCTGCCTGTGGTCTTCCTTTTCATTGAGGGAAGGTGATCAGTGGCTTCATATCGTTTATGAATCCTTATCCACTTTGTATTATCCTTAATTTTCTTATTCACCACAAGGACTGTGGGTTTGTCACACCCCATGTCCTTATTTACCTAGTGAATAAAGGTCAAAAGTTCCATGAGACTCTTCTCATTGTTGATCATGTTATATTTGACAATAGAGCTAGAGAAGTTCATCGGTAGTGATGATATGATGATATTTATATGCAAATCATTCGAGAACATAATTTCTAAGACTTCAAGTAGTTCAATGTTGCAAATAAGATTGTCTATATAAGTCCCAACTAGCATAGACTGTACATGATTAGTTTTAAAAAAATATTTGGAAATCTCATATCTCTCTTATGTTTCCTTATATTGGAAGAGATCATTAAGGTGAGACATCATGTAATACAACTCTAGGTTTTCATGTTTCTTCAAGAGATCATTAGACATGGCCAATAGCATGAAACATTGGAAAACTGTGGAATCATCCATATGTTTAATATAGAGAAATATTTCCTAATCACTAGCCTTTTTTTAGGTGCAACTAGATCTGGAAATTCCATCATATAAAATTTCTTCTCATGGTGAACGATGACACGTAAATGCCTATTCCTTTATTGGAAATGTGTTCCAGTGAGAAGGTTTTCCATCTCATGTATAGTTTTCAATGATATGTTTGAAGTAATTTTTCTTGTAGTTTCTACAAAATAAGAAGTTAAATGGTTCAGTACTTTATCAGGATAAAACTAAGGCTAATAAATAAATTAATACTTATTAGTCTCCCACTATTTTATCGAAATCCAATAGCCCTCACCATTGAATTCTGAATATTCTTTTGCCTGAATATTCTTGTGGAAAGGATCCATATTTCCTATCCCATTACACCATCTGGGGTTTGTTAAGAAACTTGAATGGTTTTAGGTAGGCATTACAAATGCCAACTCCATTAACTCATAGCTTCTTGATCCACTGAGTGGACTTCCCAATCGTGAAATCCTTTTTTTTATTTCCTCAACCTTTGCCTCTTGTTCACACCATGTCCTGGTGTGGCAGTCAACCCTTGATTCAAACCATTTTATGTCAACCAAAAACATTGAATTATAATTCCCCAATAATTTAAAGCTCCCCAACTAGGGTTGGTCAAGTAATTTGATCTATAGTTCGATTCTAACAAGAGTATGGATGGATATACCCACTTGATATTTACATTGAGGGATTTCATCCTTATACGTAAATTGACATTTTATATTCTTTAATTACTTGATTTTTAATATTAAGTGGGATATACTTAAGTGATTAACCATGTCTAGGATATTATTTTTGCATAATCCAGTCTCATTTTAGTTCCATCTTGCATGTTTGTTTAAGTCATTAATTGTGTGATCGTGAGTACACACCCACAGTTAATAAACCATGCAACTGACTGAAATAAAATGAATTCTACGTTCTTGAGCTTGTTATATTGGTTAGTTTATCTAGATTTTGATAATATAACCAAATAACTAGGGGAGAAATACCTTGAAACTTTTGGGTTCATGATTACAAAATTCCACATGTTCACCTTTGTATCTCGTTGGATTGGTTTCACCTTGGCTCCAAACAAGATCTACCTCCACCAGCATGGGATATCTATCCATTACATACGATTTTATCTCAAACGCCAGTGAGGGGTAAATTGGGGTTTTATATAAAAGAAACCATGGCCACACATGCCCTACATATTAACGAGGAAAAGTATTTTATGACAACTAATTTAAAAAAAAAATTAAAAGAAACCATTAACATACAAAGGTCTAGGTCTAGCTCATGATCATCAATACATGAAACTATATCTATGCATAATTAAAACTAGCATTCAATTCTATTATCATTTTTTTAAGATAAATCACACTCTAATCAATTAATTATCTTTAATTAATTAATCCTTTTATCTTAAACCCATTTATGAATTTCTATGAGCTTCTCATCCATCATTATTTTAAAAAAATAAATTCATTTAATATTATCTTTTTTATGTAACATGTACCTTTGAGACAACTCGGTGAATTCCCATTCATAACTACCCAATTACTAGAAATGAAAATTACATTAATGTTAAATTAAACATATATATATATATATAACACATATCACGTGTTGTGCTTGAGCTTTACACCTACACTATGGTACACGTCTCAAGGTTTTGTATACTATTATAATAAATTTCAATAAATATGCACAATTAGGATGAGTACATAATGTGTAGTTTTAACAACATGGAATGTACTTTTGTTCACCATCTATTTTAAGTACATGCCATGGGACATGGGATATAGATGTACATCGGAAATTTTCATATTAAACGATCTGTTCCGTGGGAAACACACTGTATAGTATCCATATTACACGGTTTATAGGTGAGAAAGCTCTGTAAGGGGTTCACAATCCAACCATAACCTGAAGGAACTACACACCGAGTTTAGTAAACCACAAGATGTGTAGTCCGTAAACCATGTTCCATCTGTTCCTCTTCGACACAGGGTTTCATTTAAGACTTAGATCTACTCAAACACAGAGCCTGATTTGGTGGACCAATCCGATGCATTGAACCTAGACTACATGTCCTGCACTTCAAAATACACATCGTGTATTATTCTGTTGTATGACCAGGAATGTTTGGAACCTTTGGATGAGATCCTCTATTTTTTTAATAGAAATTAAAGGAAATATTCATTTCTGAAAGGTGAATGAGAAATAAGAGAGGAGGAACATATATTGAGATTCAGATTTAATGAACGATTAACATGAATTGAAACAACCCAATTATTGAATGCGTAAATTACGAATGGAATAATGAATTATTATAATCAATGATATGACCCCTTTGATACCACTTGTAGGTTCCGGGTGTAGTGGAAGTGCATTGGTGGGTATACCCAACATTACGTTTAGCGTTAACAATGATCAATCTGAGATCTGTCACAATAATAAAAAACCAGATCTTTGGAATAGAATTAAGAAATAAAAAAGAAATAGGGGATTCCTAGAACCATATATATGATCATCATATGTTGGTTATAATTAATTTAATTAATTGAATTGAATTAAATTGATATGATTCCTTCTTCGTTGATGTTTCCGGTCATGATCAGATATGACATGTCTTTGCGTCGTAGAATCCAAGTGTAGGATTCCTCTAGCAGTGATCCACACATGCTCCATGTATCTCTAGATGATGCTGAATGGATCTCCGGGTGATAACACAGAAGAGCCTTCAATTGAGATTTTCGCCTTTGATCACCATGATCCGGTGGTGGTGGATCTCTCTCTCCCTTAGCTTGATAGCGTTCTTGATGGAAAGGAAATTCACTCATGGCTTGAGAGCTTTTCCAAATCTATTGTGAACAACCAAATAAAATGTCTAGACTAATGGGAATTATATAATTGAGATTTTAATTACATAGAATAATAAAGTTAATTAATTACCCAAATGCGTTTATTTATTTCATTTAATTCTTAGGAATACCCCATGTCTAATAATAACAGTTGACTGTTATTATTACTCGGAAATCACCCATAAAATTATACATAATATTATTTAATTAAATTAATTATTATTATATCTCATAAATTCTTAGAAAAAATACACGGCATGTATATTAATATATATGACGTGTACTTTTGTTTTCCCATTCTCTTTAATTCCTGTACCACTTTTATTAGAAATCGAATATTGGTTATTAATTTCTAAGATAAATATCTCTGCATTACTCATTAATAAATATATTATTTCTCCCACAACATATTCTCTTGAATAAGTAGTGTCGAAATAGATGTGATCATGAATCCATAAATAATTATTAAAACACAACCGGGAATAATATTTATTTAACTTGTTAAATTAATATTTAACTGAGATATTTGGACACACATAGTGTGAGATCCTCTAGCCCTCTTTCATAGTTTCATTAGGCGGAGCCTACCCAAAGACCAATGCTAGCATCTAGAAACATGCCATGACACCCGTAGAGAAAGAAGTTAATGATAGAATGACGTGTCACCTCTTACGAACTATTACTATGTAATGTAATCAATTTATCACGATATCTCATATCAAGTGGTCTGCGTGCTAGTTCCATCAACCCATGTGCTCAATTATTTTTTTTTGACTTTTCGAAAACGAACTTGGACATTCCTTACCAAGACCAAGGATTAATTTTAGCTATATCAATTCCATCAAAGGGCCTGAGATATATACTTCTATTATGGAATAGAAGGTAAAAATCCTTTCTATCATTATCTATTAATGCAGTATACCTCGTGATGCCCCCAAAATATCCTACCTCACTGCAAACAGTGTATCATCACAGTTTTCTTAAATACATCGAAGTGCGTGAGTTTTAATACCCATTAATAATAATCATAAGGTCTAAAGACCAATAAACACGTCTGTAGATAGGAACATAAAATGACAACATGAAATGTGGATTTCCTACTCGGGGTCTTGTTCTCATAACATGCTCTTTTATATTACCGTGGGTGCACACCATGAGAAGGTGCCTAAAAGTTTTATGAGTTGTCACCTCTAATGGCATGTATTATTCTTCTCCCTCAAATAACATCATATGGCCATAGAACATATGTTCAAGAACTGTGTTATGGAACTTCCAGGTTCTCATCTTATCAGGGATCTGTTGTGACCATTTTATGAAATAGCTATCCTTAGAATATTATCACATGCATCATCACATGGAAGAGTAATCAAGATGTCATAAAGTATTTATTAATGAATAATGTAAAAATTTGATAGATCTAGGCCACCAAATCTAACATATACTACCTCTTCTGGTTATTTATGACATGAATTTATTTATATTTATTGTATTTAATGTTTTATTGAAAGTTATTCCATTCATGTGTCTTATGATTGAAACATTAAAAAAGTGGTAAGTGTGTATTTCACAATCTCATCATTATCCACAATGGATTATGTTTAAGTCTCACTTTTAGGAATTAGATTATATTTAAAAAAATAATATATTCTCTTATAATATGTATATTCATAAATTTTTCAAGTTACAGTACAATTTTCCCTCTCTTTGGTACTTAAAATGATTATGAATGTTTTCAATGGATCTATAATTTATTTCTCTCTTTGATAGAAAATCCTTTTTCATACAAAACCATGTATTCTAAAAATGTTTTAATTTTTTTAAAACTATAAAGATGTTTTATTAATTTCATTTTTACCCATGTTTGAATTATTATTGAATTTTTTGAAAGGATCTTCATATCATTTTTAAAAAAACTCCAATTTGGGTTTTTTCAAAAATATGAAATTAATATTTATTTCAACATGTATGAAAAATATGTAATTGCGACCATCATAACCACTCAATGTTCAGAGATTAATATATATGTTTAAATGGTCATTTTCAATGAAAATTATTTTCTATATATTTTTTGAACATTTAGTTTTAAAAATATTTCTAAATAAAAAATGTTATCTTTCTCAAGAATGATTCTAATAACATTTTTATGGTATTTATCATTGCTAATAACCTCAATCCTCAATTTTAATTATTCTCTACTATATATATTTTATAATCATTCAATCATTATTATTTATTGACATTATTTATGATCAATTTGACTAAGGCTATTCTAGTTTGATACTATTCATATTATTTTTGATGATTTGTGATAATGTTTATTGATTTGGGTAATTGTTAATATTTTTATATGGAATTATTTGATAATTATTTATTCCTATAACATTATTCTTATTTTATTGATTAAATTTCATGTGTTTTAGTTATTTACCTTTCAATATGGGATAGAATTTATTTTTTAATAGCTTCCCTTGTATGCATATCCTTGCCAATCATTTGAGAATACTGCTTTCTTTTGTTTTATGTTCCCAATGATACCATGAAATGTTTTATTATTTATATAATGATATATTATTAAGGGAAATATGGAATTATCAAAAAATTAGTAATTTATGTTTTAAATTTTAATTTCATTTTCAAGTATATATATAGTTTACTAATACTAATTTATTATTTTATCTATCAGGATGATAATCATTATATCTTACACCAGTGTAAGAAAATAACCATTTACTCTCATCTACTAGGGTCAGGGTATATGCATTCTCATTGAGTCATATCATTGGTTAAGGTGTCCTTGCACGTTTTAGTGATATGGAACGTGATTAATTTTCATGACTTATCATAGAGATAATTTGGTTTAACCCTTGGTTCAAGAATATTTTTGATAAATTTGGGTTGTGCTTTATTTGTGGTTTTTAGGAATATTATAAGATGATTATATTTATTTATGGATGATTTTTTATCTTTTGGGTATATGTTCATTTTTCCTTTTTGGAAGTTTTTACATATTTCTCACAACGTTATAGAAATTCCAAATGATGGGAAGACCAATATTAGGTATAATTATTTTATTGAATTCCTCTATTTGATGGTTAAGAGTTGGTGTTTTATTTTATATATTTAGGGAAGTTTTTAGATTATATTCATGGGATTTAGGAGTTTCAGTCTCTGTATTCTAATCTCACTCACCTCATTGAGTATTTCTCAACCCTCCCACTTCTTATGTAGGTTTTGAGCCCTTGATTTTTAATTTAGTTTAACTCTAATTAATTACTCTTTAGGTAAATTTAGTGTTATAGTGGGTAGAAATATGTCAACCCCATGTGAGTAATTTTTGATAAATTATTTTGTTTTGAAGTATTTAAAATTTTTTATAGTTTTTTGTTAGAAATTTAAAATTATATGAATTTTGTTTATTTTAAGTTTTATATACATGGTTTGTTATAGTATATGAATAATCCAATTTGTATGAATATTTCAAGATAATTTTCTTTCTTTTATGATTTTGTAAATTTTTGGATATTTTTTTGGTATAAATTTAAAATTATAGATTTTTTTTTATATTTTATAGTTTATATTCAAGGTTTATTAGAGTATATGCATAATCTTAAGTGTATGGACCTTTCTATATAATTTTTTTATTTCATGATTCAGTTTATATGGGTAGTGCATGGTTGAATCCAAACCATGTGAACTAAAATAAAAATCTTTTGAGTCATCTTGAGTTTAAGGTATTGGTGCATATATTGGGAATAATTTTTCAAAATATTGTTGATATATGTGTGATAATTATATGGTTTTTAACATTATAGTTTTTAATAGTTAAAAATATTTCATTAAATCTTGAGACTAAAGCATGATAACATGTAATTCTAGTTCATTTTGTGTTATTTATTCTAGATTAGTGAAATCCACACGATTGGGGCATGTTTTACCACACCGTTAAACATAACCATTCAAGATGTAATATTATTATAATAGGGTTATTTTATGGTTTTATTCCTTCGCAATTTTAAGGGTTTGACCCTCCTCTATTCCTTATCCCATTTATTCTACACCCTTGACATGATAGAGATCTCCTCCACTTATTACTTGTCTATTTTTTCAAAATTTCAATTCGATTCTCAGTATTTCTTCTAAGGTAACCCACTAATTTCTCTTATTCCTATCTTATACTCTTTGTTAAAACCATTTTACTCTTTGGTTTGATTGTTTCTATTGTAAAAAAATCCATTTTAAAAAAAAATTAAGTATTTTTCGGTTGATTGTATGTATTGAAAAATTGGGATTCGATGATATGTTATAGAGATCTAGAGATATTTTTGAAAAAATAGGTTGAAAACGATCCAAGATAGAGGAATTAATGAACACAAGTGTGATGGAGGTTTGTAATGTTATGAAAAATTCATTTTTCAAGATCCTCACATGAAAATTTGAAAAAGATAAGAAGTGTATAAAAGTTATGAATTTGCATGATAGGTGAACTTGAACAAAAGAGACTTGCACAAATGATATTTTCACTCACGTTGTGAGTTGCACATAAGAAGTTAGTTTCACACAATTATTTAGTTTCACTTTATGTTAGAACAGAGTTTCAAATAATAAGGGAGTGATACACAATTAGAGTGTTTCTCCCAAGTAGAAATTTGCACAAAAGTTGTTTTTCTGGGGAAAGAAAAAAGATTATCACAAGTAATTAAGATTGAAAACAAGTCACCCTAAGGTTGGGTGAAAGTTTGAAGTTACCCAGTACAAATTTAGTAAAGTTATATTCATTTGTGGATGAAGGTGGAACTTCAACAGAGTATCTACCTTCAGTTGATGTTGCATTCATTCATGCAAATAAATGAACTAACAAATCCATAAACTGTCTGTGGATCCCTTCCATGTGAAGTGATTGAGGGAAGTGTTTTATGGTGATACTTTCCACTAACATTGAGCTAAATAAATATACATAGGGAGTGACCCTTGGGTAATTAGTGAGCTAACCCTAAACATTGTAAATTCAGTGAGCTTGGATATAGAATTGATCTTTCTCAAAACATGTAATTGGTAGTGAGCCTTAGTTTGTTTGGTACAATCAACACATCACAATTTTATGTTCCTTTGATGAATCCATGTGAGGGTGAACCCTGTAAAAATCACTACGTCCTTATTCTTCCATTCCTACATTACATTCAAAACATATTCATCATAAAAAAAAGAAAAAAAATAAGATCATCATTAACACTTATGTTAAAATAAAGTGAACCTTATAGTAAATAGGACATGAACTAGTGGAGAAAAAAGAATATAGAAAATAATATCCATACCCTAATTCACCCCCCTCTCACGGTATCTAGTCCTATTTTGGACCTAATAGTATCCTGGTTACCCTTGAGGCTTCTTGGCAAAGAAAAGGGTTTAGGGTGGTTTCAAATTTGATATTTGGGTTACAAGGGCTTATAGAGGATGTGTTTTTTTATGTATCTCAATCACTTATATTATTTTTATGATCAAAAATAACTTTTGGTGTTATGACTATTTTATTTTAGTATTATTTGTAGGAATAGTCCTAGTTAATTAATGTACTAATGAATGGATTAAAAAACTACGGAGGGACACTTGGAAGAACCACACAGAGAAACAATAATGACCACCCCGCAAGGTGCCTTTAGATAGCTAGGGGAATTTGATAGAACCACAAAAATTGCAAAAATACCACAAGCTACCCATTGCAGCTCAATAGCTACCTATTAGTGTAACAACCACAGCTAAACCATAGTGTTGAAACTAAAGTGGAACATGATCTCATGCATAACTCTATATATATAAGTGGCCATCGACTAATAGGGAGGTTTAGGTCTGTTAATGGGGAGACAATATCCTCAACATCATTCCATTTAAAATAAAATAAAAATGGAGTAACATTTTATTTTTATTTTATTTTCAAACTCCCATGTAGATGTTTCACGGGTGGGGACCACCTAATCTAAACCTCCCATGAGAGGTTATGGTGGTGGGGACCACCCGAGACAAAACCCCCTTTTAACTCCTCTAATTATGGAGAAAAACCTCTCAACTCCATACCTTAATTATGCCATATCTCCCCTTTAATTATTTAATACAACTATCCTCTAATTAATTAATCTAACCTATTTTTTGCCAATTTGAAATTAAACAACTTATTCTATTTTGTTGGAAACCTTTTCTTCATGGTGGGTTGGGAGAAATTAATCATCGGCAAAGGTGGGAGATTGGGAGGACATGGAGGAACACATCCTACAATAAAGGATGCCAATGAAGAACTCTTATACTTCTATGAACCTCTCTCCAAACTCCGTTGAGGGATATCCAATGGAAAGAAAACCAATGATCGAGGAAATTCTGTCATCACCGATTTCATCTTTTCCTCTCCTCACCGATGTTGTTGAGGAGACTTGTTGCAAGATCGAAAAACACCAAACCGTTTCAACCACAGAAAATATTCAACTGAATCATCGAGGAAGGGTGGATTTTTTAATTTGTCCCCATCCTGTTCTTTAAAATTCTTTGTGAATCAAGGAAGAAATTATAGCCACTTGCTACTACCCTAACGTGGAGAGTGAGGGCCAAACAAACATGGCATGTCATCTCGGAAAATCTGGGTTCTCTTGTGTGTTCTTCGCGATGGTGACAACAACTGATGATGGTGTTTGGCACTGGTGGAACTCGAGAACCACGATAACGGTGATAAACGAAGGGTAGACTGTCAAGCCAGCCGCTGATGAAGGCCTGACACCCCACCACCCCACAAAACTCTTCCACCCCGCACCCCCCTACGCCTGCGGTCTCCACCGCACCGCAGCATCGGAGACCCAGTGCCCCTGCCATCCATTGCCTTACCGCCCCATGGCCTCGCGCCGCCACATGACACCCAGACCCTTGCGCTATCCCACGACACCTGCGGCCTCCGCCACCCCTCGACACCCACGACCTCAGGCCGCCCCGCGGCACCCGCGGCCTCCACTGCCCCGCATCACCCGCAACATCCAGTGCCCCATAGCATCTCTAGCCTCACGTCACCCCGAGTTACCCACGGTCTCATCGTGCCGCCCAGCATCCTGACAAACCTTCATGGCCTTATGCCCCACCATCACGACCTCCATGGACCTCGTGGCCTTCCATGACCTCCACGGTCCCTCGCGGGATGATGGACCACCCAGCGGGCCAGGCCGGACCGAACGGGCCGGGTCGACCCAAACCGGGTCGGGTAGGTCTTGGTCGGACCAGACCTGGACCATCTACGAGCATTACGCTCTTTTGGCCGTAACTTTGGCACCGGATGTCTGATTGAATAATCCTCAATGATGATGTAATCCATGGTGGGAGATGGTCCCTTTGGTATACCAAACTAATGTTTTGGATAAATATGGGGAATGGTCCAGGTTGGATCAAGCATGAATCCAACCGGACCCTTGGGACAAAAAGTGTAATAATTCATTGACTGGGGATCCGATTGATGCACCATCTTTTTCATTAAGAACCCTATGATGAGGTGGTCCTTTGGTATACGTCATCTTGGAACTTCATGACAGTTGTAATATCAACCAGTGGATTGTGGGGCGGACCCTCCCGGAGACAAGCGAGCATAGTACAGGAACCCAGTAGCTGGCTATGATGTGAAGAATGAAGAGTGATCCTATGTGGGTCAAGACCTAGTGTTCCTATGCGTGTCAGCACCGAGGGATCATGTGTCGCTCTGCACCTATCTATCATGTGTTGGTCAGTATCGAGCGATCCTCTATGGGTCACCACCTAGCGATCCTGTGTGGGTCAGCACCGAGCGATCCGATGTGGGTCAACACTGAGAGATCATGTGTGGGTCAGCACCGAGTGATCCTTTATGGGTCAGTAGCAGATCTTCTTAACAGTTTGAGATGATTTAGTAGTTACATATAATCATCTCTACTATTGTACCTAATAAATACCTGATTTGAGCTGAGTATCTATCTGTGTGGTACTTTCCTTCGTGGTAATACCTTGGTGGTATTCTTCTATTGGGGATACCCATGTGGTACTTTCCTTCTTGGTATTAATTCCTATGTGGAACAATTGATCTTGGGGATTTGGAGTTGGAATTTGTTCTTTTCTCATGATTGAGATGGGTTTACATGATAACTTAGGTATATGTATGTGCATAAACATAACTAGGGTTATCAGTAGTTTCCTTTCTTGGCGATTTATCCTTTCTGGATTTTGTGATACCTTGAGGGTCTCAGGGTCCTTTCTTAGTATCTTTATGCCCACCACTACACGGTCTATGCCTGCACTTAATTATGTTTGGTTAAAACAATGAAAATCACTGACTGAGGATGAGGGTAACATGATTAGATATAGCTAGGAGGTGGACGTCAGATGAGGCGAACCACAGAGATGGCCATTCGTGAGCAGTACCTACCCTTCAGGTAGGATCCATGGTGGACAATCTAGGAGCTGCATTCCACCTATCAGTTGTCTTGTACTTTCTAGTTTTCCTTGCGCTTTCTAGTTGGGCTTGTATTCTTTCCCCTTTTACTTATTGTACTCACTCTATTTACTATTCAGTTTACTTGAGTTCGTATCATTCTATGTTCTTTGTTTTGTGTGTTATAAGTTATAAAGACAATGCCTTCATAGATTTATGGAATATACCTTAGGAGCTAGTCTCAAATCCCTAGCCTATAGAAGGTGGGCTAGGGGTAGTCACGACACAGGCCTCGGAGGATGGTTCGTGACAAATTGGTATCAGAGGAGTTGATTCAACCATAGAATATAGACTCTAACCTTTCTTTTTATTGGAAATTATGTTATGTTTAGTGAGTGTGGTTATCAGTTTATGGAATCCAGTGTTGGTGTGGTGGCCGACGTATCCATATACCAGGACACTGACTTCTGATTTCTAAATCAGTGCACGGAAACACTGATTGCGTGTGTGTTTTGATGATTTTCCTTTGTGATCTCTCCGAGATAGCTCACCAGGTATAACTTATTGATTGTGGCACACCTATTTATTTTTAGTATGCCACTTTGCAGATAACAGGCTAGGGTTCTGAGAGTAGTATGCACTGATAGCCCATCGATCTACGAGTCCTCGGTGTAGGGCCCTCTTATAGTAGAGGCAACAGCGGTACCTTTACCCATTGTTCCAAAACATCTACCAGCCGTAGAAGTAGAGGGTGCACGCTGGTTGAGAGAAATGCATGAGTTCCAACGTTAGAGGCCACTGAAGTTCAGGGGAGAGACAGACCCATATGCAGCTGAGGATTTGATGGAGGCCGTAGAGAGAGTCTTCCGACTGATAGGGATACTAGCTGATCTCATGGTGATCCTGTACGACATCCTTCTACAGGCAGGAACATGCAGATATTGGAGCTTGATTCTTCAGGTTCACTACGGGGCGACACTTTTCGGGAAAAACTTATAGAGCCTGTTTTGGGAAGAGTTTGTCCATGTGACTCTTTGCGCAGTGTGAATATTAGAGATTCTTCATCTGCATTAGGGGAACATGACTATGGCCCAGT
Organism: Viscum album; assembly: GCA_963277665.1. Lineage (NCBI taxonomy): Eukaryota > Viridiplantae > Streptophyta > Magnoliopsida > Santalales > Viscaceae > Viscum > Viscum album. The sequence goes on along the minus strand of OY728153.1, from coordinate 1,418,706,377 downwards.
ACTTAGTGAGATTCACTGATCTCTCATGCTACTCCACATATATAGTTCGAGACCCATTCTTCAGGGCCCGTACCTTTGAGCAGGGACTCAGGTGAGAGATCAGGGCTTCGATGATCTCACTCAGCATCCCGACGCATGCGAGGGTGTTAGAGAGAGCCCTATTTGTGGAGAGTTTTTTTGATGAGTAGCCACCAATAACGAGACCCACCACTAGTCATCACATAGTGGAGTCTTCTGCTGATGGCAACAGACAGATTTTGCAAAGGTCCAAGAGGACCAGACATACTGGTGGATGGAGACATGACTCAGGATCAGTTTTAAAGGGAACTCAAGGCATAGATAGTCATGCATGGAGCGGGAAGTTTTACACATGTGGTGAGAAGGATTACATGGCTCATGAATATCCTACCCACCATACGGATGATTAGTAGACAGTCGATGGACTGCCCAAGTAGAGACAGATGTTCGACCATGGAGGTCTGTAGGGAGCAGACGGACGTGTCAGAGGAGCTAATCATGCAACTGGTAGTGGGAAACAATTCAAGATTTTACCACCACCACCACCAGGTGGTCCACCACGACCACATGGAGCAGGGGGATAGGAGTGAGCCCAACTTCAGGGATCTAAGGCCTATGATCACGACACTCTGAAGATGATACGGGGTATGATATGTGTCCATTCCACCTTAGATGTAGTAATATAAACACATGTTTCAGTTATTATTTTATTTCCATTACCCTCGTTCTGATCTCGGAGATTCCGATGGAGCTGTTGGCTCGATCTTTAATGCTAGAGACTCCTACAGAAGTAGATTCGACGATTACGTACCGGTTCCATCAGTGTGACCTTACTCTAGGAGGCGAGAGATTTAGTTGGGATCTCATAGTAACAGTGTTGAGGCCTAAAAAATCCATCTTTGGTATGGACTGGTTATCTATAGTCCTTGCTCACATTGACTGTTTTAGGAGAAAAGTGTGGTGTGTCTGCCTGGATGGGACCGGGATTACCTTCACCGGTGAGAAGGGAGCCTTTCGAGCACAGGATGGACTTACCTAGAGGATAGTGCAGCTAATTACACATCAGTTGGCTAACATTACCCTTGGAGGAGTTGATTTGGAGAGTTCGAGTTATCCTTTAGTGGTGGACCAGTATGCAGAGGTCTACCCTAATGATGTTCCAGGTCTATATCCTCACATAGATGTGGACTTTTACAATGAATTGTAACCTGGGACGCATGTAATATCTACACCAACGTATAGAATGGCACCAACAGAGCTTTGTTATCTTCGGGTAAACCTAAAAAACTTTCAGGGGAATGGATTCATTCGGCCCAGTGTTTGTCCTTGGGCAGCCCCAATTTTGTTCGTTATGAGGGCAGATGGGAGCTTCAGGCTTTGTGTTGACTATCGGCGGCAGAATATGGGGACTGTAAAGAACAAGTACCCACTTTCGAGGATTGATGACCACTTTGATCAGTTGAAAGGATCATGGTGGTTCTCGAAGATAGACATCAAATCAGGCTATCATCAGCATAGAGTACAAGATGAGGATTTGCAGAAGACGACTTTCAGATTTTGGTATGACCACACTGAGTTTTTGGTTATGACCTTCGGTGTAACCAACGCTCCAGCCGTGTTCATGGGACTCATGAACATGATCCTTCAGCCATACCTTGATCACTTTGTGGTGGTCTTCGTTGATGAGATTCTTATCTACTCAGCTACCTAGGAGGAGCATGTCTGTCATTGGTAGGTAGTACTTGACACACTCTGAGGGAACCAGCTTTATTGTGAGCCATCAAAGTGCCAGTTTTGGATTCGAGAGGTTCACAGTCTAGGACATGTCATATCAGAGGCTAGAGTTGCACTGGATCTACAAAATACTGAGGCGGGTACTTACGTGGGAGCCACCCAGGAGTGTGACGAAGGTACTGAGTTTCTTGGGTTTGTCCAGATACTACTGGATATTTGTGCCAAATTTCTCTAGAGTTGTGTCACCACTACCAGCATTGATGAAGAAGAGGCAACCCAATATGTGGTCGGAGAGATGCCAGCAGAGTTTTCAGGAGCTAAGGCACAAGCTAACTAGTGCCCTGATTTTGAGGCTTCCAGAGGAGGGCATTGGTTATGTAGTCTACTGTGACGCATCAAGGACATGGCTAGGAGTTGTCCTAATGCCATAGTGATAGGAGATAGAATATGGTTCACGACAGCTGAGACTACATGAGAAGTACTATGCTACCCATGTCCTTGAATTATCACCAGTGGCCTTCGGCTTGAAGATGTGGTGACATTACTTGATGGGTGAGCATTTTATGGTGTACTCTGATCACAATAGTCTCATGTATATCTTCTCTCAAAAGGAACTGGACTTGAGACAGTGACATTGGCTTGAGTTCCTCTACAACTATGGCTTCAAGATAGTCTATACTCTTTGGAAGGGGAACCTTGTAAAAGATTCACTCAACAAGAGGTTTGGTATACAACTTCTAGGCGATGCAACGTGGCAGATGGCTGCTTTGCAGATATCCTTTGTAGACCAAGATGGAACAATTTTTCTTCAGTATCATACAATCACTCCCCCACTTCTTTAGCGAGCCAGGGAGGCGTAGTGTGGGGATGCTGACTACAAGGATCGATGTGCTCAGATATCCACAGGTCATGCACCTGATGGACATTCGAAAGGTGGGGAGCACGTCATCTTCTTCAAAGGATGTACCATGGTACCAGTGTCACTTTGGGAGGAAGTGTTGAGGGAGTTCCCTAAATCCCCACTAGCGGTACATCCAGGAGTGGCGAAGATGTACCAAGATCTATGACGACAGCACTGGTGTCCATGAATGAATAAAACAGTTGTAGAGATTGTCTCCCAATGCCTCATTTGTTAGCAAGTGAAGGTAGAGAATCAGGTACTAGGAAGCTTGGTTCAGCCTTCAGAGGTCCCAGAGTGGAAGTGGGATATGATATCCATAGACCTCGGGACATGACTTCTATGTACATCCAGTTGTCATGACTGGATTTGGGTGATCGTTGACCAACTCACCAAGTCAGCCTACATCCTACCGATCATAGAGCAAGGTTCAGTAAAGAGCATGGGATGCCCTTATGTGTAATATATTGTATGGTTACATGGAATACCCTCGATTATTGTCTCCTATCGTGATATGCATTTCACATCTTGGCTATGGAAGTGCTTGTAAGAGGCCTTCGGGAAACAGCTTCGTTTGAGCACCACCTTCCATCCTCAGACAGATGGTCAAACTAAATAGACCATTCAAACCCTTGAAGGCATGCTACATTCTTGTGTCCTCGACTTCTATCATAGATGGGAGGATCACTTGCACATTTTATAGTTTTAATACAACAAAAACTATCACTCTACCATTGGGATGTGACCTTTTGAGGAGTTGTACGGGCAGCCATGCAGATCTCCTTTGTGCTGGACTGACCCAAGGAAGTCAGCACTAGTGGGGCCAGAGATGGTATGAGCTACCATAGAGAATGTGCATATCATCCGTGAGTGGATGGAGATGGAACAAAGAAGGCAGAAGTCTTATGTCGATAGGAGACGGAGACCTCTAGAGTTTGAGGATAGCGACCATGTCTTTCTACGAGTTTCACCTCAACGAGGTTTGCAAAGATTTGGATGAGGTAGAAAGTTATCTTCAAGGTTCATCGGACCTTTTCAGGTCCTTAGCATACTAGGCATGGTGTAATACCACTTAACTCTTCCACCTCAGTTGCACCGGGTTCACGACGTCATCCATGTACCCCAAATAAGGAGATACATGCAAGACCCTTCTCACATCATCGACCAAAGAGAGATGGACATCGACAATGGGGTGACTTTTATGGAGGTTCTAGTGGAGATTGAGTATCGACATGAGAGGTTCATTTGTAGGTGGTCGATACCTCTAGTGTGTGTACGTTGGCAGCACGAGTACCTCCAAGAGAGCACATGGGAACATGCGGCTCAGATTTGTGCCCAGTACCCCAACTTGTTTACATTATTTGGAGTTGTGTATTACAGGGACATAAATCCCTGATGTGGGGGATACTGTAAAGATCCAAAATTTCCATGTAATTTTTTAATTAAATGGGAATCTTACAAGACTGTGAAAATTGACGACGCGTGATTCTAAGGCCCGGGCTGCCCGGAATTAATTTCTGAACATTATTTCTGTTATGTTTAGTAAACGTGCAAGCATGTTTTTATATTTTTTGAACCAGTGATCATAATTTAAATCGGAATGCACCATTGAACATGTAGAACTGGTACTCGCTTAAGGAGACCTTCACCTCAATCATAGTATGAAGAGGGTGGATGTTAGTTGTTCACTTTTTTGTGCTAGAATAAAATAAAATAAAATGGTGTAACATTTTATTTTTATTATATTTTTAAACTCCCATGTTGTTGTTTCATAGGTGGGGACCACCTGAACTAAACCACCCATGAGAGGTTCTGGTGGTGGGGACCACCCAAGATAAAAAAACCCCCTTAAACTCCTCTCAATATGGAGAAAACCCTCCCAAACCCCTATATTAACTATTCCAACTCTCCCCTTTAATTAATTAACCCAACTGTCCTCTAATTAAATAAGCTAACCCATTTTGTGCCAATTTGAAATTAAACAACTTATTCTATTATATTGGCTACATTTTATTTTTGGTGGTTTGGGGGAAATTAATCATTGGCAATGGTGGGGGCTTGGGAGAACTTGGAGGAACACATCCTCCAATGAAGAACGCCTACGAAGAACTCTTCTCCTTTGACAACCAATTCTCCAATCTTTATCGAAGTATCTACAATGACGAGTGAACCAATGATTGAGGAAACGTTGTCGTCACCGACTTCATCTTTTACTCTCCTCACCGAAGTTTTTGAAGGAGACTTGTTGCGAGATTGACGAACACAAAGCTGTCTCAACTATGGACAATCTTCAACCGAATCATCGAGGTAGGGTGGATGTTTGAATTTGTCCCCTTCCCATTCCTGACAATTCTTCTTGAATCAAAGACGAAATTATAGCCACTTGCTACCACCCTAAAATGGAGAGTGCGGCCCAAACAAACATGTCCTGCCATTTTCGCAAATCTTGGTTCTCTTGTGTGTTCTTCATGACGGTGATGGCGACTGGTGCCGGCGGTTGGAACTGGTGGAACTCGAGAACCGCGATGAAGGCAACGAACTAAGGGAGGCCGATCAAGCCTTTTGCTAACGAAGTCGCATAACTCCACCGCCCCGCGGCCTCGGACATACATGGCCTCACCGCGCCACCCCGTGGCCTCTTGCATCCCCACAGCACCTGTGGCCTCACGCCATCCCGTGACACCCGTGGCTTCCGACTCCCCGCATCACCCATGGCCTCACACTGTCCCATGGCACCCGCAACTTCACCACCCCACGACACCCGCAACCTCTGCCGCCCCGGGGCACACGCGGCCTTAGCCGCCCCGCGTCACCCACGACCTTCGCTGCCCCAGGGAACACGCGAAATTGCGTCGCCCTGTGGCACCCGTGTTCTCGTTGTACCACCCCACGGCCTCACGACCCTATGGGGCCTCCCAGCCACCCACGACCTCTGTGGCCCCCGCGGCCTTCACGATCACTCCTGACCCTCATGGCCTGCCAGACCTCCTAGTGGGCTATGATGGACACAGTGCGGGCCGGGCCAGACCTAGTGGACCGGGTCCACCCCAGTCGGGTCGGGTCTGCACCGGCCGGTTAGGGCCGGGTCGGTCCGACTGGGTGGGATCAGACCCGAACCAGCTACAAGATTTATGTTCTTTTGGCCATAACTTTGGCACTAGATGTCTGATTGATGAACCTTCAACGACGCTATAAAACATGGAGAGAGGCGGTCCATTTGGTATACCCCACTGGAGTTTTGGATAATGTTGTGGAACAGTCAGGTTGGATCGAGCACTAATCCTATCGGGCCCTCAGGACTAAAAGCCTAATAACTCACAGACTGTGCATCTGATTGATGCATCGTCTGTTGTGTTGATACCACTATTACATGGCGGTCCTTTGGGATACTTACTAATGGGACTTCTTGAATGTTGGTGTATCGAACAATGTCTTGTGGAGCGGACCCTTCTAGAGACAGGCGAGCGTAGTACAGGAACCCAGTACCCATCTGTGATGTGATGATTTAAGAGAGATTATCTGCGGGTCAGCATCGAATGAACATCTATGGGTCAGAACCTAGGGATCTTGTGTGGGTCATCACCGAGCATTCGTGTGTTGTTCCGCGCTGAGCGATCTTGTCTGGGTCAGCACCGAGTGATCCTCTGTGGGTCAGCAGCAGGGCTTCTTCACAGAGTAAGATGATTTCATTGTTACATCTAATCATATCTACTAATGTACCTAACAAATACATGGCGTGAGATGAGTATGTACCTATGTGGTACATTGGTATGCGGTAAGACCTTGGTGGTATTCTTCTGTGTGGTGTACCTGTGTGGTACTTTCCTTCATGGTATTACTTCCTTTTTGGAACTGTTGAGAATGGGGCTTTGGGGTTGGACTCTATGTATTCCTCATGATTGAGATGGGCTTACATGATAACTTAGGTATATGTATGAGCATATACCTAAGTAGGTTTTTCAGTTGTTTCATTTCGTCGTGGTTTATCCTTTGTAGATTTTTTGAGACATTGAGGGTCTCGGGGTCCCTACTATGTATTGTTATACTCGCCTCCGCACGGGCTATGCCCGCACATTGTTGTGCTTGGTGTAGACAACAGACAACACTTATTCAGGACGAGGGTACCAGGACTAAATGTAGCTCTGAGGTGGATGTCAGATGAGGCAAACCACAGAGAAGTCTATTCATGAGTTGTACCTACCCTACAGGTAGGATCTGTGGTGGACGATCTATGAGCTTCTTTCCACCTATCAGCTATCTTGTACATTCCAGTTTTCGTTGTACCTTCCAGTTAGTCTTGTATTCTATCCCCTTTTAATTATAGTACTCACTCTGTTTACTATTCTGTTTACTTGAGTTCGTATCTTTCCGTGTACTTGTTTTTTTGTGTTATAGGATATATAGTCAATTCCTTCTCTATTTTAGAGATATACGCCTTAGGTGCTAGTCACCAGCCCCTAGCCTAGGGAAGGAGAGCTTAGGGTAGTAATGACATGGGCCCCAGGAGATGGTTTGTGACATTATTAATAAAAAAATATTCTAAATCATGAGAAATATAATAGCATACTAAAAAGATATTTAAATAAAAATAAAACATGGTAAAGTCTGCTCTACCAATTTTCTTAGAAGAAAGTGTTATATATGGGGATTTTGACAACACACAGACCCATCAAGGATCATCCACAATGGGAAACAAAAACCTCAATATAAAATTGATCATACCCTACAAAAGGTGTATAAGAGAGACCCAAATTCTTTAGAACATAATACATCAAAGTTATCGACAAAAACATCAATTTTTTCCAACACATCATCACCCAAATCATTTTTATGTGTTAATCAGAAAAAACACATTCCAAGGATTCATAGAATGGATTATAATTATTTTATTTCTAATATAAATTAAACACCAAATGAGAAAATATATTTTCTCACTTAGATAATATAAAAATTTATCGATTTAAGCTAAATAATATATTAATCATATATTCTTGAGAGAAAATTTAATTATCCATATAAGAAAATAATTACTCCCTCTAGAATAATCCGTGATGGAAAATAATAATTATTGTTATAATTTATAATATTTATAGGTTAATATCATGAAATATTTAAAGAAATAATTTTTTCATAAATATTTATAATTTTTTTGATTTTATTTTAAAAATTTCTAGAAAATTTTATAATAGATTATGATTTAAATACAAACTTTTTCCTGGAAATATTTTCTCTCCAAAAGAACATGACAAATACTAACTTTAAATCATATCCTCCAACCATTTCACCTTGGAAAGGGAAATATAAATTTTCCACATACATGTAAACTAGTGGAATAGTATAGATTGATTGAAGGAGGATTCACTGATCTTGTGAAAATGACTCTTGGGGATTCATATAGTCAAAAGGGTAACCAAAATATAGGAAAATTTGTTTAGATAAATATAAGGACGATAACTCGCATACAGTTTCATAATAATAATGATAACCAATTTAAATTATAATTAAATTCTTTTTTTCTTGCAAATCATGAAAGGGAAGTGTCTAATTAATTTAAAATATGACTTATGAACCATAGAAGAGTCAATGGAATTCATTCCAAGAATTTTTGGCCTTCAAAATAATGATAATGGTGTTATAGAAGCCTGTTGAAGAAGAAACATAGTATTAGAGATTTCAAATAGATATTTCCCAAAAAAGGGCTTTACACAAGGGTAACACAGTTTACCCTTACAGTACTCATATGTGTCGTGTAAGGGAAAAAACCACTACATAGATACCAAGGTAACATTATATAGCCTCTAAAAACAATGAATTAATATTATATAGTGTATAGGATACCCTTATATACATAAAATAAATAATGGAATACCTTTATGTACAACCTATCTCACCATTATGTGTATATGATTTATCCTTATATTAAAAGAGGAATCCTTGGGCTACCCAAATATAAAGATCTATTACCCTTATGCGAGTAAAATGTTTTTAGGATTGCCCTTACATAGTTCCTAAGGAACCCTTATGTAGATATAGGTTTTCTTTACATAGATTTAGTGTTTTGGATTTACCCTTTTAAAGCATAGGGAAAAGTGACCATACCCTTAATAACTAAAGGAAAGCCTCTATAACCCTATACATGGTCTTTAAACGCTATTTTCTCTTATGAAATGAATCAATGTCATGTAAGGGTAATAATTTACTTGGATTTTTTTTAATTTTTTCACACAAATGACACATAAAATATATCCAAAAAGGAATGAAGAAAATTGTACTCGGATACCATTTTGGATTACAATGACCTGAACCACCATGAATGAATTGGAGTTCTATTTGACTCCATGTACCACTCCCCATCATCAATTGATTACGAACTATAAGAAAGGGCTTCATCCCATCTATCAGGAGACTATATACATGGAACCATGTCGTTGCACAAATAATAGATAATAAATAATATAATAAATAATAAGAGTAACATGTAAAAAATGAAAAATGAAATAAATTTCCAAAAATAAATATATAATAGGATTTTAAAGTGGACATCTAATCGAGAGTACAGATGTGTAAAAGGTAAATTAATTGGAAAACTATGGTATGTCTTGGAGTCTATCCAGGCCATACCATCAGCTCTATGCTCCACTCATAAACTAATATCTAGGAGTCCCTTTCCATTAAATATATCCTTATGTGTCAAGTTTGAAATAACATTCAGATGAAGGTGCAGGGTGTGGGTGTTAAAATTCATTAGGACACCATGATGTGCCCAGAAAAAATGTGCACATATATAAAAGTGTATTCCATGATAATAATAAATGTGTAAGAATTGTTAGAGTCACAAAATAACAGAACGAGCAGTCCTGCACTAAACAATATTTCACAAAACCCAAATCAATACTTCTTCAGATCCATGATAGAATGATGACCAAGGATATAGGAAATGATCAGAACTATCTATATGGATTTTAATTTGAAACTCAATATCTAAAAAGTGAATCGATTATCATTATGTTAACTGATATTCACAAGGTGCAACAGGTTATGTGCAGGAAACAAGGATATCATGATTCACCATCACCATTATCCCACATCATGCACACTCTCTTTTTAAAGGAAATCATACCATGATTCTCACCATTAACACGTACCAAACACCAAAATTCCCAATAAATGAGAATATAAAATAAGGAATAAATGGTAAAAAGTCATATCATGTAAATCATGAGAAATATAATATCTTCATATAACAACAAGTGAATCTACAGAAAATATAAAAAATGAGAATATTACAGTTCACATGGAAATAAGTGTTATATAATGGTATCATAAAACCAAACCACATCACATGAAATCTCCATTAATAGAGAAAAATATCATACCATGAAAAAAAGGCTATACTATAACCCTAAATAATATTTAACGTCCTACCACAGGGTTGTGAATTTCCATATCATGGTTTTATAGGGAATAATAACATGAATCCTGACTACATGTTCTTCTAATCAAATTAATTATAAATGATTATTATAAATGATTCTAATATTTCTAGATGAAAGAAATTTAGTACCACATCTAATAATAGATTCTATCTCCCAAATAATTTCCAAAATTATAGATTTAATTCAATTCATGTGTTAACCATTTCATACTTATAGAAAATTATAATTCCTCTTAAAATAATAATTTTATCTACCTAGAGTAATCAGATAAATAAAAGAATAATTCTTATTATTGATTAATATAATTTTTTATTAATATCATTATAGATTTTACAAAACCATATGTTCAAAAAACCTCCAAAAAGTTTTATGATTTAATTTTACAATTTTTACAAAATTCAATAAAAAAAATTTATTATTTAATTAAACAATTTTTTTATTAAAAAAAATATTATATGAAATGAGGGACCTATAAAATCCTACTTGTATTTTATATATTCCATGAACTTCACCCAAGAGGTGGAATGATGATGGTTATACATTATTGGAAACAATATTAATGGTTCAGATTGATCTAATTAGGATTTATTAATTTTTGAAGAGGATCTATGAGGGATGCTCAGACTAAAGATGGAAACCAACATTGAGGTTGATGGGTTTAGCTAATTTAAAGGAATAAAACTGATTTTTTAGTTAAAAACAATGTGGAACCCTGATTTAAATTATAATTTAATTAATTCTTCATAAATATCTAAAAAGTGGAGTGTTTATTTTATTTAAAACCAGAGTTCTGAATCTAAAAAGTGTTGAAAAAGTAAATTCCATCATTTTATTATCCATATAAATAATAAATATGTTTTAAAAAAGTGTCTTTGGGAAGACGAAATGGATATGTGGATTTTAAATAGAAATTTCCCTAAAAAGGGAACTCTATAAGAGTAACATGGTGCACACTTACTTAGCACATATGTTCCCTATAAGGGTACCAAGTGACCCTTAAAAAAAATTTAAATATGGAAATAGCCTTATAAAGTGCCTATGGTACCATTATATAGCCTTTATAAATTTTATCTAACCCTTACATATCATATATTTTATCCTTTCAGCTTTGATTACCTTTACATATACATGTTTTACACATAAATTAATAACGTAAATCCAAAGATACCCTTACATGAAGCATTGTTACACATATGCAAGTTATATGTTATTAGGAAAAACCTTATGTAGGGACTGAGGCACCCTTATGAAACCAATGGTTATCATTATGAATCCTTTAGGAATTAGGATTTACCTTTATGAATTACCATGAAAAGTGTCTTTACCCCTACAAACTTGAGGGAAAACCTTTCTACCCTTTCACAAGGCATTTAAAAACCCGCCATTCCCTTAAATAAAGCATGGGTTATGTGTATGTGCAATAATTTACATGATTTTTTTAAAATTTTCAAACAATTCATTTATAAAATATATTCAGAGGTTTTTAAAAACATTTAAATATTGATAGAATTACGATGGAATCTATAAAGAATAGAAACATCAGTTATCCCACTGACTACCTAGTGTAAGCTTAATGGATACATAATGAGGTTTGGGTATAACCAGTGAGCTACAACAAGCAGACTGACTATCTTTTTTACATTGGTAGGCTAGTAGGAGGTGTCAGATCATGAAGATAAAAGGTGAATTAAAAGAGGTCTTTATTAAGTCTCTTGACCCATTCACCCTTATGAAACAACATAAGGAACACCAAATCTTATAAATACATCACATATGAGGATTGGAAAGAAAATAAGAAAATATTTATCGATATATAGTGAATGAAAATGAGAATCAGTAACAAAATCACTTCTGTTGTTCCTTTTATTGGGACCTATGTGTACTTATTTCATCAAACACCTTGATATACCATCTTTCTCTCTCGTATTATCCTAGTTTCATGTTCTTATTAATTCTATAGAATCAATAAAATTTATTTAAAGGGTATTTACTTTAGAAAAACATTTTTCCTACTTTTTAGATTCATCATGTTATGCTAAAACCAAGGCCTCACTTTTTTGGGTTTTCAACAAACCGCATAAACCAAAACCATTTATCTTGGCTCCTTGGATGATAATAAAGGCAATGGATTGTATTATTTTTAGTTTTCTTATATATGATAAAATTCAATTTTTATTAAATCATAAATGCTCATGATTTTTTTAGGATATGTAGGGGCTTAAAATTGAGCAATTGAAGTACTCCCTTATAAAAAGTTTCCACCTTGTATTTTTTTACATTACATATCTTTTACATTTTAATATATTTTATTTTTTTACTGAATTAATATTTAATCACATATATCATCTTGTAAATTAACTTAAATAAATAAATCTCATGGATTATTGAAATTTTGATTATGATATGATTTAACTTTTGAATTTTAGTACTATTAACAATTATATTTTTCTTCATTTGATTAAATTTTTTTATTCTCAATTTCATATTTATATTATATATTTTTGTTAAATGTTTTTAGTATCAATTTACCCTCTTTATATTTTACTTAGTCGAATTATTTTTCAAACAGCATAACTTATATTCAAAATTTTAGAGCATGTTTTCAAAAAATTTTGATTTGTTTTCATTTTTTTATTCAACCATTATTTTCAAATAATAAATTCTAATATTTTAATAAATTTCAAGGAATAATATTTTAATGATGAATTATACAAATATCACACAAGGTGTTCCCAAATGACACTCAATGGGGTTGTACAATTTTCTTTTATAAATTGTAATTTAGTTATTGAAAAAATCAAATGTATACTTTTCATAGAAGAATATGTTTTTCTATTTATAAAATTTTTAGGCCGGGTTATACACCCAATATTTTATTAGTTTAAAAATGGGCTTGTAATGACGTTTTTACTTTTTAAATAGATATTAATGCCATTATTTTCCTTCATTGTGGGTTAGAACCAAATAAAATTAATAAAGTTTACATCTGTAAAATTGACCATGATATTTATAAATTTCTTGAAGTTACTCATAAATCCACTGAGAAAGTTAAATTCACATTGATTTATATGTTTAAACTAGATTTTGAATGTTTTACATGAATGCTAATGAATAAATTACTAAAAAGTTTACTAATTTTACAAACACATGTAATGGAATAAAATATTTTGGTAATATTTCTACTATAGTTACAATTTTGATGGGGATAATTTGGGGTTTCCGCAATACTTGGGATCCCTATAAAACAAATATTTATGAAGAAAAAAATATTTTAAAAATGATATTTGAAGAAGTCATTGGTTTTATGATGATGTATGCAATAAAAATGAAGTAATAGAAAAAAAAATTAATACTGTGAAGGAAAAGAAGGAAATTAATTTTAAAGTAATAAATAATGAAAATTCCTATTTTGAAACTGATATTTCATATTTATCCTAGAATGTGTATAAATTTACAAAGATGAAGAAAACCTTTTACCATGATAATAAGCATAATAAATCAGAAGAATATGAGGTAACTTTTTATCATTTAAAAAAATTAGACAATTCAATACATATTTTCCATTTCCTAAAAAGGAAAATAATAAAGTTAATAAATACCTCAAATTTTCTACTTAGAGTGTATGTGATAATTTCCTCTCCTCGTTTTCCTAATGACGGATCTTAATAATGTCACATCAGTGAAATTGAGGTATAAAATGAAGCTAATTATTCTACAACTTTTACTTGTAATTATTCTACCACTTATTATTTATCAGTTCAAATAGATTGTAAATAATATTAATATATATTTTATAAACCTAGAAAAAATTTCAAAAAATAATTAAATATAAAAAATCTGTTTATAAAATGAATCAAATCTCTAAAAAAATTAATTTGTAACCATTTAAGTTAAAATGGAAAAGTAATTTTTAATAATTAGAATCAAAATTCAAAGAACATTGAATTATTATTTCTAGTCTCACCCATGGTGATAATTGTTTAAATAAACATTTTTTCACAATGAAATATAAAAAATCTTTTTTTTAGTTTTCAATAATCAACAAATAAAGTCAAAAAGCAATAATAATTTTATAAAAGTATCCTCTTAATATATATATATTAATTATTATAGAAAAACCATATTTCTTATTTATAAAATGATATATAAAGATACTCATTACTGTTTTCCTTATTCATATGTATTTTAGTAATTTATTTAGGAATCTTTATACAAAATAAATTTCTACACATGTGTAGAGTGAAAATTATCATTTGGATAAGTTTAGTAGACATAATTTTTTGGCACCAAAGTATATTGTTTATTGATTATTTTTTTGAAAAAATTCCATGAGTGAGAACCCTAAGGATCTATATGGTTCTTGGGTAACATGTACTTGAAAATCTTTTTCAATGACTACACCCAGTTTAATTATCTTGAAAAGATTTATACAGGATATAACCCTTTTGTTGATAAATCAATGAGTAAGATCCTATGTATAGATCATATAATTTTTTAAATTTTTTATTTTATTAAATATGTTTTATATGTTACTGGTTTAAAAAATAATTCACTATGTATGAGTCAATTATGTGATTACAATTTAAAAGTTTATTTTGAAAATAAATTTTTTAAAGTATTTGATTCTAAATGAAAAATTTTATTTTCAACATCAAATTTTAAAAACTATTAGTTATTGGTTTGAAATATATTTTATGAAAAAATGTGAAATGATTAAGAATACATGATAGTGAGTTATGCATTTAACATATTAAACATGGTTATTAAATCACACACACACATATCAAAATCAACCAAAATAATATGTAATGAGATTTATATAAATTGAATTTTAAAAATAATACTATTTTTAAACCATAAAAATTTAAAAAGAAGAAAAAATGTTTCTCTTAATATAAAATGGAATTATCATACTCTAATTCCGTTAATATGATTCTTGTGGATCATTTTGGAACATCCCAAATTTTAATTATTGGAATAAAATCCTATACTTTTGTAACTATCAGTGGTTATACAAGATTTATATGGGTGTATTTATAGTCTTATAAAAATGAGCGTAAAGTATTTTTTTTAAATTATATAGCGATATTTAAAGTAAATATTTATAAAATATTATATTAATTCCAATTTTTTATAATGGAGAGTTTGATAAAAATAATTTTGATGAACTTTGTGTTTGGTTTTAAGAAAATAAAATAAAACATATTATATATAGTAGAAAAATTATAATCGAAATCATGGAATATTTCTCACATGATAATGGGAGACCTATTTATAAAAACATGAAATTAAGAACACTATAAAAACATGATCACCATTCACTAAAGAGCCACAACAACCTTTGATCTCTCCATCATATGCATTTGATAAAGATCACATAGTATAAAACATAAGAATCCCACCTATATTTTGTATCCATGGGATAATATGAATTTATTTTTGTTCATTTAGAATTATCCATTATCCCATGATATGCTGGAATCTCAACAAAAAAATGAATATAGAGATGAGAGAAATAACTAGGGGGTGGGGGGTTCAACAAGTATTTCAATAAAACCTACACTACAATCACATGATAATAGACTTCATAAAGACTTAAAAATATATCCATGATAGTTAATACATTTACTTGTGAGTTCCAATAATTGATTTAATTATTAATCTAGTAAAAATACTCTTTGTATGAATGTAACTCCACCAACACATTTTAACTCTTGAAATTATTGTCTTTATTAGAACCTAGATCCCCATGAGTCAATTTTTTTTGTCATAATTTGAAATTCTCCATTGGTGGATGGGGAGTTTTAAAATCTACAAATTAGAACATGGATTTGAGGTCTTAAAAATACAAAATATTTCTTTTATACATGGTATATGTTCCAGTCCCGGTACCCTTGTCCTTAGTAAACTATGTCCATCATCTTCACCAAACAAAACAAGGTGTGGGCGTAGCCCATGAAAGGGTTAGTGTAATGATACTTAGTAGGGATGCCGAGACCCTCAATGGTCTCACAAAATACATAAAGGATAAACCACAATGTATAAAAACAATTGAAAACCCTATATAGGTATATGCCCATACATATACCTAAGTTATCAAGTATACCTATATGTTTCATGGGGAACTCAAGGAAAAAATCCCAAGCCAAAGTACAACAGTTCCATGAAGGAAAGAATACCACGAAGTTAAGACCAAAAAGGTAAGTACCAAGAAGGTAACACCACACAGAAGAATACCCCAATGGTATCACCACGAAGGTAAGTTCCAAAAAGGTAACACCACAAAGGTAAGTACCACATAGGTAACACCACATGGAAGAATACCACAAAGGTATCACCACGTAGGTAAGTACAAAAAAGGTATGCCACATAAAATATTAACATAATGGAAAAGAATCAACTCAAATCAGGTGTAACATAGGTACAATAGTAAAGATAATTAGATGTAACTACTGAATCATCTTATTCTATTAAAAGGCAGACCCATGTAGGATCCTAAATCATCAGACCCATGTAGGATCCAAGATCAGCAGACCCACATATGATCCTAGTACAACAGACCCACATAGGATCCTAAAGTAGTCCCATGTGATTTCCTAGAGTGGATCCAAGAGGGATACAGGAACACAGACCCATGTAGGATCCCAAAACATAGACCCACAAAAGATCCCTTTCTCATGTTACAGCTAGCCGCAGGGTTCCCGCACTAAGCTCACGTGGTTCTGGGAGGGTCCCCTCCTCAATCCATAGATTGATACTCCAACTCCACGAAGTCCCACAAAGAAGTTATTATCCTTTTATCCCAAGGGACTGGCTGGATTCGTGTTCGATCCAACCTGGCTGTAACCCAATTTTATCCAAAACACTGGTGGCGTATACCAAATGGACCACCATGATCCAAGGTTTCTGGTACTGTAGACGGTTCATCAAACAGACGCCCGTAGCTCATGTTATGGTCGAAGAAGAATAAAGGGTTGAAGTGGGTCCGAGTCTGGTCCGACCCGGTCGGGCCAACCCAGCCCGACCCTGCCTGGGCCGGCCCACCCCAGTTCAGGTTGACCTTACCCTACCCAGGTTTGGCCCGGCCCGCTCGGCGGTTCGTGGTACGTGGCCCACTAGGAGTCACGTGGCTGGGAAGCTCACGGATGGACAGATGGCTAGCCCTCCTCCGTGGCACGGTCATGCACAACGCCACCACCTATGGTTGGAAACGAGTCGTTTGCCCTCAATTTTCCACTGCCGCACAAGGCTGTGACTCCTGCACGCCCATCAGTGCAGACGCGTGCCACCACCTCCCTATCACGTGGCCGTCATTATGCCTGATGTTTCGCTTTCTCCGCCACAACCGATGGGCCGCGACCCTTCTCTGGTGGTGTGGTCGCCCCGGTGTCATCATCTCGACCGGACGGGGTGCCGGCCCCCGTTCCCAAGCCCTTCTGGCGATGTTCCTTAGGTCATCGGGCGCACCCCTGTGGCCCTTTCTTCATTCTGTAGACTCCCCCACTCACATTGTTATGTCACCGACAATTCAAGATCATCAAAATCCCACAAAGGTTTGGATGAGATTGGGCCGTGTTCGTTCAGCCCACTCCTTTTTCATTAGAATGGTAGCAAGTGGCTTATTTGTTCTTGAATCAAGAAGAATATAAATGTTATTAAATCAATATGAACATAAATAATGGGAAAGGGATAAACAAACAGTAATCCATACCTTGATTGCTCGTTGGAGGTTTCACGAGAAGAAGTCGGTGAAGGCGATGAGGGTGCCAATGATCATCTCTTCTGCAACATGCTTCTGATTTTGGGCTCGTGCACCATCCCCATTCATGATTCCGATGTATGTTCTTCGCTGGAGAGGGTTTTCTTCATTGTAGAAAGAGTTTCTCCAAAGTTCTCCCCATGCCTCCCTTTCACCAATGATCTCCCCAAGGAAATTGGGAGCTAACTAAATAAAATAGGTTTATCAATTTAATTTACATTGGCACAATTAAAGTTGGCACAAATAAATGGAACAATTAATTGTATTTTATTGGGAAAATTAAATGTCACAATAAATTTTATTGCATTGACACAATTACATGGAAGGATTCCAAGGGACTTCCCCACATTAAATAGATGTTCAGGTGGTCCCCACCACTAGAATTCAAAATGGGGGTTTTTTAGTTTGGGTGGTCTGAACCCACATAACTCAAATTGAGGGTTTTGAAAAGAAAAATGAAATGTTTAACATTTTATTTTTCTTCATCCATGAAAAACTGAAAAACTATCTTCCACCATCGACCAATTGCGGTCAAGGTAAAAGTATCTTTAAGAGAATATCG
This sequence comes from Viscum album, assembly GCA_963277665.1. Taxonomy (NCBI): domain Eukaryota; kingdom Viridiplantae; phylum Streptophyta; class Magnoliopsida; order Santalales; family Viscaceae; genus Viscum; species Viscum album. The sequence continues at coordinate 1,418,687,970 of OY728153.1, read as the reverse complement.
ATGTTGTGAGTTCAACGGTTCCCACAGATTTCAATTCTGAGCTCTGGTTCAAAATTTACAAAATCCCGCTTGGACGTTTACTGAATTTACATAAACAAAGTTCATAAATTCATTTCGGGCACATCGGGCCTCAAAATCACATTCCATCAATTTTTACGGACTAATAAAATTCCCAAATAATTAAAAAAAAATTCAAGGAAATTTTCCAGGTCTTTATATTCTCCCCACCTCAGGGATTTGCGTCCCCAAAAGACAATTTACAAAAACTATGAAAACAAGTGGGGGTATTGAGCATGAATCTGAGCCTCCTGCTCCCATGTGTTCTTTGTGAGGTTCCCATTCTGCCAGTATGAACAAAAAAAGGTATTGATCACCGACTAATGAATCTCCCATATAGATCCCCAATATCCACTAGAACCTATGACAATTTCATCCCATCGTCAACGTCCATCTCACCCCAGTCAATGATGTGTGAAGGGTTGTACACATATCTCTTTATATGGGATATTTGGAAGACGCCGTGCAACCAGTGCAGTTAAGGTGGAAGAGATAAGTGGTAATCCACCTCGCCAACTCTTTTGAGTACCTGAAAAGGTATGATGAACCACATAGATAACTTTCCAATCTAACTAAATATCCGTAAACCTCTTCGGGGTGAGACCCATAGAAAGACATGGTCACTATCCTCGAACTCCATAGGTCTTCGTCTCCTGTCATCATAAGACTTATGCATACTCTGTGGATTCTTCATCTGGTCCTGGATGATATGCAACTTCTCTATGGTAGCATGTACCATCTCTTGTCCAATAAGTGCTAACTCCCCTGGGTCAGTCCAGCACAGAGGAAATCCGCATAGTCAGACATATAGAGTCTCGAAAGGTTCCATCCCAATGGTGGAGTGATAGCGTTCTTTGTATGAAAACTCCACCAAGGGAAAGTGATCCTCTTAGCTACAACCGATATCGAGGATGCAGTCACACAACATGTCCTCGAGGGTCTGAATGGTCCGCCCAGTCTGGCCATCCTTCTGAGGATGGAAGGCGGTGCTCAAAGGAAGATGTATCCCGAAATCCTCATACAACCCCTTCCATTGATGGGAAGTGAAATGTGCATCATGATCAGAGACAATCATCAAGGGTACTCCAGGTAGCTGTACAATCTCCTACACATAGAGGTGTCCAAAACACTCTACTGAACCCTACTCTCTAATCGGTTGGATGTGGTCTGACTTGGTGAGTCGGTCGATGATCACACAAATAGAATCATGACCCATGGATGAATGTGGAAGTCATGTTATGATGTCCATTGATATACCATCCTACTTCCACTCAGGGAACTCTAATGGAAGAACGAAGCCTATTGGTACCTAATTCTCTACCTTAACATGATGACAAGTAAGGCATTGAGAGACAAAATTTCCTACTAGTTTCTTCATTCCCGGCCACTAGTGATGTTTTCGGAGATCCTGGTACATCTTTTTCACTCCTAGATGTACCACTAGAGAGGATGTGTGGAACTCCCGCAACACTTCCCCCCTGAAGTGACACTGGTACCATGGTACAACCTCTAAAAGGATGACATGCTCCCCACCTTCAGAAAATCAATTAGGTGACTATACTATGGATATCTCAGCACATAGAGCCTCACAGTCAGTGTCCCCACACTACACCTCAATGAATAATTGAAGAAGTCGGGTAGTGACTCTAAGACACTGAAAAAAGGCTACTCCATATCAATCCACAAAGGATATCTACAAAGTGGCTAGCTGCTTCATCACCTCACTTAGTAGTTGTATACTAGATCTCATGCTGAGTAAATCTGAAACAATGTTCCCCTTCCTAGAAGTTTAGTCTATCTCAAAGTCATAGCCATGGAGGAACTCAATCCAACATCACTATCTCAGGATCAGGTCTTTCTGAGAGAAGATATACTTGAGACACTTGTGATCAGAGTAGACTGTAAAACATTCTCCCATCATGTAATGTCACCACATCTTCAAAGCGAAGAATCGTGCTGCTAACTAAAGGTCATGGGTGGCATAGTTCTACTCATACTATCTCAACTGTCGAGAACCATATGCAATAACTGATCGATCCTGCATTAGGACACATCCAAGTTTGGTCCCTAATGTGTCACAGTTGACTACGTACCCAATGCCTCCCTCGGAAGCCTCAAGATGGGGGCACTAGTCAGTCTCTTCCTCAGCTCCAGAAAACTCCACTGGCATCTCTCCAACCACACAAAGGGTTTTCCCTTCTTCTTCAACGTTGATAAAGGGGCTACAACTTTGGAGAAATATAGCACAAATCTCTAGTAGTATCTGGGCAAACCCCGGAAACTCTGTACCTCTGTCACACTCCTGGGTGGATCCCAAGCAAGTACTTCCTCAATCTTCCATGGAAACACCACAACTCCAGACTCTGAGATGAAATGTCTCAAAAAGATAACATCCCGAATCCAAAACTAGAACTTCAAGAGCTTAACATAAGGATGGTTCTCTCAGAATGTGTCCAGAACTATCTACAAATGATAAGCATGCTCCTCCTCAGAAGCCCAATATATCAGAATGTCTTTGATGAAGACTACTACAAAGTGATCAAGGTATGGCTAGAAGATCATATTCATGAGTCCAATGAACACTGCTGGTGTGTTTTTCATGCCAATTGGCATTACCAAAAACTCATAATTGTCATACATAAATTTAAAATCCATCTTGTGCACATCACTTTATCGTACTCTATATTGGTGATAGCCTGATCTGGGGTCTTTCTTCGAGAACCACCGTGCTCCCTTCAGTTGATAAAAGAGTTTTTCAATCCTCGGGAGTGGCTACTTGTTATTCACCATCCCTTGGTTCAGGCATCGATAGTCGAGAAAAAGTTTCAATATCCCATACGCCATCTGGGTGAAAATTTCAGGGCTGCCCAAGGAGAAACACTTGGCCGGATGAACCCCATCCTCTACAAGTCCTCCAGATATACCCGTAGCTCACAAAGCTCCATGGGATCCATCTGATACGCTGGTGTAGATATCGGTTCCATCCAGTGGTACAAGTCAATGTAAAATTCCACCTCTCTACGAGGAGGTAGACCCGTAGTATCATCATGGTAGACATCCACGTACTAGTCCACCACAATAGGACAACTCATACTATCCACCTCAACCGCTCTGGGGGTAAGGCTGGCCAACTGATTAGTGATCAGCTGCACTCTCCTCTGGGTAAGTCCATCAGGTGCTGGAAAGTCTCCCTTCTCGTCGGTGAAGGTAAACCTAGTCCCATCAGTGCATACACATCACACTTTGTGCCTAACACAGTCAATTTGACGATGGAATGTAGATAACCAGTACATACCCAAGATGACATCGTAAGGCCTCGACACGGCTACTAGGAGATCTCAGCCAAATCTCTCACCTCTTAGAGTAATCTCACACTACCAGAACAAAGGGGTAATTATAAAATCCTCTCTCGTATGAGTCTCTAGCCATAATGATCGACCTAAAGGCTCTGTCGGAATCTCTGAGCTTTGAATGAGGGTAGTGGAAACAACAGAATGACTGAAACCTTTGTCTATAATTACTACAACTAAGGTGGAGTAGACGCATATTGTATCTTGTATCATATTTAGAGCACCATGGTCATAGGCCTTAGTTTCTTGGAACTGATCTCTCCCATGTCCATGTGCTCCTTGTGGTCGGTATGTACCACCCGGAGGTGGTGGTGGTAACATCTCGAATCGTCACCAACTACCAGCTGAATGGATAACTCCTCTACCATGTCTGCTTGCTCCCTGCAGACCTCCTCGGTATAACCTCTATCTATGCCTGGGCGGTCCTTTGACCAACAGCTGATCATCTGTATAGCATTTCAGGCAGTCTCGAGCCATGTGACCCTACCAGCCACATGCATAACACTTCCTTCTCCTCGCATGACTGGCTCTGTCTCCGGTGCCCCACACAGCCGACCCTGAATCCTACGGTCTTTCACCTATAGGTTGGGTCCTCTTGGACCTCTGTGACATCTGTATGTTTCCAGCTATAGTAGAATCCGTTACGTGATGTCTGTTGGTGGGTCTCACTAGTGGCTACTTCTTAGCAAGAAAACTCTCCACTATGAGGGCTCACTTTAATACCCCTACCTGCATTAGGATGCTGAGATAAATCATCAAAGCCCTGATCTCCCACCTGAGTCCCTGCTCAATAGTTCGGGCCCTGATGTATGGGTCTTGCACCATATCAGTGGAGTAGCATGAGAGGTTGGTGAACCTCGTTGAGTACTGATCCACTTTCATGCTACCTTGCTGTAGATGAAGAAGCTCATGTATGAGCACTGCGCAAAGGGTCATTGGGGAAAAAACTGCCTAAAATAGGCTCTCAAAGTCTTCCCAGAGAAATGTCACCTTTTCATGAACCTAGAGAATCATGCTCCACCATATGCCTGCTGCTGCCTATAGAAGACTGGCGGAAAGGATTACTGTGAGATCAGCTGGTGTCCCCACAAGTCGGATGACTCTCACCACGGCCTCCATCCAACCCTCAGCTGCTTGTGGGTCCGTCTCACCACTGAACCTGGGTGGGCTCTAGCGCTGGAACTCGTGCAACATGCTCAAGTAGTGTGAACCCTCTACTACTAGGGCTGGTGGCATTCATGGCCCAATGGGTAATGGAACCACTGGAGCCTCCGTTGGTGCCTCTAATAATAAAAGGTCATACACCAAGGCATAGTCTCTCAGTGAGCTATCATCACATACTATTCCCAGAACCCAAGTTGGCTGTCTGCGTTGAGGCATCCTAAAAAGAAATAGGTGCACCATGGTCAATAAGTTATACATGGTGAGCTGACTCAAATATATGACAAATAAATCTTTCTCTAAACAAACACACAATTGGGGTTTTAGTGCAATGAGTCAGAAATCAGAAGTCATGATCTTGGTGTATGGATATGTCGGCCACCACACCAACACTGGATTCGTTAAACATACAACCAAACTCATTACACTTAACACTATTGCAATTAAAAAAATTAGAGTCCAATGTTCTACAGTAGAACTGACTTCTCTGATACCAATTTGTCATGACCTGTCCCCCAGGGTCCGTGTCGTGACTACCCCAAACCTACCATCCACAGGCCAGGGGCTGGCGACTAGCACTGAAAGGCATATTCCCTAAAACCGGTTAGGCAATGATTTTATATATTGTAAACACACTCAACCAAGCACAGACCAAGAGATGAACACAATTAAATTTTTTAGTAAATTGTGTGTGTACAATAAGTCAATGGAGCCAGAATATAATCCCAAATAGAATGTGCATGAAAACTCGAAAGCTCATCTGAAAACCTACCAAGGATCCTACATGAAGGGTAGGTAGAGCTCTCGAACAGTGATCTCTATAGAATGACTCTTTTAAGTATTACCTCCAAGCTACCTCCAATCCCGGTTCCCTCATCCTCAGTCAGTGTTTTCCATCATCTACACCAAACACAACAAGGTGCGGGTGTTTCCTGTCTAGGGGTGAGTATAACAATACCTAGTATGGACCTCAAAACCCTCAAAGGTCTCACAAAATCCACAATGGATAAACCAAAAAGCATAAAAACAACTGACAACCCCACTTAGGTATATTCCCTTACATATACCCAAGTAATCAAGTATATCCATCTCATTCACGAGTAACTCAAGGACCAAATCTTTGGCCAAAGTATAACTGTTCCACGAAGGAAATAATACCATGAAGGTAAAACCACAATGTAAGTTGCACAAAGGTAATACCACACATAAGAATAACACAAATGTATTACCATGAGGTTAAGTACCACGAAGGTTACACCACAAAGGTATGTACCACGTAGGCAACACAACAAAGAAGAATACCACAAAGGTATCACTATTAAGGTATGTACCACAAAGGTACACCACATAGAAGATTACCACAAAAGTAAAGACTGAGCTCACAATAGGTATAACATAGGTACGAAAGTAAAGATGGTTGGATGTAACTATTGAATCACCTTACGCTGTTAGGAGGCAGACCCGCGTAGGATCCTAAATCATTAGACCCACGTAGGATCCTAGATCATCAGACCCATAGAGGATCCTAGTACAGCAGACCCACGTAGGATCCTAGAGTTGTCCCATGTGAATTCCTAGAGTGGATCCAAGAGGGATACTAGAACATAGACCCACGTAGGATCCCAAAACACAGACCCTCATATGATCTCTTTCTAATATTACTGCTATCAATAGGGTTCCCGCACTAAGCTCGCTTGATTCCCAGAGGGTCCGCTTCTCAAGCCACAGTTTGATACACCAACTACCAATAAGCACCATGAAGATGTATCCCAAAGGACTTCCACATTATAAGGGTCTCAACGCAATAGAAAATGCGTCAATCGGATGCTCGGTCTGTAAGTTATTGGTCGTTTAGTCCCGATGACCCGGTTGGATTCATGTTCGATCCAACCCAGCAGTACCCCAATTTCATCAAAAACGCATGTGTTGTATACCAAATGGGACATCTAGATACATGGTTTCTAGTTCCATAGAAGGTTTGTCAAACGGATTCTTGTAGCTCATGTTATGGCCGAAAGAGCCAAAAGGGTCGAAGTTGGTCCGGGTCCAGTCTGACCTGACAGGATCGACCCGGCCCGCTGGTTCTAGCATAGCCTACCAGAATGTCCCGAACCGCAGGGTGGCCCATGTTGGGCAGCCTTCGGCTGGCCGAGAGGACAACCCTTCTCCGTCGTGTGGTTTCACGATGCACCACCACCAGCGGCCGACATTTTTCCAACCTCCATACCTTAGCCACCGTGTCACAAGGCAGCGTCTCCAGTATGCCCGGCAGTGCGGACACGCACTGCCACCTCCCCTTCACATAGCCGGTCATGCGCTAGTAGCTGCACATGCTCCGCCTTGGCTTATCGGCCGCGATCATTCTCCGGCAGCGTGGTCATGCTACCACTGTCTTCACTACCGGCCAGGGTGAGGGCCGCCGCTCCCAATCCCTTCCAGCGTCGTTCCTCGGGCCACCAGGCATGCCCCAGTGGCCCGTTCTTCATTTCGTAGACTCCCATACTCACCTTGGGAGGTTTCCTTTTATTCAAGACCATAAAAATTCCACAAAGGTTGCAGAGAGGTCATGTCATGTTTATTCGGCATGCACCCTCTCTGTTCGAACAGTCACAAGGAGCATATTTGTTCATGAATCAAGAATAATATAAATGTTCTTAAATCAAGATGAACGTCTTGAATGAGTAAATAGATAAGAAAACAATAATCCCTACCACTATTTCTCATTAGAGGTGTTGCGATAAGAATTATTCGATAGAAATGAGGGTGCTAAAGATCATCGCTTCCGCAACACGCTTCTGAAGTCGGCCTCATGTGTCGTCCCTGTTCATGATTCCGAAGTATGTTATTTTTTGGAGGGGGGTTTCTTCGTTAGAGAAAGAGTTTATCCAAAGTTCTCCCCAAGCCTCCCTTTCAATAATGATTTACTCAAGGAAATAAGGATTCAACAAATTAAAATAGGTTTATCATTTTAATTTATGTTATCATAATTGATGTTGTAAAAATTAAAAGGCACAATTAATTGTATTGCGTTGGCACAATTAAATGGCACTATTAATTGTATTACATTGACACGATTAAATGGAAAGATTCCACGGGGTTTCCCTAAAATAAAGAGGGGTTCTGGTTGTCCCCATGACTAGAATTCAAAATGGCTGTTTTCTATTTCCTTTGGTCTGCACCCCCATAACTAAAAAGGAGGGGCTTCAAAATAAAAATAAAAAATAAAAATTTTATTTTTCTTCTAACACGAAAATCTGAAAAACTATCTTATACCCTCAACATACTATGGTCGAGGTCAAAGTCTCCTTATGTGATTATCAGCGCTAAAAGTTCAAATTTGACCCCTGATTTCAATTTCGAGCACCTGTTCAAAAGTTACAAAAACCCGCTCGCAAATTTATTTAACGTACATAGAAAAAAGTTCAGAAATAATTACAGGCACACCGGGCCCCAGAATCACGCACCTTCAATTATCACGGACTCATAAAATTCCCATATAATTATGAAAAAATTTAAATGGAATTTTTTGGGTCTTTACAAGAGGAGCTTATGGTATGTCTCATAAATTCATGGTGTGAACCCTTAGGCCATGAAATGAATGTTGGAATGTTTTATTTTTTTTATTTTAAATGGGAGATGACCCATCTTCTTTCATTATTTCCTTAAATTAATTATCATGTTCTTCCATGAGTAATTTAAATGCATGGTTATACGAATCCTAGATACAAGGACACATCAGGTGTGGAAGAAAACATATTTCTAATAGCATTTTGTGGCATAAATACCTACTAAGTTAACTAGTAATATTCCATGTTCATGTATACATAAAAATTTAATAAAACATTTCAAAAATAAATTAATTATTATTACTTGAAATTAGAAGGGATTGTGGGGTTTTGTGATGATTATGGTTGAATATGGGTGAAAAAGGATGTTGTTGGTGGTCTTTGGCATCTGCTTCCATCCCTTAGTGTTAAAGTGGAAGAGATCTAATGTGGTTGGTGGTCTCACGAACTTTATCTATGTCTTTTAGTTTTGTTTTGTACTGAATTTGGATTATTGATAATTCCATTGAGGGAGATTTCCAAACATTTATTAATTAAATAAATTTATTAATTCATTTTAATGATTAATTAGAATACAAGAATTCTAGGGCTCATAAATATCCCTTATAATCATTCTTAACACATCGACCATGATGAATGATATTGAGACCATGATACCATGGTTGGTCTCTAAATCTCTTGTGAGGTGAGTTTAAACCATGAGTCCCATTCCTCACATATATGAGATTGATAAAATTATGGAATTAATTTTTAATTAAGGGTTTTTTGAACTCATTGAGATAAGGACTGGATGAGAGACCCTCTCCTGTCTGATATGACCAGGCCTAGGTGGATATACTGTAGGGTTATTGAGATTATTTTATGTGAGTAGACTGATCAAGAGTGGTTATATGTACTGATATGAGCTATCAAATATCTTTTTATTAATTTATATTTGGTGATACCCATTTTAGTTGGTAAGGCTATGCTACCTTTCTAATGATGTGATGGGATGTGACATACTGGTGCATCAGGTGTTGACCCAAGATAGGGAATTAAAATTAGGACCCATTTATGGGTTCCTTCTTAGTACTAAGATAGAGGGGACCTATTGAGGGCCCCTTTAACTAACTGAACTTGAGGGGTGTGTGTAATATATTTTCAAGTGATACCTTAAATCTCATTTAAGATGGGTGATCCATTAGGGCTGTAATCAAAGATAATGGTCCCACGAATTTGTATATCCCTTATGTTTTCTTTTCTTATTAAATGATCTATAGATGCTAATGGAGTAATGTCTTCTACCATGATTAGAGTCAAGATAAGGGTGTGATTCCATGGATATGATTCTCATGATTATACTACTGGGGGGAGGTGTATACCCCAAATTGATGGACCTCATAGAACTATCACGAGATTACTCCCTCGATCCAGGAATTATTTAGAGGGATTACAATTATATAGATATCATGATATGACTACTAGGGAGTGGTGTGTCCCCAGATTTGAGTAATCTGGTCATATTATCATGCAATGCATCCCTAGAGTCATAATGACCTCATAAAGACTTCAAGGATAAGGATCTCATAATAGGACTAAAAAGGTAAGGTGTATACCTAGAATCAAGGAATATTATTGGACTACTATATGATGTATTCCTTGATTCAAGACTCCCTCGTAGGGATGTTTGGAATTGGGAGCTTCTGACAGGACTTATGAGGTGAGGTGTATCCATGAAGTTAAAGAATCTGATCAAACTACCATGAGATAAATCCCCATATACATGAATACCTCAGAGGGAAACCATGGATATGTAACCCATGATAGGTCTAACAAGGTTAGGATTATCCTTGATGTTGAGGAATCTGATCGGACTACTATGGGATGCATCTATAGTGTCGTTACGACATCATATGGATTACATGGGTATGGAAATCATGACAATACTATTGGTAGAATGTGGTTTATCCTCATAGTTGAGTAATTTTATTATATAACTATAATAATTGTTGCTGGAAGCATGATAACCTCATAGGGTTTCCATTCATATGAATCTCATGAAAGAACTTCCATGGGGGGTGTATACCCAAAGTTGGAGAATCTGTTCGGACATCCATGTGATTCACTACTAGAGTCATGAATACCTTATAGGGGTTGAATGGATTCTACTCTTGCATATTAATTTGAATTCATGGCCTTTGAGATGTGATTATAGACACTCTAGAATAGATTGAACCATTTATTTTTTAGGGGTCATGGAACAAAGTACAAAAAGTATTTTGATTTATTTTGTTGTTTTGGAGTTTTCTTTGTTTTAGTTGAACATGACACATACACATACCATTGAATATAAAATTTAATATTGGAACATGTTGGTGGAACCGTATTGATTTTTATAGTTAGACTCTGGTCAGGTCTCTACAATACTTGGGTACTAGAGCAAACATTCTCTTAGTTGTGGCTATCATATGTGATGGGTCCCGAGAAAACATGGTCATGTAGGATAGCTCAGTTTGTATCTAGAAATTAGATAAGGATTAGTCCAGAGATATTATAGTTCCTATTTTGTTTTATTTCTTTTATTCTGGTATCTATTTGTGACCATCCCAGTGGGCAGACCATTGCATGTATAAAGTGCCAGTTTGATTATTAACTGCATTATATATATTATTATTAGATGTTTATTTATTTATGAATACTATAGTTATTTACCAGTTTGTATTTTATTTCTGTATTTTATATATATTTCATATTCTTATATTAGGGGCATAATATACCAATAATACCACCTTAAAATCCCACTACTTGTTTGAAACCTATAACATATGGGGAGACATTCTTGAGTTATTGTTGAAAACCATTCTACCTACTAGTTATAGAGTTAGATGGGGTAGGACATTACAATGTGGCATCAAAGCTAGTATTTTCTACTAATTTCCAGTTTTGGAGTTGATAGAATAGATATTTATGAATGTGTCATAGCATGTGATGGATACTGGGTTGGTGTAATGAGAACACCTATTTCAGGTAGGAATTTTAGATTACCAAGGCTTGGGGATGTTTTTTGTTATGATTATTATAGTTTTATTTTATTTTAACCTTTAGTGATTCCCATGTGGTTTGGATGTTTTGATTTATGTTATATATCCAGAGTTTGGACCATATACAATAGGTATGTGAGTAAATTTTTAATTTTATTATCAAGATTAATGAGTTTTCACATACATAATGATATGAACATAGTATTCACATGACATATAGGACTATTAGTGTGTGATTCAACTAAAAATATTAGCACAAATATATAAAGTTTCCATAAATAATTATATTGTGTTTTTCTGTATAAGTACTCGGTGTCACTACACTAAGATGGAAAACTATCATATGGATTCTTTTTGTTGGTAAGTTATTTAAAATGGGTGATTATATATTCCATGAGGAGGAATACAATAATTAATTTCAGATACATTATAGGAATAATGAACCCAATGGGTCAATATGGCATAAGGGAAGGTTAATTGGACCGATGGTGGGTTAATTTTTTCATGGATTAGTTTGGAGGAATTTTCTTCCAAAGATTAGTCTAATGCATATTTATTCATAGGGGATGGATACCCCAATAATTGGTGGTTGGGTTGTCTTATAGTTCTTTTATAGGTGAGGTTGCAGAGACAAGTGATTTGGAATGAAAAATCCATTTGATATTTATATGGGTGTGTAGATGACATTTCGTGAGCTGTGAGCCAAATAAAATACTTGACTGGTGGGGCTATTTTTTAATACTGAAGGAATTTTTTTAGGTTCCAAACCTTAGTTATTTGGTATTTATTTTTATAGAGGTGACCCATTGGAGGGGGGTTGCTAATGGTTTGTGTTTCTTTAGTGATAGGAAGCATATGTAGTGATTTGTGGATTGTGGTAAATGCACATGATGTGATCTAGGTTTTGGTTTTGAGAACCTTGTCTGTTGGTGGTTTGATAATAAATTGTTGTCTTGAGGATAAGACTTAAGTGATGTCTAAACACAGGGTTTTGGACGTTCTTTTAATTGCATGGTTAGATCATGACTGGGAACTCATTCCTAGAATGACGCTGGCTGGTGGATATGTGTGTTGATGATGCTATCATTCCATCGACAAGGATGATAATTTGTGATGCTACAATAAATTTTTATATTGGTTGGTCTTGTGAGAGTAGTCATGGCATGGTTAGAGTGTATATTTTTGAAAAGTAGTTCCATGGGAGGTTTGGATGTCTTGATGCTAATGTGTCACAGATCACAGAACACATGAAATTGGTGTAGTGTGACATATAAGATCATGAATCAATTCTTTAATTCGGTGGTATGAGAGTGTAATATCACCTTTTTATATTGGATAAGAAATGATAAGTGTAGATTTTTCATGGAAGTCGATTTAAATGATGAGTTGGTGGATGACCCACTACGAGCTAAGGACATATGATGTTTAATGGGTGGCTTGCAATATGGGGACCCGTGGTCTAGAATAGATTTTATGTTGAAAATGTTAAGTATTTCTCAATTTACTCCTAGCCTATAGATGATCTTGCTCAATATTTTTGAACCATCCAAAGTATGCTAAGATAGAATAAACTATATTCCAAGCTATCAGAATGACTTTTTGGGTGTGATGAAGGGCCTCCTTTGGATCTACGCATTTGAAACAATTATATATAATTTTTATGATTTGATTTAATTGGTCTTGTTTAAACACCGCATTGCAGAATTGGATGGGACTTCATTTTGAGTTTTTTAGTGCATATTGATCATGGAATGTTTTAGTGTTATTAGAAGATGATTTTTTGGGATTCCACCAGTTTGTGACATCATATGTGTGGTTATTACAGTTTTAGGACAAGTTATTTGGGGTGATCCATGATTCGTCTCTTTCTCTAAGTGGTGAATCCCAATTTTCCCTCCTGCTTATTGAGGTGAATCCCTATTTTATTTCATGGTTAATTAGGTAAATTATTGTATGTGATATTTTATGAAATATTTCAAATGGTTAGATAAGTGATGAAAACTATTTAAGGTTCTGTTATTTTGGAAATGCTTATAAAATATAGGAAATTTGGTACTGAGGTTTGGGTAAATAAAATTGAGTGTGAAAAGTGTATTCCATGTTTTGGTTAGCACCATCCATGGAATGGTTGGAATATGATGGACCTATATATGGGCTATTGATTCACATATGTTCCATCTCAAAATAATATATGAGTTGCATTACCATTATTATCTGGTGTTTTTTGGCAATGCTTTTTTGGGTAAGTTGGAATCCATATCGAGCTAGTCATGGGACCTCTGGGAAATGTTTTGAAAAATTCCCTGGATTCCGGTAATTCTACGAATCAAAAGTAGACTTCAATAGTTTTGTCCTATGGTGGGAGCTCAAAATTTTTTTTGATATGGTTTATGAAATAGTATTGTTTTATAGTATAAAAAATCATGGAATATTTTCTAGGGGTTCCCAATTGGTTATGAGTGGTGGATCATGTTTTAGTGAATAATTCTCCTCATATCTGGATTTTCTTAACGGAAGAACATTCAGATCACTAAAGTGGAACATGGTTATTTGAGCTTGGTTAATTGAACTAGATTATTTTGATTCAACTAGTTAATTTTGATAATACTTCTCAGGTATAAGAAGTTTTATAGTGAGGATATTATAAGAACCCACATCTATACGGGTAAAAAATTTCAATGGGAATTTGTATTTCTCCAATTGGTGGATAGGTCATTTTGAAATATAGGGATTGAAACATGATTTTGAGGGTTCAAACATCCAAATATGATGTTTTTGGGCATGGTTTTAGTTATAGTGGTTGTCTTGAGGTATCATACGAGAACTATAGGAGGAACATTCATATAAGGATACTACAACTAACTACAAAAGTATATTGAAGTGATGAATATGTTTCATGAAATGAAAGGGTTTCATGTGGTGCAACCAAGAGGTTTTAAGATATGAAGCATGTGTCCAAGGGTATTCCCTTAAAATCATTTTGTGAACCCTTAGGACACACCATAAAAAAATGCCTTTTTACTTAAAAGAGGGGATAACCCCCTCTATAATAATCAGACACATGAGACACACATGGAAGAGTTAGAAAAAAAATACATCCCTCATTTATTCTTCATTATTAGTGATATTTAGAGTAATTTGATGAAGTTAGTGGGTAAGGTCATTCTCCACCATCTTTATGCATTTCTTATCTTACATCATTTCTAATTTAATAAGTTTATATTTAATGTTTCATCATTGATTTCACATAATTATGGTGAAATTGAATATTTCTAATGGGGATTTCAACCAGCCTACAAATAGGCGATATTGAGATGGTGGTTCTCTGCCTTCTCACATTATTTGATTGAGGTATGTCATAATTTTCATTTTTAGAGTGGATTTTCCCTAAATTATTTATATAGATATTCAATTGAATGATAAAATTGGATCTTTTTTCTTCTTAATTCATTCGGTGTGTCTGAGTGGAAGGATCACTATTGTCAATGATTTTGGTATGTAGGAATTATCTTGTTGGCTAACCAACAAAATAACAATTTTGGATGTAATTTATAAATTAATAACAAATTTATATAATTATATAATTATTATTTCTTAGCATGAGTTAAGATATGTGTCCACGTATTTGAGTTTGGTTAAACAAGGATGAGGCTAGACATGCTTGGAATGTCTTGGTAGCTGCCGCAGGCAGTTACCTTCAAAATAGAAAAGAACTGATGAGGTATCTTCTCTCTTATACATTCCTAATAGATTTTAATTATTTTGAACTACACGTGAATATATAGGCATGATATATATGGTGATTCTAAAGATTATATTGTATAATTAAATTTCATTATTCATTAAAACGATTAAGTAGAATATATGAACAATTGGGGTTATGAACAACCATTGTGTGAATACTTGACACATTGGACACAATAGATGATGTTAATACCTTTAGGTATTAGATGGTATCAAAACCTCTTAAAAGGCTATATAAAACCTAAATAAACATAGACTATGTATAGGATATTGAAATATTAGAGGAGTTCCTTGTGAACTTAAGGCCATTTTAGGTAATTGAGATTAGGATTAGACCAACGAACCTCTCCTATTTGTCAAAATCAGGCCGTGGTGGATTGACTATATGATGATCAATAATGTTTTAGTTGATTGGATAGAACCAAAGCATCCCAAAGGTATGAGGTGGGATATCATATATATATTGAATAAATCCCATGTGGGGAGACAATATGTGGTTTTTAATTCTATTCCATCCAATTAATGATGTCATGGAATGCCACATCCTAGTTTGTCAGGTGATGGCCTATGATTGTGGTTAAGACTGATTACCCATTAAATGGTTCCTCCATAGTAATAGGACTAAGGGTAAAAATTAGGTTCTCCTTTGACTAAATGAACCCAAGGGGCGTGGATGATTTGGTTGCATGAGATAAAATGCAACTCATACTAGATATGTGAGCTCTTGGGGATGTGAACAAGGATAAAGGGTGTGGGTGTTTGGGTAGACATTATGTTTTCTTTTTTTTCATATGTAATAATTACTTAGGAATGATTGAGTAAGGTTTGAATATTAATATTTAATACCAGGTAAAGATGGTCTTCCATGTATCTGGAGCTCTTCCAGGGGTGGGGGAGTTGTATCTTCAAGGTCATGGAGTCTGATCAAAATAACATAGGGTGCATCCTGAGAGTCATGAATTCCCTAGGGCCCCTCTATGGAAATGAAACATGTGAAATGGATTCTTGGAGGAGGTTTATCCCTAGAGTCAAGGAATCTAATCAGGATACCAAGGGATACATGCATAGAGTTGTGATGGCCTGATAGGGGTGCTCTAGATAAAGAGTTCATGTAACAACCTGAACATTTAAAAATAAAATTCCCTTTGTTACTGAATTAAATTCTTTATTATTGTTATAGAAAACTCATAAAATTATTATTTTTTATATCCTATCATATTTAGAAGACTATTAAGCATCATACCCATTGATAATATTTCCATTGAATAATCATCATATGATTAGTATAAATATAAGGTTATGATAAAACCAATTGTAAAAGGAAAAATAATCAATGACCACAAGTACCAAGACCATACCCTATTAATCCCATTTATCTTATTTTTTAAGTTAGATAGCACTATTGATCTTTTTCATTGACCAAACCCTAGATGATATCCAAAAATTAAAGAATGAGCTAAACCATATATGGGTGAAGTTCATGATAATCAAGATCATGACCCAAACCATGTACACTAAACCACCCCATGAAAATATCACAATTTTCACTCTACCCATATAGATTTTTCTGGTGTAATAATTTTAACTACCCAAAAATATAAATTAGGAACATTGTATTCAATAGCACAAATGAAAAGAAACACCAAGAGCGTGATGGAATATAATATACAAAGAATTTATAATATATTAATTTTTTAAATAAATTAAATAAATTATATATATTTCAATGCACACGAAACTTAGTTACCATAAATTGCACACAACAATGAGTTTCCTCAATGGCATGCGTTACAAGTAAGGAAATGTTTTACAAAAAAATTGAATATTATTTATAATAATTACTTAATATAATAATAGATAATCTAGAAGTTATGAATAGTATTAAATATCATATAAAAAATATTATTTGGAAAACTAATTAATTGGTTAAATTTAATTATAAATTATAATAAGTTCTAATTAAAAATAAAGGGAATATTTTATAGAAAAATATTTTTTATACTCACAAATAAGTTTTTCCCTAATAAATTAAAATAATTAAAACTATTGGGTGATATTAAGTATAATAAATATTTAATATTTAATTTAATTTTTATTATATTAATCTAATTTATTTCATAAGTATATGATAAGAACAAACGTAATTATAACAAAATACTTATTTTCTTAAAAAGGAATTTTTACAATATTTTAATGGAGAAACAATTTTAAATAAAATTAATAAACTTTTATGGATTATATATGTAAAAATAAACTTCATCTTTGAAATAAAAACATAAAAAATAGTTTGGTGTAAATTTTTGGTTTTTTTTTCGATGAAATTTGATTTTTTAATAAATAATGAAAATATTAAATTTTAGTTCAAAACTGTTTTTTCATCGAATTTTATTATTAGGTTAAATTATATTTTATATTGGTTTTAAAAGTTATTTATATATATTTTTTACAAATTAATCATTTTTAGGTAATTTTAATTAATTTCACATCGAAATTTACTATAAAAACATAGTGAACATTCAGCTTTTTTAATTTAAAAACCCATATTGTCATCCCATCTACAATAACAAATTTAAATTAATTTATTCCACTTTTGTGATTTGAATTTGTAAAAATGGATTCCATATTTAGAATCATCCAAAGTTATAATATCTAATAATCTCAAATTATTTTTATATCAAAAATTTTAGTGAAACCATTTAAAATTAATTATAATGATTATGGTGAAATTAATCTTAACATGGGACCAAAACTTAATATTAAGGAACAAAATGATCAATAAAAATGTTCAAAATCTATTTTATAGACATATTTATACCATATAATCCATTTGATATAACATTTAGCATTATTGGATCCACTTTAGAGTGGTAAAATAGGGGTCAAATTCCCTTTCCCAATCATTACAAGAGTGTCACTCCTCTGCCACTATAAAAGGTCTCCTCTCCTACCACCTAATAACACCATCCAAAAAACATCAGCCAAAGAAAAATCTACCCAAATTTATACTTATAATATAGTCCCTCATTCTAGAATACACACCTTTTTATGAAATCCATCGATGTAATCCATTTGTTTGAAAACAAAACGAGTTACCATATTAAGATGTAACATCATTCATTGATCACTTTAGTTTTATTTCTATTTTATAGCCACTAAAATATTATTATTACATGATTATATAACACAAATATTATAATAAATATAATATAATATTATTTATTCTATGTATTTTACCTACACTCACACAAATTTCCATCTAATGGGAAAATAACATATTGTGTATGTGTACGACAAACTATGACCTCACGAAACGATGATTGTTCATTTTACATTACCACATTCCATGTTTGGGAATAATGATAGAAACCATATTTATATATTATATTTATTATATTTATTATATCATTATGCTTCTGTGATTATTTTAAAACACATACCTATATACTATCCATTTGGTGTATATACGAAAACATCATTTGTGGAAGTGTAGACTTCCACCTCCTCAAAGTGACGTGATTCACTCGTACTATGCATGGAACATAATAATGATAATTTTAATAAACCTATATAAAATATATGACATAGATATTATAATATAATTTTAATATACATATATATAATTTACTTTTCATTATTTTAAAATGATAATGAAATGAATGTAGTATTCATGTGTATGTACGACCTACCATCTCCATGAATAATGCAATTCATTTGTTATATTCAAATGTTATGAATTCTTTTAAATACATATATACATAATATATATTATAATTAAAAATGGGATACATTATATATATGACTATATAATGATATTATTATTATAAAAAAAGTAACAAGTTTAACATACTTGAGAATCTATGTAGTTAACACCCAAAATGATGAAAATAAATAATGATTGTAAGAAAAATATATATGAGATATTCTAATATGTTTATAAATGATATTATATATATGATTATGGTTATTTTATTAGTTTTTAACATTTTTAAAACTATTATACAGATGTTTAATGTACGTTCACCCAAAAGGAAATGCAATGAAAGATATTTTCATCTAACTTTTTAAATATTTGTGATAAATGTCATATTAACCACTTAATTATTTTTATGGTGTACCTACTACCACTTTTTATATATTATATTATTAATAATTTTACTTTCAGTGTATTTAAAAATATAGTTTAATGTTATTTTTCATTAGCCTTTTGATTCAAATGTTTCAAGGGGGTATGAGATAGTTTATAATGTTTAAGGATTATTTTCCTCAAGTGTAATTTTAATTATATTTTAATGGTACTACTATTAAAAAATATCATATGACCATTGTTCCTTAAAACCATTAATTTTTCTATCTTAGGGTTACTCATGACCTATTTCAAATATTAGTTCCATTTTTCCACTCCTTGGAACACAAAATATTTTAGAAAATGTTTTATAGAAACCCCAACTTCATTTACCTCTTTATCCAGTGAACATATTTTCTTTTAAAAACCTTTTTTATTAAATTATTTTAAATTATTTAATTAATATAATCTTATAAATAAAAGTTTACACCTTTTTTACTTTTACCATTGTTTTCATAGAAATATTCTTTTCCCTTTCTGAATAAGTCATTTTTACCTTTATATTACTCGACGTGGTATATGTTATATTTATACCATCATTATTCTTCGTATAGATGGTTTATTATTGATTTGGACAAGGATATTATTGAAATTCACTTTATTTATTCATTTTTTGGACCCTTGAAATATTTAATCTTTTATGATGGTTTAATACTGAATTTCCACCAAATTATATATTTTTGATATCATGTGTATTGATATTTACTAAACCATATAAAATTTTACATACAGTGTCTACATTGATTTTAATTTGATTCATTTTTATCATGCCAATGTAATGGATATAGACTTTGACTCTGGGTTTTCTAAGGTTGGTTCTCTATATATGGTTTCAAAGTAAGTTTAGTAGGATCCTTGGGGACTAGATTTAGGAAAACATAGATTAGAGAATGTGACGTGAATGTATAATTTGAGGATAAGTGTATATGATAAACCTATAATTTTGGAAATATAAAGATTGTGTAGCACTTTATAGAAGTAAATCCTTGTCTAGATACTAAAAGTAGATTTGGTTCTGGAACAGATGTTCCTAGGAGTTTCTAGCCCAAAAAGGTGTATCAGACCTCACTTGGAGTAGCCTAGAATGTGAAAATAGGCCTTATTACGAAACAAGTTTGACACTCCTGGATGATATAATTAGGATAACTCACATTTTCATTATAAACCATTATGAAGTATTCAGAAAATGAATATCATAGGCTATACCTAAGGCGTATTATATTAAAGATAAGATTTATGTATTTAAAAATACTATAATTTATTTATAGATAATTCTAGACCAAGGAAAAACCTATTTAAAAATAAAACAGATGAAGTATTTATGTGTTTTGGATTCATTGAAAACAATATGATTTTTAATGATTAAAATTTAAAGGATGCACATCATATTTATTTTTTAAATTATATTAATATTGGTTTAGAAAAGGAAAACCTATATTCAAGGTGACAACCTATCAAGTCTGGTAAGGCTATAGGACTTGAACCCATGACTAACAGATGATAATGGTTTCACAATAACCACTAATCTACACAATGTCCTGGTTAGTCTGTCAATGTTTTTAGTTAAATAATATGGTGGATAAATATTAATGATGAACCATTTGTGTTAGTTTTTAGATTTATTGATTATTTTATTGACCATATTGTATTTGGATAATAGTTAGAGACCAGTAGATATAGTTTTCACTCTTTTATAGGCCTTAATACCAAATTAATGTATATTTTAGTGGTTTTGGAATCAAATATAATTTTTAGATATCTATTTAATATAGTGAGGAAGGATTTATAATTCTATAAAAGCACAAAAAAATATGTAATTTTTCATATGTAATTAAAACCTATCATGTAAGAATGTCTTTTTATATTCATAGGTTGTAAATAAATTTCTCAACATGAAGAAAAGAATCTAAAAAAAATTCGGCAATAATGTTAATTTTTATAGAAATGATGGTCGTATAAATCATCTAAAGTTTATGAATTCTTGTCCCTCAACATTACATTGATTATTTACATATTTTTTATTGATAACCTCAACAATTAGATTTGATTATTTTTTCTTTTTTTCCAATGTAAGTGTCTTTACTTCCTACAAATTTTCTCCCACACAGAGACATAGTTATGTGTTAGTCCATGTTAACGTTTACATCCCATTATACCTTTTCTAGAAGATGTTTTATGAACCCTTCTCATGATATGATTTTTAAACATAGTAAATATCATGAAATATATTAACATGTCTGAATTTAAATTTAGAGGATTCTTTTTAATTGGGGGTGAGAATGTAACACCTCAAATGTCTAAATTAGTAACATTGTATTCGAGGTTGTGTATGAAATGAAACACAATGTGTGTGTGGAAATATAAATTCCATTGGTATAATAATATATTTAATATTTTAAATAAATTCTATATATAATATATATTTCATTGCAGACGACACTGAGTTAACATACATCACACACAACAATGAGTTTATTCAATGTCTTATATTACAAGCTAGACTGAGTTTTACCGAAAAATAATTTATTATTAAAATATTTTTATTAAATATAATAAGATATAAACTAGCTATTTTGAATAGTATAAAAAAACTTACGAAAATTTATTATTTACAGATTGAATTTATTGGTTACATATTACTTAGCAATTAATATAATAACCAATTGGAAATAAAGGGATTGTTTTATAGAAATCTATTGTTTATACTCCCAAAGATATTTTACCATAATAAATTAAATAAAATACAATTAGTGGGTGATATTAGTATAATATAAATATAATATATTAAATGTACTATTTTTTGATATCCATATATTATATTTGATGATCATATGATAAGAACACATGCAAATTTAGACATAAAAACATATATTTTTATACAGGCATTTTTACTGCCTTTTAATGGCCATCCAATTTTCAATACAATTTTCAGAACTTTTATTGATTACATATGTCAAAATAAGTTGCATTTATGAAATATAAACCTAAAAAATAGATTTTTGTAAAATTTTGGTAATTTTCTGTGATGTTTTATTTTTTATTAATAGTGAAAAATGTAAAATTTTTATTCCAAATTGATTTCTCATAATTTTTATTAAAAGGATATATCCTATTATAAACTGGTTATAAATTTTAATTAGATCAAATTTTCATAAATTAATCCAATTGAAGTTATTAGTATCAATTTTTTACGTTGAATTTGATGATAAAAATATAGTAAACATTTAAAAGTTTTTACTTTGAAACCCTGCATTGTCATCCTATATTTGGGATTATATTTAAATTAATTTCTACCTCTTCTGTGATTGAAATTTGGATAAATGAATTCCATATTTGGAATTATAATAATTTATAAATTCAAGATAGTTCTATTTAGTTTTTATACCAAAAATATTAGTGAGATTAATTAATATTAATTAGAATGATTAAGGTGAAATTAAGATTAAAATGGGACTAAACATTAAACT
This sequence comes from Viscum album, assembly GCA_963277665.1. NCBI lineage: Eukaryota > Viridiplantae > Streptophyta > Magnoliopsida > Santalales > Viscaceae > Viscum > Viscum album. The sequence goes on along the minus strand of OY728153.1, from coordinate 1,418,665,482 downwards.
TAAGGGAAATAAAGACCAATACACTTATCCAAAATACATTTGATGTAAATATATAGACCCTATACTACCTTGGATCCAATTTTTAGGATTATTATATTTAATGTACCTGGAAAAAACGTGGGTGGAATTCCATTTCCTAAAATTTTCAAGAGTTCCACTCCTCCTCTACAAAAAGTCTCCCCTCCCACTATAAAAATCACCGTATAATGATGGTTTAAACTGCGGTCATATGATTCTACGGAATTTTCAGAAAACTACAGAAAAATTGGGTGTTAGAAACCAATATGTAGTGGTTTTTTTAATATAGAGATGGTTTAAATTAAGTTTTTTAAAAACCATTTTAGCAGTGGTTTTCTCAAGTTTTAATGATGGTTTCTGGGGAAAAAATTTGATCTTTTTTAGCGGTGGTTTTAACCGATGCTAAATAATTCAAATTTACCCATGAAAATTACCGATAAAACCCCAAAACTACCACTAAAATACAAGTACTATATAATTTAGAGTCAGTTTAAACTGATACCAATAATAGACTACCACATTTTAGCGGAATTTAAAATAGTCTCTAAATCTATGCCATATATTTAGTGGTGGTTTAAACCACAAGTAAATATGTATTAAAAATTAAAAAAACTTTACTTTTTAGGAAGACCCAGTACCAGTACCTTGAAAAAAACCTTGTGCAGAGTTTATATTTCAAAATATTATAATCCATATAATAATATTAAGTAATCGTCCATGTAAAATACGAATATAAACACCCTAACATAACTAAAATGAATATATGTTTGGAGATGACTCTTCCACACATGATATATAAAAAAATATTTTTGGTGACTACTCTGTTCCATACATGATACATAAAGGAACCAACCATTTCAAAATTTGTCCAACATATCATCAAAAACAATAATCCTTGTCTGATGATAAATATAGCTCCTCGACCTCTCTACATCTATCTCTACTTCCAGGTACTGGAACCTAAAAAACATTTATATTAAAAATTAAATACTATGTTATATTTATATTTAATCATAAAACTAATAAATGTTAGTAAAGAAAATGATTTTTATTTTTTGGGATTTACCTGCTCACCACCACCTGTCATTGATGAAATATCGCTTGAGACATATCTGATCATCTTCTAATATAAATCAATAAACTCTTTCTGCAAAGTGGATATCTGAGTTCCACGATCCTCAATTTTGTTTTGCATTGAAATAAAATACCTCTAAGAATCACGAAATAGTGAGTGACTGCAACCAAGTGTACATGAAACATTAATCCCTAAAGGTGGTCCAAATTCCTTAGATGGTATTGGTCCAATACCCATCCCACGTACTCGACCAGGATACTTCTTCCTAATCACATGACCAACTGGGTCAGTCTAGGAGACCATATAATCTATGCCTGATTGGCATCCCATAGTTCGTTTTTTACCTATAAATCAAATATTAGTCATATTATAAGCAATATATATTAGCATAGTGGAAAATAAAAATACGTTATTATAAGGAAAAATGAATTAATACCGATACTTCTTTGGAATATTCATTATAAAAAATTCCATCAGATTTTTTTATAAACATCCAATAATAGTTCTTTTTGGGATGCTTGGTGCCCTAAACTCTATGAGTGTATTTAACTAAGATAAATCCATAATTATAATATATTATATAGATAATATTGTAATATAAATATTTAAACTAATGAAATGATTACCAGAGCTAATTAGCATCTAGAAACATTTTTTGACCCTTAGTGTAAGAGATGATTTGCTTAGATAGGCTTGATGCATTCTTACTTGAAAGATCCTGAAATACATAAAAGGTAATTTATTATTAATTTATGTAATTTCATCTCCTTTTAATATACTTTTCTAAATGTAAAATGAGATTAATATAATAATATATGTTAAATTGAAATATTCTTCTCATAATTATGTCTTTCAACAAAAACATTCCAAGTATTTTTGGGCACCCCATTGGGCACCTTTTCATACATTTTATGGGAACTCAATGAAGTATCATTTACGTTACCCCGCAATCTTCATTTAATGTATTTCCATTTATTGCCCAGATTTTTCAATGTCTACTTTCATGATAGAACATCAGCAACTGCAAAGTGGAAAAGCATCTATACAAATATTTTATTTTTGAAAATATTATAATTTAATAATGTAATGAAATTTATTTACACCATAATGTATTAAAACTATCTTTATCTGTGAATCAACAAATTCATTTTTCCATGTTGAATGCAAATGAATCCAATCATCATAAGTTATAGGAAGGGAAATTGGATCTATGACTAGTTGACCCAAAATCTAGCCAAGTATTCCTACCAAGTCATCTTTAGGGACCCATAAGGTATAAAATTAGACAACTATCTTCACCTTGGCTAGATTCAAAACATATGAACTTTAATATTTTTTCCATACTAGAATTGTTTGTATATTTTAGGGGAAAATAGTTTTTATAAAAAATGAAATAAATATATTTATATTAAAATTTTTACCTATAACCATCACCCTCTAGTATCCCCACAAAGATCTAGATGTGGTGCCCTGTTCTCTCACTGCTGAGGCCCTTAAAGAGGAATACATCACCAGAGCTACTAAAGGGATGCATATAGAGGTTGTGAGAGATGGTGCACGGGGAAAGCTGATAGTGTCTCTCATACTTTAGAGATTGAGACAGATGGATCTTTATCGGTCAGTGTGGTCGATGAAACCATGTGACACTTTCTCTTTGGCATTAATAGCATTTAATCCTGTAAAATTAAGTTTATAAAAAATATTTTAAAACAAATATGCTTGAAAAAAATATATCATATGCAGAGTAATAATAAACAAAATATAAATAATAGTGATAATGAATGACTTCTCAAATGACATAAGTTGTTGATAAATGAATGGATAACTGTGCATACAATCATTTTGGCCTTCAATCATGTTGGATTCCTAATCTGTTACTTCATCCAATTCATTCATCCTTGTAAGAATAATATTTTCAATATCATGATGGACAAATAATTCAGCTCCTTTCTATTGATGAGATACAATTTTAGAGGTCAAATCTTCCACTTCACCACCCATATCATACCAATCACTTTGTTATACATACGAAACTACACTCCACACTTCATCCACTACATCTTACACATAATATACCTTTTTTCTTGGAATGATATGATATACAGATCATATTGTTTACAATCAACAACATCCATCAAGTGAGATATGTTCCCAATAGTAAATTGAATGAAATCTCTTTTAACACCTCTGATAATATTGACCAAATTACAATTGAATAAAACAACTGAAAAATGACCATGGTTGTTTAATTCGATAATATCAGTCAAATTTACATAGTATAAACTTTAGAAAATGTAAATATGCAACTATTTTGTGTTTTAAATCCTATTCTCGATAGATTGTATAAAATATAAAGCCATTCATGTTGTAATTGTCAAATTTTCTTGCTTGTTTTATAGGCCCTCGAGGAATAAAATTCAAATATTTTGATAACTCTACTCGATTATCAGAATTCATGATTTAAAAAAAGAAATATACATTATTAGATTTACAAAATATATTTGTCAAACTAATATCCTTATTTATTATAATATTTATGAATGTACACGTCATACAAACCAGTCGACAATCTATTTATTAACATCTTTTGTTATATCATTCTCATTTCTTGTTCGGCCACTCATTCATATCATTGTTTATATTCTAGACTCTTTAATAAATGGATCTTAAATTTTTCTAATCAGGAACACATATTTATATGCCTGTAATAATATCATTTATGTAAGTGTAACATTTTAGGTCCTCCCAACAGATTGGACAATATCATGAAATATTTTTGAATTCCCAGGTATTTGAGATTTAGTTTATGTGTCATCAACATGTCCAACTCAATTAAATATTTCTTAATATAATCCATGTATCTAGTACAATATTTAATACAATCCTATACTAATTATCCTTAAAAAAATAGATCCTTCCAGTTGAGCTTTATTTACCACGTATGATTTCAAATGCCCAAGATATCTATGAAATAAAATAAAAAATTCATAATTATGTCTTTTATTAAGTTTCAAGAATTTTTACATTATTGAAAAATTACAAATAAATTACCTCTCAATTGGATACATCCACCTATAATACATGGGCCCATAAATTTAGCTTCTTCAACCAAATTCATACTTAAATGCATCATTATAGTAAAAAACAATGGAGGAAATATAATCTGTATTGCACAAAGTGTCAATAAAAATCTATCGATAAGGTTGTCAATTTAAAAAGGATGCAAGGATTTCTCACCTAGTTGTCTAAAAATTATAAATAATTGCAGTACAATAGCAGTAACTTTTTCATGTAGTAATATACGCAATGACTATAGTATTAACTACTGTAAAAAAATATGTAAATCATGAATTTTCAATCCAAATAACCTACTTTGATTTATGTCAACACACCTTAAGATGATACTTAAATACCTATCAAATACATTGACATGTTTTTCAATTCAATGGAGTGTATCTCTATCCCTATTTTTCATTGAAAAATTTTTCTTAGCATACTTTTCATTCTTATATGGCCAGAGAGCATTTTTATGGTCATTTCTTTTAAGTCATTGTAAGAATTGAGAGGATCCATTGAATTTACATGGTCATTATGAAATGTGAAGATATATTTGTCATAACAATTCTTCTAAATATTTATACCCTCAATATTATATAGAAAAAAATAAATTCCCAATACGGAAGTTGGAAGAATATGCTTTTTTTCATCCATTGATGTATTTCGATTTCCCTTGATGATGCACTTCGAACTCATTTCCCACTATCACTCAAATGATTATACTTCCAAAATTCTAATTCAAATTAAATATGTTGTTACAATATTTCATAAATAGTTAACAACTTTAATGGTGACCTACGATCAATAAAACCATTGAATTTTGGCTTGTTTAGCCGAAATCGATGAGATGGATCGAGAAATATTATATGTCTCAAGATGATCAATTTTATTCTATGATGCAGTCATTTGCACTCAAAATAAAATTTATAAATTGGATAATCAAAATACATATAAGTGTTCCAACCATATAAATTTCCATGTTCTGGGAAGTCACTAATGGTATACATTAGAGCGATTTTCATTTTAAAAATTATTTTAAAAGAAGCAACATATGTCTGAACACTATTGCTCTATAACTCATGTAATTATTAAATCAAATACTTGAAGTACACATCAACATAATTTCCATGAATTTGTTTTCCATGAATAATCATCAAAAGGATAAATGAAGTTTGTTGCATACACATCCATTGAGGTAGATTGTAAGGGATCAAAATAACTCGCCAAATGCTATAACTAGTACTCAAATTCCCAAATGGGTTAGATTCATTATAAACCAATCCCAATTGAACTTTAATAGGATCAAATGTGAAATCAAAATGTAATGAATATAATTTTATCCATTATTTTGAATCTCGTGGATATCATATTAACCCATCATTGTTATTATCAACAGAATGTTGCTTCATGTGTTTAGTGGTTTTCAATGACATGAATAATCTTTGTAATTGAGGCATTAAAGAAAAGTAACGTAAAAACATTTCATGTGTGTTACTTTTCTTATTCTTTGTGGCTATATGTTGATTCAGACTACCAACATCACCCATTTACTTTCATCTAGAAGAAAAACATTTTTTGGAATCTTATCTACTTGAATCATCTCTCCAATAAATCATACAATCATTAGGAAACACATGTATTTTTTTTATAATTCAGACCAAGCCTGTTAACAAAATTTTTCATATCATAAAAAGACTTAGGGATTTTTTCTTCAGGAAATGCCTCACACAACAATTCCCATATCGTGGACATTGTTTTATTTGTAATTCTATATAAGCATTTGATAAGGTATAACTTCAGTAGAAAAGAACGTTTTGAATATTTCAAACATCCACTATACAGCTCTTAATTTACAACATCAACTAAACCATGAAACACATTTTTCTCAGTGAGGTTTCATCTTACATTAGTCTCCATATAATCAATAGAAGGATCCAATGATATGTTACAATCATAATCTGGTTGGCCTAAAGTCTCAAAAAGAGAACTTGTCACATTATATTTTTAGGACCCTCAACTGGTTGTTATGATATGTTTCGATGTTGATGTTTGTGTATTTATATTACTAATTCATCATTTATAATGTTTTTTATTTAATTTTCCAATTTCGACGAAGTTGGGAGCTCATTCGGTGGATGGAAATCCGTAGTGCTCAAACTTTCTGTAACATTCTACTTTCCATGCCAAATCAAACACAAATATTGAGCAGGAATTGATTCAATATCAAGTGTTCATAAATACAATCTATGTTCCGCCATCCTCCAAATTTACATTTAATACATGGACCATTTATTCTCCCATCAACAGATTGATTGGAAATTAAAAAATCTAAATCTTTTCCAAACCCTTAGCATACAGAGGTTTGTTCCTTAATAATGTGATATAGATTTTATCCAAATATTTCCCAATTTACATACAGATTATTAAAAAAAATAAAACACATAATTGTTACTAAATATTAAAAGAGATTCATATATAAAGTTTAAAAAATATAAATATATAAAATAATCTTTTCCTTTATGTGTAAATAAATAAATTCCATATATAAGGAGACGTATTGAAACTATATTTTCCACATTTCATGAAGGATGTAAAACTATATAGGATAGTTGTATGATCTTTATTGGAAATATAAATTTAGGTATCTTTATGTCATAGTGAATGTTTTTGGTTTTAAGAGGATGAATACCCTTTGATTTGGAAAGAAAAATGTGTAATATCATGTCCATTAATTAATTTTTTACAATATGGGAAATCATGACCATTAATTAATAATAACATAGAGGACTATCATGTATAGAGACTTTAAATAAATAATATATAGTATCATTTCCATTAATTACAATTAGAAATAAATAATATCATGTCTGTATGTTTCAAGTGAACGTTAAGGAATGTCATGTCCTTAAAATAATAATAAAAATATGTAATTTTATGTACATTATAGATGTTATTAATGATGTAATCATGTCCCTTAAAAACTACATCAAGGATAATAAATAACAGTCGATACTTTATTCAATTAATTTAATCATTGAATAAATATAGATCCTAAATAATATGAAGGGACATGTTTAAGAATATGATCTAATACACCATTTTATTAACTTAATTTATCAATGTTCACTATCTAAATCGAATCATAAAATGAAATAGTGGTGCTTAGTTTAAAATGGGAACATATGTTTTTAAGGAATGTATTGCAACTGACCTATGTGGTGTTTTGGATGTGTTAATAAAACACCAATCAGATATCTTGGTCTTCTATCATTTATATAATTTAATTTCAGAAATTAATTTTTGGGTTTATCTATTGTAAAAGAAATATAGAGAAATTATGTAATATGGAATAACAAAAACCTAATATTAAAACCCAAAAAATTATTTAAAAGTTTTATAACACTAAACTTATATCAATATATGAATTTTTTAAACTTCATTTAATGTAACAACCCATGCTTCCATGGTATGCATCTCTTTGAATAATAGAGCAGTGTGTGTTGTACGCAACCTCGAGTTCTAAAACACCGCGACCAATCAAAGTAGCCATTATGAATAGTAATACCCAATTTTTGAAATTATATAAATTTTATATTTCAAAATGGACTTTATTTTTGGATTTGGAATATCGAAATTAGCATATGTTGAATTTTTGTTATTTTTCTGAGAAAATCCAATTTTTTATAAATTAGGAAAAATACATAAAAACAACTTTTTTAATAAAAATAATTTATATTGATAAATTATAATATTGAGTGGTTTTAAATTATAATTAGAATATCAATTTACCATTTTATCCAATGGTGGTCATTATAATTAATATCACTTTGAAATTGGACATAAACAATTGTCAATCTTTTGATAGATATTGTTTCTTAAAAACCCGCAGTTTGTTTTGCAACGGGAATATTTTTTAAATTAATTACTGGAATTTCTGTGTTTATAATTTGTTAAAATGGATTCCATATTTGGAATCAGAAGGTCCAAATTATTTAATTAATACTCTTTTGATTTTGGACATTATGAATAGTAATGACGACAATTAACTTTAATTATCATGATTAATTTGTAATCGGGGTGTTAAGGGTAATAAAATAATATCATAATAATATACAATGATTCCAACATGTGTCCTAATGCTACTGGTTGTGTCATAGAAGACCATGGGATGCCTTGTTCCAAACATTGGGACCCCATGGAATGACCTTTGTGTGATAGTGACATTTTTCTTTTTATTATTAAAGAATGGAAAATATAACAAAAGTATACATCACCCAAGTAAAACAATTTTAATTTTGTCTACATAAATGATCTTATAGACTATAAAAATTCATTGAAAATCTAAAAATATTTCCTACATAATTGTATTTTTTTTATAATTTTTATACATAATATAAATAAATTTATTTATGGCACCATGATGATGCATCGATTACCTCATTAATGAACGATTTATGTAAAATGAAACGATAAGGTAAAATAATAGACATAAAAATGTCTAAAGCCTATTTTATGGGTTTATTTCGAACCCTTATCATAATATCCTCGAAATATATCATTTTGGGACCAATAAAAACCTAAAACCATTTCATAATAATGTAACATTTCATGACTTTCCAAGAGTGCACCTCCTCTCCTATTATAAAAGGCCCCCAACTGTACCTCCTTATTCACACCATCGAAGCCATTTGGCATGGACAAACTCTACCCAAATAATCTCTAAACTTCCCTCTCCTACTTCTAGAAGCCTCACTTTGGGTAGAGGTCTTCCCAAGTAAGCCTTTGGCTCAAATTAAAAAGAGTTACATGATTTAAAGGTAATGTCTTTTCTTATGTTCTTTTATTTTATTTTGCTTCTCCAACCCCCTAAAATATTTTTATTATTTTCTTTTGTAACAAAAATAGTATCCTCAATATACTTGGATGTTTTTAAGATAAGTATTCTAACTACAGTTACACACACCTCCATATAATGTTTAAAGAACATATTGTTTCTGTGGGTGGAGAATTACTGCCTCATGAAATGATGATTGTTCAATATTCTTTTAACACCTCTCATGGTGGCAATTAAGATTTCACTATATTTATATATGATATATATTATGTTTATTTTTTCCTTATGATTTTTAATTTTTTATTTATGTCATACATTTATGATTTCCATTATGGGAAAACATGATAATTTCATTTTAGGAAGTGCAGACTACCGCCCCCTCAAAGTGATTTGAATTGTTAATTACAAATGTTGGATGTATAAAGGATGTAGTAAATGATATTATATATGATATTATACTGGAATTTTAATATACCTTTATATTATTATAATTTCAATCCAATAAATACGATATAGAAATGAATGTAGTGTTCATGCATACGTACATCTTACCGTCTCCATGAACGGTGCATTTAATTTCTTACTTATAAATGTTGTGTAATATTATAAATGCATTTATATACTGGATATATATGATATATATGATATCTATATCATGAACAAATTTTAATTATAAGAAGTTAATTTTTGACTCAAGTACCAAAGATCGACAAAACGACCGTTATTAGCTTAAATAAATACATAATGTTCATCACATGGTAATAAGTGATATAAAAGGAATAATGAACTTGAAAATTGTTCTTAAGAATGTATAAATTAACTCTAGTTTATTATTCAAAAGATAAAATAACGGTCGATTCAAGTCGGACAATAGGTAAGGGATATCGTCTCAATCTTCTTTCATTGAGGCATATTTTGTTTTAATACAAGACTTTATTTTATACGATGTATACACCCCTTTGAATTTTAAATTTATTCAAAAGGAATATTTTTTATATGAATCATTTTACTAAATGATAAAGGGGAATGTTTTTTTGTCGTATGTATGTGGCGACAACGACTTCTCCGCCGTCGTGACCATTATTTGAGTTTCATCTTCCTCTACAAGCCATAAATTTTTTTAAATGAAAAATAAATACAATGTTTTACTTTTCTTTTATTTTGGTATTGAAAAAGGTAATGAAAATGTTTTTATTATATCAATGTGTTGTATTGATATCTTGTGATTGAAATTTGAAAATGTTATGTTTCCTTTATGCATGTTTTATGTGATACGATTATGTTATGGTTTATGATATGTTTAAACCTTTTCATATAAAGAATTCATTGGACTTAATAAGTGATGGGTGGATCCCGCTATAGCTCCTCGATTCATCGATATGTCTCATAAGACAAACTAGTGTCTTGGAACAAGGCCTTGAAAAAATCTTATTTGTAGTCTTGGAACAAGGCCTTGACTGTGTGGTTATGATAGGCTCGTATTATGCATTCCATCTGTATGAAAGTGCTTATTGATATTTCATGTGATTATTCTACTAGTAGAATATCCATGTTAATAAGTAAATAGAATTACTTCATTTTATTTTTTCCATATTATTTTGATGTTCAAGTTTGAAAGGATTTTGTTTTAGTTATACATTGCCTTAAATGTTTATGTTTATTTATGAATGTTTCTTCTATATTATTATCCTTACAGAGCATATGAGATCACCCCTTTAAATGTTTTAATTTTCCTAGGATGTGAATAAGTATTTTATGAATGACATACATGTATAGTATGAGGGGATATGAAGACAAGATGTTATTGTAGTTTTGTTTTACTTTATGATGTAATGTAAGACTTATGAATATATCTAGTGTTTCCAAGGCTACTAAACTAATCAGTCTTTCGAGACTTGATCTTTTGTGATCATTCCAATGTAACGTAATAACTCACCGAATCTAGGTAACTAGGGTTGGGGCGTTATAGTTGGTATCATAGGCTGTTTTTTACTAACATTGGAAGCTAGATTTAGATAAACTCTGATTACAGAACAAAGCCCTAAGATAGAATTTGAGGATTAGTATAGAAGAACGTCCTAGAATTTTGGTATTATAGAGATTTTATGAGTTTTCTGAAAAATACATCCTTGTCTGGATATGAGCAGGTAGAGGCGGCTTTGGCACAGATGTACATAGGGGTAAAACTCGAAAACACCGCATTGAGATAGACTCTAACGGGAACTGGTGAACGACAATAGGCCTTCCCGCACTCTTGCTTACGACACTCCTGGGGGATATGCTTAGGATAATTCTCATTTTCTTTAAAAACCATTATGAATGTTTTATGAGTATATACTTCTTAAAAGATAACATTTTTATGATTATGGATTATATCCATAAACTTTTCAATTTATGTTAAGTGTTTTAAAAGTATGGAATTATGTATTTCAATTCATTAACAAATATAGTTTATGACATTGTTTAGAAATTGCGCCTAGTGGAAGGAATTGAATCCTTATCAATGCATGCACTCCATGTAGGTATTTCCCTCATGCTCAAGATAATTATAATGGAGCTAGTGATACAACTAGTGCTGATCAGCTTATCACCATACTGGGACAACTCACTCAGGTTATGAATAATAACTTTACTCGTATGAAGCACCCTGATCCGTAATGTGGAGGATCAATGTTAGAACTCTTCATGAGGAGACAACCACCAATATTCAATGGGAGTACAAATCCCTTAGTATCTGACCAATGGATAAATTCCTTAGAGAAAATATTCCATGCCTTGGGGAGTAGTGAAAGGGAAAAGGTTATCATGGCAGTTTACCTCCTTACAAGAGGTTCTAATCAATGTTGGTCATTGATTCAAAAAACAAAGGAAAATGATGAAGTATCAAATATGGAATGGAGGGAGTTCAAATAGCTTTTCTTAGAAAAATACTTTCCTCCTGACCATCGAGTAGATATGGAAAGGCAATTTCTGAGCCTGAGACAAAAGGAGGATGATAATGTTGCCAATTATGAGTCTAACTTTACAAGGTTAGAGAGGCATGCTTCAGGTAATATATGTAACCAAAGAAGTAAGATTGGTCATTTATTTGATTGGTTAAAACCATTTCTCCATCGATCATTATTATCACTATCTTTCTCAATGTACGAAGATATAGTCTCGTGTGCTATCAAGACAGTAAAGGAATTATCTATGTCTTATGACAACAAAGTAAAGCAATAGAAGAAGAGAATGGTGGAAAAAGAGACAAATAATGGGAAAAAGGGAAAGAAGTATTTTCCATCATGTGATAATTGTGGAAATAATCACCCAGGTACTTTCCTAAAAGGAATGGAAGTTTGTTATAAATATCGAGAAGAAGGTCACCAGGCTCATGATTGCAAGGGACAGAAAGAGGCCATTAATGTTGAATTCTATAACTGTAAGGAAATGGGGCATTATGAAAATGAATGTCCTAAGCATCAGGGAAACGTACCTCAGAAAATTCCAAGGTATCAAGGCCAAGCATATGCTGTTACTACAGATGATGTAGAATAATTATTGTATTTATCTTTTTGGACTGAAGAACTATATTATGGTTATAAGAATAATGTGATATATATAAAGATTGTACTACAGTACATGTTGTTTTCATTAAGGTTTTAATATTATGAACGTAATCATATTTTTAGTATGTGACAATAAGAGAAACTATACTTTGTTTGGGGAATCTGATGTTACAGTTGATTTTGGAATTTAGATACCTTTTTGAGAAAGTCTGGACATAGGTATTTTGGAAAACTGTAGAGGTTGGAATGGAATAAGTTGAACTTTGGATAGTATTGTTTACTGTTAAAACATTTCGGAAGATTATTTTTGGAATATTATAATACTATAGTTTTAGGAAATCGACAACCTACAGGTCAAGGGATAACCCATCGCATTGGACAAAGCTATAGAAATCGAACCCACAACCATAGTATGACATGCCTTTATTATCTACCACTAGCCTACATAAAGACCCTGGTAATTACAAAATAGTTTTCTTAATCTAAATGGTATGTTTTAATATTTGTAACCTTGTACAATTAGGATAAATATAATATTTTTGAGTTCTATTACCTTTTGGAGTGAATGATGGGTTTGTGGTAAAAAAATTAATTAAAGAATGAAAGTCTACATGAAAAGTAACTATATTTCCTTACATTCATATTAAATATCCTAAATAATTTCCTCAACTTTATGAAAGGTAACTTAAACCAAAAAAGTATTTGGTTAACTTTTCCAACTGGGGAATCAATGACCGTTTAATTAGTCATAAGTTTTTTATTTTCTTGTAGTTAACATTCTCCTAATCATGTTTTCTACAACTCTCCATCAGAACATGATGGTTTGTTTCTACTTCATATCCATGTTTTCATATAATCCTAGTACGGGCTGTCCTGGGTGACCTTTCTACTTTTCTTTCTTTCTGTTAAAGTTATATTTTTATTAACTCTATTTCTGTTGTGGGTTTTCCACAAAGGTATTTTCTATTTTCATCCTTTTGTTTTCGAAGAACAATTTAAAATTGCAAGGATGAAATTTATTGAAGGAGGGTAGAATGTAACACCCCAAGCATCCATGGTACGCTTCTCTTTGAATAATAGAGCAGCATGTGTTGTACGCAACCTCGAGTTCTAACACACCTCTAGCAATTCAAGTAGTCATTATGAATAGTAATACCCACCTTTTGAAATTATATAAATTTTAAATTTCAAAATGGACTTCATTTTTGTATTCAGAATATCTTAATTAGCCTATGCTTAATTTTTGGTATTTTTATGAGAACTATCAATTTTTTATGAATAGTGAAAAATACTTAAAAACAACATTTTTAATAAAAATAATTTATAGCGATAAATATAAAATTGAGTGGTTTTAAAGTATAATTAGAATCTACTTTTACCATTTTATCCAATTTTGGTCATTATAATTAATTTTACTTTGAAATTGGACATAAAGAATTGTCAATCTTTTGATAGAAATTGTTTCTTAAAAACACGCTGTTTGTTTTGACAGCGGGGATAATTGTTAAATTAATTAATGCAATTTCTGTGTTTATAATTTGGTAATATGGATTAAATATTTGGAATCATAAGGTCTAAATTATGTAATTAGGAATCTTTTGTTTTTGGACATTATGAATAGTAACGACGCCAATTATAATTAATTATCATGAGTAATTAGTAATCGGGTAGTTAAGGGTAATAAAATAATATTATAATAATATACAATGACCCCAACATGTTTCCTAATGCTACTGTTTGTGTCATGGACAACCATGGGATTCCTTGTGAAAATCTTTTGGACCCCATGGATTCACTTTTGTGTGATAGCGACATTTTATCATTTTATTTATAAAGAAAGGAAAATATAACAAAAGTATGTATCACCCAAGTAAAAAAAATTTAATTTTGTATACATAAATGATATTATAGACTAAAAATATTAATTGAAAATATAAATATATTTATTAAATCATGGTATTTTTTTATAACTTTTATACATTATATAAATAAATTTATTTATGACACCATGATGATATAATGATTACCTCATTAATGAACGATTTAAATAAAAAGAAAAGGTAAGGTAAAATCTAAGGCTTAAAATTTTAAAAAGCCTATTGGATGGGTGTATTTTGAAATTTTATCACCTTATCCTTGAAATATATCATTGTGGGACCATTGAAATCCGAAAACCATTTCATAATAATGTAACATTTCATGACTTTCCAAGAGTGCCCCTCCTCTCCTGTTATAAATGGCCCCCACCTCTACCACCTTATTCACACCATCAAAACCATTTGGATTGGCCAAAATAGGCCCAAATACTCTCTCAAAATCCCACTCATACTCCTAGAAGCCTCACCTTAGGTAGAATTCTTCCCAATGAATCCTTTGGCTCAAATCAAAAAGAGTTACCCGATTTAAAGGTAATGTCTTCTCTTATATTCTTTTGTTTTATTTTTATTCTCCAACCCCCTAAACACTTATTATTATTTTTTTTCTAAAAAAACCTGTATCACCAATATAATTGAACTTTCATATGAGAAGGATTCAAAATACACTTACACACACCTACATCTAATGGTTAAAGAACATATTGATTATGTGGGTGGCGAATTACTGCCTCATGAAATGATGATTGTTCAATCTTATTTTAACACCTATCATGGTGGCCATTAATATGTCACTATATTTATATATTATATATATTATGTTTTTATTTTCCTTATACTTCTTTATTTTTCATTTATGTAATAACTTTATGATATCCATTATAGGTAAATGTAATAATTTCATTTTAGGAAGTGCGGACTACCACCCCTCAAAGTGATTTGAATCGTTTATGCCAAATGTGGGATGTATAAAGGATGAAGTAAAAGATATTATATATGATATTATACTTGAATTATAATATACCTCTATATCATTATGATTTTATTCCATTAAATACGAAATAGAAATGAATGTAGCGTTCATGCGTACGTATGACTTACCGTCTCCATGAACGGTGCATTTCATTTCTTACATCTAAATGTTATGTAATATTATATATGAAATTATATAATGGTTATACATGATATATATGATATCTACATCATGACTATAATTCTGGATATAATTGATATTTCACCACATGAACTACTTGTAATTATAAGATGTTTATTTTTTACTCAAGTAACAAAGATCGAGAAAACGACCATTATTAGATTGAATAATTACATAATGTTCAGAAGATGGTAATAAGTGATATAAAAGGAATAATGAACTTTAAAAAGGTTCTAAAGAAAGTGGAAATTAACTCTAGTTTATTATTCAGGAGATTAAAGAACGATCGAGTCAAGTTAGACACGAGGTAAGGGACTTCGTCTCAATCTTCATTCATTGAGGCATATTTTGTTTTAATACAATAATTTATTTTATATGGTGTATAAACCCATTTGACATTAATTTTTATTCAAAATGAATCTTTTTTAAATGAAACGTTTTACTAAAGTACAAATGGGAATGTTTTTTTGTCGTACGTATGCAGAGACAATGACTTCTCCGCCGCCGTGACCATTATTTGAGTTTTGGATTCCTCTACGAGCTATAACTTTTTTTAAATGAAAAATAAATACCATGTTTTAATTTTCTTTTATTTTGGTATTGAAAATGGTTTTGATACTATTTTTATTATATTAATGTTTAGTATTGATATCTTGTGATTCAAATATGGAAATGTTATGTTTCTTTTATGCATGTTTTATGTGATACGATTATGTTATGGTTTATGATATGTTTAAACCTTTTCATATATAGAATGCATTGGACTTAATAAGTGATGGGTGGAACCCACTATAGTTCCTCGATGCATCTGTAAGTCTCATGAGAAAAACCAATGACTTGGCACAAGGCCTTGAAAAAATATTATTTGTAGTCTTGGCACAAGGCCTTGATAATGTGGTTATGATAGTTTGGCAATATGAATTCCATCATTATGAAAGTGTTTATTGATATTGAATGTGATTATTCGACTAGTATAATATCCATGTGAATAAGTAAATGAAATTACTTCACTTTATTTTTTCCATATTATGCTGATGTTCAACTTTAAAAGTCCTTTTTTAGTTATACATTTCCTTAAAAGTTTATGTTTATTTATGAAAGTTTCTGCTATATTGTTATCCTAACTGAGCATCTAAGCTCACCCCTTTCAATGTTTTAATTTTTCCAGGATGTGAAGAAGTATTTTATGAATGACCTGTAGGGATAGTATGAGGGGATATGAGGACAAGATTTTGTTGTAGTTTTTTTTACATTATGATGTAATGTAAGACTTATGAATATATCTAGTGTTTCTAAGGCAACTAATCTAATTGGTCTTTCGATACTTGATTTTTGTGATCATGCCAATGTTATGTAATAATGCACCGACTCTGGGTAACTAGGGTCGGGGCGTTACATTTAATCACATTTGAAATGATTCTTCCACATTTAATAGAGGGATAATGACCTTAGGATATGCTCATTCGATAAGAACATTGACTGATGGTATATAATCTTAAATGTGAGACATTTTACTCTTTACGGTAAATTAAAATGAACAAGAGATAAGAAGATATACCCAAAATGAAACCTCTACATAAAAAAAATAAATTCAAATTCTTGAATTTAATTTCATAAATAAACGAAACAATTAAATTTTAAAAAAATAAATCATAGACAATGACAAAGAACACTAAATCATTTTGAAAATAAATTAATTTATTTTCTCAACACTATATGTTTTTACCAATAAAAACCCATTTGAGTACTAGATTATGTTAGTAGTTTTTTTGAGAAATATAATTTCAAAAACCCTTGGGAAACTTAACCATGAGCATATAACTGTAGAACGTGACTGATAACACATTACCATTCGTATTAATATAATGTATTATATAACCAAAATATTGAAAAACTATATATATGAATATCAACGTAACTCTATGTTAAAGGGAAAATTATTTAATTCATAAGGAAGTTTCAAAAAACAATGTATAAATTCAAAAAGAATTCCAATTCCGAAGGAATATCTTAATTTAAATGGAACATATCTTAATTTAATTATTACTAAATGAAAACTAATCATTAATGATATAAAATATGGAAATCCTGATTAAAAAAATTGTTTCTTGAAATGGAAAATAAATTATTTTATATGGGTCAATACTATGAATGAACTAAAAGATAAACTATTATCAATATTTTTTTCGATCCTCAAATATATAAAATCATCCAATTGTAATATTATGTCACTATCAACAAAATCTAAAACATGTTAATGAATTATACAAATTATATGAAGATGTGTCTAACCATTTTACAATAATTCGAAATATTCTCACCCATTTCTTAAAGAATACCTATCAGTTACTATTTTTTGCATTACCCCTTAATATTCATTCTATATTATAAAAACCCACCTAATAAATTCCTAAAGAAAAGTATATTCGTTTATCTTAAGAATAACTCAAAATTCATAGTAAAAATAAAACCATAGTATGATCATGATAAGAATTTGATAAGGATTCATGTCAAATGATGATAAAAAGAGTGTCATATAATACCAAGTGTAGAGAGTCATGGTGATGGACCACGAGCCGAAGAGAGGCGAGGGTCGATGGGAATAGAGATTAAAGGTTAGGGGTGGAAATTGGTGGTGATTATGACCAAGGGGCTGGCGTTATGGTGATGAGGCTGGAACAGAGATTCGAGGGAGTATGGCTTTAGGGGAGTCCCCGGGTTGGGTGTTCTGTTGTGTCAGGGGAGGGGAGAGTCGACTGTTAAAAAGGGTAATTATTTAGAGCTTGTTCATAAAAAACTAAAACCTAATTTTTTTTAAAATAATAACATCCATTTTGTAAACCGCCAATAAATACTATGTTTTTTTGTGTCCTTCCACTTCCTCACACCTCTCAAGCCACATCGGATTGAACAATATCTAACTATACAGATCCTTCAAATCCCTCCCCTCATCCTAGAATCCTCCACATGGTCATATATCTGTCCAATTAAACCCTTTTGTCAATCCAAAAGGTGTTACTTGATTAAGAGGCAATATCATTCGATAAGCTCTTTAGTTTTGTTTCAATTATCCACCCCCTAAAATATTCGTATTATATGATTATATGAAAAAACCAATATCATAAATATAATTATATGTTTTAATGCTAATGTTTTTATATACACTCCCACGAACTTCTATATAATGGGTAATAGATGTACTCATTATTTACTTTTCATTCGTTTATGTCTATAAGGAAATGAAAGTCATGTTAATGTGTAAGTACAACCTACTGTCTCCCTAAATAGTGCACTTCATTTTATATCTCCAAATGTTATGAATCATTATAAATAAATATTTACTAAATATATATTATAATTATATAATCAGTAAAATTCTAATGATAATGTAATTGTGGTATAATTAATAGAAACACCATGAAACAAGATAAAACTTACTTCATAAATGAAGTATTTAACATCCAAAAAGATGAAGATAATCAAATATTGTTAGAAAAATGTAATAAGATATAATAATATGTCTATATATGATATTAAAAATATGTTTATGGTCATTTAATATGTTGTTGACTTGTTTAAAACCATTATAAATCAGGTTAAAGGAAGTTAATATGACAAGAAACACAAGATAATAGATTTTTGTCTCACTTTTTAAATCCGTGAGATGAATGTAATATCTACCACTTAATTGTTTTGTGTGGAATACCTAATAATGCTTTTGATATTATATATAATAAATAGTTTTACCTTAATGGTATTTATAACATTCATTTAATTTTATTCTTTCATGATTCTAATTAGTGAAATTTTTTAAGATTGAATGAGACACATTGGAATGTTAAAGATTATTTTAATCGAGAGTTATTTTATTTATCTTTCAACGATATTTCCATTCAAGGAAATAATATGACCATTTTTCAATAAAACCATTAATGTTTCTATCCCCTGTCCATTAATGACCTCTTTGAAGTATTATTTCCATTTATCCACTCTTTAGTACACAATTTTGTTTAGAAAATGTTTTTAAGAAAATACAACATTATTTATCTGTTAATTTGGAGAACCAATTTTATTATAAAATCCATGATTTATTAATTTTTTTGGAAATTTTATTAAAATGATTTGTTAAATAATATTTCACCCCTTTTTATTTTACCAATGTTTCCCGCGGAATATTCCTTACACATTCAAAATAAGGCATTTTTTAACATTTTTTCCATGAAAAAGGAATATTCATTTTACCACATATGACATGTTTAGAATTACCCAACATAATTTATTTCAATATTACATTTCATGTTTAAAAGGTTGTTTTTTTAAAATAAAAGGATTTCAAAAATGATTTTTAGAGAAAAGTTTTTTCAAATGTTTTTTCAAAACAAAATGATATTTTCATAAATAATGTTTTTAAAATATATTTTTATAGTATTTATATTCATCAATTTAAAAACCATTTACTTTTATCTAGTTGGGATATGATATATTACTATCATCGCTATTATTCCTTTCGATATTTTATGATTGATTTTTCCAGGGTATTATTCACATTCATTTCCTCGCTTCATTTGTTAGTCCCTTTGAAATATTGAATCTCCAATGATCATTGAACATTTAATTTCCCATAAATTATAAATTTTTTTTATCATGGATATTATTATTGTCTATACCATATACGATTTTACATATAATGTCTACAATGAAAATTATTTGATTTTTTGAGAAAATATTGATAATTCAATATTCTTTATTCAATACATATATTTGATATGGAATATTATTTATTTTGACTTTTAGATATGTGGAATTATTTGGAAGGGAAATGAGAGGTGGTATTATATATCCCCTTGATGCATTAATAGGTTATCATGAGATAAATAAGTTGCATAAATTAAATGAGTTTATATCCTTAGTTTTATGCCATCTTGTGAAATGCCTTGATTGAATAAGTCTTCATGTTATTTAGACACGACATCCTATAGTTAATCATTTGACTTATTTAGATTCGTTTAATATTTATACATGATATTTTGAGTCAAAATATCTAGGATGAATTTCATTTTCAGTTTGTTGATTAAATTTTATATGTTTCAGTTTCTTAATATTCAAATTTATTTTTCATTATATAGTATTTTGGATGACATGTGTTTCCATTTATTACCAAACCATATTGTTTATACCCTTATTTATTAGTTTTTTGATTACATGTTATTTGTTTTTAGTAATTTATCATTCCCCAATTACTATTCTGAATGATTCATTATTGATTCTGCTATATTTTTTCCTTACTATGTTTTTGAGATCACCCTAATTATGTTTCCATTCCCTACAAGTCCATGAAGAATACTATGAAAGATATGTAGGGATATACATGATGGTATAAATTTATCTTGAATATTTTAGAAAATATTATGTTATATTTATTTTAATAATTTGTAATAAAATACTCATGATCTATCTGGTTTACCCAGACTTCTAAACTCTCGGTCCTTCATAAATTGATTTCTTGTAATCATAAAAATGTAATGGTAGTAGACATCGGCTCTAGAATACTTGGGGTTTGGTCACTACAATAATGGGATACTTTTCAACACCATAATAATATGAATCTTTATATTGTATTTTTAATAGAGTAATGATTATATTTACTTCTTATGATTGTTAATTTATAAATTATTTAGATTTTAACTTGATAAAACACATATTTTATTTGTGTGTAATATGTAATTTAAATTAATAAATTTATTTTTATGAATTAATATGTATTTTAGATAAATTACATTTTAAAATTACTAATTATTATATAATATTTATTAATTTTATTTGAAAATATGATTTTATAAGGTCAAAAATAATTTTATAAGGGTTTGAAAAAACTAATTTTCAAAAGAACAAATATTTCTCAATAAATGATTATTTTATTAAAAGTGAAAATTCACATATTTATAAAATTATTTGTATAAAATTACCATTTTTTGAATCAGATTTTTGAAATTATGCAAAGGATAATTTTTCATAACTATTTGAGACAGTCAAATTTTTGGGTCAAAATTAAATATAGTATAAATAAATGTTTTTTATTATGACATAGTAATGACCAAAATATGATATAATAAATGACATAATGGGTATACAAGAACAAATATATGTTTCTAATTTAAAATAATATGATTTTGGGGTTATTTTATATAATTTATAAATCCTATATGAATCCTCTAAAACTTATATTTTTTATGTTTTAAAATCATTTCTTTATGAACATGAATCACTTAAAAATAACCTAAGTTAATATTTTAATGTGTTTAGACCATGTACTCATAAAATAAAGAAAACCACTCATCATTTTTATAAACCATTGGATGGTTTTTGGTTTCGATTAAATTATTATAAAGAGTTCAAAACCTATGTTTGGGAAATAATAAATAAATACCTCTCTTTTCCTATATATACCCAATTATGATACTATTACTATTCACTAAAAAACTATATATAATTTCGTTACATTTCCATCCCCTCTTTAGATTCCTTCTGAGGTTCCACCATGCTCTCAAGAAGTTCCTCTCGTAGTTTTGGAATCACTCTCTTAAGGAAAGGGATCCTATCATTTTTTATTTATTCATGAATCTTCTTCATTTTATTCCAATTTATTTCCAATTAATATAGTTCACATTTGTTTTTAAAAATACACATTATAATAAATTTTATTTACAAATAATTATAGATCCATTTTGATCTCATTCAACCAGTTTAAGAACATTTATGTACTTCCAAAAATTTACTACAATTTTTCTATGTCAAACCTTTTGGTTGTGAATACCATATCTATTTTATCTAATGGTTATTCACTTATTCATAACTATTCTTCTTTTAGTTGGTATTTAAATGTATTTGTTTCAAATTACATAATCATGTAATTAAATTTGATTGGTTACGATCCTATTTTGAATGATCTGTGTAGAACACTTATGAATGTACATGACATGAAAGTGAAGCGTGTGCCCAAAATTATATATTTTTTCAACGAATTGGGAAATTATTTAGAAATCCAATGATTTCTAAGATCATGTTAAGGATTTTTTTAATAATTATTTCATATTACATGTTCAATATGTTTTATTGTTTAACTAATTCTAAGAGACACTAGACATAAAGATCACATGAGTTATATTTAATGTACCATTATCTAATATATCAATAGTACATGTATAATATATACAGGGTTTGTCATAGTTCATTAAAAGACTACTTGGGGAAAGTGTATCCCTAGAGTTGGGAAATCTGATTTGAATACCATGGGATGTATCCCTGGATTCATGAAGACCTTAGAGTGATTGTCCGGATATGGATATCCTGACAGGATTACAAGGGTGAGATGTGTCTTTATAGTTGAGAAATACAAACTCATTATTATGGGAAACATCCAATTTTGTTTGAATACCTCATTGGGATTCTATGTATTTGGATATTGTGACAAGACAATTAAGGGGATGTGTATCCTTGAATTCTATAAATATGATTGGGATATGGTGTCATAAATCCTTAAATTCCTGGGGACCTAAGAAGGATATCATGGATATGGTGGTCATGAAAAGAGTACTGTAGGAGGGGTGTGTCCCTGGAGTTGAGGAATCTGGTCATACTATAATAGGATCCATCTTTGGAGTACTAAAGAGCTCACTGGACTGCCTCTGTAGGATGACTAGGGGTGTATCCCTAGAGTAAAGGAATATGATTTATCTACTATGGGATCCATTCTCAGGAAAATGAAGACTTAGAGGGATATTGTGGATCTAGATCACACATATTGGATGGGATTTAAGATCTTTTAGTTCTTATTAGAGACACTCTTTAATAGGCAAGAGTCGGTATGGTTGATTGTGGTCATGGACATGATGATCAATAGTATTTTCTTTTAATTATTTTGGTGGGAGTTATCCATTATTTCAATTGAGGATGTGACTTAAAATCCTCAATATAGATACTAATTAGAATGATACTATGTTGATGGTTCCCTATTGAGTTTTGTACTCAAACGCTCCTTAGGCTGACACCACAGTTTGGTACTCAAAAAGATGTTCACTTTGTTTCAAGAACAAGTTAGGTTGGGGCCCGAGATAGCATAGTCAAGCATGAAAACATAGATTATAAATATATATTGGATAATAATATCTTATACATTCTACTATACCCCTATTGGATTTTTTATTTTATTTTTTTATATAGCAGTGACTGATCTAGTTGGTGGAAAACTATATTTATAACCTAGATGATCGAGCCTTTATTGAATTTCATGTATTATATTTAGTTCATTTATATATGTGAACATTGGATATTTACAAAAGTGGACTGTATTTTATTATTTTATATTCTATTATGAAATCTAATATATGTGGTATTGTCTCCCCACAGAACCACCATAGACCCTCACTACATTATGGTAAAATTTTACACATATGGTGGTATGCGTGAGGTCATGTGGAAAACTATTATTGCTATTGGTTATAGTGTTAAATGGGGTGGGGTTTTACACTATTAATGATTTCCAATGTGAGAAAATGAATTAGGTGTCCAAGCCTATGAAATAATATACCCTATGTTCTTGAAAAAATAATTTCATGCAACATATACATATATCATATGCATTTATATATATATAAGTCTTTAGGGAATATCTCCATAAAATATCCCAAAAGCAATAAAGACAAATATACTTGATGACATTTCACATTATATCGTATCATATATAATAACTTATTAAAACATCTGTGAAAAAAATTTATATATCTTCCAAAACACTTTTAGAAAGCTATCATTAACTTCAAATTGTACCACTTCATATGAAATATCTTATAAATTACCAACCCATAATAATTCTAGATTTACTATATAATAATTTTAGAGTATCTCTCTGATTCGAACTCTACAACGATACAATCAACCAGAATGTTTTACCCTACATGACAATATAACATTTAAAACAATTATAAATCTATGGATCCATGTATGTAAGCAAAGAGAGGCCTCCTAAAAAGAATGAATAACTATCAATCTATTAATTTATTTGGCATGATCTCCATAAAACACTTATATCATAGTACTTGTTTCCACCAATATGCATCATATGAAAATTCTCATTCTCATATTTTTCCTTTGACCACGAAATCAAGTGACATGGGACACAAATAATGTCATTACCATATAGGAAAATCAGTTTCTTGATTTCCATAGTATAGAATGATTTAATTGATTACTATATCAAATGTAATTCATACTTATCAATAATAACATCACATATCCCATATTAGTATAGATATATAATATCTATGTGTGATATAAAACTCTCATATTCAATCTTAATTAAGACCCTAATGTCAATATCATTATATGAGTGAAAAATCACATCTTGGTTAAGATCCAAGAAGTGATATGATCTGAAACATAACCAACCACCCTTGTATTAGCTATGTTAATATGAAGACTTTTGTAAGTAGGTTATCAATGTACGGATGTTATCTTTCTCAGTATCTTACCATCCTCATGTAGCAGGGAACTAGATATGATATATTCGCACCTATTACACCAATAAGATATGTATGATAGTCTATATAGTATAATTTTGTGGGTTATCTAGAGAACACAAAGAATCATATTCTATGTATTTT
Source organism: Viscum album (assembly GCA_963277665.1). NCBI lineage: Eukaryota > Viridiplantae > Streptophyta > Magnoliopsida > Santalales > Viscaceae > Viscum > Viscum album. The sequence goes on along the minus strand of OY728153.1, from coordinate 1,418,640,264 downwards.
CCTTCATGATGATATTCTATACCTCTATACAAGAATCCAACTCATTCTAACCTTGACATTTAATGATAAACTAAAAAACTCTATAAAGAATAGTGATTTGGGATACACTCAATTTCATACATTATTTTTTCAATTATCATTACACCCAACAAAATTCATATTTATATATATATTTGTGAATCCAACAAGAAATAATGATAAAAAAGATGGTTCCTTTAATATTATACATTTTATTACTCTTAAAGACTTTAATAATATTTTGAAAACCAACATAAGCCATAGTTTATCATACCATATATATAAAAATTCTAGATCATCCTTATGTTCGCTACACATTCTTGGTTTTATTAACACATTGCACAATGTTTAATCTATGTATAATAGCTATGTGAATATAAAATAAAACACTACCAATAAACTCTTATGTGATAAAAAACTATGTATTATATCAAAATGAATAATGGTGTGATTTAGGAGTCATATTCCTAACCATTTATCTTTTGAAAATTTTAAAAATTATTAACTTCACAACACCAAGTGTTACAATGTTAAATTATAATTTTAACTCGAAACCCTCTCACTTCTTATCATCGTCAACCTCCTTGGAACCTTAGCCCATAAATGTTTCTTAAAATAATGTAATGACAAGCATTATTTTTAACTAATACATTCTGAATCTCATAGGATATTATTTAAAATTCAATTAAATCTTAGATTTGTATAATTAGTATTTGATAACCTTTAACTTCTAGAAGAAAAAAATACACCCACTATCCTCTTAGACATTTTATTCAATTTATAAATTATATTTAATATAAAAAAACCCTTTTCTATTATCGAATAACATTTTTTTTCATTTTATTAGAAATATTGAAGAAATAAATATATCATATATGGTATTCAATCTATTTGGAACATTTTTATTTGAATATAATTATATATTAAAATATACATTCTGTATCACACACCCTTGAAAATTAATTTCAATAACATTCATAAATAAAATGGAAATTACATATGATTTTATAAACTCTTTTAGTTATATCTTGGATAATACCATTATATTGAATTTTTACTCTTCCTTCCAAAAACCCCATGTTTCAATGACCCTGATTTTCTTAATGAATAAACATTGTTGAACTTTTCCAAAAAAAATTCTTCTTCTAGTTTGAACTTTTACCAACATTTACTATCTAAATAGTATTATATAACTAAGAAATCATATAAAATGTTAATATTTATATTATCAACTCCTTTAGAACATTGGGAAAATATTTTTTGAATTTAATAATATTTCAGTACATTTCCATAGATTACTATAATATAAATTCCTTTATAAGAAAATTCTATTTTTATTTTATCCTAAAATTAAATTATAAATTTAAACAAATTCTAACCATGTGTATCATAAACTCTTCATCTCGTTTTATTAAAAAAATTGCATTTATGATCTTCCAAATATAAAAATGAGATAATACAAATCTTATGACAAGTTTATCAAACATTTATGCATCTAGGTTATCAATTAAAAAAAATCATTTGATTCATTACATAAAAAAAACCTTCAAGAGCCAAACATAATCTCTTGTTAAATTATAAATTTAAATATATTTTCATGTGTCGTAAATCATATATCTATGAAAATAATTGAGTTAGATTCTATAATTATTAAATTATTACGGGAAAATTTAGTCTAAGTAATAAATTTATCATATTTAATCACATTTAATATTATTTGATTAATCAAATCATATTGATAATATGAGACTAAAATCATTGATGTTCCAAATCACACTGTGTTCATTTGGGGAGATAGATATCCATTTGGTCATTTTCCATCTAATGACTTTGAAACCTTAAATGAATCACTCTACACTTACATAATCATCTGGATTCAATTTTTTATAACATAAAAACTAGGTTATTAAGGAATAAACTCTTCTAAAATAAATAAATTCTCTTTTTCCATAAATTTACAATATTTAATAAGAACTTTATTTATGTTACCAATCCTAGGAGTAAATAACATTATGTTTCGCCTTAATAAGGACTGATAAAAAATCATACATTGATGATGATGATATTATCTATAATTAAAGATTTTATAATATGTGTATTATGTATTATTATCTACTTAATAAGGAATTTTATTAAATGGGATCCCACTAAAATGATGACCCCTTTTTAAAAATCATAATTCCCACATATGGGACATGAGATACATTTCACCATGAAAATGAATTCTCTTTGGCATGAAACTCATTTTTTTATTATTTAGATAGGGAATCATCCTAATAAAATCATATACGACTCTTGGATTGTTGATAAGATAAAACTTTTTATGATCCATCATATGGATAAACCCAAATCTATTCCTCTAGTATCCCCTCACTTGGTGTTTCTTAACAATTATAACCCAATGAATATATACAAAACGAAAAAATCAAAATAAAATATAGGGGAGACCCACTTTGACCTAAAAAACCCCAAGGATGATCCAAAATCAGTCATTACTTTGTTTCCATAAAAAATATGATCCAATTTCTCCCCTATTTTTCCTGAAAAATCCTGGTATGTTGATCGTGGTCATGAAATGTTCCACTGTGGAAGGAATTTCACACTTAGTATTTGATGAGGATTTTATGTCACCATATTATATCGTGTCATTATCTTTCATGTTTGCGTGCTTCTATTAATTCAGTTTGAAATCCCATTCTATATAGAAAATCAATATTTTCAAAACACATTTTTGTATAACTCTTTACAAATCCCATAAGATTGTGTTACACAGACAAAAATAGAAGGGAAAATGTCTATATATATCCATACACAACATATACATATGGTATGTGAAATTCTTACGTAAAATAATAACATTAACAACCAGAGTGACCCAGGGCTGATAAATATCCATCCTCAATCACCATCATACATATGGAATAATCCTCCTGATAGACATATTTTTAGACCATAAGTTCCTTTATCCACGGATACTTCACTCTTGGGACAATGCAGTTCACCCGAAATCAAAAATCTAATATGAACAAACTATATTCATCAAATAAATTAAACTAAAAAGTCAGGTCAAGGTACCTAAAAAAGGAAATTCATTATATATACATTCATAGCATGTTATTTTAACATATATCTAGGAAGAATTTTGACAATTGATCTAAAGAACACAACATTTATCATAAAACCCATTTAAAACTTTCAATGAAACATGTAATAACTTTTAAATAAATTAAAACTTTTAATATTTGAACATGTGATAAAAATATGTGAATAATTTTTATGTAAAATAAAATTTTAAACCTTTTATAATTTATATTTAAAAATATTTTCATTCAATAATTGTTGATATCAAAATTTTATAATATTTTTTTATGAACACTTTCACATTCTACATTATATAACATTTTAATTTTAAATATATGATATTTTATGAATTTTAAACTATTTATAGACAAATTTCTATAATGTAAAAATTTAACATGATATAAATATAATGTACTTAATCATTACATAATCAATGATCATATAGATCATCAAAACACTTTTGATGTGGATTTAGTAATCTCCAAATTAGGAAACCTTCTGAATTTCAAGAATTCAAAATAATTAATTACGAAAAAATTCCAAATTTTAATATAATTTTTTTATATTTTGGCCGTATTTCATAATTTACAACCCTTTGTAAATTATTTCTTATGTTTTCCAAAAAAGACAGTGATTTATATATCTTATTATATGGAATACAATTTTCTTGAAAGTTATTTTAAATAAAAACTTCTAATACATGTGAAAAATAAAAGTTTCGATAACATTTAATTAATTAATTTTAAAAAATTTATAATTAATTAATTAAATGATTTACAAACCCTATAAAAATTTAAATATCCTAATTTTCTTATATTAATTTATAAGTAATTTATAAACCAGAAAATCATTTTTATATGTCAATTTTTCATAACAATTTTCCTATTTACCCTTATAATTGAACTCAATCCTTCTTAAATGTATGCTTTATTAAACCTTAAGAATACACATTGTATATGAGAAAAGTAATTCTATAGCATTTTCATAGAGGTAGTCATTCATTAACTTTATGTATCCCAAGATTAACATGTTGTATAAGGGTACTACATTAGTAATGATTTCCCATCCATAACCTGTGTGATGCTAAGCGATAAGTTTTATTTTCATGAGACTTTAAAACCCACCACTACCTTTAAGTAACAAACACTTCAAATGGGCATTTCAGGTCTTAAATTTTAGTGGCCTTATGAAAAACCCAATTATGTATCGGTATTTCATGTAAGGGTAAATTTGGCGACACTTACATAGATAAATCTACATAAGAGAAAGGATTAATGACTATTACAAAGACCACTGTATGTAAGATTAAATCCATGGTCACCTTTACACATATCAGATGTGTAAGGTTAAAAGGCTGGTTACCTTTATATAGCCAACCAATATAAGGGCATTTTTAAAAAAAAAAATTAAAACTAGATAATATGAAATAAAGATACCTTTTCAGTTTTCTTATTCATTTACACACATTATTTCATAAATTACAAGAATTTTATCACATCAACACCACTGGTAGGTTTATTAAAAATCAAATATTTCCTATTATATTCGGTTAAATAAGTTGGAAACCAAATAATGGGGTCATTAATTCATGATAAAATGAAACTTGTGTATAAAAACCATAAAGGTAGAAGATTATAATACTATGAATCCCATTAACCAAATAAACACAACAACATTTTATCTTCACCTTTATATACATTTGATAAATATCACATAGTGCTAAACATAAATATTCCACCTCCATGGTGTCTCCATGTGCTAATTTGAATTTCATTTCATACATGTAGAATTATCCTTTCTCCAATGTTGTTCTGTTATCCTGTAATTCATGGTAAATTAAAAAAGAGATACGGTTTAAGGGTGTTTTAACCAAGTATATTAAGAACACTTACACTACCATAATTTGGTAGTGGTCTTTATAGAGACTTTAAAGAATATCCTCTATTGTGAATACATTAACTCATGCATTTAAATGCCTGAGTTAATTATTAGACAAGAATAAATATTCACCATATGAATGTAACTTAAATTATACATTTCTTCTTATTAAATGAACCTATTAATGATAGATAAGTTGGGAAAATGGTTTATGTGTCCATATCCCATCAAATAATAAACTCAATGTGTTCATAAATTGTACTTCAAAAGGTTATAATAATTCATTTTCCCCTACATGTACTCTATAATAAAATAGGGTTTATGAGAGATAAAATCTGACCCTTCATGAAATTTTAATAACTCTCTTAAATGAGTATACACCCAAATAATATATTTGTGATGAGGTAGTTATTACTGATTTTTTTACAATGATTCATGTTCTAATATGACTCTTCCTCAGAAATTCTTCATATGAACATGGGAATACCAAAATTCATAATGTTATCTATTTAAGGAAATTTGGTTGAAAATGAAATATTTTTAATATATAATACAACCTATGATAGTTTAACCCCAAATCCAATTAAGACATTTTTATTATTTTATCTTACTGAAGTAACTTATACTGTGTCTTTATTAAAAGGTTATATATTATAAAATAATTAATTCAAATCAAATTTGAGGATAATTTCTTAGAATCCCATTGCTAAATTAACGATATTGAGGTTTAAGTATAAAATGTGAACTTAAATAATCCATATAATTTATAGAAATTGAAGATGTTTATGAACCGTCATCAATTATTTTTACCAAGGCATGGGTGAAATCTAAAGACCATACCATAGAAAATGTTTTCAGTGATTTGAAATTTAGAACCCATTCTAGATGGTTAGTTTTAAATGAAGGTGAATATCATGATGTTTCATCAAACCAAGAACCCGTAAATATTGATAATTCCATTAACAATAATTATCGGGTACTTTTACTATATGAGTAATTGAACTATTTCACAAGGAATAATGTTTAGGTTCTTTTTGAAAGACCCACTAATCATCCCATTACTAATAGTAAATGTGGATTTAGAAATATATTACACAAAAAGGTAACATCACTTGTAAAAAATATAGACTCATGTCAAAAGGATATAAACAAGAACAAGGATTTAGTTATGGTGAGGCCTTTTCACCTATTACTATTCATGAATACATTACAATCATATTGTAATTTTTTTCATTTAAAATATAATCTTTTTAAAATGAATGTTAAAATTGATTTTGGAAATCATTTATTTATGAAAAGTTATTTATTGAAAAAACTCCATGTTTTAAATATTACAAAGATTAAAATCATCTTTTTAGTTAATCAGGGATATTATTGGCATAAAACCAGCCCCCCAGGATAGGTATGGATGGTTAAATATAACTCTTCTATTAAATTATTTTGAAATTATAAAAGTTCATCCATATTTGGGTTTTAATAATAGATTAAATGATTTATAAATAATTTTTTTGATGGTGTTAATTTAATTTATTCTATTAAATATATTTGTAATTAATTTTCAAATTTTATTTTTTTTTTAATTTTCAATGTGTTTTATATATGAAAACAATTGATTTTGATGGGTTTTTAAATTTATCAGAATAATAAAATTATTTTTTTAAATGAATGTAAATAAACTAATGAAATATTAAAGTTTTTTTCAAGGATCATTTCTATAAAATAAATACACCTTTTAGTACTTCTTGTGATCCCATATTTTACAAATATTGTAAAATATTTTAAAAAAAGCACTACAAATATATAATTAGAGGCCTTATTTACATTATTTTTACTCATACTGAGTTATTTTTGTGTGTATACCATTATGCTCATATTAAATCAAATATTAAATTATTTTATTTTAAATCTCTTGAAACAGTTTTTAGACATCTAAAATGTTCTTAAATATTTTTTTATTTTATCTAAAGGATATATATTATGAAAATAATATTTATTTTAATGATAATTTAAGATAAATTAAATTTTATTGGAAAAGTAAAAGTCGATTGTTTCAAAATCATGGAAAATACCCTGGATTTGGAATAGTAAGATTAAACATTCCCTAGGTATTTCTATAAATGAAGTGGAATATATATCTTTTAGATAAAATAAACCAATATTTAAGAAAAATTTAAAAGTCTAAAAAGTGATTCAAGATATTTAAAATAAACTAATTTAAAATTTGATTTAATATGAGCACAATGGTATACACAAAATAAAAAACTCTGTATTAGTAAAAATAATGTAAATAAGGCCTCTAATCATGAATTTTTAGTGCTTTTAGTCAAATAATTAAGAGTTTAAAAACAATTTTTTTAAATATAAAAATAAAAACAATAAATGGTTTTAAAAGTAATTGAAAATACCTGGGCCATGGAGTAGTAAGATAAAACACCCACTAGAGCAGAACCAACAAATTTGGAAGAATGGTAGGGTATGACAATTCCATCAAGACCAGGCTGCGCTTAACCAAGAAGCTTAGCAAGATGACCATGTAAAGTTTGAGAGCTGCCATCATGATGCAGATGCTGGGGAGGGACAGTTCCTTGTAGTTATGGTCTAGCTGAATTCCCCAAGACCTTCGGGTCACGTAAAGTCTTATAAACCTATGGGCCATGTAATATCATAGCCTATGGGCCATGTAAGGGTTACCCATCATCCCATGAAAGGGGGGTTATCAAATATCAATAAAAAGAAATCCATCGGGCAATTCAGGATAGTGAAAATTCACCTAGAGGTTATAACCTCGAATAAGGATGGATACATTTTGGATTTGATTTTTTACCCTAGGAACAACTATTTGGGCTTTACTACACACCTAGATTGAATCTACAAGGAAATTTCCCAATATTAATAGAAAAATATTTCACAAAATTAACAACGAATTGGAATTTATATAGTAAATAAAAAATTTCAAGTATTCTATTAAATTCGTTATTTTTCATTTTTTTTAATTTAAAGGGATATTTACCAAATCAATCACTTATTTTGAATATTTTATGTCTTTTTTATATCATGAATTAAACTTTTGCGGTTTTAAATATTTTTTTGAATCAATTATTATAGGTATTATCCTATTAATTTAAAGCTTTTTATAGATAATTGGACCAAGTGTAATCCAGAGCTTTTAAAAAAATTATATTTAAATTTTTTATATCAATCTTGAGTACACTCATTATCTTCCTTTTAATGAAAACAATAAAATATGATCTATAAATTAATTATTTTTATTCTAAAATTTTATATTTTTGGTGAACTAAAATACACATTTTTTATATTATATTATATTTATAGTTTTCTCGATAAATAAATCACGAAGAGTAATGTAAATTTATTTTATTTCATATTTCCATAACCAGCTTTTTTGATTCATTATGATAATTAAAAATTGGTATAAATTTATGATAAAGGTACACTTGTTGTGTGTGCATTGAAATGAGTTAAAAGGGGGAGAATGTAGGGTTCAAATGTATGTTTGAAATTCTTTTTGAATATGAATCCATTCGAACAACAATTATATTCAATCATTTTTCAAAAATAAAATTATTTGAGTACTAAAAAGATTTTTAATGTCCCCTTTTATTATAATTATGAAATACAGAAATGATATTTTTAAAGGTCATGAATGTATTATTTTGGAAAATACAGTCCTATATAATTTTATTTCAAGTGTTTTCAATCAACAAAAGGGGGATATTTCATCACCTCACAGTCTTAGATTATTATAATTATCACACATAGAATTTGGTGATATATCCATTTCATATAATTATCACAACACCGACCACCTCGTATGTTTTCACCAGCCAACTGATAGCACTTGATAGGACCACTATAGTCTCTGTAAGCCCACCAACTACATAGTGTATATCACCCAAAAATTAGTAGAGTATGAAAATAACATCAAATTATTTAGTGTCCCACCAGTTACATGGTGGAAGATTAGAAGTTACCTAGTGAGGAATGGGTAGATATAGTGATTTATAGCATTCTCACATTATTGCTAGTGGCATCAATAGGCTGACTGATGTCTTCAATTCAACATGATAAAAGGTGTATTTATAGTGGTATTCATTGATTTTTTCATTATATTTACACCTAAATGTCGACCCATAGACTCCCGAATCCTATAAATATATCATACGAGAGATTTTTTAAGAATATAAAATGATCATAATTGATCTATAACAAATAATGGTGAACATAAGTGACATAATTTATTCCATTGTTCCTCCTCATGATATCTCTTTTCACATCATCCTTCAAACAGTTTATCTCCAATATATCTATATCTCATTATGTAAATTTCATATTATCCTTATTTATGGAAAATTTATAGCCCTTTATGAATGGTTCTATGTGTAATAAGTCCTCATTTTTATTAATTTTTGAGTTTTTAGTAGATAGGTAAAATCTAGTTATTACTTATTATGATCATTGGGAACTCATAAAACCAAGGCCTAATTATCAGGTTTCTTGGATAGTGATAAATTATAGGGGTGTTATTTTTTTATTTTTCATAGATAAAAAAATAAAAGTATATTAATTCATAAACACTCAAAATATTGTGATGGGATATGTATAAGATCATAATTTAAGTATTGATGAACTCCCATATAAAATTGTGTTTCTTTTTTCTTTTTTACATACAATATATTTTTGTTTCTAATATCATTCATTTAATTTTTCAATTATTATTTAATATCATCAATCTATTAATATCATAACTTTTATAAATAAATCTGTTTCTCCATTTATAATTTCTACTCTATGTGTTTCCTTTTAAAATTTAATATGCTTGTTAATACAATTGTGCATACATGGACTATTTTAAGTTTATCACTAAATTTAATAATTATATTACAATTATTAATATTTTTTTTTCAATGAAATTCACCCATATTCCCATAATATACCAACCAATATTCATTAATTATTGACCATTAAATCAATATCCACTTAATTATGATCCCCTAATTTGTTATCCCTCGAACCCTACGAGAGATAACTTAACCACAAAGATGAAATTACTTAAACCTTAGGCAAGCTTCGGAACACGCAATCGCAGCACCCTACTTTGATTGTTTTTATAAGGTTAGATTATGGTCAGTGGTTAATTAGAGCACATATCCATTCTGGAAATGAGGATGAATTGTGTTTAGGGATTATATTTGAACTCTACAAATTTATCTCGTATGGTCTTGTATTACCGATTAATATTACGCTCTCACAATTTACACAATTCCCGACCTCGCGTGTTTTGTGTTAATTGTTCAATTGCTTGATTAGTTTATTACAATTTAAAAACACAATTCATGGATCATATTATGTGAATTATAGTAGCTCAATGATTCAAAATAATTAAATGAATAAGGATAGAGGTCGATCGATTACTAAAAAGAACTACACTTCCATGGGTGGTGTAGTCATCGTGGAGACGTTTTGCATAAGCAAAAGATTGAATGGGTAGAACCCAATATTGTCTCCACTATTGATTCCAAACCAATTAATAAGATTAATAGAATAATAATAGGGAATAACACAGAAGATTATTTGAAGAAATATTCAAGAAACAAACATCAAATAAAATAAATACAAAGAGGAGGTGGGAGAGGATAGCCTTTTTGGAAGAGAGGTTTTCACAAGGTATTACTTCTTCCAAGAGTTTTGAGGGGCTCCCAAGAGACACCCTTTCAGCCACACCTTTCCAATGCCTCGACCAGTTCTCTCAAAGAGTTAAAACCCATTTTAAATAGAGTTTGTGGGGGCTAGGGATACATAACTTTTTAAGTGTGAAATGAAAAATTCGGCTAAATATTTTATTCCATGTTTCACAGCCTAGTGGACCTCTAAAACGCAAGAATTGACTGGCCTTCCAAAAGGAGGCTTTGTGAAAAATCATGTCCCCGAGATTTCCACAAAATATGGGCTCAATCCAAGATTGTATGAACACGATATGGCCCAAATACAGAACCCATGACCATTCTACCGAGTCCAGCCCACCATTGGATTAATGGCCCATTTACTCCATCCAATGCACTTTTTAGCTCTAGTGTCCTGAATAAAAGATGTATACAATTACGTTAGGAACATTTTTACAAAATTTCAAATTCAAATAATAAACATAATAATATTTATCTTTGAAATACTAAAGTGAACTATAAAGGGTAAAACTGAGATTTTCTCCAAATTTTCAAATAAATGATCAAATCCCAAATATTTTATAAATAAACTTATTTAACACAATGTGAGGAAATTATATAATTTATTATCAATAAAATATTCAATAAAATAGTATTTTATAAACACTCCCACACTTACCCTTTTGCACTCCTTGGCAAAACCTCATGTCAAGTAAACATCAATATCAAATCAATCCCAATTTTAAAACACATATCCTTGAGATCAAAGAATTATACACCAAGAAACAAAATATATCATGCCTCATAAAAAACCATTAATTAAAGTTCTTCATTTATATTATTCAATATATTTCTACTTCATTCATCCTCCCATGCACAAAACACTTACCTCGCTTGAATTTTCTCTCATCACATAAATATCAATTTTTTTTGCAATGTCTTTCCCATCCAAACTCATACAAGGGTCACCATAGGCTTGATGGATTCCTACATCACTACCCGATGTGAGTCAAGGAAATATGTATATCATGATGACTTTTCAGGGTTGTTCTATGGCTTTCGGTTGGTAGTATTTAGATGTGAAAAATTCTGAGGCTGAATGAGGAGGGCTTGACTCTTTTTGAAGAAAAATTGCATTAATCTAATTTTCACTTAAATATGGTCTTCTCCTCAATACCCATAATATATATTTAGCTCCATCATCATGAAAAGTCATGAAAAGTTTACACCATTCTTCATTTCAGCATAAAAAATTGTTAATCTTCTCAAACATTATTTTCTTGAAAGCTCCAGATAGGCACAACTTTCCACCTCAATTAGAAGCTCCAAAAAAGGCACATCTTCACTTTTCATGAAAGCTCCAGAAAAGGCATAGATTTCAATATAATTACTTTCTTCAGTAGAAAACACATCTCTTCAGAATTTAATTTTCCACCCCAAGTATCACAGAATGTGGTGGCACAACACATGATAGATTCCCGCACACTTAAGCTCAACTAGATTATGAAATTTCACTTCAAGAGTTGGTTGGATAGGGAAAATTGTCTTGTAATGTGGCTAAACTAACAGGATGTGCATGGATTCTAAGAGATAAAAGGAGTTAATATTCATGGTAGGCCATTATAAAAAAGGATTCATTGATATAGGGGCTTTAATATCAAACAAATCCCTCAATTATTTAAACATATGTATCTCAAACCCTCAAGTTTTGACAGGAATAGATCAAATTCTGGTTAAATCAAGCATGGTTTGGTTCTCTCAAGAAGTGAGGTGAATTTAAAGAATATTAAAATAATGGTTTAGAAGCCTTACAAGAAATTGATTTCAAATATAAAGACAGTGAGATGTGGCATGGGATTCAAAATTCAGTGTACTTTTCATGAAATTACTAAATATTTGAACTTGAAACAAAGTCATTTAAGCATTCATTTAAGCTTAGTTTCAAGGGATAAATCGTTTCACTCATTTATATGCATTTAAAAATTTCAATGAGAATCATTTAACCTCAAAAATTTCAAAAACACAAAGAAAATTGAAAAATAAACACACAAAATTTGAAAAACACACAATTTTTTTTTGTTTTATTTAAATAGGAAAAAATTTAAATTACTAAACAAAAAAGTTCCCTCCCCCACACTTAAAATATTGAATTGTACTCAATGTGAACCCATGAAATGATATATTCACATGAAATGTAGAATTTTTAAATAGGACAAATAATATAAAAGTGAAAGGGTTAGGAACAGCCTAATGTGCTCAAGTGATGATGGGGTCATGCAGTGTGATAAAATCCACCGCATCAGTAGGAAGTCCATCGATGTATCTCTTCAAACATTTCCCATTGACTGTAAAGATCCTTCCAGTGTCCTCTTGTGTGATCTTCACTTCACCATAAGGAAAATCATTACACACAATATAAGGACCAAACCATCTGGAATGCAACTTACTAGGCATCAGCTTGATTCATGAACTATAGAGAAGGACTTTCTCTCCAACATGAAACTCCCTTTGTTGGATCATTTTTTCATGAGATGATTTTTATATTTCCTTGTAGAGCCTTAAGTTCTCATATGATGTCAGTCGAATCTCCTCAAGCTCTTGAATGTGCAGCTTCCTTTTAATTCCAGCTTGTGACAATTCCATGTTTCATTTCTTTATAGCCCAATAAGACCGATGCTCAAATTCCATGGGGAGATGACACGCTTTCCCAAAAACAATCCGAAATGGGGACATACCAATGGGAGTCTTGTATGTTGTCCTATAATCCCACAATGCCTCATCCAAGTGCATACTCCAATCCTTCCTATTTGGCTGCACAGTTTTCTCCAAAATGTGTTTCAACTCAAGATTTGAAACCTTAGCCTGCCCATTTGTTTGGGGGTGGTATGGTGTTGATGTTTTGTGTGTCACCCCATACTTTCGAAGGAGGGAAGTGAAATTCCTATTGAAAAAGTGTGTCCCTTGGTCACTTATGATGGCCTTTGGTACTTCAAACCTGCAAAAAATCTGTGCTTTGACAATCTCCACAACAACATGAGAGTCGTCAGTCCTAGTGGCCTTAGCCACCACCCATTTACTCACATAATCAACAACAACCAAAATGTACAAAAAACCAAAGGAACTTGTAAAATGGCCCATAAAATCAATTCACCAAACATCAATAATCTCACAGAATAAAATGGGTAGTTGGGGCATCTTGCGTCTCCTTGAAATATTTCCAGTGTGTTGGCAACAAGAGAATGACTTACAAAACACATAGGAATCATGGAATAATCTAGGACAATATAATCCAGAGTCTAAAACATTCCTAGCTATCCATTGGGGTCCAAAGTGTCCACCACATGAAAGTGTATGACAGAATTCCAAAACAGACTCAAACTCATGAACAGGAAAACACCTCCTAATAACATGGTCACTACACATGCGCCATAAGTATGGATCATCCCAAACATAAAATCTTGACTCACTCTTTAATTTTTGGACATGATGTTTCTTTAAATTTGCAGGGATTTAAGAGGCAACAAGGTAGTTAACTAAATCAGCATACCAAGGATGCATACCTCAGATGGTATAGAGATGCTCATCGGGGAAAGTGTCCTGAAGTGGTACTTGATCCAAGGTGTCATCCTCTAGTGTGTGAGTAAGCCTACTCATGTGGTCTGCCACCTAGATTTCTGACCCCTTTTTTTCCTTTATCTCGATGTCAAACTCTTGAAGAAGGAGCATCCAACGGATAAGTCGTGGATTTGCATCTGGCTTCTTCAAGAGGTACCTCAGAGCTGCATGGTCAGAAAAAACAACTAATTTAGAGCCCAATAAATATGAACGGAATTTATCTAAAGAAAATATGACAGCAAGAAACTCATTTTCTATGGTAGTGTTGTTTTATTGGGCTGAATCCAATGTCCTTGATGCATAGGCAATCACATGTGAACGTCCTTCCACCCTCTGAGATAAGACAACTCCAACCGCAAAGTTGGAGGCGTCACACATAAGCTCAAAGGGAATCTCCCACCATGGGGGCTGTATGATCAGTGGAGTGGTCAGACGTTGTTTTAGCTCATCAAATAAATTCCTTCAAGAAACATCAAACACAAAATCAGAATCCTTTTGAAGTAATCTTGACATAGGAAGAGCAATCTTATGAAAATCATTGATGAAACACTGATAAAATCCTGCATGCCCTAGGAAAGATCTAACATCACCCACACATGAAGGATATGGTAAGGATGAAATAATATCTATATTTGATCTATCAACCTCTATCCCAGGTTTTGACACTACATTCCCTACGACAATGCCATGATCTACCATGAAATGACACTTTTCCAAGTTTAGGACTAGATTCTTCTCAATACAACGATTCAACATGTTTCACAATCTAATTAGACATTCATGAAATGAAGACCCATAAACTGTAAAATCATCCATAAATACCTCCATGAAGGTCTCAATAAAATTTGAATAAATACTCACCATGCATCTCTGGAAGGTACCTGGGGCATTGTAAAGCCCAAATGGCATCCTCCAGTAGGCAAATGTGCAAAAGGGACAGGTGAACGTAGTCTTCTACTGATCCTCTAGAGCTATAGGAACCTGAAAATAACAAGAAAATCCATCCAAGAAACAATAGTGTGTCTTCCCAGCTAGTCTCTCAAGAATCTGATCAATAAATGGGAGGGGAAATGGTCCTTGCGAGTGGACTGATTTAGTTTCCTATAATCAATACACACACGCCAACTGTTTTGCACCCTCATTGGAACTAACTCATCTTTCTCATTTTTAACAATAGTGACACCAATTTTCTTAGGCACAACCTGAATAGGACTTAACCACTGAGAATCTAAAATGGGAAAGATTATACCTGCCTCGAGAAGTTTCTCAACTTCTTTTTTAACAACTTCCAGGAGGGTGGGATTGAGTCTCATTTGTGGTTGTCTCACTGGTTTAGCCCCATCGTCCAAGAGAATCCTATGCATGCAAATGAAAGGGATAATACCTGATATGTCAGCCAAGGTCCACCCAATCGCCCTGCTGTTCTCCCTCAAAATATTCAAAATCATTTCTTCATGTTTAAAGGGGAGATTGTTAGCAATGATAACAGGTAATCTCTCACCACTCAACAAGTATGTGTATTTTAGATTTGGTGGCAATGGCTTGAGTTCTAATGAAGGAGGGTGTAGTATGGATGGAGACATTGAAGGAACTGAAATATGTGCACAAAGAGCATCAGTATATTAATAGACATAATGAAAATCAGAGAATAAAGCATCAAATCCATCAGCATACTTAACAGCCATGTCATAATCAGAGTGAACATGATCAAAAACAGAATATGAATCCACATAAAAATCAAATCCAAGAGAGGATTGTGTATCAGCAACATGTGTGGAAGGGCTCTTAGACATCAAACTCGAACCAATACTCATAATATCCCTAAGCGTAGGAAAATCAAATTCCATGGAGTTTTTATTTGGTGGTTCAAAATGGGAGATAACAAAAGAAGAATGGTCCTCTAAGGGGTACTTCATGGAATCCATAACATTAAATATTACAACTTCATCTCCAAACTCCATGGAAAGTGTACCCTCATTGACATTTATGATTGTTTTTGTAGTCTTGCGGAAGGGCCTACCAAAGATAATGGGGGCATGAGAACTTACCTAATCATCCTCCATGTTAAACACATAGAAGTCTGGTGGAAAGATTATGTCTCTTACCCAGACAAGTACATCCTCAAGGACTCCCGCTGGATATGTCGTAGGTCTATTCGCCAACTACACCAATACACTTGTCGGCTTCAACTCACCAACCTACAAGGAAGAGAATACAGAGTGAGGAATCACATTTATTGAAGCACCTAAATTAGAAAGTGCATCAGAAAAGTGAAACTCCCCTATGATGCATGGGAGGGTGAATGTCCCGGGATCCTTGCCCTTTGTTGGAATTTATAGATTTAGTGTAATGAGTGCCGATACATTCCTTCCAAGGTTGATCCTCTAATTTCCCTTGATCCCTCTTCGACTGGTACAATGTTCTTTTAAGAATTTCGTATACCTTGGAATTTGCTTAATGGATTCAAGTAGAGGAATGTTGATCTCCACATGCTTGAATGTGTCCAAAACCTCCTTTTTCATTACTACATCAGCCATATTCTTGGTTTGAACATCCCTATTTGGAAAAGGAAGGGGTTTAGGAGGAACATCATCAATATTATTCATACCATTATCTTTCTCCTTGGATTTCTCATCAGTTGGTATGGAATGCGGATTCTCTGGAGTTGAGGTGAATCCCGGTGGAATGGTACACCCAGATGTATCGTTCATTTTCATTTCACTTCTCAATGTGATGGCACTAACATTCCCCTTTGGATATGGAGCGGGTTGGGAAGGTAGATGTCCAGAATTCTTACTCACAAGTTCATGAAGGGCGGTGGAAATATGGCTCATTTGAGTCTTCAACTCCCTCAACTCCGAACCATGACTCTTTATCTCATTATGTTGATTAAGAACAGTTTTCTTCAAAATGTCATCAGTGTTAGAATCTACCTTGGGTGGGGGATTCTTTTGTTATTGTCTTGTTGATGTTTGAGCTTCAAATCTTCTTTGGGGTTGTTGGAAACCCTGCTGGTAAGGCGGAGGTTGCTGGAAGTTTTTTTGAAAGGGTGGCCTTTGTTGCTGTCCAGATCCTTACCTCATGTCTGATTGATCCTTCCACCCTTGTTTGTATGTTGGAGAAAATGAATCAAAATTATTTTGGGGATATGGTTGTTGTTGCTGCTGAAATGGTCTCCCTAGGAATACTGCTGCGCAATCCTCTGTCTCTTGTAGTTGTGGGCAACAGTCAGTTGGGTGGATTGTCTCAGTGCAAATGCCACAAGTCCTTGAATGAGGGGGTAGAGATTTCTTTTGTGCTAAAGCAATTTTCCTCACCATAGTTGTCAATTCTTCTAACTTGGTATCAATCAAATGACTCTCAATAGAAGAAGGACATACCTGATGTACTCCCTTGATATGTGGTGTAACTCGATCACCAAATTTTTTGGAGTTTTGGGCCATCTTGTCGATCAATGCATGTGCGGTTGTTGGTGTCTTGTCCACCAATGCTCCTCCAGCTAAAGGATCAACCATGCTCCTCTCCATGTGTGTGATTACTTCATAAAAGTACTGAATGAGTAGTTTCTCACTGATTTGGTGATGTGGGCAGCTTGCACACAACTTCTTTAATCACTCCCATTACTCGTACATTGACTCCCCATGGACTTGTTTGATCCCCAATATCTCCTTTCGAATTGACGTGGTCCTTGATGCTAGAAAAAAATCTCTGCAAGAAAAGACGTTTCAAATCATTCCAACATGTTACATCTTCAGGTTGTAAATAGTACATCTAATCCTTCGCAGCTCCATCAAGTGAGAATGGGAATGCTCTTAATTTGATTTGATCTTCAGAAACATTTCTAGGTTTTAGGGTTGAGAAAACCACATTAAATTCATTCAAATTCTTATTGGGATCCTCACCAGAGAGTCCATTAATCTTTGGAAGTATTTCACAAGGTGAAAATTGAAGTGATTGGTTTTGGTTATGGAATTTTACCCCATTTGGTTCATGAGAAAATTGAACTTATAATTTAAAAAAGACTTATTTTATGTGGAAATATTTTGTTGTATTCTCAAATAGTTTTTAACAGAATGGTTTTTTCATTCCCAATCATTTTCAACGAGGGGTTTACTTTGGTTGGAACAAAAAGATGATTCAAAAGTGAATTTTAATTGGTAATAAAAGGGATTATCATCCTGAGTGTTTTTTTAAATAAATGTCTATTTAGAACCTTTAATATCTTTTCCCAATGTGTGTAAGAACTTATGTGTGGCCATTATTCTTGTATTACTTTATATGTAATTTATGATCACCAAGGGAGTAGTTGTGTATCTCACATTTTTATTTGATATTGAGAAAGGTTTTTTCCCTTATGAGGGTCTATTACATGGGATGTGGTTTATTTAAAATTTATTGAAGTTGTTTTCTTGGGTAATCCAATTCTATTTTTCATTTATAACCTTCATCGATTGATGTCATGGGAGTCGTATATACTCGAGTAGAGGCCTCGATAAGCGCAACCCCTATTGTATATTCTTATCTTGATAGGGTTAGTGGCCCATGAATAATGAGTGAAACTGAGATATATATTATTTAATTTTGTATATGATCTCGGTTTGGGTGGGTTTTATGGTTTGAATAGTCTGACTATATTATCGAGACATAGAAATGTTCTTACTAGCTTGTTAAGAGTTCAAGTATCATATTAATGTTCATATTATTCATTCTGAGGATGTATCCAAAAATTCATAGCTCCTAATGAGGTATAATTATGTTATTTTTATATACAACTTTTTTATATACTTGGTCGTTGATTGAGTTGGTGGAACCATTAATGATTATTCATCTTATTTTCCATATTGGTATCTTAAAGCCTATTTATGGCTATGTTCCTATCTTGTTTTAATTTTTTTCTTTCAAATAAATTTATAATATGGTTTTAAAAGATGTATTTAAAATGAGATTGATGTATACTAACTAAAAATGAAATCAATTTTTGATTTTGGTCATAATAAATAGGGCTTCACTTATTTATAATGAATTTCTCAAAGGATCCACTCTTTAGGTTTTTGAAAAGTGTTTAATAAAAGTCTTGGTTTATTCCATATTTTATTTAATTATGGGGGATGTGTTAGAAAAGAGTTTTTGAAATTGTATTTTTTTCATTGTTCTTATATGTGGAATGGATTTTTTATTTAGTTATATTTTAAAACACTATAAATGAAATATATTTTAAAAGGAAAATGGAACAACATCTATGGTAAAATCCAACTACGAGTGTTTATCACACTCCATATACACATATTTGGGTATATATATATATATATATATTACTTATTTACCTTCCACATTTTATTATATTCCTTGGATTAGGTCTCTTAATCATGTTTCATGATTGATTCAGACCATTGAGGGATAAATTTGGAATTGAGGAGTTATTATGTGTCACATGGAACTAATTTATAGTGGTTTGGGTTTTACCTCCCATTTATTTTATTTTTTGAGGGCTAGATATCAGACTTTAAAACCTATATATTTATCTAGATTTTTAATTTATTAATTATTTTCTCTTTATGCTTATTTAAAATATTTTATGCTACTTCTGAGTTTTTATTTTTTATAATTATATGATGTACTCTCAGTCGATAGTTTCATTTAGCGTTGGGACTATATATTTTTATCAAATATGTTTGGTAAACATGTTTTTAACACCTCAATATTTCATCGTACATTATTTCTTCAAAGTAATTCAATAACTTTCAGTACCCGCAACACCGAGTTCTAGCGCACCATGACTTACCAAACAAGCCGTTCAAAAGCGGTTATGAAAATTATTAATTTAATTTTAATCTTTATATACTCCTTGTAATTTTATAATCCCTATTATTAGTTTCTTAGACATAATGTAAGAACGAATACATTTTTTATCCAGATAAAAGAAGTATTTTAAAAAAAATGCAATTTTACCGCCTTTTAATAGCAATGCCTTTTTAAATCCAATATTTGAAACTTTTATATATAAAATTTTAAAAAATAAACTTCTTGTTTATAATTTTCACATCTGAATTTAGATTCAATAAAGTTTTATTGTTTTTCTGATAACTTTCATTTTTGGGTAAATAGTGAAAAATACTATATTTTAACTCAAAACAACTTTTTTAATCAAAATAATTAATATTGTTAAATTATAGATTTTAATGGTATAGAAGTATAAATATATTATATTGTTACAATTTAATTCAATGATGGTAATTTTAAGTAATTTCACTTTGAAATTGGACATAATCAGGTGTCAAACTTTTGATATTTTTTATTTCTTAAAAATACGCCTTTTGGTTTTAATGGTGGGAATTAATTTTAAATTAATAAATGAAACATTTATGGTTTGAATTTGGTAAAATAGACTTCAATTTTTAGATTCAGAATATCGAAATTATCTTAGGGTGAAACTTTGGTACTTTTCTGATAACTTTCATATTTTGATGAATAGTGCAAATTACTAAATTTTAATTAAAAACAACTTTTTTAATCGAAATAATTAATAGTGATAAAGTATTAATTTTAGTGGTTTAAAATTATAATTATATTATAATTTTACCATTTAATGTAATTTTTTTCATTGGAAATAATTTCATATTTAAACTGGACAAAAGAAAGTGTCAATCTTTTTGTAGTTATTATTTGTTAAAAATACACTTTTTGTTTCGACAGTGGTAATTAATTTTAAATTAATTTCTGCCACTTATGTGTTTTGAATTTAGAAAAATCTATTAAATATTTATAATTAGGAGGTCCAAATTCTTTAAATAGGTAACTTTTATTTTTATACATTTTGAATAATTACTTCAGTAAATATTTTATTTACAATGGTTAAAGGGTAAATATGGTAATAAGGCTAAACAAATAATATTATAATAATACTAAATAACCCTAAAACGTGTCCTAACCCTATTGGTTGATAAATTTCCGACCATTGTCATCTATGGGTCGATTTTGGGACCCCATGGAGCCCCTTGTAGGTGATAAGGACAATTTATTTTAATTAAGTTAAATTGATACAAAAATGACATTAGCATATATCTTTTAGCAAAAAAAATTTTACATAGGGTTATACTTGTTATATTTTTGATAATAAATATTAATTAGAAATCTAAAAATATTTCCTAATTAATATTATTTTATTTATAATTTTTAGAAATTTGATAATTAAATTTATTTATTACACAATAATGATGCAGTATTTTCCTTATTAATGAAAGAATCAAATAATTGGTTTTTTAAAAGTTAAAATAAATATAATTTGAAGGTTTTGATTCCATAATCTAATTCTATTTTTTAATATTACTTGTTAGGATTTTTTAAATGAACTTTATTTTAATTAATAATGTTTTTATGACTTTAACAAAAATTAATTATTGAATAGTGTCAAAATTGTCAAATAAGAGTTTTTAAAACAAATATTATATTAATAATTGATATTCTATTCCTACAAATTCATGGTTCGGCCAGAAGACTTATATAATTATAGGTGTATCATTAATGAACCACTCGGGCGTTTCTTGGATGTATATAGTATCTTTATTAACTATATAATATAAAAATACAAAGTGACATGGTAAATGTCAAACTAATTAACTAAGAGTTAAAACTAAAATATAAGGTTAATTTAATGACCCGACCTGTCTAAAATCTATTGGTTGGAAGGATTTAGATCCATACTCACCTTAAACTTTTAATAATATACTTTTGATCTATTTGATACTGAATATGAATTTATTATAAAATAATACTTTAAGTTATTCCTAAAGAGCCCCTCCTCCCCCTTATAAAAAGACAACATTTCAAACCAATTCTTCACACCTCTCAAGCCGTTTTTCTTCTACAAAATATGCCAAATTACTCTCCCTACATCCATATCCTCCTCTTAGAAGCATTACCTTAGGAAGAAGGTACTTCAAGAGTCCTTTTTAGTTCAATCCAAAGGGAGTTACCCAAATTAAAAGTAACGATTTCTCTTAGCTTCTTTTCATTTATTTTATTTCTCCAACCCCTAAACTCTTCTTATTATTTTCTTTTGAAACTATAACAGTATCATTAATATACTAGGATATTTTTATGAGATTTATTCACACTAAAATTACACACACCTTCATCAAATGGGTGAAGAACATAATGTTTCTATTGATGGCAACCAAACGCCTCATGAAACGATGATTGTTCAAATTATCTCCTACCGCCTCTTATGGTGTCCATTATGATAGAACAATAATTAAATATTATATTAATGATATTTATTTTATATATAATCTTATATAATTCTGTTTTATATCATACCATTTTTCATTTCATGTTGTATATATATACGATAATTTAATTTGAGGAAGCGCGGACTACCGCCCCCTCAAAGTGATATAACTCATTCATACCATATCTGGAACGTACAAAGAATGGTGTTATTGAACATAAGTAACATATATAATATATTTTATTATACTGTAATAAAAATATACCTAGGTATAATTTTTTTTGATTCCTTTTAAAATGAAAAATGAAATGGAAGTAGCGTTCACGCGTACATACGAATTTCCATCTCCACGAACACGATGAGATTCATTTCGCCATCATATCAATTCAAGACTAATTATCATTTGATGAATGAAATTAATGTTTAAGGACTTTATATCATTCTAGATATGAATAAGATACAACCTATCCATAACAAACATGGCTTACATAACAAAGCATATAAACGAAAACGAATCAGTTAACAGCCGAAACGACGATAATACTAAAATATTATTAAAAAACAATATTAAAAGATAATATATGATATAATATTTATTTATATGATTCTTTTATAATTTAATAACAATTTTTTAGCTATTATATAGGAGGTTAACCTACCCTCGACCAAAGAAATGTATAAGGAAATGGTTTATTTCACAATCTCTTCATTATCTGATGTTGTTTATATGTAATTATCTACTGGGACCTCTTTATCATCCGCATCCATGTTTCTTAAAAATGTATTTAAAAATATTCTTACTATTTTACAGAATATGGGTTAAAGTCATTTATACCCTTTTTGTATTTTTATAAGAATTTTATAAAGGAATCTTTACATGATTTTCCAAACAAGGTAATTTTTAACCTTTTTGACTAAATTAAGGTAAAAATGTCTTTTTTTTAACTTATACGGTAGGTGCGGATATTTTCCACCATTGTAAAACCATAAAAGATTCCCTTAAAAGCTTATAAGAATATTTTCAAAATGAATGTTTTATTTTATAATTATGTGACTTTTAAATGATTTAAAAAAAGAGATATTTCTCTCAAATAGTTTTGATTTCATCTATGTTAACATCCTTTGATGGATTTTAAGATTATTTGAAGTTGATTTGTTATGATACAAAACTTCTATATTGTATTGAAGGTTTTGGGATATGTTTTACTATGGATGTGTTATTTTTATACCATTCATTGGTTTTTGAAGAATGTATTTACATTTTTTATGCTAGTTTTAGTACCAATGTTTATGTTATGTTTAAACCTGTTCAAATGAGGAATGTACTGGACTTAGTAAGTGATGGGTGGGGCCCTATATAGCTCCTAGATGAATCGGTAGGTCTCATGAGACAAACTAGTGTCTTGGAATGAGTCCTTGACAAAATATTATTTGTAGTCTTGGCATTAGGCCTTGGAAATGTGGTTATGACAGTCTCACATTATGCATTCCATCATTATGAAAGTGGTTATTGAAATTTCATGTGATTATTCGACTAATAGAATATCCATGTGAATAAGTAAATTACAATATTTTATTTTATCTTCTCCATATATTACTGAAGTTCATGTTTAAAAGTCTTTTGTTTTAGTTATACATTTCCATAAATGTTTATGCTTATTTATGAATGTTTCCGCTGTATTGTTATCATTACAGAGCATATGAGCGCACCCCTTTTTTATGTTTTATTTTCCCAGGATTACAAGAAGTGTATTATGATTAATAAGAAAGGTTAATCTTGGGTAACAATGGCATTCTCAAAGAACTATCTATGTTGTGTTATTTGTTTGAAATTTTAATGTAATGTTCATGTATTTAATCTATTTTCCAAGACTGCTAAACTGATCGGTCCTTCGGGACATGATTTCTTGTAATCATTCCAATGTTATATAATAATGCACCGACTCTGGGTAACATGGGTCGGGGCGTTACAGTTGGTATCAGTGAATGTTTAGCAATAACCTTGGAAGCTAGATTCAGATAAACTCTTATTAGAGAACATATACCTAAGATGAACTTTGAGGATTAGTATAGAAGAAATTCCATGAATTTTGGTATTGTAGAGATTTTGTGAGTTTTCCGAGCAATACATCCTTGTATAGATACGAGAAGGTAGAGGCAGCTCGGGCACAGATGTACCTAGGGGTAAAACCTAAAAACACCGCTTTGAACTAGACTCGAACGAGAACTGGTGAACGATGATGGGCCTTGCTGCACTCTTGGTTATGACACTCATAGGGGATATGTTTAGGATAATTCTCATTTTCATTACAAACCACTATGAAGGATTTATGAGTATATAGGTCCTCATATAAAACATTTTTATGATTATGGATTATATCCATAAACTATTCAATTTACATTAGGTATTTTACATGTTTTGAATTATTCATTGTAATTAATAAACTGACATAGTTTATACTATTGTGTAGAAATGGCACCCAGTAGAAGGAATGTGAACTCAAGCAATACGTATGATCCAAAGAGTAAGAAGGATCAGATCTTTCATGGTATTAAGAAAACATTTAGAAGTGAAATAGTCTCTAATGTATTCTCAACGTATGAATAAATAGTATCATGTGTTAATAAGATAAGTAACCAATTCTCCAAGTCCTATGGCTTTGAAGTGAAGAAAGAGAAGATAAGGATGGAAGAGAGAAAGATGGATAAAGGGAAGAGGGAAAAGATGAATTTTATAATATGTGATAACTGGTGGAAGAAACACCCTGGAAATTTCTTGGAGGGAATGAGAATTTGTTAAGTGTGGAGAAAAATGACACCAACTATGTGACTTCAATGGTAAGAAAAAGGTTTCAAATGAACAATGCTTCATCTTCCAAGAGTTTTGACACTACGCGAACCGATGTCCAAATCATCTGAGTATTCCAAAAATGATGATATTAAATAATAATAATGTTATGATACTACCACAGATGAGGAGGAATGATTAGAGTTCTTATGTTGTTATTAGAGAAATATGAGTGTTGTATCCAAAATGTACTGGTTGTAATAATTATAGAGTATATAAAGATTGTACTACAATATTATTTCATTAATGACTTGAGATTTTGTGGAACAAAGAAAAGTGACTCGATAGTAGGTCAAATTTTTGGAAAATATATGGTTGAGAGAAAGATAAACCATAATATGGTTTTGATACTGAGGTAGTGATTTTGAAATAATACATGATTGATTTGGATAAATTATATTGGATATTCTTGATTACCTTGAAACTGATCAATGATTAGTATATTCTATCGTTGTTGGAGTTTTCAATATTTTTGGATAGAAGGAGTATATCAAGTATTCTATAAGGAATAAGGGATCATGAATGTAATCAATAAGGTTTTATGGTAATTCAGGATGTTTCGGTGTTTTAAAAGAATACATGATGATGGTGTTCACATGTTATTACACGGAAAAAAGGATCTTCATTGTTTTTACCTTCCTTATAAATTATGGACTGTGAGTTTGGACAGAAGTATTTTGGATAATTCTAGTTTGAGATTATTTTTGTGTTGCCATAAAAGGACAACCGGAGGTCAGGCGGCAACCCGTCGCGACCGTCAATGCAGCGAGACCTGAACCCGCAACCAAAGGGAGACAAGGGTGTATCACCTACCACTTGACCATGTGAAATCCTGGATTGAATAATGTAGTTTTTTTAAAAAAAAAATCTGGTAGATGAATTATAAATTGATTTTTGAACCCTATACGAATAGGATAAATAGAATGTTATATTTAAGTTCTATTATCTTTTAGAGTTAAAGATGAGTTTGTGGTAGAAATTAGTTAAAGGATAGGACTCTACTTGTCAAGTATATATTTTTCTTCTAATCTTATTCTATGAAGAAATTAATTCGTATACTCTAGTGAAGGTATCTTAAAACAAAAAATGTGTTATCCAAATACCATATGTTTTTTTGAACCGATGGTATTTTAAATCATCATAGATTGATGAATTTAAGAACCTCAATTTTACACTTGTTTGTGATTGATGACCTCAATCACTACCTATAAATATTTACTTTTTCCCTTCAATTATATGTCTCTAATTTCCACCAATGTTCTCCTAATCAAGATCATAATTTGTTGGTTACCCTTTAATTCCCCTTTTCCTTTTATTAAGAAAAAATTTTATTAACCTAATTTTTGATGTGGGTTTTCCCAAAAGTATTTTCAATTTTAAACCTTTTATATTCGAAAAATAATTTCAAATTTTGAGGATGTAATTTATTGAATTAGGGAATAATTTAACACCCCAATATATCATAGTACATTATTTCTTTAATGTAATTCAATAACTTTCACTACACGCAACACCGAGTTCTAGCACACAATGACTTACCAAACAAGCTGTTCAAAAGCGGTTATAAATACTATTAATTGAATTTTATGCTTTATATAATCCATATTATTTTAGAATCCATATTATGAGTTTCTTTAGACATAATTTAAGAACAAATACACTTTTTTCCAGATAAAAGAAGTATTTTTTCAAAAATTTAATTTTACCACCTTTTAATAGTGAATCCTTTTTAAATCTAATATTTGAAACTTTTATGTAATCAATTTTACAAAATAAACTTCTTATTTATAATCTGGACATAAGAATATAGTTTCAATAAATTTTTGGTATTTTTCTGATAACTTTCATTTTTGGGATAATATTGAAAAATAACATATTTTAACTGAAAACAACTTTTTTAATCAAAATAATTTATATTATTAAATTATAAATTTTAATTATATGGAAGTATAAATAGATTATATTTTTTACCATTTAATCCAATTATGGTAATGGTATGTAATTTCACATTGAAATTGGACATAATCAAGTTTTAAACTTTTGATAGTTATTATTTCATAAAAATACGCCTTTTGGATTTAATGGTGGGAATTAATTTTAAATTAATAAATTAAAATGTTATGTTTTTAATATTGTAAAATAAACTTCATTTTTGGATTCGGAATATCGAAATTATCTTATGGTGAAATTTTGGTACTTTTCCGATAACTTTCATATTTTGATGAATAGTGAAAATTAATAAATTTTAATTAAAAACAACTTTTTTAATTGAAATAATTAACAGTGATAAATTATTTGTTTGAGTGATTATAAAGTATAATTTGATTATTATTTTACCGTTTAATGAAATTTTGGTCATTGGACAAAATTTCATATTTAAACTGGACATAAGAAAGTGTCAATCTTTTGATAGTTATTATTTGTTAAAAACACGCTTTTTGTTCCGACAACAGGAATTAATTTTAAAATAATTTCTGCCACTTATGGGTTTTGAATTTAGAAAAATGGATTCCATATTTATAACCAGGAGGTCCAAATTGTTTAAATAGGTTACTTTTATTTTTATACATTTTGAATAATTACATTAGTAAATATTTTATTTACCATGGTTAAAGGGTAAATCCGGTAAATAAGGGTAAAAAAATAATATTATAATAATACTAAATTACCCTAAAATGTGTCCAAACCCTATTGGTTGATACATTTCCGACCATGGGAATCTTTCGGTCGATTTGGGGACCCAATGGAGCCACTTGTAGGTGATAAGGACACTTTATATTAATTAAGTTAAAGTAAATACAAAAATGAAAAAAGCAAATATCTTTTAGAAAAACAATTTTTACAATGGTTTATACATGTTATATTTTGGAATATAAAAATTAATTAGAAATATAAAAATATTTCATACATAATGGTATTTTATTTATATTTTTTTACATTTAATAATTAAATTTATTTATGACATAATATTGATGTAGTATTTTCCTTTTTAATGAAATAATAAAATAATTGGTATTATAAAAGTTAAAATAATGATAATTTTAATTTTTTATTCCATAAATGAATTTTGTTTTTTACTATTACATGTTAGGATATATTAAATGAATTTTATTAGAATTAATAAAGTTGTTAAGACTTAACAAAAATCAATTATTGAATAGTGTCAAAATTGACATAAATGAGTTTTTAAAACAAATATTATATTATTAATTGATATTATATTCCTAGAAATGTAAGGTTCGGCCAAAGGACTTATATCATGATAGGGGTATCATTAATGGACCAATTTTGGGTCTCTTGGATGTATATAGTACATTTATTAACTATATAATATTAAAATACAATGTGACATGGTAAATGTCAAACTAATTAACTAAGAGTTAAAAATAAAAGATAAGATTAATATAATGACCCAAACCTGCCTAAAATCTATTGGTTGAAAGGATTTACACCCATCCCCACCTTAGACGTTTAATAATTCCCTTTTGAGCCATTAGAAACCAAATATGATTTTATTATAAAATAATACGCTATGTTTTTCCTAAATAGCCCCTCCCCCCCCTTATAAAAGGACACCACTTCTAACCAATTCTTCACGCCTCTAAAGCCTTTTGGATCATCAAAACACTTCCCAATTAAGCTCCCTACATCCCTATACTGCTCCTAGAATCCTTACCTTAGGTATAAGGCACTTCAAGAGTCCTTTTTGGTTCAAAACAAATGGAGTTACCCAAATTAATTGTAACAATTTGTCTTCGCTTTTTTTATTTTATTTTACTTCTCTAACCCCTAAAATCTTCTTATTATTTTATTTTTGTAACAATAACAGTATCATAATTATAATTGTATATTTTTATGATAGTTATTCACACTACACATACACACACCTCCATGTATGGGGTGAAGAACAAGATGTTTCTGTGGATTGAAACTAAGTGCCTCACGAAATGATGATTGTTCAAATTATCTCCTACCGCCTCTCATGGTGGAAATTATGGTGGAACTATAATTAAATACTATATTAATGATAAACATTTAATATATAATCTTCTATAATTCCATTTTATATCATACCATTATTCGTTTCATGTTATATAAATATACGATAATTTCATTTGAGGAAGTGCGGACTACCGCCCCCTCAAAGTGATATGACTCATTCACACCACACATGGAACGTATGAATGATGGTGTTAATGTACATAAGTAACATATATAAAATATAATATTATACTGGAATAAAAATATACATATTTACAATTTTTTTTGATTCCTTTTAAAATGAAAAATGAAATGGAAGTAGCATTCATGTGTACGTACGGGTTACCGTCTCCACGAACACGATGAGATTAATTTCCCCATCATATCCATTCAACAATAATTCTCATTTGATGATTAAATGTAATTTTTAAGGACTTGATATTATTCTATATATGAATACAATACAACCTATTCATAACAATCACGACTTACGTAACAAAGCATATAGAGGAAAACGAATCAGTTAACACCTGAAACGACGGTAATACTAAAATATTATTAACAAAACAATATTAAAAGATCATATATGATATCATATTTATATATATGATTCTTGTATAATTTAATAAAAATTATTTAACTATTATACAGGAGGTTAACCTACCCTCGACCAACTAAAAGTATAAGGTAAGGGTTGGTTTCACAATCTCTTCATTATCCGAGGTTGTTTATACGTTATTATCTCCTCGGACCTCTTTATCATCCACAAACATGTTTCTTAAAAATTTATTTCAAAACATTCTTACTACTTTACATAATACGATTTAAAGTCATTTATACCTTTGTTTTACTTTTTATAAGAATTTTATAAAGGAATCTTTGTGTCATTTTCTAAACATGGTTATTTTTAACCTTTTCGACATAATTAAGGTAAGAATGTCTTTTTTTAACTTATACGGTGGGTGTTGCTATTTTCTAGTGTTGTAATATATTCGAAGCTTCCCTTAAGTACTTATAAGAATATTTTCAAAATAAATTTTTAATTCAATTATTATGTGACTTTTAAATGATTTAAAAAAAGAGATATTTCTCTAAAATAGTTTTGATTTCATCTATGTCAACATCCTTTGATTAATTTTAAGCTTATTTGAAGTTGATTTATTATGATACAAAACATCCATATTGTATTGAAGGTTTTGTGATATGTTTGACTTTGAATGTGTTATTTTATACCAATCAAGGTTTATGGAGAAAGTATTTACATTTCGTATGCTAGTTTTAATACGAATGTTTATGTTATGTTTAACCCTGTTCATATGAAGAATGCATTGGACTTAGTAAGTGATAGGTGGAGCTCGCTATAGATCCTTGATGCATCAGTAGGTCTCATGAGACAAACTACTGTCTTGGCACGAGGCCTGGACAAAATCTAATTTGTAGTCTAGGCACGAGGCCTTTGCTATATGGTTATGATAGTCTGGCATTATGCATTCCATCATTATGAAAGTGGTTATTGGTATTGATTGTGATTATTCTACTATTAGAATATCCATGTGAATTAGAAAATTGAATTATTTGATTTTATCTTTGTCATATATTACTCAAGTTTATGTTTAAAAGTACATTGTTTTAATTATACATTTCCATAAATGTTTGTACTTATTTATGAACGTTTCCACTGTATTGTTATCCTTACTGGGCATCTGAGCTCACCCCATTCTTATGTTTTATTTCCCCAGGAATCCAAGAAGTGTATTATGAGTAATAAGAAGGATTAAGCTTGCGGAACAATGGAGTTCTCAATGAACTATCTATGTTGTGTTTTATGTTTGAAATTTTAATGTAACGTTCATGTATGTAATCTATTTTCCAAGACTGCTAAACTGATCGGTCCTTCGGGGCTTGATTCCTTGTAACCATGCCAATGTTTTGTAATAATGCACCGACTCTGGGAAACTGGCGTTGGGGATTTACAAGTTAGTGATACCCAATTATCAGGTGGGAATCATGATGTTCTTTTTTAGATTTATAGGGTGAAACAATTTCCAAACCATATATTATGGATATCTAAGAACTAATTTCATGCATGTGCAATAATAAATTCCCTAAACGAGCATTCACAGATCAGTTCATGTACCATTTATTCGATATCTCAAGCATTCTTATTGAACATTTCTTCTATGTTATTTGTGAAACAATTCATTACATGTTTATTTGAGGCGTATGTCACTATTTTTAGTAGTGGAGTGAGAATATATGAGTGGTCCATTATTCATATACCTTATTCATATCATAATTATTTTATAAAAAGGGAATAAAAAAGAAAAATAAGAAATGAAAAAAATTGTGATGAGATTTAATTATTTATTATTCTTACTTTTGTGATTTTTTATTCATTCACTATATTAATTTTTCATCACATCATAAAAAAACAATAAAGGAAAATAATAAATGTAGATAAGTAAAATGAATTCATTCATTGTAATCATTGTTTGACTCATGGATCACCCCCACCCCCTGGACACCCCACCCCCTGGACACCCCACCCCCTTAGACAAACCCCACCCCATGAACACCCCCAACTCTTGGACTCCCCCACCACCTTGGTCAGCCCCACCCCCTGGACACCCCCACCCCCACCCGCCCTGAACACCCCCACCCCTATATATCCCCCCATGGATATCCCTACCAAACCCCATGGACACCCCCACCCATGGACACCCCACCCCCTTGGAAATCCCCCACCCCCTGGATAGCGCTCACACCCTGGACACCCCCACCCCTCGACACCCCCACCACCTCGACACCCCCACCCCCTGGACACTCCCACCCCCTTGGACAACCCCCACACCCACTGGACACACCCTGTACACCCTCACCCCCTCGACACCCCCACCCCCTTGGACATCTCCCATCCCCCTAGACAACCCCACACCCCCTTGCACACCCCAATATTCTGAATTCAATTTTTTTATTCAACATTCCATATGTTTTATTCATAATTAAATTTTGTATGTAATGAATTTTCAATTGAATATACTATACGTAATTTAGAATTCAATATGTAATTAATAATTCATTTTGTATTTTTGTATTTATTTTCAGTCATAATTCATAATTTAGTCAATAATTAATTCGGTATGTATTCAATTGAGAATTTAATTCTGAATTCTGTATTACATAGGATAATTTGGTTCTGAATTGAATTCTAAATTCCCTAGTGCATAGTGGATTGCAGAGGGAGAGATAGGTTGGCCTGCTTCTGCAATTTCTATAAGGATATACCAACGGTTGTAAACCATTGGTATATGTGTGATCAGTAACTTCATTCTGATGTTTTACATAAAACAACTAGTATATATTTATTCAAACAGGTAGTAAACCATTGGTATAGAACTTGTAATAATTCTTTACCAATGGTTTTATGAAAAACGTTGGTAACGGGTTATTAAAATGAGTTTGAAATCATTGGAATATATCTAAAATGCCTTAATTTCCAAAAGGTATCAACCAATGGTATATCTTTATATCAACGGTTATCTGAAACCATTGGTATAAGGTGCATTCCAGATCAATATACCAATGGTTATACTATAATCGTTGGTCTTTGTGTACCCCCACAACTAACTAGCCAATGTTTTGATAAATTGTTGGTGACGTTTATACCAATATTTTTCATGCCTATCCCAATGGTATGAAACTGTTGGTATAAGTCAGCTTCCATCACTACAAATCCCACTAAGTTTGTTTGTCTCTATCTATACAGACATCATTAGGGGCATGTAAATATTATTATTTATTTTAGGTTCCAATTTTATGAAATTTTTTGTATTTGGTTTTTTATTCAGGTTTCATGAATGATTTATACCATTGAGGGAAAATTTTGGACTCAAGGAGTTATTATGGGTCACATGGAGTTGGTTTATAGAAGTTTGGATTTTACGTCCATTTTATTTTCTATTTGAAGGGACTGGTATTAGCCTTTGAACAAATATATTTATCTGGATGTCTTTTGTATTGATTCATATCTATTTATGCTTATTTAAAGTATTTTATGCTACTTCAGAGTTATTAATTTTATACCACTGATATGTACTCTCGGTCAATAGTTTTATTTAGTGTTGGGAATATATATTTTTAGCATATATATATGATTAACAAGTTAGTCATACAAAATTAATAGGTGGTAATAATGATGCAGTTTTTTGGATTTATAGTGTGAAACTATTCCCAAATCATATTTTCTTGATACCAAAGAACTAATTTCAAGAATGTGGCATCATAAATGCCCTATGTTTGAAGTGGAAAATTAGTTCAAGTACTAGTTCTTTGGTATCTTAAGCTGATATATTAATTATTTCCTCTATGTTATTTGAGGAGCAATTTCTATATGGTTCTGTGTGGTATGTGCCACTATTTTGACTTTTAGAGAGATAAAAATAGGAATGGGGTGTTATTCTGATACTTCTTTCAGATCAGCGATATTTTCGAAAAATTTAATAGAAAATGAAAAATAGGAAATGAAAAAAATGGTGATGAGATTCAATTATTCATTGTTCTTACGTTCATTATTTTTTATTGATTTATTATATATGTTTTCATCACATCATTAAAAACCAAAAAAATAAAAATAATAAAAGTAAAGAAATAAAATTAATTCATTCATTAAAATAGTTGTTTGACTCATTGATCATGTCACAAAAGGGTGTACAATATATATTTTGTACAAGGTATTGAATGATTTAATTTTTATTTTCTCAATTGAATATTAATGAATTTTATTTAGGTGTTAAATTCCCTCTTTTATAACTTTTAATATTTAAAATTTTACACCAAACCAACCCTCAACCACCAAAATATTTCTGGAAACATGCAATGACTAATTTTTTTAATAGGTTATGGTGTGAGAAGAAGTAAATTTGCCCAAGACTATAGAGATAATTCATGTGATTGGGATTGATAAATTCCCAACTTCAAATCCTTGAGATGGAGAGAATTATATTTCAAGTGGAGTTTAATTTCAATAAAATATTATTATGAAGTGTTCCAAATAAAATATCATTGAAAATAAATAAGGCTAATATCAAGAAATTTGTGGTTGAAGAAAAAAAATCTAATTTTTTAAAGGATGGGAAACACTTTTTTGTTTATTAAAATACAATTATTTGATAATTGACATCATTATAGGGATAATGAGACCTCTAATTAATTTTTTTTAATTTCAATAAAAGTATATATTAATTTAAAAACAAATTTAGTTTCATAGTATATAAGTAGAATAATTATTTTAAGTGAAAACATGGATTTGGATGAAAAATTAATTAAAAATAACATTAATCATAATAAAAAAAATCATTTTAGAGAAACTATACAGTCATCAAGTAAGAAAAATTTGGTGTGGAATAAGATTTACCCAGATAATAAGGTGAAAATGCAATATATAATTATGAAAGGTTAAAATAGATCAACCCTAATAACATTATTGACATAGTATATTAATAATGAAATGAACCTTATTATTTTAAGATGTATATTTCTCTATAGGATGATGGAAATATATTTTTATGATGACATAGGATTCTTTTAACGATGTTTAGGTTGAAATTTAATCGCATTGAAATGATTTAAGGTTGCATATATCCATATTAATTTGACTTGGTTTACATGGGAAATTTATACCATTATTGTGGATTTTTTATTAAACCATTTTATTCTATATAATCTAGAAATTTATATAATGAATATTAAACTATGAGGTTATTATTATATAAGTGTAAACTATTGATGATATGGTTTTCATTTATTTTTATGCATCATAGTGCAACTCTTACTTGTGTAATAAAATTGATTAATGAATTATTGAATGATCATTGGACAAGTAGTGTGGCTCTTTATGTTTACTCATGTTTCATTATGGGTTTTATAAAATTTAATTGACGGTTTCTTTTGTTCGGGAATACACATATATATATTAGAAATCATATTCACCCATATTGTTTTGTTAGTGGCATTTGATTTGTAAAATTTAGTATATGTTATAATTTATACAGAATATTTAGGGTTTGAGGTAAATGATAATTCCACATAATGTTTACACTAATTCATTCCTATGACTTTTAAACTGTGGTTTGAGATAATGCACTGATGTTTTATCATTTCTTAACCACAACTGTGGATTTCAGGTAGGCCAACCATAAAAAAGATAGTACATCATTAAAGTAGTTCATCTTAGAATGTTCATTGAATTTGTGATTTATAGTTGTATTTTTAATTTGATATCAATATTTTATGTTATTTTTTATCTGTGTTGTGGATCTACTAATCTTACCCTGACTATTATTAATGTATAACAGATGGAAAATGTTATTTTATGGGACTATAATCAATATGTGGGGAGGATGAGTTATAACATCCATTAGAGATGTGTTTATGTGGTGTATATCCTGATGAATAGTGATATATGACCATTACCTTTTTCTTTGTTAGCAAGTGCCAAATTGAGGAACAGGTTGGGAGCCCAAGTTCTTGATTCTATGTAGAAATAATCAAATTATAGGGGACCTTATTATTGGTAAATTTTAATGTTAATGTCATATATTTATATAAAGATTCTAATATTTAGTGAGAAATATTGTTAGGATTATTGCGTAGTATTGATATAAATTAAACCATTGATTATGGCCTATATAATCAATATTAGGATACTGAACAGGTGAAATACGGATAATATTATTATTGGAAACATTTTAAATGAGTTTCTGAGGTGTTGAGTTTTGTTCAAACATTATAAATTTTTGTTCTTCACATAAAAACATTCTATTTATGAGAGTTTTCTAACTATATAAGATAACCAAACTAAGAATTATTACTCACTACCTTATAAACAACTACATGTTTTTTCTATTGTGTGCTAGGATAAAAATTTATATAAAAATATATTAATTTATTTGATGGAATAATATGTCTTATATGACACTTAGTATTAATCGTTTGGGATTTTATGTTTATTTATGTTGTATGAGATGAGATATTAACACTTTTTTATTTTTAGAGGGTTTATTATCCTAAGCACAACTACTATCGCTGGACCTTGTCTTGGAGATCTTAGGAATTTTAGTCATAAAAAATCTACGATGTTAATCATTATTAATCCAAACCTATTTTTCATATAATAAATAATTAACCCCTAACAAACCCATTCATCAATTTCCTTATATATATCGATCAATATAGAATTATGGTAGAAAGTCTCATAAATGATTCATTTTTTTGAATGTGTTGAAATTCATACTCAAAAATATATAAATTAGCATATAATTTAAGATATATAATTTAATTATGATTTAGATATCCAACAATAATCAAAACAAAATAATTTTTGTGCTACATTTTTAAAATAAAAAGAAAACGAATCAATAGAATGTGAAGGAAAAAATATATATATACATATATATACACATGATGTAATTCTAATTTATTTTGGTTGAAGATTGATTATACCTAGAAAACAATCATGTGAAAATGATAAAACTTTTGTTGATTATTTTTAATGTGTATCTATGATAATACCACACTGGTTTATTACACTTCAAGAAAAAGAAGTATTTCATTATCCACTCAAAATGAAAATGATTTTTATCAAGATCAAGTGCATGAAAATTAATTTTTTCTTATTTCAAACACTTTTAAAAAAAATTGTGAGAAACAATGTGTTAAAACACAAAAAGAAATAATATAACTATTGAAGAAGAATTTATGTATGCCAGAATGAATATCCCTAATCAATTTTAAAGAGATAAAGGATACTTGAGTGTTTGGTTTATATATACTGAGGTCTTAAAAGTCAAAGTCCAACTTATCACAGGACTAAATGTACTACTCAAGAATAATATTTCTATTTTTGAAGCCCCTAGAAAGAATCACGTCTTCATTTTCAATCTAGGTATATTGTTTCTCATGGAGAGTCACATGTAGTGACCTAACCATAATTTTTACAATTTCCTCTTCAATAGAATTGAGAAGTCCAGCCTCTACTACCACTTATTCTTCTGAACTGAAAATAAGTTCCAATTTTTGATCCCATAAAACTCCTAAATATTGTTTTCCAGTGACCTCATTGTTTATCTACTTGGCATTAGACATCATTGTTGTTCTTGTCTTTAGTGGTGGTGGTAATGTGGAGCAATCCTTCACCTCTTTCTAAATTCCCTTCAAACTCCAATTTCTCCTTGGGGAACCATTTTCACTGGACTCCTTCCTCTATAACCAATTTGGAACCTAGACCTGTAATGAGTTTGGTTGTTCAAAATCAAATCCTTCCTCAACCACCCCCTTAATTATATTTACCATCTAAACCAAATGGATGATCAATGAGTTAGAACCCTCTGCTGTTCCAAATGATTCCTTGTTAACCACATCCTAGACCGTCCCCTACATTTCCTCCTTATGCAAGGCACCACTGCCTGATCCTAGAATCCTTATAGGCAAAGTAGAAAACAATCCCTCTATCTCCTCCTCCCCAGTAACATGCTCATCACATCTTTAATCCTATATCTCATCTATATTACAAAAATTCAAATAGATCACACTCCTAGAAAATATTTAATCCAATAGTTATATGAAACAGGGAATGGGTATTTTAATTGATAGCATGAATTATTTAATTTAATATAATAAATATTTTTGGAACTAATAAATTGTACAACCATCTTGAAACCTTTAAATATTTTCATAAAAAATTCAATTTCAATGTTACTATAAAGTCATGAAGTACCAACATCTATTAGGTGAAATCTAATATGTTCATGAATAACGAACATCCTGAGGTAAAAAACTTATAACATTCATAATAAGAAAATATGTTTCATAATTATAAATCATAGTTCATTTCTATTAGCCTTGTAAAACTACATATGATTTATAATAACTCGAAGATTCATTGATATAAATTTTCATTCACACCAATTTCTTTTTTCAACCAACAAATTTTATCTCTTATTTAGTTTTCAAAATAAACCCAAAAAACTCACATTTTTCATGTAGTTTTAATTAATTTTCATATATTTACATGTTTCAAATAATATCAACCATACATAAACATCAAATTAAATTCATAATATTAATTAAGATAGAAATTATAAAATTTTATAAAATTTAAGATCACGTTCAGGAAGAAATTATAATAATGAAAATTTGTCATTAGAAGGTGTCGAACCGTGTATAAAACTGAAAATTTTATATTGGAATGAAATTTCTACGACCCAAAGTTTTCTAAACCATGTAATAACCACAAATTTATCTAGGAACTGTCTAAACACATTGATGAGACCATCATTTCAGTTGAAATAAATTAATAATTCAATATATTATTTATTTCTAAACAACAGAGTGTTACTGGTGGTCTAGTGATAATTTTTAAATGATATAAAATTTATTGTTCTATTCTATTTTAATTGTGTTTATGAGAAACACGATGTTACCAACATTATTTAATAGACATGTAATATTTATTGAATACATGAGATTAATGTTCCACAAATTTATCCATTAAATTATGGTATATTTAGTAATCTTGGAATAATGTCCATTATTTTATTATTTGAGGAGATAATTTAGAAATAGAAAGTTATTAGTATATAATAAGCACATATGTGTTCATAAAGTATATATGTTAATAATAGTAATAAAATAGATAAAATAATCACATGTTTGATATATTGGAAGACATATATTACAAGGAATTTTTTATACAAAAATTGAAAATTTAGAATACAGATTTGATTAGGATGGATTTACAATTATTTTTCATTTAGAACAAAATCTATATGGTATATAATTTTGTGTCATTTTTTTTCATCCAATGTATTCCAATATATATAATTAATTAGTTTTCATCATATTTGATCACAGATTACCCAAATTATAATTCTATGTTGTGGGAATCCTTACATTAGTTAAAATATTTAATATTTCAATCTCTATAAGCATATTTATATTAATAATGAATATTACGTGAGGGTAAAACTAATCAATACCCATGGTAATGAATTTATATCAAATAACTATGGATTTTTTTTATAAAAATATTTTTATAGCTTCTATATTTACTTAATATATTTAATAATTGTGTTTTTAATTATTGGATTAGAAGAAATAACAATTCTATTGAAGTCTATATTTTTCCATCATTATAGTTTTCTTATCTTGGAATATCTATATAGTATACAACAAGGCCATGTCTTATGATAATATCATATATCTATGTTAATTAAAAACCATATAATTAAATTTAAACACTAATTGAGGGTAGTTTAAATATTTCCACCCACTTAGACTCCAAATTGTCTGGTCTCAATGAAGGATATATGCTTGTTAGGACTACATGCACCATAATTTTTAGATTGCTTTAAATATTTTTGATATGGCCTATGTTAGGGATGAAACTCAATGTCGATGCTTCTTTTAATGTGAACTAAACTCTTAGAGAAACCAGGTTGATAATGTTTGGTGGTAACATAGTTATAGCCTATTGTTTTCCTATTTTGATTTTGGATTTGTTTTATTTATGTAGAAGAAGCTCTACATGGGCAAATAATGCACACTATCTCGAATTAATATTCATTTTTTGTGGTGGAAACTGATTTAAATAAAATTGAGGATGAAATAAATTTAAGGAGGAAACCATTCACCTTAATTAACTATTTTAATGTAATAGTGTCTTCATTCAATATAAAAATCAAACACTACTATCCAGAAGCAAACCAGGAAGCACACAACATTGCTAATATGGATCTCCACAATATATCATATTATGTTTACATGAGTTTTATTGATCTATATCTCTTTATTATTGTGTTCTTCAATTGTGATAAACTTAGTGTACCACCTCCCAATCAGTTAATAAATATTTTTGTCTCCATAATATATATATATATTCACATAGTAAAAAGAATAATCAAACATTGAATGTCTGTCTACAACTAAATTTTCTATCATTATTAATGCATATTATAAAAAGGTATTTATATCCACCATCCACATAATCATAATCTAGTAACCATTTTCATGAAAATATTTAAGTACAATTAGATTTCATCACTACATAAGAAACACATCAAATTATTTATTATAATTTTTTGACCACCACATGCGAATTTATTTTTCCATATGGAGAATTTAATTAACATAGACTATATATCATGACATTATAAATAAGAAAAATATCCCAAGCATTAGAATTATTCCAAATGGAATGATTCATAATATTCATTGACAATAAAACAAATTATATATATACACACACATAAAATATGTGAGGTATAATAAATAATAAATAATTAACCATAAAATATTTATAAAAATATAATAAATTTAATTTATAAAAATATGAGGAGAATTTATGAATTATCATCACGAGTATGACCTTTAGAGGTTACAAGAAAATTAAATATATTTGAATTCATTATATCATCATCCTATGTCAAAGACAGATAAAAAAAGTTAGCATTAAAACAATTCGCCATTCCTTCAATTGATATTTTACAATGGTTAAAAAAGTGTTATTTCTATATGATAAGAATGTTACAATTAACCATTCATACTAAATTGAGAATTTTTACTCTAACTATGTTTAGATTTCTATAAAAGTTATTATTCATCATTTGATAATTTTTAATAGTATTACACTACCATTTTATTTTATGTGTTGTCATGATAAAATTTTATCATATGATGATAAATAAATATACACTAATTTAAATTGGAATGTAAAAAATCAATATTATTAATTTTAATTATATCTGTTTTTATATTTTCCACTATATGAATTTCATCATAAAAAATCATTGAAAATCAATATTTTGGTAGTGATGTTGAGTGGGATAAAACCAAGTTTATACATATTCTTTTGTGAAATAAAAACATTTTGATATAGTAAAATAAAAACTAATAAAACATTTATAAATAAAATGTCTAAAATTTGGAATATAACATTGATTAAACATAAATATATTTCTAAAATAGGAATGAAACATCAATAAAAATAATACAAAGATGATCATGACCAGGATTAAAGTTATTTATAATTCATGAAAATGGTTGAATAAAATGTATAAAAATGAATCGAGAAATAATAATCATTTGAGTACCATATTATTAAATATATTATTAATCCCAATAAACGTTAACACCATAGTGGGTGGGTCAAGGTATAGAAAGTTTTCAATCAAACATAGACCATTCTTATAACACCCTAAGAATTTTATGGCTTGATTTTCTTAAATTCTATCAATTATTTAGATAACCTATATTGCAAGAGGTGCTACGTCTATTTGAAAAAATAGTTGGTTATTGGAGATAGTCATAACCTAGCCATTAAACATAAATTTTCCACTTCTATGTTTTGAATTTCGAAAAACGGACACACACAATTACTATTGGGGTTTTATTTGTAGTCTGATTGAATAAACATAAATTTTAGTGAATGTTAACTTACCCTTATGAATAGTAACATACCCAGATTAATTGTAACATACCCTTATGAATAGTAATACAAGCCTTATGAATAGTAACAGTACTCATGAATGTGTAAATAAAGATAGAGCACCTTAAAAATGAAGATGAATAATTTATGTGTAGGAATTTTAGAATGAATGATGATTTTAATTAAAATTAAAATTTATTATATTTAGAAATGTATTTTTAAAAAATGGAGTTCAGTTTTCGATTCAAAACATCGAACAAAGATTCATGGTGAGAGACCTATATCAAATACAACTGATAGAATGACCACTGTGGAATTAGTGGAGCTAATGAAACAACTATAGGAATTAGGTAAAAAATGATTTATTGAACCTAGTGTTTCCCTATTGGGATCCCCTTTCCTCTTTGTTAAGAAGAATGATGGAGCCATGAGGCTAGGCATTGATTATAAAGAAATTAATGCTATTGCAATAAAGAACAAGTATCCTCCACCATGAATTAATGATTTATTTGATCAGCATCATGGAGTCCAATATTTTTTGGAGATTGTGATTTGATCTGGATATCATTATTTGTGTCTAAGGAAGGAATACATTCCAAAGAATTCATTTTAAACTAGGTATGTGCATTATGAGTTTACAGTAATGCCTTTTAGAATAAATAATTCACCCTCTGTTTTCATTGGTCTACTAATAATGGATTTGTGAATTATTTTAGAAGGAGAAACAACTTTCATCAATCAAATGATTTATAAAACATCTTTACTAGAAATGATAAAAATACCTCAATAAAATGATGATAATCTAAAAAAAAATGTTAATGTTTTTAAGGATGGAAGATTGGTAGACTTTATGAATGTGTATGGAGTTCAAATATTTGGGAAGATGTTATGTGTTCTATAGGTACCTGAGATAAAAATGGAACTATTAGACGATGATCATATCTCAAATTTCCCTATATACTCTTGTTTCACTAATATGTGTATATATCTGAAGGAAACTTTTTTGTGTGATAACATGAATAGAGAAATTACTAACAAGGCATTAAGGTTTCTTGTTTTTCAACATGTGATGGTTGAGATACAACATCCTAGAGGGGTTATGAAAGCTCTACTTTTTCTTATGTGGAAGTGGGATGAAATTATGATGGATGTTGTCACAGGACTACCACGGAAATTGAGAAGGAATTATGCAATTTGGGTAATTTTTCATCATCTCTCAAAATCATAACATTTCTCTACTATAGGAAAGGGTTTACCACTTGAGCTTCTAGAAAGACTTTAAATTATTTATTTTGTTTGAATTAATGGTACACCTCTATCTATTGTGCTCGAAGGAGAATCCTACTTTACAACAAAATTCTAGGAATGTATTCTGATGGCTTCAGATACTAGGCTTTATATGAGTACTACTTATCACCTCAAAACTGATAGATATTATGAAAGGAATATTCAAACACTAGAAAATATGTTGAAATCATTCTCTGTTGACATTCAGGGAATGTGGGATCAAAACATGCATTTGGTGGAATTTTTCTACTATATGATTTTGTATTCTATCATTCATATGGATCCATATGAAGCATTATATGGTAGGATTTTTCAAACTCCAACTTGCTGGGATGAGGTTTGTGAGAGGAAACTTATAGGCCTAAAACATATTAAAGAGACAACTGGAAAGGTAAATAAAATATGGGCCATATTAAATCCATCCAATGTAGGAAAACATGTTATGCTATCAACCAGATTATGGATTTGGATTTTCAAGTATGATATCATGTCTTTTTGAATGTATAGTAGTGGATGGGTGTCTTAATGATTATTAAGAAAGGGAAACTGAGCCCTTGGTACATTTGACCCCTTGAAGTTGTAGAATTAATTAGAGTTATAGCTTACCATATAGAAATGATAAAAGTCTCTCTAAAGTTCATAATGGGTTCCATGTGCCATTTTTAAAGAAATACATTCTAGTGCCAAAGCATGTACTCACCTATGAATAAATAGAATGGGAACCTGATTTCTCATACTATGAAGAAAATTCTGAGATTCATGACATTAGAGAGAAATTATTGAGAAATTGGATGACTCGTCTAGTAAAGGTTATTTAGAGAAACCATAAAATGGAGGAGGACACATGGGAACCTAAGGATGTTATAAGGATGAACCACCCACATCATTATATAGAGATTCAATTTTGAGGATGAAATTTCTGATGGTGGGAATAAAAAAATACCCCAAAAAATTATTTT
This sequence comes from Viscum album, assembly GCA_963277665.1. NCBI lineage: Eukaryota > Viridiplantae > Streptophyta > Magnoliopsida > Santalales > Viscaceae > Viscum > Viscum album. The sequence continues at coordinate 1,418,596,208 of OY728153.1, read as the reverse complement.
ATGTTTATCTTAAATGCTTTAAATTCATTAGATAGCCAATATTTGTTGAACCATTAAGTCTCTTTGAAAAAAACTTGATTAATTAAGATATTAATGACATATCCATTAAAAAAAAATTCCACTTCTATATTTTGAATTATGAATGACAGACATAAACATTTGAGATCATGATGGTATTCGGAGTCTGATAGAATCAACATAATTTTCATTGAATAGTAACATAACCTTATGAATATTTACATACCTTTATGAATAGTAACATACCCTTATGAATAGTAACATTCCCTTATGAGTGGTATATATACCCATGAAATTGTACATAAAATATAGGAACATGAAAAATGAAGATGAATATTCTAAATGTTGGTAATTTTTGATTAAATGGTGATTTTATTTAAAAATTAAATTTCTCATATTAGAAAATTATTTTTAAAAATTAGAGTTCGTATTTGGATTCTTAACATCAATAAATGGTTAAGGAATTGTTTTTATATTTTTCGAAAATACAAGATTTTTTGGGTGAATAGTAAAATACATTAATATACCGTATGATACGTTATAATTTAAAGCCACTATTTATAGCATCATGAGTGATGTATTCAACCAAATAAAAAACAAGCATGCACTTTTTACAATTCTAGGCCATGGAATCCTTACTATTTATTATCTTGTGGGGAAATAATAAATTAATGAATATAATATTAAGAAAACCCTCATCCCATCCACTATATTAACCATCCTCACCACCTCTTCCTCCCACACCACTCAAGCTTATATAGATTTCTAAGTACTACCAAATATACTTCACAATACCTCCCCCATGTCCAAGACCTACCAGTCTCACCAAATATCCAAAAAAAGGCCTTAAAAAGATTCTCATAGAAGAGTATTGAAGAGGTGAACCACTCTTCCCTTTTCATTCAACTTATTTTACAAGGTCCATTTTTTTGTTGATCAATCATTACCTACCCTAATTGAAATTCTAAGATAATCACAATTCCTTACATGGAATGTAATTTTATTATGCTAATGAAATATTTCATCCTCATTTCTCTTTTCCCAATCCTCTAACAAAATAATAATAATACCGTCTCAGATGTGTTAATTTTTCACATTCAAGGATGATTGGTTTTAAATTTATATTACAATATTCGATATTGATAATTCAACCTTTTTAATTGTTAAACCAGATTATAATATATTTATTTTACCTTATGCAATGTTATTTAATCCTTATATACTCATACACTAAAATAATAGTACAAAAGAAGTTTATTATGCACAAAACTTCATGGTTAATCCAAATGTTTATCATTAACATTTAACTAATGAGTCATCTTAATGGTATATAAACAAAATAATTATTAGACCATTTATATATATTTAATTTAAATAATTATATATATTAATAATTCTGGATGTTTTACTACGTTTCAATCAAACATCCATTCATGAATACAAGTAAACCGATCATGAAAACCGAGGAAGAAAATGCTTCAAAAACAATAAACAATAACTTCATAAACCCATAAAAACGTCCATGAATGAACCCCATAAAGATAAAATAGAAACATTAAAAGTATATTAGGTTATTTAATTATTAATTAATGAAGCTAAATTTTATTATTTTGGACATTAATATCAATCGAAGAACACATTCAAGCATAAGGTATGAGGTTTCTCATCTCACTTTTATTTCCATGAGATTTCCATTGATTTCCACTTATTTATTTTATGCGGTGTATGTTTACTTCAATTTGATATATAATATCCTGATTATATTTATATTCATGGTATTCATTGATTCAGTTGAGGATTATTAATTCGATTGATTACAATATTGTAAGGGACTTTCTTTCAGATTCCATTTAATTTTGATTTACTTGGTATTGTGAACCAAAACATTCTTATGTGGTGTACCTACTACCCATTTGAGTTCATTTATCATTTAAACATGTAAATATATTATACATCCATATAATAGTTTCATGTATATGATTATTGTCTTAGGCTGTATACCCTTTTACATACAATGTTTATTTGTGATGTTGTTTTAACTATGGAAATATTGATGAATCTGTATCCTCTACTCTGTACAGATATTGACAAGGCATATTGAACAAGTATTAAATCTATATATAAATAATGATTTGGAATTTTGTGGATGGTAAAGGGCCATTATAACCCATCATCGCATCATCAGGCCTCATGAGATAAATCAATTGGTGGCAAACCCTTTGAGTTTGTTTCCAATAACCCAATCAGGCCCGTATCCACCCACATACATAAACTATTTCGACATTATAGTGGTATCTTCTTCTAGATACATGACCTCTAATTAATAAAAATTATTTATATCCATTTTTTTGTTACTTACCATGATTTTTTCACTATGAAAATTATATGGATGCAGTTTCATTCATAGTTTATTAATGTCGTGTGTTTTCAGTTATTCACAATGCAATTTTGACTATGCCAATTTGATTATGATTAAATAATTTCTTATTCATTATTATGCTATTTTTAACCCTAAGTGATCATTTGATCTCACCACATTCATTTTTTTACCTTTAATAGTTAATGAAGAGGATACCATTAATTGAGTTCTTATGGATGCTGTTTTTTAGTTTTTGTTATGTATAGTATTTTTTAACCGTTATGAATATAATATGAGTTAAATGTTTTTATCTAGTATCTTAAAAACTACTAAACTGATAGTTCCTTTAGGATTTTATTCCTTTTAATATTTCCAATGTAGTAAATAATGCACCAGCTCTAGGATTCTGGGGTTGGGGTGTTAGAGTTGATATCAGAAGAAGTTTAGTAGAAACCTTGGGAACTAGATTTAAGAAACATATTTTATATAACATAAACCTATGTTATAATTTTTAGATACACAAATAATAAAATCCTGGAATTTTGGTAAACAAGAGATTATATGCGTCTTCTTATAAAATACATCTTTTTCTGGATACTACAAGTGGACATGGTTCTAGCACATATGTACCTAGAAGTAATAACTCTAAAAATAAATTTTTGTCTTGACCCAGGGTATCCTAGTACACAACAACAAGCCTTCATGCACACATGGGAAAAGGAGAATCAATACCCATAGACAATGTAGGTATTTCCCCATGGACCATGTCAATAGATTCAACATTGGAGCAGATTAGAGCATGACCGTATTGAGACAACTTACTCAGGTTGTGGTTAATAACCATGCTTCACCTGTACAGGATCATTTCATATGGAATAATACTCCATATTTTAGTGGGACTACTAATATGGTCTTAACTGAAAAATAGATCAAATCACTTGAAAATATATTTGTAGTATTAATATGCATTGAAAATGAAAATGTAGTACTATTAGTATATTTACTCGAGGGTAATGATGATAAATGGTGATCCTTAATCCATAATACCATAGAAAAAGAAGAAATCTAAGATATTGAATGGAGAACATTTAAGGAAATATTCTTTGAAAAATATTTCCATCGTGAACAACTTACTGAAATGAAGATGAATTTTTTTATACTAAATAAAATTGAAAAAGAGAGTGTGGCTAAGTATGAGACTACATTCATAATATTATCCAAGTATGCTATTGATTATGTATGTTATTTAGAATAATTTTTTTTAATTTCTTTAAAGGTTATAGGAAAAGTATTTAAAGGGTATTGGCTTCTCAAACATTTTCATCATATGATGAGGTTGTATTAAGTTTTATAAAAAAAGAATGAATTTTGTAGACAAAATTTGTTCAAGGGAAATAAAGATAAGAAGAGGCAATATAATAACCATGGAGAAGATTTTATTCAAATTAATAAAAGGGGAATGAAGCAATTCCCATTATGTGAGAACTGTGGAATGAATCATCCTAGGAAATTCATGGATGGTTTGGGAGTTTTCAATAAGTGTGGAGAAAATGGTCAACAATCCAGTGAATAAAAGGGGAAGAGAAAAGGCCACGTCCTTCGATGCTACAATTTTAAAGATATGGGGCACTATGCAATTGACCTTCCTATGTTCCAAGGAAACATTCCTTAGATAACTAAATGCTATTAAGGGATGGCTTATGCAATTACAACAATAGAGGGTGAAGTTCCTAAGGATGTGGTGATTGGTACTTTAATTGTTTCCTCAAACATAGAAAATTATTTATTTGATTTTGGATCATCACAATCATTTATATCATTTGAGTTTTCCAAGAAAATTATAACTGTACAATCTGATTTAATAATGGGGTTGTCAGTCAAAACTCATAGGGGATCTATCATTGTAATAAAGGTGTTCTGATCAGTCCCCCTCATGACACATAAATTTGATTTAGTTGATAACCTTATCAAAATACTAATGATTGACTTTGATAAAATTATTTATATTAAATGGATGTAAAATTATGATGCGAAGACCTATTACAAGAAGAAGGAAGTAACAATTTTTGATAAATGTGTATAATATCTTATCTTTAGAGCATAAATCCAATCCATCTGATTCTTATATAGATTGACCCGTAGTAGCTCTACTAATTGCAATTATTTAAGAAAAAGAAAACACAATATCTATGGTTGAGGAAATAAATACTAAAATTGAAGATGTACTTGTAGTGAATGATTTCATTGATGTATTTGTGTAGAATTTACCTTGAAATCCCCTAGAGAGATTAAGTTGAGTTCTCTACTGATTTGATTTTTTGTGCAATACCTATATCAAAGACCCCCAATAGAATGAACATAATAGAACTAGTGGAACTAAATAAAAAACCAGAGGAATTGGGTGACAAGCGACTAATTTGACGTACTGTTTCTCCATGGGGATCCCCTATCATATTTCACATGAAGAAAGATGGATCCATGAGGCTATGTATTGATTATAGGGAAATCAACGATATTATAATAAAGAACAAGTATCCTCTTCCATTAATTGATGATTTATTTGATAAACTTCATGGAGCCCTATATTTGAAGAATATTAAAATTCGATCTGGATATCATTAGCTATGTGTTAAGAAGGATGATATTTCAATGAAGGCATTCCAAACTAGTTATGTGCATTAAGAGTTTACAACAGCACCTTTTGGACTGAATAATTAACCATTTGTTTTCTTGGACCTACTAAATATTGGTATGGTAATTGTTATGGAAGGGGAGCTATCTTTCTTCTTTAAAATTATTACTAAACCATCTTTACTAGAGAAGATATCTCAATACAATGATGAGAATGTACAAAAGGAATTTTACGATGTTAAGTTTGGTTGATTGGAAGACTTTGTGTATGTGGATGGAGTTATGAAATATGGGAAGATGTAATGCATTCCATTAGTACCAGATCTAAAAATGGAATTGTTATATGTTGCTCATTGATCAAATTTATCTATACACCCTAGTAGCACTAATTTGTATAGTGATCTATAGGAACATTTTTGGTTGTATAACATGATGTGAGAAATAGCTGACTATGTGTCAAGGTGTCTAGTTTTTAAACAAGTGAAGACCAAGATAAAACATCCTAGAGGGGTCATGATACCTATACCTCTTCTTACCAGGATGTGGGATGACATTACGATGGATTTTTTACAAGAATATCAAGCACACCTAGAAGGAATGATGCTATAGGTGTAATTTTTGATAGTCTCACAAAATCAGCATAATTTCTTGCAATAAGAGAGGATTTACTACTTGAGCACATGGGAAGAAATTATATTGATGATGTTGAAGGACTTCATGGTGAACCTCTATTTATTGTGTCTGATTGAGATCCCCAGTTTACATGAAAATTATTGAAATGTATCCAGAAGGCTTTGGATACTGAGCCTCATATGAGTACTTCTTACCACCTCCAAATCGATGGATAGTTTGAAAGGACTATTCAAACACTGGAAGATAGGATGAGATCAAGAACTCTTAAATTTCAAGGTATGTGGGATCAATAAATTCCTTTTATGGAATTTTTCTAAAATAATAGCTTCCATTCATAATTTAAAAGGTGACATATAAAGAGAAATATAGACAGTGGTTTCAAACTCCAACTTGTTAGGATGTGGTTGGATAAAGGAAACTTATAGTCCGAGAACTTGTTGAACATACAACTACAATGGTTAAGAAAATTTAGGCCCATATTAAAGCAGCCCAAATTAGGAAAAAGAGTTATACCATTAAACAGAGAAAGGATTTGGAATTTCAAGTATGAGATCATGTCATTCTAAATGTATCATTATAGAAGGGTGTCTTTAGGATTGGTAAGAAATGGAAACTGAGCCCCAGGTATATTTGACCATTTGAAATTCTAGAGAGAATTGGAGATATAACATAAAGTTTAAAAAAGATAAAAAGATTATCTAAAGTTAATAATGTCTTTTAGGTGTCGTTGTTAAAGAAATACATGTCTGACCCAACACATGTACTCACCAATGATAAAATAGTGTTGGAACCTGAATTGTCATATTTTGAAGAGCCTATTGAAATTCTTCACAATAGAGTGAAATTATTGAGAAATCAGATGACTCAATTGGTAAAGGTTCTTAGGAGAAACCATAAAATGGGAGAGGAAACATGGGAACCTAAGGATTTTATGAGGAAGAACCTCCCACATCGTTTTAAAGGGATTTAATTTTGAGGATGAAATTTCTAAATGTGGGAATAATATAGCATCCCAGAAATTTTATGGAATTTCATTTTAAATGATTTCCATTCATTAGATTGATTATACTGCAGGAAGTACTGAGTCTCATTAAACCAAACCTGGTTATTGGAGATAGTAATTTCCTATCTACTAAACATAAATTTTTCCAATCTGAGTTTTGAATTTTGAAAAATGGACAAACACAATTGCGATTAGGGTGATATTTAGATTCTGGTAGAATTAACATAATTTTCTGTGAAAACTTGTAACGACCTGAACTTTTGTATGATTTTTTTCCTAATTCTATGTTTTAATTTTTTTTGTACTCAACAATACCATATCCTTTAACTAATGAAGTGAGTATGATTAAAATGATATCGGTGGGTTTTGACTATTATATGACTATTGGTCAATATGACCGTTGTAAAATATACTATTAACATTGTGATTATTTTTTATAAATAAAAATGATCATGGTTACTTAACATATAATGAAGAGTTTATGACCTCATCCAGTAGACTCTGGCCAAATGAAGCCCATCTATCATAGATTGGGAAGGAGGTTGCATCAGTGGGCTTTACTCTGGACCAAGCCCAAGAAGAACTTCAACATGTAAATCTTGATCAAAATCAACTAAGGGAGTAGTTCATGATAATATAAATCACCACTCAATAAATGATGTCCGAGAATCCCAAAGATTCTATCACCATAGCACATTTTACACGTATGTCATATATAGGTGTTATGAGGGGCTATTTAACGAACGCTTTGTTATATTGTGTAATCCTTTTGATAAATAAAACAGTTATTTCTTATTATAGTAAAAAAATTTAATTTAAAATGTCCAAAAAAATAAAGAAATAATTTATAGAAGTTATATATCATTGGTGAATTTTGAAAAAAGGGTATTTTAAATTATTTTTTTATACTTTAAATAATTAATAAGGGGAAATGATTTTATAAAAAAGGTCTTTTATAGTTGTGTTTAGTAGTAAATTTAGATTCTAATAAGATCAAATTATTTTTATTGAATAGTAAAGTATGAATAGTAATAATAAATTTATGAATAGTAATGAGGAAAATGTAATAGTAACCCCACTTAAGAAATTAATTATATAATTTTGGTATCTTGTTTGGTAATGTGATATTATTGCATTTGTAAAAAAATTGTTTCCGAAATTATTAGTAATGTATTAGTATATTTTTTGAGAAATAGAATTTTTAATTAAAAATTAAATATCTCATAACTAGAAAAATATTTTCATAAAATGGAGTTCATTTTTTAATTTAGAGAATCAATATTAGGTATGGGTGAATTTAAAATTTTTTTATATTTTTTTTTGTTTTTTGATGAATAGTAAAAATATACTTTGGAGTTTTGGTGCGAATAATGACATCATTAACGATGTAATCATAATTTAATGATTGTAGTCAAGCTTTGAATAGTAATATATGTAATGAGGTGTCATAAGTGGATTGTACCATGGTCAAATACCATGGGCAGGCCTATTGCTTTGCAAATACTACTGATGAGGTGTCCCTTGGTAATTAATTAAATATTCACTCACTTTATCTATAAATACCAACCCATTACATAATTCATTTCATTAAAAATTTCTACTGGTCAGATCTCTAGATTTTTACCTCCCAAGGAGTTCTCACATGTTTCCCTCAAGACCCCTATGTTCTCAACCATTGAGCGTTAGAAGTTACTCTACAAGGTAAGGGATCATTTCACCCTCATCTGTTAAGGAAAGACTTCATTTAAGTTATGTATTCTAGTTTCCATTTTATTATATTGGGGTATGCTCTTATATATCGTTATTAATGTTAATTTTTAGTCTAATTTACGAGATACCCTTTCTTCTCTCATGAACTGATTTTCTGAATATTTTAGATACGTCGTTTGGATGCCGAATTTTTCGTAAAAGAAATCACAACGTCTCTTTTCATTCATGTTTCCTTTTCAAGTGGTATGCAATTAAAATATCCATATCATGATATTATTTCATTTTATTCTATACACATACTATATTGTGTGTTTTTTTAGTTTGTGACCCATGTCCTCTAACTATTCAATATTTTCTAAAACCATGTTGTAGAGGCGTTTTGCCGCAAAATTTTTGTTTCAAAATATCTCTCCCTCTTTGTCAAAAAATTATCTTAATTTATTTTTATGAATTCCAAACCCTATTTAGTTTCAAGTAGTATTCATGAAGACATGAAAATAATATATTTGATTTTGGATTTGAAATATAGGAAACCCTCATTCCTTTTCCATGGGTTATAAATGAAATAACAGTCATGTTTTAAACCACCTTTAAAATGACATGATTTAGAATTGAAACCCATTTCTTATACTCTATATCAGTTATTTAAGAATTGTATGATTATTATATATGTGGCTCACATGAAAATAAATATATATTAAGGTTTCTCCCTAATAGCTCTCCAATGCATTGGGTAAAGAATTTGATCTCTAGTGATGACATGTTTCATGATACCTTGGTGAATAATAGTGGTAATTTTTATGAAACCTTGTTGATAAACCATGGTGATATGTTCATGAATGTATAAATTAAATTTTGTATCCACATATTAAATTTAAGATTAATGTTATTTTTATTATGATATTCCCTTTTTCCATTTCTACTATCTTTATATTTTTAATCTAGTTCTTATTGATATCACAAGTAAACTAATTCCCTTTCTTTCATTACTGGACCTTCTTCTCACCCTTTCCATTGATGTATGTCTCCAGATAATGAGATGGAATAATTTTACTTAATATGAACATATTATTAATCCTTACATGTGGTTTAAATTTTTTTATATTTCCATTTATATTGTTCCATATTTCCAAGACACTGGACTTTAAGGATCCTTAGTTTGTAAAATGAAATGAAAAGTTATGTAATAAAAAGGTAGGATGTCATAGTTGATATTAGAGGATAGTTTATTAACTTATGGAAGTTAGTCTATGAAAAAAATTAGGAATAAACCTATAGAAAATTTTAAATATTGGAAAAGTTCCTACTATTTTGGTGAAATATTAAGTAAGTGGTTTCCGAAAAAATAAATCCCAACCTGGATATGAACAAGTGGATGTTGCTATGGCACAAATGTAACTAGGAGTGAAAACTCCAAAAAGGAGTTTCTGGCTAGATACGTGGTATCCTGGTACATGACAATGGGCCTTGATTCAATCCTAGTTTGAATCTCTTGGGATATATGTTTGGTTAATCATAATATTTTTATGATTAATTATGAAGGATTTATAAAAATGTAAATGTTTAAGCATGATGTTTTTAGACATAAAATAATTTATAATTAAAATATTAATAAATGAAATAAGCTTCTCACAATGGTATTATTCTTATATAAAATGGCAGGAAAATGGAGGAACCGTGAAAATGGTGACTCCAATGGACCATACGCAGACGACCCTTTGATGGAAGATAGAATGGAAACATTCATGAGAATAATGAACCAACTGACTCAAGTTATGGGAAATAACATGAGTCTAGTAGAGAGACTGATCTCTCTATGAAGGGAGAAACATTCTGTTGAGTCCTTTATGCGTTAATGACTATTGAGCATTAGTGGATCTACCGAACCATTGGTTTTGGAACAGTGGATCGGCTCTATCAAGAAGGTCTTTTCTGTGCTCTGCTATTTAGAACATTAGAAGGTCACCATGGATGTTTACCTCTTAGAGGGAGATGTTGATCAGCGGTGGGAACTAATTAAAAACTCGTGGCCAAGATTGGAGGATGAAGCTATTGAGTGGGATGATTTTATATGAATCTTCTTCCGTAATTATTTCCCTCATTCCATGAAAACAAAAATGGGGAAGGAGTTTCTCAAGATTAAGTATAAGGAGAATGAATCTGTTCGAAGCTATGAGATGAACTTCACGAAGACTTCATGTTACACCTCTAGCATTGTCATAGATCCAAATGGTAAGCCTGATATATTCTTTGTTGGATTGATACCTCATCTACAGAAGAATATAGCGAACAGAGACTATGATAACTATGAGGATATCCTACAGAGTATGATGTCAGTTAAAAAGGAGTTTTGGGAGACGCAATAGTCACATAAATCCAATGTCAAGAAAGGATCGATGGATAAAATTTTAGGGAAGAATTTTTGTTAGGGAAGAGGAGGAAAGAAAGTGGAACGTCCCGCATTTAATAAATGGGTGAAGAAGTATTCAGTGAAGTTCCTTCTTAGGAGCCGGAAGTACTACAAGTGTGGAAGAGATGGATATATCGAACAAAATTGTCATAGTTAGATGATGCCAAAACATCCCAACACTAACAACAAGGTGAAGATGGTGCATTCCAAAACTGATGACTAGTGCCATAAGTATGGACATCTTGGGAACTTTCCCAATCACTGTCCAAATTTGTGGGAAGTTGAAGGGTATCACCATCACCCTCAGCAACGACCATGGGAACAAGGTTTTACTTTTGAAATAACTATGGATGAAGTTGATTCACCAAATGATTTGGTGGTAGGAACTGTTATTGTTCTCTCAAATCTAGAATGTACTTTGTTTGATTCTAGTTCTACTAATTCCTTTATTTCCTCCATGTTTGCAAAGAATTTAGAATCATCCCCTGATTTTCTAAAAGTAAAGTTGTCAGTCGAGAGTCTGGGTGGAATTATCGAAGCATTGTTAGTATTTAGATTCTCTATTATTTAGTTTAGTGAGAACAATATTATTGCAAATCTATTAGTCGTTCTCATTATGGAATTTAACATTATACTTGGGATGAATTGGCTCTAAAAGTATAATGCTAAGATCGAATGAAGAAGCAAGTAAATCTCAGTAGTCTTGAAGGGAAAACCTACAGTTATACTCCAAGGAGAGATATCTCAACCTGATCTTTGTCTAGAAGAACCTCCTATATCCCACTTTAAGAAGTTTATTAGTGAATAATAAGTAGGAAATGATGGTTTACGGATAGAATATTTCCCTATTATCCAGGAATACATTGATGTATTTTCTGAGGATCTATATAGACCTCCCCCAGAAAGCGAGGTAGAGTTATCCATTGAACTCGTACAAGGATATCATCAGATAACAAAGACCCCATATATAATAGAAAATATGGAGCTGGAATAATTAAATAAATGACTCCAAGATCATTTGGAGAAAAGGTTTATATGATCTAGTGTGTCTCCTTGGGGAGCATCGATTCTCTTTGTGAAGAAGAAGGATTGATCAATGTGGTTTTGTATTGATTATAGAGAACTGAATGGGATCACAGTGATGAAAAAATAACCTCTTCCAAGAATTTATGACATATTTGCAAAATTCAAGAGACTTAATTCTTCTCTATGATTGACCTTCTATATATTTATACTCATTTGATGGTAAAGAAATAAGATATTCCAAAAAACTACCTTCCTATCATGATTTGTGCAATATGAGTTTGTTTTTATTCCTTTCGGACTAAATAATGCGACATCTATATTTATGAATTTGATGAATATTGGCTATAAGTACTACATATTTCCATTGTTTTAGTTTTTATTGATGATATTCTGATATATTCAAAATGTCGTGAGGAGCAGGAGGATCATCTAAGGGTTGTTTTTCTATCTTTAAAGAAAGAGAGGATTTTTTGAAAGTTCTGAAAATGTGAATTCTAGTTACAACATGTTTCATTCATAGGGAACATTGTTACCAATGAAATAATCACAATTGACCCTCCAATGGTAAATGTTATATAGGAGTGGCTTCAGCCTACAACAATAACTAAGATTCGTATTTTCCTTGGATTAGCAGGATATTATTGGAGGATTGTGAAAACAATTCACAACATTCTAATCCATTAACCATGATAACTTGAAAAGCGGTCAAGTTCATATGAATAAAAGAGTATGAGGAATGTTTCCAGGAGATGAAGAAGATATTGGTTACTATACCCATGTGAACTCTTCCCCCGAGTGGAGAAGGATTCGTTATTTTTAGTGATGCATCTCTGAAAGGGCTTGGGTGCATCCTCATCCAAAAATGAAAAAGTCAATTCTTATGAATCTAAACTTTTGAATACTCATGAGCATAACTATCCTATGCTTGATCTAAAGCTGTATATAGTTGATTTTACTCTAAAGATATGGAGGCATAATCTTTTTGGGGAAAATGTGATATCTACTAAAACCATTAAATTTTGAAGTATATTTTCACACAAATGGAATTGAAAATAAGACATAGGATATTGTTGGAACTTCATAAAGAATTTTATTGTTCAATTCATTATCATCATGGAAGATAAAACAATGTCATTATTTCATTAATCATTAAAGACCCTATTGTTCTGTCCACGATGAGGATTCAAAGTGATCCTTTGATCAATGACAGGGTAAATAGGGGAATGGGTATTATGAGGTAGAGGGCATCATCAACCCTATCCCAAATGATTTCTCAACCATCATTACCAGAGAAGATCAAGAATGCTAAAAAAGAAGACCCTTAGTTATAGAAGAAGTTTGAGGCTGAGAAGGATGGAAAATTTTCTGAGTTCAATATGGATCACAAAGGTGTACTATAATTTCATACAAGACCTTGTGTTCACACTATTCTAGAAATAAAGGAGGAGCTGATGGATGAAGATCATAGCTTTACTTTCTCTATACATTATGGAATCACGAAAATGTATAGGGACATTTGTTTCAGTTATTTGTGTGATATTATGAAAAGGGATATTGCTGACTACATTTTATGGTGCTTGGTATGTCAGAATGTAAAGGAAGAGTGAAAACTTTATAAACGGGTATTGAAACCACTACACATACCAGTATGGAAGTGGGACAATATCACAATCGACTTTGTCACTAGTCTCTAGAGAACATCCAAAGGAAACAATGTGATTTGTGTAATTGTGGACCATCTCACCAAGACTGCCCATTTGATATCCATTCAAGATGATTTTTCTCTTTATCAACTTTCTAAGATTTACATGAAATAAGTTCTTAGGCTACATGGTGTTCTAGTTTCTATCGTATTGAGTCTTGATCCAAGGTTTACATCAATATTCTGGAGAAGTCTTAAACATTCTCTGAGCACGAAATTGAATTTCATTACAACCTATTACCCCCAAACTGATGTCCAATCTGAACGTAATATTCAAACACTTGAGAAATTTTTGAGAACATACAAAATGGAATTTAATGGTGGATGGGATCAGTATCTCTCTTTGGTTGAGTTATCTTTTAACAACAGCTTCCACACAAGCATAAAAAATGGCACCCTATGATGTTCTATTTGGGAAGTGATGTAGAACACATACTTGTTGGGATGAAGCTGGTGAGAGAAAGATTCTTAGGCCTCATCTTGAGAATGAGATGATTGAAAAGGTCTGTTCCATCCAAAAACACATTAAGGAAGCTCAAAGTCGGCAAGAGAGCTATGCCAAAAACCGTCAAAGGGACTTGGAGTTTGATGTTGGTGACATGGTCTTTCTTCAATTTTAACCTAGGAAGAGAGTCCTGAGATTTGGGGTGAAAGGGAAGCTCATCCCTAGGTACATTGGACCCTATTAAATCCTTGATATCATGGGAGCAGTGGCCTATTAGATTTCACATCCTCCAAATCTATAACAACCTCATGATTTCTTCCATGTATCCCTCTTGAAGAAGTACATTCCTGACCCATCCCATGTACTAAATCCATAGGTGGTACAACTTTAACAAGACCTCTCTTATGAGGAGTTTCCAATGGATATCTTTAATTTTAAAGACAAGGTTCTACACAACAAGACTACCCACATTGTAAAGGTTCTTTCAAGGAACCATGGGAACCAGAGGAGTATATGAGGTAGAATTACCCACACATTTTCTCTTATGAGGGTATGAGATAAAATTTCAGGAAAAAATTCCTTAAGTGGGGAATAATATAACAACCCAAACTTTTGAATAATAAATATGTGCGTTATTCTATTTTGTAATCAATAAAACCATATCCTTTAATTAGTGAAGTGAGTATGGTTAAAATGATATCAGTGATTTTTGATTATTATATTACTGTTGGTCAATATGACCATTGGTAAATAAGACCATTGGTCAACAATACCATTGTAAAAATTACTCTTAAAGTAATTATTATTGATTCTAAATACAAATTATCATGGTTACATAATATAGAAAGAAGAGTATATGGCCACATCTATTAGACTTGGGTCGTACGAAGCCCATTTTTCAATGCTTGGGAAGGAGGTAACTTCACCTAGCTTTTCTCTAGAACTAGCCCAAGCCAAACTTCTACCTTTGAAGCATGAATGAAACAACCTAAAGGAGAAGTTCAAGGGGATAGATATCACCACTCGAGAAATGTTTTCCGAGCCTCCCCATCATTCTATCACCATATCACACCTTACACTTAGGTACTTTGTAGGTGTTATAATGTGCTATGTAACAAAGCCTTAGTTACTTTGTGTAATACTTTTTTATAAATAAAATTTTTATTTAATATTATGGTAAAATTTGTGAATTTCAAATGTCCATATAAATATTGGATGTATTTATAGATGTTTTATATTATTGGGAAATTTTGGAAGAAATATCATTTTAAAATATTTCTTCATTCATTAAATAATTAATAATATGAAATTATTTTCAAAAAAATCATCTTCAATAGTTGTGTTTAGTAATAAATATAGAGTCTAATAAGATAAACTTATTTTTTTGTGAAATGTAATGTATGAATAGTAATATTACCCTTATGAATAGTAATGTGACCAATGGAATAGTAACCTCACTTAAGAAAGTATTAATAAAATTTAGGCATCTTGTTTGGAAATGTGATATTATAATATTAGTAAATAACTGTTTCAAAAATTATTAGTCAAGTGTTCATATTTTTTCAGGTAAATATTAATTTTACATAAAAATTGAAAATCCTATAATTAGAAAATTATTTTCATAAAATAGAGTTCATTTTTTAATTTATATCATCAATATTAGGTTTGGGTGAATTTATGATATTTTTATAATTTTTATTGTTTTTCGGTGAAGAATAAAAATACAGTTTCTGGTTTCTGTGTGAATAATGACATTATTAATGATGTGATAATGATGTAGTTACTCTAGTAGTATTTTGAATAGTATGATATGTTATGAGGAATCAAAAGTGGCCAATACCATGGGAAAATACCATGGGAAACCCCAAGGATTTTCAAAAATACCATTGATGACGTGTCCCTGGGAAATTAATTAAATATTACCTCACTTTATATATAAATACCAACCCATTAGTTCATTAATTTCATTAAAAATTCTTTCATATCAAAGATATAGTATTTTTACCTCCCAATGAGTCCTTCTATGGTTCTGTCAATCCCCCTATGGTCCCAACCATTGAGCATTGGAAGTTACTCTTCAAAATAAGGGAACCCTTCATCCTCCTCTTTTATGTCATGACTTCCATTATGTTATGTCTTCTAGTTTTATTTTTGTTATGTTGGGGTATGTTCTTATATATCCTTGGTTCTTTCCATTTTATTTCCCATTGATGATATACCCTTTCCTCTCTCATCAACGGATTTTATGAATTTTTAAGCAATGTCATTATGCTATCGAATGTTTCATAAAAGAAGTCGGATTGTATCTTTTCTTTCAAGTTTCGTATGTGATTAAAATATCTATACCATGAAATTATTTCATTTTACTATGTACCAATACTTTCTTATAATTATTAATGATTTAAGACTCTTGACCCATCTCTTTTCAATATTTTTTTAAACAATGTTGTATTGCTGTTATGATGCATAATTTTTGTCTCAAAATCTCTCTCTCTTTTTCTCAAAAAATTCTATTAATTTATTTAATTGAATACCTAAACCTATTTCATTTCTATGGGTATTAATAATGAAATAAAAAAATGATATATTTGATTCTGGAATTGATATAAATGAAACCCTCATTCTTTTTCCATGGGTTATAAAGGACTTAACGATCATGTTTTTATGTACCTTTAATATGTCATGATTTAGAAGTGAAACCCATTTCTTTTACTCTATATAGGTTATAAAATGAATTATTATAAATTACCTTTAATATTTGATCATTATGTCATTAAAGCACCATTAATATTTGTTCATGAATGTTTAAATTAAATGTTGAATCTACCTATTCAATTTAATATTCACGTTATTTTTGTTATGATATTCTCTTTTTTCCATTTCTATTGTCTTTATATTTTTCATCATGTTATTTTTGATATCACAAGTAAACTAATTCCCTTGCTTTTCATACAGGGACTTCTGATCACCCTTTCCTTTAATGTATGTATTTAGATTATGTGATGAAGTAATTTTTATTAGGATGAACCTATAATGAATCATTAAAAGTGGATTGGAATATTGATTTATGTTTTCAGGTATATTTTTTCTAATTTCCAAGAAACTAGACTTTAAATATCCTATATGTGTAAAATTTAATGAAAAGTTATATTGTAAAAAGGCTAGATGTCATAGTTGGCATCAGAGGATAGTTTAGTTATTTATGGAAATTTCTCAATGAATGTTTTAGGAATAAACCTATAAAGAATTTTAAATATAGGAAAACTTGTTTGTGTTTTGGTGAAATATTTACTAAGAGGTTTCCAAACAAATAAATCCATGTTTGGATACTAACAAGTTGATGTAGCTCTAGATTAGATATATCTTGGAGTGAAAACCATGAAAAATAGTTTTGGTCTTGACCCGTGGTATCTTGGTACATGAAAATGGGCCTTAATACACTCTTGTTTTTACACTTCCGGGGGATATGATTGGTTAATCATAATATTTTTATGAATCATTATGAAAGATTTATAGAGAAATATAAATTTTTAATCATGATGTTTTAAGACATAAAATCCCTTATAGTTAAAAAATTAAAAAAATGAAATAAGTAAATCAATAAGATTTTATTCCTATAGAAAATGAAAGACAATAGGAGAGACCATGTAAATAGTGACTGCAACGGACCATGCACTGACGGCCCTCCGATGGAATATGGAATGGAAACTTTCCTGAGAATGATAATCCAACTGACTCAAGTTATGGGAAATAACTTGAATCCAGATGATGGACTGATCTCACCATACAGGGAACAAAATTATGTTGAGTCCTTTATTTTTCAATGACCACCAACCTTTAATGGATCTATTAACCCATTTATTGATGAATATTGGATCATCATAATTGAGAAGATCATTTCTATGCTTCCATTTTTCATAACAAGAGAAGGTCGCCCGGAATATTTACCATTAAGAGGGAGATGCTGATCAGTTCTACGAACTTATTAAAAACATGTGTCCATGAGTGGAGGATGAAGCCGTAGAGTGGGAAGTGTTTAGAGGGATCTTCTTTAGTAAGTATTTCAATCATTGAATGAGAACCAGAATGGAGAAAGCGTTTCTCAAGATGAATTAGAAGGAGAATGAATATATTCGAAGATACGAGATGAAATTAAGAAGGAATTCATGTTACACCTCTAGCTTTGTTATGGATCCAAAAGTTATGGTTGATAGATACTTTGGTGGAATGATACCTGATCTGCAGAAGAATCTAGCCAACCAAGACTACGATAGATATGAAGAGATCGTGCAGAGTGCAATAAAATTTAAACTGATGTTTGGTGAGATGAAATGGTCTCATAAATCCAATGACATAAAAACAAGGATGGACACATTCTTAGGGTATAATTTTGATCAGGGAAGACGAGGAAAGCAAGTGAAACATCCCACATGTAATAAATGTGGGAGAAGAATTCGAGAAACTGCATTCTTAAGAGTGGGAAGTGTTTAAACATTGGAATAGATGACCATATCGCACAGAATAGTCATATTGAGGTGAAGCCTCAACTTCCCCACACTAATGAAAAGGGGAAGATAGTGCATGCAATACCTGATGTACAATTCTATAAGTGTGGATAACTTGTCCACTTTTCCAATCACTATCCAAATCTGAGTGTAGTGATGGGGAATCTCCATCATCATAATCAACAACCAAGGAAACAAGTTTTTACTTTTTCAATCACCACAGAAAAATTTAATAAAAAAATGGTTTGGTGGAAGGTACTCTTGTTTCTCTCTCAAAGCTATCAAATACTTTATTTGATTTTGGTTCAACACATTCCTTTATTTCCTCCATGTTTCCAAATATTTTAGTCTCTACCCGTGATTTTCTAAAAGCAAAGTTATCAATCAAAACTCATGGGGGGATTATCCATGTATCGTCTGTATTTAGAAACTCTAGTATTTACTTTAGTGACTACAATATTATATAAAATATAGTAGTCATTCTCATTGTAGAATTTGACATTATACTAGGGATGGACTAGATCACAATGTATAATTCTAAGATCATATGATGGTGCAAGGAAATATATGTAGCCCTTAATGGAAAACCTATAGTTACTTTACAAGGAGAGATATCTCAACATGATATTTGCCTAGAAGACCCTCCTATATCCCTCTTTTTGGGGATGACCAGTGAAGAAAAAGAAGGAAATAAGAGTTCAAGGATCGAAAATGTCGGCACCATCGAGGAATACATTGATGAATTTCTTGATTTGTTACCCGTTCCTCTCCCAGAAAAAGTGGTATAGTTCTCCATTGGACTCATACCAGGATCTCATCCGATATCAAAGACCCCGTATAAAATGGAAAATGTGGAGATGGGGGAATTAAAGAAACAACTCCAAGATCTTTTGGAGAAGGGGTTCTTATGACCGAGAATATCTCCTTGGGGAGAACATGTACTCGTGTGAAGAAGAAGGATGGATCAATGCGATTATAAATTGATTATATATAATTGAACATGATCACATTGAAGAAAAAATAACCACTTCCTAGAATTGATGACTTGTTTGACCAACTTTGTGGGGATCAATTCCTCTCTATGGTTGATATTTAATCTTGTTATCATAAATTGAGGGTGAAGAAATAAGATATTCTAAGAACTACCTTCCAATAAAGATATTGGCATTATTATTTTGTTGTTATTACCTTTAGACTAACTAATTCACCTACAATTTCTATGGATTTTTTGAATTGAGGCTTTAAGAAGAACCTTGATAACATTATGGTAGTTTTAATTGATGATGTTCTGATATATTCAGAAAGTAGCGAGGAGAGTGAGGATCATCTAAGGTTTATTTTGAAAACATTATAAAAGGAGAGGATTTTTTGAAAGTTCAGCATATGTGAATTGTGGTTAATACAAGTCTCATTCTTGTGGCACATTATTACCATTGAAGAAATCATAGTTGACCATACAATGAAAACGTTTGTAGAAGAGTGGCCTTAGCATACAATAATAATTGATATTCATAGTTTTCATGGATTAGCGGGATATTATAGGAGGTTAGTGAAAAAAATTCAGTACTTTCTAATACATTAACCAAGTTAACTCAAGAAGGGTTCAAGTTCATCTAGACAAAGAAGTGTGAGTAAATATTCCAAGAGCTGAAGAATTGATTCGTCAGTGCACCCATTTTAACTCTTCCCAAAAGTGGAGAAAGATTTCTTATTTTTAGAAATGCATCTCTAAGAGGGCTTGGGTGAATCCTCATGAAAAAAGTCATTTTTTATGCATCTCGATAGTTAAAGACTCATGAGAATAACTATCCGACACATGATCTATAGCTGGCTGCCGTCATTTTCTCAATAATGATATGGAGGCACTACCTTTATTGGGTTAAATGTGATATATACACAAACCATCAAGTTTGAAATATATTTTCACGCAAAATGTATTGAACATGTGAAAAAGGAGATGGTTGGAACTTCTTAATGTCTATTATTGTTCAATTAATTATCGTCCCAGAAGGGAAAATAATGTTGCTGATGCATTAATCAAAAAATACCCATCTAATATGTCCATGAAGAGGATTAAAAGAGATCATTTGATCAATGACCTAGTAAATATGAACATGGGAATTATAAGGGAGTGGAAATCATCAACCCTAACCCTAATGATTTCCCAACCGTCATTAGTAGAGAAGATGAAGAAATCCATGAATGATGTCCCTTTGTTACAGAGGAAGTTTGAGGATATGAAGAATGGAAAGATTCCTAAGTTCAATATTGATCATGAAGGTGTGCTAAAATTCTGTACAAGCCATTGTGTTCCATTTATTTCGGAAATATAGGATCTGATGGATGAAGCTCAAACCCCTACATTCTATATACATCCTGGATGCATGAAAATGTATCGGGACCTTTGTGATCATTATTGGGGGGATAATATAAAAAGGATGATTGATTACTACAATTCAAGGTGCCTAGTATGTCAGTATGTGATGGAAGAGTGACAACTTTATAAAGGGGTATTGCAACCACTACCTATAACATCAGGAAAGTGGGACAATATCACAATGGAATTCATTACTGGTCTACCATGAAATTTTAGAGTAAACAATGCGATATGGGTTATTGTGGACCATCTCACCAAGACAACCCATTTTAACTCCCTTCAGGAAGATTTATCTCTTGATCAACATTCCTATATTTATGTGAATGAAGTGGTAAGGCTGCGTGGAATTCCAAATTCTATTGTATCAGATCATGTTCCAAGGATGACATCAAAATTCTTGAGATGTCATCAATATGCTCTGAGCATTGAATTGACTTTTAGAATGACCTACCACCCCAAAACTGAAGACCAATCTAAAATAACTATTAAAACAATCTATGACATGCTCAATAGAATTTAAAGGTTGATGGGATCAATATATAACTTCATTTCATTTTTCATAGAACAACAGCTTCCACATGAGAATTAAAATGGAACCCTATGAAGATTAGTATAAGAAGCAAAGTGTCACACAAACTTGTTGGGATGAAGCTGGTGAGAGATATATTCTTTGGCCTTATCTTTTGAAAGAGATACCAAAAAACATCTATTCCATCTTGCAACACATTAAGGCTGCTCGGAGTCGAAAAAAGAGCTATGCCAATAACTATCAAAGGGGCTTGGAGTTTGAATCTAGTGACAAGGTCTTTCTTAGAATTTAACTGTGGAAGATAGTCATGAGGTTTGGGAAGAAATGTATGCTCATCCACTAGTACACTGGCCCCCATGTAATCTTTGATCGCGTGGGAGCAGTGGCCTATCAGCTTTAACTTCTTCCAAATCTAGAACATGTTCATGATGTCTTCCACATATCCCTCTTGAGGAAGTACGTACTTGACCCTTCATATGTAATAAATCCCAAGGTGGTACAACTAGCACATGACCTCTCTTATGAGAAGCATCCGGTGGAGATCTTGGAATGTCGATACAAGGTTCTACGCAACAACACTACCCACCTTGTTAAGGAGTTATGGAGAAACAAAAATAAAAAGAAGGCACATGGGAATGAGAAGATTCTATGAGGTATAATTTACCACATTATATATTATATATCATTTTTATTATATGATAATAGTTTGAAAATATTTAGTGGAGGTGGAACAATCAATAAAACAAAAACATGGTGTTAACAATGATACATTTTCTTTAGATAACCACCTTAGTCATTCACCAAAATACTTATTGGAAGGGATTCATAATAAAAGTAATGTTTCAAGGATTTGTGGAGGTATATAAGAAATATATGTTTTTGGTATGTTCCAAACCAAAAGGTTGTTATGTTTGAATAGGATAGTAGAAGAGGTGTCTATTTATAAGTGTGAGAGAGAACACACTTAGAAATTTTGAGAAGACAAAACTATACCCATGTTTTAGAAAAGAGAAAATGATAAAAAATGGATCATTATAGAACCCTATATGAGAGATGGTCTAAATATTTATATATAATAGTATTCTTACAAGGTTTTGTTTCATCATAACCCTTAACTATTTAGTTTATTATACAGTAAACCCATTTTAACCATAACCATATTATTTAATTTTTACACTTTTTAATATTAATTTTGATGAAATATTTATTTGACCTTATTATATAATAGTTATTATAATTATTATAAATATAGAATCTATTTCTACAAATTATACACATAGAAGTGATATAATATAATTTAATATTGAAACCACATACATGAAAAAAAATAGTTTTCCAAAGATAAAATGTGCATATGTATAAAATGTTTTAATATTAAAATTCACCATTAAATTTATTATAATGAACTAAATTGGATTAATTATAATATAATTGATATAATTTTAATTCTAAATCCATTCTAAATAATATTACATTTAAATTCATAAAAATAAAGTACATTTTTAATAAAAATTAGTATTAATCAATATTAATTTAAAAGTTATTTTTATAGGAAAACACAAAAAATTAATCTTAAATTTTTTTTTACACACACCATTCCAAAATTAATTTATGTTTTACAAATAAATTTTCCATAATGTGGAAAAATAAATTTTTAATTTAAAAGAGAAAGAAATAAAAACCATTTTCTGAGAAAAATGTATTTTCCAAAAATGAAAATACATTACTAGAAATAACGTATTTTTTGATAAATATTATTTCATTATGTAAAACCATATGAATTAATTTTAAAAATTATGTCATACCTATTTATATTTTCAGGTTTAATATCTTGGTTATAAAGATCCTGATAAAATAATAATCATAATAGCATATTATGATTATCTAATACTTAGTGTTACATATAACATAGAATATCAAAAAATTAAATTTATTTTAATAAATAATTTATAAAATATCAGGGTGTTACATTTTACCATCAATAAAATTATTTTTCCCTTAAAATTATTTCCCTCAAATAAAAAAAAATTATGATAATTCTTCTTTATCAGATCTTCTTGTTCTTCTTTTTCTTCCTCAATTTATTTGTTTCTCTATAAAACATTGAAAATGTGAGTGGTATAGTTTCATAAAAAGTTTCTCTAAAATCAAGGCCCCCACATTTTATTATTCCTGTGATTGAAATTTCCCCATTGGTACACCCACTAAGTTCATTACATGTGGTGGATCATGTATATAATTCTTTAAGAGAGATACGTAAAACCCACAATGAAATTGTGAGGGGTTTGGTGGAAATTCGAAGAGATAAGAAGAAATCCCCACATTATCAAGAGTATTTATCAGTATAATATATAGAGGGATCATATTCCCCTTATTTTATAATCATATAAAATTATTGAGTGGATAAATTCATAGAAACACCTTCTCAAGAAACATTAAATCACAAATCTAGTAAAAAATTATCAACATACCTTTTATATCTAATTTTTACTGCATTTATGTGTTGTTGAATGGATATGAATTTTTTCCGTTTCCTAAAATATATTTATTTTTTTATCTTAGTTAATACACATTATATTTATACACTTTTTCCCATAGATGGATTCATATGTATCCATTTGAATTCTTTACTGAAAGATATTTTTTTTGAATAAAAACTCAAATAGAGGAAGGTGTTTATCCCAACCACATTTGGAATCCATAACACAAGATCTCAAAATATAATCAAGGGTTTGAATTGATATTGAGGGTGAAAATCTATATACGGAGGATTTGTTGCGATAAAACTAAATTTTTTATAATGATTTTGTTGAAGACTTCTCTAGAGCTTCGAGGTAATCCCCACATCCCAATTAGAGATATTATAATGTGATACCCCATGAAACATTACAAAATTATTAATGCATTTCATAGAAAACGAATCCATATTTAAATATTATATGATATAAAAAAGTGTGTAGTCATTTTAGTGATATCAACAAAAATCCAAAAAAATTATTGCATTTAAATGTTTTGGGGATTCTGATGATAAAATCCTTGTTGATGTTTTCCCATTTTTATTTTTGTGTGTATAAAAGATTAAAAATACCTTTAGTGTTTTGTTGTTCAGCAATAACATTATAAGGTACCATGTACTGAGAAAAAAACTATAAAATATATCTCTTTATACCATCCCACTAGAAATACTCTGTCAAATCCCTATACATTTTTTTCTTACAGGAAGCATAGAGAATGAAAAAATATGGGCATCCTATAATATCTAGTTTTTAATTTGTTATGGATAGAACATATGCATGATTACTAAAGAAAATAATTTATTCTTAGTTGAGGATAAATTCATGAACACTTATGTATTTCTTCTATAGCCCAACTTCTTCCTTCTACACCAATTTAATATTCACATGGATAGATGGTTGAACACTTATTTGAGAAGGATAATATTTAAAATTCCTTAATGAATTATAGATCCATCCATTTAAAATTATTAAATATTAGATATTCCATGATCCTCATAATAGATAAGAAATCATGATACATTTTAATCAAATCATCGCCCACCATGTTTTCTATCATGACCCGTCCTCGAGGCATGTGTCGTGACTACCCCAAACCCGCCTTCTATGGGACAGGGAATGGCGACTAGCACCAAAGGCGTAAATCTGTATTCTAGGAATTGATTTCCATTATAAAAGTAAACAAACACAATAGTGTACTCAATAGGTAGTAAACAAAAAGTAAAACTGAATACAAAAGAGTGTGCTGAAAAGTAAATGGGCCAGTATATAAACCCAACTGAACAATAAGTACAAGTAAAAAGGGGAAAACAACTAAAAGTAAACAGCATCTCCTAGATCGTCTCCCGTGATTCCTACATGAAGGCTAGGTATAGATGGCCACCTCACCACAGACATCTATCGGACTCATCCGTGTGCAAACTCATCACAAGGTCCACCTCCAGGTACCGTCCAGTTGTGGAGCTCTCAGCCTCTTTCAGTGTTGTCCTCCATCAGCATCCAACACAATGAGGTGCGGGCATAGCCCATAGAGGGGTGAGTGTAACGATACTTAGTAGGGACCCCGAGACCCACATGGTCTCAAAATATACACTATAGATAAAAAAATAATAAAGATACAATCACAAAGTATCAACCAACCCTACTTAGTTATATGACCATACATATACCTATGTTACCAATCTCAGTTCGGCTCCAACTCATGAGCTCAAGCACAACCCTTTCCACATCGGAAGTAAATTTAATCACCATAATGATAATGGTTGAGAGACAAGTATCAGCTCACGTAGGTATTCCACAATAGTAGAGATATATAGATGATCAGATGTAGCCATTGGATCATATAATATGTCGGACCCACACATGATATATAACTAGCTAAGTTGTCAGACCCACACAGGATATAGGCCAACTATCTCGTCTATGCTGTCGGACCCACACAGGATACATGCCAGCTATCTAATCTAAGCTGTCGAACCCACACAGGGTAAAGGCTAGATATTCTGTCAGACCCACACACAATACGGGGATAGAAGTCAGAACTATCGAACCCACACATGATACTGGTACAACAGTCGTGGTTGTCAAACCCACAGAGTATTGCAGTAAAGTAGTTCTCGTAGACACATCCAGCTCTAGGATTCCCGCACACAACACGCTCGATTCTGAGAGGGTCCCCTCCTCGAGCAAAGGGGTTCGATACATCAACTATCTTGAAGTCATGAGCTGATATATCCCAATGTTCTGTTTAATCAATGGAAACCCAACACGACAGATGGTGCATCAATTGGACTACCGGTATGAATGTTATAGGATTTTCTATTCTAGGGGAAAGGTTGGATTTACGCTCAATCCAAACCTAGCCATTTTCCAAAATTTTCCAAAACTCACTTATATTATCACAAAAGTACCACCTCATCGCAAGGGTCCCAGTGCCGTAGACGACATTTTAGTCAAACACAGGGTCCAGAAGTTATTCATTTTTAAGCTAAATGGTCTCCGCCCGTCAAGCCCAGTGGGTGGGTGGGCGGCCAGACCCGGTTCGGAGGTTCTGACCCGGCTGGGGGTCGGCCCGGCCCAGTTTGGTGGGTCCAACCCAACTGTGGGGTCGGCCTGGCTCGGTGAGACGCATCCCACCCACTGACCCTGCTCGGGGATCGGGCAGGTCCGATTCGCCTGACGACATTGAGTGGCGCCGCATCTCCCAGCCCGGCAGGCCGAAGCCAGCCAGTTCTGTCAGGTGCGGGCAGCCTGAATAGTGGGCCACTATCCTTCCCATGTGGCACCATGCGGAGCTGATGGTTATCATCCTGGCCGGTAGGTGGCCAGTTGGTTCACCGGTGACCTGCACGCGGTTGCGTGCTGTGATTCCCCCACCACGCGGCTCCTGTGGGTGTTGTGATTGTTCTACTCGGCCGACCGTAGATGGCTGGTTCACTCATCTCATGAGGCTTGTGGTTGTGGACCTCATCTCCTCCGCGTGACACATGTGGGTTCCGCGGTCCACCAGCCCATCCGGTAGTTGCCAGTCGGTTCTTCAGCCCGAGCGGTCCAGGGATGCGGCTCGCAATTTTCCTCCACGCGGCCAGCACATGGTCGCTGCCTCTGGCAACACCACCTCTTTCGACTGCCACAACCTGCATGGCCACAACCTCCTTTCTCTGGCATGGTGCGAAAGCACCGTGCCCTACTGGCTCCACCACCATTGTCAACGCAAACAATAATCAACAGAGGGTTTTCAGGCCGTGTTCGTTCGGCCTGCGCCCTCCATGTTAGGTGATAACAAAAGGCCAAAGATAATCTGAAGCATACATCAAGAAAGAGGGTAAAATTTTATTCATTTAAAATTAAACAAAACCCCCTACCTCAATTTGATGTTCGTTCATTGACGATGGTGTCGATTCGTCGACGTCAGGGTGCGTCTGAGGGGGAAGCGTCGTTGTTGGTGATGTTCTTCACTGGCGACATATTCTCCCATGACGCGGAGGAAGAGGAAGGATGATGGGAATTCCATGTGGGCATCTCCTCAAGTTCTTTCCCTGGTTGAAGAAGGTAGAAGGATTTGTGTCACTTTCTTCAAGTCGTAGAGCATTGTTCATTGAAGAAAGGCGTTCTTCATCGAGGGAATATTATATCACCAAGAGTTTCTCGCAAATCCTTCTCAAAGTTACACCACCCAATTTAAATAATAGGCTCTACTATTATTTTATAGTTGAAAAGATTTTTTATAAAATTAAAAATCTAGAATTAAATTAATTGAATAAGTTCTGTTCATTAATTAGTTGGTTGGAATACTAAATGAGAAGGGGAAGGTGGAGAGGTCACCGTAAATAAATGAAGGGTGGTGGCCTCAATAAAACTAATGAGATTCCAAGAGTTACAAAGGGGGGTTTAAAGGGAGTTGAGGGGTTTGGGTTTGTGTGGGGCCCAACCCTAGTTATATCCCATCACGGGAGGTTAGGGTGTGGTGGGACCCACCCTAACCTCCACTTAGAGACTTTAAACACCTTTCAAATAAAAATGTGTTGCCCACACATTTTTATTTAATCTATAATTTTTATTAGTAACCCCATAATATAACTTCCATCCTATATAATACACAACTACAATAAAGGTCCCCTTAAGAGAATACCGATGCTGCGAGTTCATCGGTGTCCTCGGATTTCAATTTCTAGCACCGATTCAAAAGATAGGAAAAAAATCGCACATACCATTACTAAATGTACCCGATCAAAACATCAGAAATTGATTCCGGGCACACCGGGCCTTGGAATCAGGCACCGTTAGAAACTACATACACATAAAATTTAAAAGAATTTTTTTAAAAAAATTCTTGAAATTTACCGGTCTTTTAATTACCCCTACCTTAGTAATTTATGACCTCATAAAGCAACAACACACACTAGTGAAACAAATGGGGGTACTGAGCACACATCTGAGCATCCTGCTCCCATGTTCTCTCCTGGTGGTTCACGTGATGACAGCAAACGCACACCAGAGGAATCAACCATCAACATAGGACCTGATTATGTCGATAATCAATCTCCATAAGAACATCCATGAAAGTCTCCATGTCATTGATGTGCACCTCCATGTGGTCGATGATATGAGATGGATTGTGCACGTATCTCCACAGCTGAGATACGTGGAAACATCATGCTCCCGGTGCAACTGAGATGGAAGGGCCCGTTGATAATCCACCTCACCTACTCTGCTGAGGAACTAGAATGGTCCAATGAATCGCGGAGATAACTTGTCACCTCAGCCAAATCATCGTAGACCACATCGAGGTGAGACCCGTAGGAAGACATGGTCACCATCATCGAACTCCAGCGGTCTCCGTCTCCTATCAACAAAGGAATTATGTCTGCTCTGTGCATTCTTCATCCACTCCTGGAAGATCTTCACCTTCTCTATCATAGCATGCACCATCTCTGGTCCTACAGGTGCTGACTCCCCTAGGTCAGTCAAGCAAAGAGGTGATCTGCAAGGTCGGCTGTATAGTTCCTCGTTAGGTGGAATCCCGATGTTGGGGTGGTATATATTTTTGTACGAAAACTCCACCCAGGGTAAGTGGTCCACACTACAACGACTAAAGTCAAGGACACATGCACGGAGCATGTCCTCAGGAGTTTGAATGGTCGTCTCTGTTTGACCATCCATCTGAGGATGGAAGGCGGTGCTCAAGAAAAGCTATGTCACAAAAGCCTCATGTAACCCCTTCCATAAATGAGAAGTGAAACGAGCATCTTGATCGGAGACGATAGTCGATGGCACACCATGATGTTGTACGATCTCCTGAATGTAGAGGTGTCCCATGCTCTCTACCGAGCCCTGATCATTGATCGGTAGGAAGTGGGCCGAATTGGTGAGTCCATCAACAATCACCCAGATAGAGTCGTGACCTCTAGATGTATGTGGAAGTCCTCTCACGAAATCCGTGGATATTACGTCCCACTTTCACTCTGTAACCTATAAGGGTTGAACCAAGCCTACTAGAACCTATTGGTCCACCATCACTTGCTTACAACTGAGGCATCGAGAGAAAAACTATGTTACTACTTTCTTTATACCTGGCCACCAGTGCGGTCGTTTGAGGTCTGGACACATCTTCGCCACTCCTGGATGTACTGCTAGACAGGAAGTGTGGAACTCCCTCAACACCTCCTCCTGCAGTGAAACTAGTACCATGGTACATTCTCTGAAGAGGATGACGTGCTCCCCACCTTAATAAAACCTAATAGGTTCCTTCCCTGAGGATATCTAAGAACATTGTGTCTCATTGTCAATGTCCCCACGCTATGCCACCCTGACATGCTGAAGGAGTGGAGGAGTGACTGTGAGAGACTACAGAAAGGTTTCTCTATCTTTAACCACAAAAGATATCTACAATGCGCCCAGCTTCTCTGTCGCCTCTCCTGGCAGGTGAATGCCCGATCTCATGCTGAGAGTATCTGCCACAATGTTCTTCTTCCCAGGAGTATAGAATATCTCAAAGTCATAGTTCTAGAGGAACTCAAGCCATCTCCACTGTCTCTGGTTCAGGTCCTTCTGAGAGAAGATGTACCTGAGACATTGGTGGTTAGAGTAGACTGTAAAACTCTCTCCCATCAGATAGTGCCGCCACATCTTCAAGGGGAAGACCACTACTGCTAATTCCAGGTCATGGGAAGTGTAGTTCTTCTCATGCTGTCTCAACTGCCATGAAACATATGCGATGACTGCTCGATCCTACATCAGGACACACCGAAGTCTGGTTCCTAATGTGTCGTAGTAAACTACATACCCTACGCCCTCCTTCGGTATCCTCAAGATGGGCGCACTAGTCAACCTCTGCCTCAGCTCATGAAATCTCTACTGGAATCTCTCTAACCACATGAAGGGTTTCCCTTTCTTCGTCAAGGCTGAAAGCGGGGCTGCAACTCGGGAGAATTATGGCACAAGTCTCCGATAGTACCTAGCAAACCCCGAAAACTCCACACCTCCATCACACTCTAGGGTGGATCCTAAGAAAGTACTACCTCGATCTTCGCTAGATCCACCGCAACTCTAGCCCCTGAGATGACGTGTCCCAAGAAGTGAACCTCTAAAATCCTGAACTGGCACTTTGAGAGCTTACAGTAATGATAGTTCTCTCATAGTGTATCCAGTACTACCCACAAATGGTAGGCATTCTCCTCCTCAGTAGTCGAGTAAATAAATATGTCATCAATGAATACTATGAAAAAATGATCGAGGTATGGCTAGAAGATATTGTTCATGAGAATCATGAACACTACTAGAGCATTGGTTACGCCGAAGGGAATAACCAAGAACTCATAGTGGCCATACCGACACCTGAAGGCCATCTTCTGCACATCCTCGTCTCGAACTCTCAGCTGGTGAAGCTTGACGTGAGGTCTATCTTCGAGCACCATCATTCTCCCTTTAGCTGATCAAAGAGGTCATCAATCCTCGGGAGTGGGTACTTATTCTTCATGGTCACCTGATTCAAGTGACGGTAGTCGAGAGAAAGTCTCAAGCTCCCATCCTTCTTCTTGGAAAACAAAATCAAAGATGCCCAGGGTGAATCACGGGGTTGGATAAATCCCTTCTTTTGCAATTCCTCCTGCTCTACCCGTAGCTCATGAAGCTCTGCGGGATCCATCCGATATGCTGGAGTAGATATCAGTGTTGTCCCGGGGTATAGGTAAATGTAGAAGTCTACCTCTCTATGAGGAGGTAATCGTATAACGTCATCAAGGAAAAAATCCACGTACTGATCCACCACAACAGGAAAACTCAGACTCCTCACATCAACAGCTCTAATAATGAGACTAGCCAATTGTTGTGTGATCGGCTGCCACCACCTCTGTGTAAGTCTATCCTACGCTGCAATGGACCCTTCTAACTGGTGAAGGTGAACCTAGTTCCATCTATGTGGATACACTACACGTTGCACCTAATACAGTTAATCTGAGCAGGAACTATGGATAACCAGTCCATACCCAAGATGAATTCGTAAGACCTCGATGCCACTACAAGAAGATCCTAGCCGAAGATCTCTCCTCGTAGAGTAAGATCACACTGCTAGCACCCGTTAGTAATCATTGAGTCTGCTCCCGTCCGAGTCTCTAGCCGTAAGGATTGATCCAATGGCTCTGTCAGAATCTCCGAGCTCCAAACAAGGGCATGAGCAATAAAATAATGACCCTCACATGTGTCTATGAGTACTGATCCATAAATGGAAACATTATATATTCCAATTGAAATTGTTTTTTTATATGTCATATTTCTATCATCATTCCTTATTGATATGTAAAATAAATTTACGAGAAAATGGGTGATGTTAATATCTGATTCCAAATATGATGGTCAGAGTAACTATGAAGAGTATAATTCTATTTGATTTAAGAATGATTATTTGTTATAACCAATCAAATTTATTGGCACGTTCTTATACTATCCATGTGTTGTTTTTATTGAATTCCCATCAACTCCATTACAACTACCACTAATGTTGTTTTTTATAGTTAATGAAATTAGAATTTTTAAGAACGTATCAATTATAGATTCGTACACATTTATCCTTTTATTAGTATAAATTATTCCCAAATAAAAATTTATCACTCACCATGGGGAATATAAAACTACCATTATGATTTTAACCTCCCAATATAGTATATTCAACTGGAACAATTCCTCCTACTAACCCTTGTGAAGTTTATGGTTCTTATGCCAACTTTTAAATCTATATCCAAGTCTTAAATGATGTATTTCTTTCTCCTACTGTCTTAAAAAATATGTAATTCCCTCATAAAAATATCGTATTAAAGATTAAGACTTTTTCATATCTTGGGAATATAAATATCATTAGTGGATATATGATTATTAATCGAGATACATATTATAGTTTATTTATATCGCATATTTGAATATATCACAAGCTTTAATAATTTGTCGCCTGAAATCACCTATGTATTTCACATAATAGTGTTTAATCATATCATAACTTATATGATATCTATTATTCATTTTTATTGGAATATGGTTTATTGTTACACTTATTTTTGAAAAAATATCTAGAAATAAACCATGAAATTTTTCAATAGGTATTTAAAACACCTCATCGATCTTGAATTATACCGAATGTCTGAATAATTCTATGTGATTTTGTGATGATCCTCAATCTATAATAATTCTAAATTTATTCATTGTTAAAAAGTACCCCAACATGATATATTGGAGGATCTTATATCCACTACCATTTACATTAATTAGTACATTGAATATTCTAAAAAAATTAATAAATGATTATCTTGGTTAATATGGAATTATCTATAACATCACCTCAGGTTATTTAACTATATATAGATGAATATAATCTAGAATAATTTTAGTAATCCTTTGATTCAAACTATTTCATTGACTAAAACATTATAAGTTCATACACATAAGGGTTTCTTTCCAATGTTTCTAAATGTCATATTGGGTATATTCATATCAACTTATGCATTTTCATTTCTATGAATTACATTTCTATAAACAGTTTCGAGCCTTATAATTATATTCCCAATATATTATTGTTGATAAATATCTATGATTCTCTATTTACTGAACTACTATTAGAATTGTACTATAAAAAAATTTATTTTTTAATAAATAGTTCATGTAGAATCTATCTAATGGAACACAGAGATTAATGCATGGGTAATATAAGTAATAGATTAATTAGAATCTACCCACTGGGAAATTAGAATTCATTTATTTATTGCTCGTTGAAATTTCAATAAAAATTTATCAACCAGAAGAATTAAACACCTTAATTTTAGATTTATGTGTTTTTGACTACTGATACCGGAATAAACTATTCTTATCCACTAGTAAAACACATCTTACATCTTGTATGGTTTTTGTGTTCCTCTCCTTACTAAAATATGAACTGGCATTTCTTATCCACTAAAAGAACACATCCATTATCTGTAGTTATTTTTATTAAAATATAAATTTATTAACTAATAATGAATTGTGATTGATTAATTTCACATTTTGATGAATATATTTTGATGTGTATGATTTTTTTCATAGTTTCATTTAAAATTATATATATGTCCACAAGAGAAGAAAATGGCCTCTAATTCACCACACTACCTGTAGATATTTTTTATCTCTAGAAAGATGAAATAAAGGTATTATTTATTATAAAATATTCATTGGATTTTCAAACATACCTATACTTAGTGTTCACTGTAAGGGTTTTTGAATCGGGTTCCCCCTAACTCTTATAAACTTGGAAATTTGTTGTTATAAAATTATCAACCTATTAATCTATAATCTTCATCACAAAACACTATTTGAAATAGAAAAACCAGGATATAAAAGATGTTAATATGATTTTAATAGATTATTACTTATCCATGTCGAAGTCCAAACTTTTCTAACTAATCAATGTACTATATTATTCTGAAGAAGAGACCTATAAGCATGTTATTCCTTCCAATTTACATAACTGTAATGTAGTGAGAATGTCATAAATCATAAGGCCTATATTTATCCTTCTGAATACATAAGAGATGAGTTGTCATGGTATATGACTTCATGCCGTTTTTTTCATTTTCAACTATATGAAAATAACTCATATAATACTATAATAGACAATTAAAGAATCCTCATAGACATCCACATTTCATTCACTTTCTTTGTTAGGTGTCTAGATATATGTAGGGAATACTGGAGCATAACAATTTTTTTCCAATAATAGATCACTGTGAAAAATTATTGAACCACCTTTAGTAATTTTTACCTGTTATGACTTGTTATGTGTAATATAAATTCATAGTGTTAAAATGATTTCACTTGCTATTTATCTACATTAATTAAATGCTTATTTAATTATTTATCTTTATTACAAAAAATTGACGTAATACATTATAATTATTAGTTTCCCATTATTTTATTGTAACCGAATATCCCATAACATTGTGTTTGTAATATCCATCACTTGTATATTATTATATTAAGGATCCATATTCCACTTTTCATAACCAAATTGAATATCTGTAAGGCTGTTTCGAGGAAATAGGTAGGAATAACATTCCAACTTTAATAAGCCACATCTCCTTCATATATTTAGAGGAATCCCCAACCCTAATATCCAAGATAAAGAGTTCCTCCAAATGTTCCCTATTATTTTCACTAAGTCTCATGGAAGTTATCCACCCATAAATCATACAAGGTTATGTCAACCGAAAGGTCTCGATAAATTACCCCAATAATTGATAGCTCCCTAATAGAGGTTGGTCAAGAAGTATGGTGTATGGTTCAATTTTAACAACATTAGTTCAAGAAGATACTGAATATACAAACATAATATATTTTGATTTAGGTAATTTTATCATTGTGTGTAATTACATTATTTTATCTTATTGCATCCTTGTTAATATTAAGTATATTAAACATAGGTTTTTGATGACGTATCAATAAAATTATACACAATCTAATTTATTTAACTTTGACTTTCATAATTTTTTTATATTATTTATCATCACAAGATCTAATTAAAATCAATAACTAAACATGAAATCGACGAAAATAAATAAGTCATGTGGTATGATCATGATATTTACTAGCATCTAATTTATCTATAGAATGATAAACCAACTCTGACACTTGGGAAAAAAACACCTTGAACCACCATTAGTTTGAGTTCAAAAATTATACATATTCTTTTATATATCTTCAAGATTTGTATTACCGAAAATCATAACTCGAAATGCCTCCACTTATCTAGGAGTTATAACCATTACATAAATGAATCCATTTTCCCACATTTCCATTTATAATGAGATGAGAGGAATGGTATACACAACATTATTAAATTTAGAAAATTATTCATGAAATAATTACAAATTAAATTAAATATATTATATATAGGTTTAGTCCAATCTCATGATCATCCACAAACTTGCCAAAAATATACATTTTCCATCTAACTATAAATAATATAATTAATTATTTTATGTATGATAACAAACTTTTAATTAATCAAATTAATTATCCAAATTAGTAATTAATTGTATTTATAATAACTCCATATATACTTTCCGTAGTATTCTATCATCCATTATATTAAAAAAATTAAAAAAAATTTAAAAAATTTGTATACTATAAATTTATACTCAGAGGAAATGAGATATACCCATCCACACTAACTAACATAGTCAGTGTACTTTTTATTGGCATCTAATCTAATATACGTGATATAGAACATAATTACAAGGAATTACCTACCAAATTATTGAGACATGAAATATATATAATTTAAATGGAATGTAATGGATTTCATGTACATAGAACACACAACATGTTAGGATCATATGAAAATTAGATTTTGGGTTTAATATATAAATTAATTATTATACTATACAATTAATAATCATATCATATGGCATGTACAATCAAATAAAAGAAAAATGGGACACATAAGAAGGATTAATTATATAATTAAATTTTTCTCTCCATTAAACAAAATATATTAGGTATAAAATATTACACATTGTGTACAAGGGATATGAACCTTGTGATATCTTCTAGCCAAGTTTGAAACACATTCATTGGGACTGGGCATGTTTTTTCCATTGACATATACATATTAAAAATCATATACACCTGTTAAATTACACATAGTATTGATGTAAAATGTTTATGTGGTCCCCAGTTCATGTAATAAATACCTATAGTTACCTGGAAATATTGTTTTCTATGTGAAAACACATGTAAAATAGGTTCTATACACTAGTTACATGCCATGTAGTTCTGAAAACAATGGGTTAGTCATTCCCTATCAACACATGTTGTGAAATAAATTTTCTCTATGTGTGATTATTATGTGATTAACACCATGTATTTTGAGTAATATTTATACTATTGAGAGGGGCATATGACATGTACCAGTGGGATATACCTCTTGTACAGTTGTGGTATCCATCCAGTTAACTTGGTATATCCTAATAGGATATTTAGATGTTTATCTTCTGTTACATTATAAGGTATAATCCTATATTTGAGAAATGAAGATTTGGTGAAGATATTTCATTTTTATATTTAAATAAAGAATTATTTTAAAATTAATCTAATAAAAAATTCAAATGAGAAATCAACGAATAATAGATAATTATAAATTAATTATGTAACCAAATTGATATCACATTAAGGTTGTTGGTATATAGGAAGTACCTATATGGTAGTTTCCAACTCATCTTTTATTGTAATCATTTATAATTATGAAATAAACATGATGAATAATGTCATGAACCGTGATATTATATCAATTTTTAATTACAAGAAAAACTAGAACAAAGTAGAGAGGATCTTTTTTTGCACAAAATTTATAATTAATTTATATGATTAAAGAAAAATGCATCATTGTTATGTTTTTTTAGATGAATCATTTGACCACTTCTGGGTGCCTAATCATTACAAGGATATGATATAATGATAAAATTTATTTATAGGGGATCCACACGTGATTTGTGAATCTCTAATTATTACATTAGAATTTTCCAAATGCTAGTGAAGATTATATAACTATTGCATCAATTATTAATGATCACAATATAATCCTTATAAGTGAGAATAATTCACTCGATTTCTCTCTAGTCTTGAGGGGATAGTTCTAGAGGATCACTCTTTATTCAAGATAATGTTCTAGGAGAGTATCTCTCTAGGTTTTCAGGGGTTTCTCAAGAATCTGTTTTGTATTCATAATATAATTTCATATCTAGGGTTGCTTATAATATCATAGGGTTTAAATAGTTATAATGTTATCAAATTACAATGGAACATGGTACCTTATTATTTATTTAATCCCTTGTTTGGACATCATTGTGTAAATAATAATAAAAATAATAATATTATAATTTTTTGACTTAATCAAAACAAATAAGTTAAATAAATATTTAAAAAAAATCACACATTATTCAATTAATATTTATTTTACTTTTTTCTCACCGGATCGTGAAAATAGGACCTTCATTACTCCAAAATATTTAGAAAACATTGAATTATTTATATATATTAAATAAATAAATACTAATTCATTATTTTAATATAAATAAAAACTAATAATATATTTAAAAACTGTTGAATAAATTTCAGTTAGATATTCATGTGACCAAATAAATAAAAAATTTTACCTTCAGCACAAACTATCATAAGTTAATAATATATATATTCAAATATTTAATAATTATAATGAGACATGATTAATTATTTAATATTCAACTCACTTAATATTATCTCAATTAACTGGTGACTGGGTTTATTAGATCAAATTAAACCTAAATAATTAATATACCACATATGAGAATAAAATTTATTCAAATTGTAAAATTCATATATAATTTTACACAAGTTTTTACTATACAATGTGTGTGGACCTTTAGACACCATTAAAAGTGGAATTAAAATGAACCACCTAATGTCGAAGGTTAGAATCCAAAAATGTCCAAAGAACCCATTATGAATGAAGATAAATTCCTCTATGAAAATAACCACATAAAAAATCTGTGTAATATATTCTTTTTATCATGATATCTCTAATTATGCTAGTTATAATTCAACTGACATAGACATAGTCGTACCATTTAACTTCCATAATGTTGAATGGAATATAAAATTCCATAAAATTAGGAAGGAAAAAAATCTTTTCTCATATTATTCAGTAATTCTGTATTAGCTAAGACACACCCAAACCATCATACATTACTAAGAACGTATGTTATCATCAATTTTATAAACGTATAATGTAAATTTAAACCAATAAATATAAACAATAATTTTTATTTATAAGGGTTAATACATATGACTTCAGAAAGAAACATCCAATGGCACAAATAAATATGGTTTTTCTAATGGTGAGTCACATTCTAATAATATCATACTCTGAATATTACCAACGGTGTACACAATTAGATATTGTAACAAATTATATTGATTCTCTACGATAATATTCTATATCATTTCATTCCATGAAATAATATCATTTGACTATAGAAAATATATTCCTGAATATTATCATTGGAAATTTATGTTCCAACTAGAGTGGGGAATTTCTATGTACATTTACTGTGACATGTATTATAATTTTTTTCACATCAATGTCAAAAATAATAATAATGATTATGTCATAAGTAATTAACAAATTTTCAAAATAGTTATTATTTCAATAGTATTATATTCAATGTAGTTGGTGCTGGGGAACTAACTCTAACTATAGTTTCATATTAGAATGATAGAGAATGATGATTAAGGAAAGAATATTAAAAATTAAACTTGTCAAAAATGTGGGATGAAACACCCATGTGAATGAATAAAATGAATAAGAAAATATTTCTTTTGTGGAAGTATTTAACATAAGTTGATGATTTTTAAATATAGATTATGTGGTCCAAAAATAAAATAGTAGGTGTTTTAGTCCAATCCAATACTCTATTCAAACATCAGCACTTCAAATATAAAGAGTTTAGCCATTTTACAAGTCATTTACCAAATTTAATGTTTATATATAATTATTGGAATAATAAACATATAAAACTAAGGAAAATTTAAAAGACTATAGAATCAAAACCCAAAATTTGATCATGATAATTGAGGAACACATATCCTCAAATATATATTTTTGTATGAAACACTGGGATATAGTATAATGTATCTATGTTTTTTTCTAAGAGCATTAAATCAGAACCTTGATGATTTTATTATCAAAGAAATCATATAATTTTGTTGTATCCCAAGTTGATATTTATGGGAACATGCCTTGTCAAATTGTTTTTATTATTATTTTGGATGAATCTAATGTGATTTTGAAATGGATCACTCCCCTCTACTTAGATGATAAATTATTTAATATAAGGATATCACAATTCATAATAACCCATGGTAGTCTATCAATGAATGGATGAGTCTGGTCACCCATCAGAAGAATATTATTTATGGTGGGTCAGGATTACAAATAACTATATAAGAAAATATCAATTGGTTAGAGAAAATATTAGTGATAGAGATAAGCCTATTATTTAGAAAAAGATACATTTCTGAGGATTTAAAGGTTTATACCTTTCAAAAAATTATATCTTGAGTCATGTTAATATTTTATATAACCTTAGAATATTTCATTAGTACATGATAAATGAAATTTTAAGGATTTATTTTGTAAGGGGGAAAATTTAAACTCACAATATGTTACAATATATCTTTCTATTAATAGAATATAATCTGTTCAATATCATTCTCTACAAGAAACACTGAATTAAAATGAGATATAACATATTATATTAATATTTTAAATAAAATTACATTAATTATCAAATTTATAGTGACGAATAAGTAATTGACCAATTAAAAATACTTAAATTTAGAGGATATACACAAAATATGGTGTAATATTTAAAATGACTATTCATTTTCATGTAATAGGATAATGTATTAATAAAATAAAATGGCTATTTTTATATTATTATTATGATAATATATAATCTATTAATGATATAATATATTAACATTTTCGTAATTAGAAATTATTTTGAAATATTATTGAAAAACTATAATTTTTAAAAATGTTGTTTTTTCAATAAAAATTGGTTTCCTTTTTATTTTTAATTTTTATATAAAATTTAGAATTTAAAAATTTAAAATTTTAATTTTATAAAATTTTCATTATTTTAATTTCAAAAATTTATATTAGCATATGTATAATTTTATAAAATTTTCATAAATACTTTAATTGTACTCTCAATCTCTTAATATATATATATATATATATTATTTGTGTAAAATTCGTTTTTGTATTGATTTGGAATCAACACCAATTTTATCCATTTTAGAAAAAACCAATTTATATCATGATAATAAAATATATTAATAATTTTTTCATACACATACTTTTTATGCTTCAATATATATTCTTAAAATATGTTTTTAAAAATAACATACGATAATGTTAATAACGATTTTTATTAAAAAAATAAAATCTATTTGAAAAAATGGATTTCATATTGGAAATATTTAGACCTAAATTATTTAATGAGGTTCATTCAATGAAGTTAAATTACATAGTTGGAATTCAGTTCCCATGAAAAAACCATAAATGGTAAAATTGAAAATTATAGGAGTAATGGACTTAAAAACATGTTTCAAAATTTTGTGAAAATCAATGGTTGAGGTATTATAAACATTATCTCATCCCCCATTCAATTATATTTAATTTTTATGACATGTGAAACATGTTTTACTATATATTAAAATAAAATATTTACTAAAAACCCAAAACAACCAATTATAAAAGGGCCATGTTACAGTACCTTTAAGACAACTCCATAATTGTAGTTTTCACTTGAAACTATGAAATTTTTACCAGAAGTAGACTATTATATATCTTCCATTTTCCACAATTAAAAACAATATATTCTAATCCCTTTATTTGTAATAGTTTCTTTTATAAAAATCTGAATTCCTCAATTCTTGT
Source organism: Viscum album (assembly GCA_963277665.1). Taxonomy (NCBI): domain Eukaryota; kingdom Viridiplantae; phylum Streptophyta; class Magnoliopsida; order Santalales; family Viscaceae; genus Viscum; species Viscum album. The sequence goes on along the minus strand of OY728153.1, from coordinate 1,418,555,345 downwards.
ACTAATTTTTCTGAATATATTATATTTTCTTTGTTACATTCCCAAAAACAATTTTTTCAATTATATATAATTATATTATTATTTTTGGGATACTAATGGTTATTATTATAAGGTAGTGAATATTTATTCAGAATGATGATGAAGTCATAAGAGCGGGTGGGGGTGTGGTGGGGTGTGAGTTTTTTTATTTTAAAAACACTCAATAATTTGGAATAACGACCCCTTGAAATTAAAAGTGATACTATTATCTCTATTGAAATAGAGTTTGAAGTGGGAAATAAATTAATATGAAATATTGAATTTTTATAGTGGTTTTAGGCTCAGGGATTCTCTGGTCACCACCACCAGCACACTCTCCCAGAGATTGGTTGGTTTCACTAGAGGATCCATCTCTAAGGGATCTAGAAAATTTATTGAATGAAAGTGAATCTTATTATAAAATATTTTACATGGATTTAAATCCTGGAAATTATAATTCTTTGAAACACTCCATAGTTGAGTGTTTATATATAATTGAAATTTCGTTGGTTAGAGGAATTATCTTTAAGTTACTTTGATGTAGATGATGTGACTGACAGAATAATAGATATTCAATAGAATAAATTAATATCTTTAAAAATAATATCTACATGAATGATATACACATTTTTTGTATACTATTTTCAGATAAATAATATTTAGTAAATAATTTAATGTTCATATTATAAATATTTATACATAGAAAAATCTATAACATGTATTTATAAATAGTGTAGATCAAAAACAATTAAACAATTTATAATATATGTAACATATATAAGAAGTAGGAGTATTAGTATAAAGATGATATATTATATAATAATAAATATCTAATGTTGTTTTTGAAAAAGCGTTATGTATTTATAGGTCTTGGATTTTAGAGAATATATATATTTATAAAACATTCAAGAACATATTTAATATACAAGTTTTTAACAAAATAACAGTCTAATTTTATTCTTGTCAAACATATCTGAAAAGGTTTGTTGATAAATTGTGATTTATAATCATATTAAATCATTGAAATTTGAATTTATTCATCAATGGAAAAACATAACTTCCCTTATAATTCATAAAAAACATTCCCTCTAATGAATATATTCTATAACGGCCATTGATTTTCTTTAATGATATATTTAATCCTATGAAATTAGAGATGAAATTTATATGAAATTTAGAATTCAAATCCCACAGAGGAATCGTATAATGTGGGGTCATTTTGTATGTGTATGAATCCAAAACTATGGTTGATAGCATACAGTTGATACTAAAAAGAGATCTCCTGAGCATCGTGTATGATATTGACATGATTTTTCTTGTGTTAGGTATATACCAAATTATGGGAACTCAAATGTAAGGATCATTTAAAAAAATGAGGATACTAAACATAATATTAAACACAAAGATGAGGTAAAAATGTGAGGCCGAATTTCAATATTTAGATACAACATCTCTTTTTGAATAGTGAATCTAGAATTTTTCAAAATGTTTTGATATCAACATGAGGATACAATATCACTTTCGGAACAATTATTTCAAATTTATTCTTAATAATGAGGATAATTTATTGAATAAACTTTGATAAGAATATTAGGATCAATTAAAAGACTTCCATATTTCCAGATAAGATTAAATGACCATTAAATTTAATATAAACCTAGAACCCACATAGAGAAATGATATTAGAAAAACATATGAGTATATTTATGAGAATTAAGATCAATTAATTTTTTTTATATCAATACCAAAATACAAAAAAATACCCCCATTCTATTATCATGAATACCATATAATTTAATGAAATGAAAAACTAACAGGTTCGTAATTAAAAATAATTGAAAACAAACTTCGACATCTAGATAGAGAATATTGATATGGTATATTTATAATTTTTTTATCCATATTTCTCCCCATTTATTGGGATAAAAAATTCTTTTATATTGGAATAAAACACATTTAACTTTTCACACAACTTTATTTGATGTTAGTTAATCTAGAAATATGAAAACTCTGAAAATAGATAGTATAAAAAATATAAAAGAGTAGTAAACATATATAATATATAAAAAAGTAAAAGAACCAAAATTTCATAAATAATTTATATTAAAATATTAATATTAGATTCAGAAAAACAAAGGTTGGGGGGGATAAGATGAAGGACTGAAAAAATGATGAGATTCATCTGGAGAAGATTTATAGTTTAAGGAATTTATACAATTAGGTCTTTAATGTTATTGTTCATTAGTGTAACACACTCTCTTAAGAGATTACTCAAATCATGAATCACCTTCAGCAGTTTAACTAGATTCACATTTAGAAAATATTGAAAAATATTAAAAGTGTGAACAAATTTTTTCATCATGCTTCCTAACCGATTCAGAAAAACGTTGATTCTTATTTCTATAAAGGATTACCATTCAATGAAATCATTTTGTTTATATAACAGATTTGGTGCTGGAATATTATCACATTACTGACTTTTTATCCTCTTATCCATATTTCTATGATCTATAAATAAAATCTTTTTCCTTACTAATATATCTATAGATCATATTCCACTAGAAGTATTAGTGCTTCCTTATCCGAAACAAGAGACACTCATAGCCTCAAAACGATGTGTCTAAAAACTGCTTCAAATAAATGATTTTGAAACTATAATACATTTTAACATTCAAAAATTTTCATTTAAATCTGATCTCAAGGAATCAAAATCATTAAAAAATTACACTTTTATTCAAACCTAGCTACTGAGCATAAATATATAACTAATTTATTTTAGAAACAGATTCAAAATTTAATTTCTATAAATATATTCTTGACCTTTTAACCACTTAGTGTGGACTTATAACTTAATATTTTAACACATTAAACTTATAATATATGTCAAGACAAAAATTTTGAGTACAATCTGGAAAACATGATTCATCTTCAAAATTTGAGGACTCCTCCGAAAGAATCATGGATGGTTCTCTAACCTCAACCACATAAAGTGACTATACATGTATTCCTTCACTAGTGGGAGATGAAAAATATCCAAAAATTCTATTATCTCATACATTTCTTCTGTAATACATTAAAATGAATTAACAATGAATGAAATTGATTAATCCCCAATTGACGTAGTAGATGCAGCTACATGAGTACTTACATTGTCAATAGAATGGTATTAAATTATTCTTTAGAACTATAAATAATGAAAAAATTCCATAATTATTTGTTCTTTTTGTGGAAAATGTTTCTAATCACTTTATTGAACTACTATAACTGACAGATAAAATTAACTATCCTCGTAATAAACAAATTTTGTAATAGGTGTAGGTCACTAAATTATATAGGGTATCATAAAAACACTATTTTACATAGCATAAGGTTCTTGATAAACATTATGAAAGTGAAGAACTCCTCTGATTCTAGTAGTAATGTTCTTATCCAAAACAAGGATCCTTAATTTTTTTCATTTTTATTCACCGCACCAATAGTAGAGTTTTCTAAAATCTACAACTCTATCTCTAATAACTCCTTACCTAGTAGCATCTCTTTCCTCCCTATCCCCACTGACCTCCTCTACACCATGTCTTGAGGATCCAATAGGTTCAAAACTCCTATGACCCACCACATAAATATCACTAGATGGTTCATATAATTATTACCCAAATGACATAATCTTTTTCCTTTATACACTTATTAAGAAACCATATTTTATAAGTGTTCCATTGGAAATCACGTTTCTATGATTAAATTTTAAACTTACCATTATTTTAGTCATCATACTTATGTCATAAAGAACAATAGATACCAGCCTACCATAAGGAAAAATGACATCCTTTTATCAATTTTAATGTAAAGGGTTATAAACCATCACATGTACCAAATAATGTTGAACTTGACATCAATCATCATGAGAAACATCATATACATGTCAGGAAAAAGAATTTTCATTGTCTCTATAATCTTTGATATGATGAAATTCTAGATAAAAATGACCAATACCTTATAGTCGGCTTCTAAATCCTTCAGCATCATCTTCTTAACATGAGAAGTTTTGAAAATAAATTACATGATATTCTAAAAGTTGTGAACTCCATCACCGATCCTCTTAAGTGTAAAATTATGATTTATTTCTTGAGGTCATTAAAAAATATAATATATAGTCAATATTGATAACAAAAACTATATATCATTCACCTATGAAGAAGAAATGTCCTTTCCGTCATCAAATATAAATTGAGTGTTATTATAAATATCCTTTAATTCCATTTCGAAGAATTATTTTGATTTATCTCCATTAAAAATAAAATATAGTCCTTTATATCTTAACATCAACAGTAGCATTATATTTTTAAATAAAAACTGCTCAAACTTGAAAACACATTCCCGTAGCACATTCTAATCAAAAATTGAAGGAATTTTCCATTTTTTACTAATGGTACCTGAATCATTAATACACTCTATGATTTTTGTCACAAAGAGATGTACATGTCTAAGGGATCAAATATATATTTTTAGAAAGATAATACATTCAAGAGATCTATAGAACGAGGGTTCGAAGGTAGGAGAAAGTGAAAGAGATTAACATTTAAAGTTTTAGGTTAAAGTTTGTTTTATCAAAATGATAATTTAATGTAATGTTTCTATATTTTAAAAGTGGGAATATAGATTTTTGAAGTTAAAATATATTTATAAAATAAATAATATAATATAAAAACAAAATGAACTCTAGAATAAATAAATATTTATAATGAAATAATTTAAATTTCTAAAATAAACAGTTATTAACAAACTGGTTAAGCATTATTTTAAATTAAATAATCCTAACTCCTTTTAATAAAATTTTAATTAACAATGAGAATTTTTTTAGTAAAAATTTATGTAAGTTATATCTAGTATTGATAAATTATAATGATATATCCCCATTTCAGAAATTATCTTCTAGAAAATGATATTTAATATAAATACTCTTATTTCTTAAATTACCTCTAGGATGTTTAGAAATATTTATTTCACTTTAATTGTCATGAAAAAATTAAAACATAACCAAAATTAAGTCCATATTCTAGGTGTGTGTGTTTAAACTAATACACTTGTGCACAACGACACCCAAAATAAATATTTTCATCCTCAATAGTTTATTATACAATTTAAGGTTACTTCTAACAGGATAATAAAATTCGGAACATTCAAATAACATGATAGGTTCTTCATATGATTTTTTATCTAATCTAAATCCTACACAATCATCACCTAAATATGAAATTTGAACAAAAACATATCTTTTTGAAGGAATAAAACATTGATTAATAGTTCCTTTTAAATATCTCAAAAGAAGTTTCACAAAAATTATACATTACAACTTTGGGTTTGACTAAAATATTAAAAATAAAAAAATAAAAAATATTATATCTGGTCTACCTATTATAAGACACAAACAAATATCAGTCACACCTCAATATAACATATTGTTAATTAGTCTACCTACCTTTTTCAAGAAATGTTTTATATTAGTGCTTAGAAAAAAGTATTTGATTTACTATTTTGAAAGAAATGTTTTCCCAAAAAAATCAATAATATATTTACTTTTATTTAAAAAAATTATAAAATTTATTTAAAAGAGTTAAAATCAGCGAATTATATTTAATTCTCTAATCCAACTCATTTTAATCTATTTTTTCATATGTTTTTAAAAGTTATTACATTTTTTTATGAGTAGAACCAAAATATTACATCACCTTCATAAATTTAGACAGATAAAATTTTAGATGACATTATATTTATAAAATTTAAAGGATCAACTAGTCCTATAAAAGTCCATTTTTTAAAATAAAATAACATAGCCTCTTATATCGAGCTTTGGATTGTTGTTAGTGACCATATAAATCTATTGTATGATTAAAAATAGAATTTAGTAAACAAGTATTTTCTAAACCATAGGGTTGTTTTACATAAACTTCATCCATTAAATATCCTTTAAAAATTATATTTAATATCCATATAATATAATATTAAACTTATATTAGGGGAATAAGGAAAAAGGATTATTTTGGATTCAAGACTTGAAATAATGGAAAATGTTTCCTCATGATAAAAACCTTTTTACTAATTGTGACACATAAAAACTAACCTAGAATTATTCTTAGTAATTATACCCTTTTTCATGTATTTTAATAATGGTCAATTTAGTTTCTATTATGGAATTGTCTCATGGATTCAAAAATAATTTTCAAAATTTGTTTCTCTTAAACTAAGGTATATTTTCCTATATAGACAAACCCCAAATCTCTTTATTTATGGATTCTGTAATGGGACTAGTTTCAAAATGGGACAAAGGAAGACAAATCACCTAGGTTTCTAACATTCATCCTAGTATTAATTATTTTATCTATATATCCTAGGGAAGAATATAACGTATGGTCCTTTAAAGCCCTAATTATTTTATGTAATTCAATTTCAAATTCCTCATTTTTAGTTTCCTCAAAACTGAATTAATCATTATCATATTATAATTTAATTTCAAACTTATCATTAGAATAATATTGCCTCACGTTTTATAAAGAGTCAATAACTTCATTAGTTTTTATTTTATTATGATGAAATGGATATTTTTCATCAAACATCACACAAAAATACTCTTTAATTATCCTTCCATTTTTTAAACAATATATATGCTCTATTAGTAGTATAATATTAAATAAATATTCATCCATCAACATTTATATCGAACATACATTGATGTTCCTTAGTATTCAATATATACAAATTTCATATGAATATATTTAAGAATTCAATTTTAGATTTTCTTATTCCATAAATCATAAGATGTATTTTTTAAAATATGACTAATTAAACCCTTATTCATAATATAACATGGTATATTAACATATTATTCCAAAAATATGTAAAAATACTCTACTTATTTAATATAATTTTAACCATTTATTTAATATTTCTATTTCCTCATTCAATAATTCCAACTTTTATTATGTTATTCAAGTATAAAAAGTACGTTGAATACCATGATTTGAGAAAATTGAATTACATTATTTATTATAAAATATCCCCCCATGATCACTTCTTCATATAATTATTTAATATATTTTTAATTTTGAAATAAATTATAAAAAAATTAAAAAATAAAAAGGAATCACTTTTAAACCATAAAAGGTAAACCTACGTAAATATATATAAAACATCAATAAAAGGGAAAAAATTTCAATATAATCTAAATACTCTATATGGTACAAAAAAATCATGTGGATAATTTCAAACAATTTATATGTAAAAAACACAACTATTTATTATAACGATGACATATTCCACTACCTATATGAAAAGAATCACAAAGTATTTTCTCATGAAACATAAGACAACGTTGATAAGAAACTAAATTATTCTTAAACTATTTTTATAGGGAAAATATATAACAAATAACCACACATCTTTTTTATATCCAAGATTCATTTTTAGTATTTAGATAGTTCATTTCTTAGACAAGGAAATAATATTTATAGTATAATCATCATTTATTTTAGGTTCTATAACATAAGTAGTTTTTCTTTAAACACAGAACATGTATTATTAGAGAAATTAATTTGTAAAACCATTATCATGGAGGTGAGAAATACATATCATATTTTTTCACATCCCTTGAACACAGAGAACCTTATTTATGATCATATATTATAGATCTCCAAATTACAGAAATCCAATTATTTAACCATTAAAATTGTTTTAGAAGGTTACAAAATCACCATTAAAATTATAATATTCATTGAATTAAAAAACAATCACATCATATTCCTTAGATTACCTCTATCCATATAATATATAAAATTTTTGTTCTTTTTTATATTTACATATAATAATATCCAAAAATAATTTTTTTTAGTTCGAAAATGATTTTGAGTCATACCTTGCTATAACGCTTGGATATAAGCAGGAAGTTCTTGTTGATATTTAAATGAAACTCTAGAATAAACAATATATAAGTTTATAAAAATATTATTTTTTTAACTGTAATCTATAGGATCATTGAGATATAATTATTTTAATAATTCACTTTAATTCAAAATAAAATATTGTAATATTAGATATTCTTTGAACTTGGAACAATACAATTTCAAAAAAATCTGTTTATCACCATTACCATCTCTTTCATATAATTATTTCATACTCAAATTATTTATAAGAGTATTATTTAATGACTATTTTGCTTTTACAAGCATACTATAATCAATTTTTATTATTTTTACTTCAACAATATACTCTTTAATTTTAAATATACTCTTTAATTATTATTTTCATTATATGTGTAATTTTTGCATTGTATCATTATCACTCAAGATATAATTTTGAGTTATCTTTACATATTTTTTTCCTTTTTATTAAGATTTCATATGATTCTTCTGATATAATGAAATATTAAACTAATTTATCCGTTGAGTAGGATTTAGAATCATAATCAGAAGTACAATAGAAATAAGATTATACCTCGTCATATTTTGACATAAGGAACATGTTTACTTTCTATTTTTATTTCCCTTTTTCAAATTTAGAACATAAAGAACTCCAAGAGTCCTTAGATAATATCAAGGTATCCATCATCACATTATTACATTTAATATAATAATAACATTTCATTTTAATTTTTCCCTTATTCTCTATTTTTATTCTCTCTTTATTTGATGAGAAATTGGGTTTGATATCTTAGAAATGATTAAATTCATAACATTTGGCATATTGCTAACCCCAATTACATTTCATATATTTATTTAATGACTCCTTGTAGACTTTCCTTATTTTATGTAATGTGTTGAATAATATTTCTTACAATGTATGTGATGACCCAAAATTTTAACAACATTTCTCAGTGAATAATATTTAATAATCATTTAACTGTATTTCGATTTTTGGAATAGAAAATTTAAGTGATTTATTTTACTTCTAGAACAATTTTCAATCCGCATCCTCTACTTTTATCTCTGTGTTATACATCAGGATATTACCATTAAATTCATTTATTTTTTAATAGTAAAATTGTGTTGATTAATAAATAGCTAAAGTCATTCTATTTCACCTTGAAGGTATAAATATATAAACATTCAATTCTTGTTCTAGTTCATATATATGTTTTCAAAGAGCAGTAACAACATTAAATATCGTAGTAAATCCTTTATTTTCTCCTGTACTTAAAAACCATTGTTTTCAAAATTTCATAAGCAATAGAACATTAAGAAAAATTACTAAACTCCTTTGGTTGCAGTCTGAAATAATATCATTCATAGATCATGAATTTTGACAATATGCAATTTCTTTGGTAGAAACCCATTTTTAGTACATCATTATGAATTACATATGGCTTAAAATCATTAAAAAAATATTACATCATGTTTTTTTAGATATATAACCATTCAAGATTTCTAGTAACATTAATTATCAATATTGAATCACATATAATTGATCATTGTAATATCTTTTTTAATATCAACAATCAATATAGGTATTGGATTGGATTTAAAATAAATATTGTTAGAGATAATGGAAATAATTCAGTGTGAAATCCCTTGATTCCAATTAATAAGTTAGAATGATGTTGAAGACACATGGGTTAATTGATTCCTTCAAAAAACAATTAATAATTTGAAATAAATCCCCCTTTATCCTAGAAGTGTTATTATTATTCTTTATTGAAATTTATTATGATAAAATATAAAATAGTATGACATAATTATTTTTTATAGATGTTTGGGTAAACAATTTCCCCTTCTCCACTACACCAACAATCCTTCCATGTGTTTGGTGCTTTTCACTAGTAGATCTTTTCCAAGGGATCAAAATATTTGAGGGAAATAAACAGTTAATTATTACATAAGATTTTATAAGTCTTTAATTTAAAATGATCCAAAGTCCTCAAAACACTACATACATGTTTTTTTAAAGACAACTAAATTTGGATTTGGTTAGAGAATTTCTCTTTGAATGTATTCTGATGCAGGTGATGTAATTGAAAAATAAAGGGTTCTTGAGTGGAATACATTAATATCATCAAAGAACCATCTTCATGCATAATATCTACTTCTTGAAAAATATATTTTTAGATAAAGCTGTAAAAATAATAATTAAATCTTCATTTTTGAAGGACATATATGTAACAATAGATATAACATTTGCATATAAAATGTATATTCTGCAAAAGCATTAACAAACTATAATAAATGTAAAATATATAATATTCTACTGTTATATAAAAAATGATAATCTCATCTATAAAAAGAAATATCTACTAATGTTTTAGAGAAATATGTTCCAAATGTACATTCTTGTTCTTCTGAGAAAACATATTTTATAAAAAAAATTAATGAAAAAACTCTAGATATTTAGTTTTTAGGATTAAATAAGAAACATAATTTTATTATATTTATATAGATCCAAAAAAATTCATTGAATAAACAATGATTTCGAAATACATTGTGTGTTTGAAATTTGAATTTAATTTTCCATGAAAAATATAACATCCCATATAAATTAGACTGAATTAGTATTTTGATGAATATCCTTCAGAATTACTGTTGAATTTATATAACAATACATATAATCTAGTGACACAATAGCATAAATCTCAGAGAATTTCATTATTCAAATCCTAAAAATGACTAATTTAATGTGGTGTTTAATTATATGAAGATGAATCCAAAAGTACCATTGATTTTATATGATAGATAATAAATGTTTGGATCTAGAACATGGATAATAATTCACAATTATTGTTGGATATGTTAATTACATACCTAAATTTAGATTACTCAATATAATGATTCCTTATAAAATGTTAATTTCCCAAACATATCATTCAATAGAAGTGTGAGATTTAAAATGTGGTGTTGGATAAAAATGTTTGGATACAACGTCACTTTCTAAAATGTGATTCTAGTTATTTTCAAAACATTTGAATGTTAAAATAGGATAAAACATTATTTTATAAATAGGGATTCTTGAATTATTCTAAATATCAAGAATACTTTTCAGAAAAATCATTCATCTAAATATAATGATCAAATAAAACACTTCAAAAATTCTTGAAAAAATAAAATAACTAGTAAATAAAATATAAACCTGAAATATACTCAAATAAATTTATTAAAAAAAAATTAGGATGTTTTTTATCACCAAAATAAATGAAAAATTGTTACACCAATATTTTTATTCCCAAAAATATCTAATATCCATATTTTTTCATTCATCATTAAGATAAATAAAAATTTCTTTTATGTGTTTATGCGGGAAACCACCACCAATAAAAATAATTTTTTTAGCTAGTTTGAATATTTTTAATTAAAAGTATTTCAATTATTTTTAAAATCATTAAAAATATCTAAATAATATCTTAAAAATTATTTAATGATGATATTAAGCTAAAATAAATGACTTTCATAACCATAATAAACCATCAATTATTGTAAGTTCATTTTTGGGTCAGTCTAACTAATTACATGTGAAATTATATACAATAAGATAATGGATAATTTTAATAATTATTATTAACAAATTATATTACAAATAATTAAATAATTATTATATTTTTTATTTTAAAAATTTTAATTAATATTAAAATAATTAATTAAGATACAAACATCAATTCGTTAATAATCCACGAAACATAGTCATCACATATTTCATCTTTATGGATCATAAAAAAACTCACATAGAATTTATTTTTAACATTATAAATAATTAAAATCATCAATTCTAATATATTTAATGATTTATGAATGTTGAATTTTGGAAAAAGATTTCAGAAAAACTCCAGTATGACAAAACTAGTTCATAATGATCAATATTACTCACACCCAATATTTAAAATACAGAATTAGTAAATAATATAAATGTGGAAAATAATTATAATTTTTTTATAAATGTATCTATATATAATTAATTAAAAAAGGTGAGTAAGATAGTTATTTTTTTATACAGCAGGTTCAACTATGTTAGTGGAAGTCAGGAAATAAGGTTATAAGTTATTTTTCTTAAATTTAATTTCATATTACATATTTCATTTTCTGAACCATGAAATATTTTATATTATTTTTCAATAAGTAATGTATTTAATTTATTATATTTAAATAATTCAGGTTTCTAGAGGATCAACTCCATATTCTTTATTAAAATTCCCTTCGATTCAAAAGAAACAAATGTATTAGGGTTTTTTGTTAACTGAACTCACTTTGTTGAGTTATAATTATTACTACTTAACTTTTTTCTTATAGTATTAATTTTAATATATTCTATTTAAAATTTAATAAAATGAGCATTTGTATTCAAATTTTCTTCCTTGATTAATTTCTTCATAATAAAAAGTTTATCATTGTTGAAATAATTATCAATGTCATTAACAATGGTCTCCACTTATATTCAATTTTTTCCTATTAGTTTTATTCATTGTATTTAGAACCCCAATTATGTTGTGTATCATGTGAACTTCATATTTCAATTAAACTCTATCCAATATAATATTTACAACTATTTTTACAATGTTCATGTTCAATAAAGGTATGTCAAAACATAAAAAATAGGTTTTCACCCATTCAAACTAAAATGTTTTGTCTTACACTCCAAATTTATTTCTCATAGCCTTTATGTAATTTTCAGGATATATTATTGAATATTATTTTTAGAAAGTAAAATTTATCGAAAAAATTTCACATCACCTTTTGAAACCCTTTTTCATTTCTCACTGTATCCTTATTTATGATTATTTAAAAATGTAATATTTTTCAAAATATCATAATATCATTAAATGTTTTATGTATTTTCAGGGATTTTTTTTGTTGTATAATTCAAAATGATTATTTTTGAAATTAAAACATTTTTTTGAAAAATTGGCCGTATATAAATGAATTTCCAAAGTGATTGTAACTTAATATTTTACATCAAGGATAAAATCATTTTAGGAAGATTTAGTTTTAAAATTCTAGTATTATATCCTCTTTATTTCTAAATGCTTTAATTCATTGATATTTTTTTCATGAATCAACCTTTGAATTTTTATTGAAAATACACATTTTTATGAATAATTTTTAGTTTGCAACCATTTATATTCCCAATGACAAGACTTTAGGTCCATTTTGGAATGTTGAAAACCCCATTTTTCATTTCATGGGTTCTTTAGGATGTCATAAATGAAATAACTATTATCGCATTGGTTTTTATAAAATATTTAATAAATAATGTATTATGGAACACATATTTATATTTTTTAGTAAATGTTGGTTATGTTCAAAATATCCCTATAATGCATTTGGTAAAGCATTATATCTCATTAGATAATAGAAAAAAAGTTGTGTTGAATCGCCCCACTCATTGAATAGTTGAGTGAAGATATATACTCAGTAAAATTGGTGAGTGAATGTCACGACCCATCTTCGGGGCCCGTGACATGACTACCCCAAGCCCGCCTTCGATAGGCCTGGGGCTGGTGACTAGTACCAAAGGCGTAATTCCCAATAACTGGGAACACATTTCCATTATAAAAGTAAACAAACATCACAGTGTACAAGAGGAAGTAATTCACTAAGTACAAAAGAAAATTCTGAAAAGTAAATGGGCTAGAATACAAACCCAACTGAAAAGTACAGCTACAACTGAATGAAAGTACAACAGAAAAGACAAAAAATTTGAAAAATAGAAGCAGCTCCTCGGTTGTCCTCCTCAGATCCTACCTGATGGGTAGGTATAAATAGCGCAGCTCCTGGACCGTTGAAGATGGATCCTACCTGAATGGTAGGTACAGATAGCCTCCTCAACGCTCTCGCCCTTCATCCTCCTCTGAGTACCGTCTCTTTGTGAAGTCCACCCCCAGATACTGACTCGTCGTGAAGTCCACCTCCAGGTACCATCTAGTCCTCGAACAGTCGGCCTCCGTTAGTGATGTTCGTCGTCTGCATCCAACACAATGAGGTGTTGGAATATCCTATGTAGGGGTGAGTATAACGATACTCAGTAGGGGCCCCAAGACCCTCAAGGTCTCAATAATCCAACAAGGAGAACCACAAAGAAGGATCTAACTAGATAGCCTTTACTTAGGTATAAGCCCATTCATATACCTAAGTTATCAAGTAACCCAACTCAATCCTAAGGTATCACACAGATTCGAAATCAATAGATAACAAAAACTTAGGTATATGCCGATACATATACCTAATTTCTCAAGTCACCCATCTCAATCATGAGGAAAACACAAATGTCATTGACTCAGCTCAAACCAGGATTTTCATTAATGATACCGAAACCACAACCGCTGGAGAACTCCTCTTATGTCAAGTAAAGTAGTCATGTCATGACTCTGAGATGCTACTCACTAACCTTAGACTGATGAGGTACTCCTCCTGTCGAGTACCGCAGGTCCACACCCAAACACAATAGTGCTCCCTGCCAGGGGTCTGCCGCCCAAACACAGTAGCGGTTCCCCTAATAGCCTACAGAGGTACTCCTCCTGTCGAGTACTGCGGGTCTGATTCCAACTATCAGGAGCTCCTTTCGTTTTGGGTCTACCTCCAAATATTACGCCCTCCATCAACTGGGCTAGTTGACTCACTCCAAGTCGAATCAGTCAAGCAGTCGAAAAGTCCACAGCTACTAGGTCTCCGCACTTCGTACGATCGTCTCCAGGAGGATCTGCTCCATGATCTACTTTTAGATACTCCAAATATGAAAAAGTCCCACGAATAATTATCACAATGAACCACCTCATCACAGGGGTCTCAACGCAACAGACAGTGCGTCATTCAGACGCCCGGTCTGTGAGTTATTAGCCTTTTCGTCCAGAGATCCCAGTTGGTTTCATGTACGAACCAACCCGACCATATGTCAAAAAGTACTCCTAAATCTCACATGGTATACTCATAGAGACCGTTTCTCAATGTGATTACCAACACCACTGACGATTTTTCAAACATACGTCCGGTCTGAACGTTATTAGCTTTTCTGTTCGAACCAACCCTCCATACTCAAAATTCACCAAAAGCTTGAGTGTAATATACCGAAATAACCGTCTCGATCACAGGATCCCTACGCAACTGAAGGTGCCTCGATCAGAGGTTTGTAGCCCAAAATATGGGAATTTGAACGAACCTAGTCTGAAAATAGGGGGTCTGGGCCCGGTCTGTCCTGGCCCAATACCCCCTGGGTCAGCTCGAAACGGGGTGACCCGACCTGGGTCCGAGTCCAGCCCGATTGGGTGCGGACTGGCCCGACTGGCATTGTAGAGACCCAAAGCTTGACGTACATGGAAATCGCATTACTTTTTCGGAATACTTAGTACATTACAAAAACACACACACAAGGACCGTAATAGTTTAGTGTCTTTGGAAACTCGGAACGTAGTCTTCTAATCATGGTGAAAGATCTTCAACATCGCCTATAATGATCTTCCCCTTTTTTTCTTACCTAAAACCTTTCTTTATATCCTGGGGAAAAGAAAACATAAAAAGGGTGAGCTCAAATTCTCAGTAAGGGTAATCATGGAAAAAATAAAAGATACCATATACATTTGAACTTAAAAACATGAACATAATGTTTAAAAATCAAAAGCTTGAGAAATGACATAAAACATGGAAGTACGTAAGGCATAGATCATAAAGAAACATTTAGAATGATAAAATTGCATGGGAATAAAAAATTTAATTGTAGCAACCATTTATCACATGATATGATTTCCATAGTAGCCAAGGCATTGCTGTCAAGACCATCTTAGTGGAAAAAGTTCCTTTCTGAATCGAGTTCACTCCTCGTTCCAGTCCAGTATCACTGATCCGGTTTAACTTTCCGTTCCATACATGTCTATCTCATGAGATATAAATCATTACCTAATGCATTGGAGGGAGATATAGGTCCCACCCATCTCATAATAAAATCATTATTTCGTGTGCCACAAAATCATAAATCATACATCATAGCATATCCCATGTAATAAAATGGGATTCTTAAACATGATGCCATCATAACATAATCCATAAACAATTGATATCATTTCATCATAAGAAAATTGAGACCATTTAAATCATAGAGACATTTTACTTGAAACATACACATATGAAATAATGTCATCTTAGATGGAAAATAGTTTTGAAAAAACACTTGAAATGAATTTTTGAGGAAAATATCATTTTTCTTTAAAATCATTTTCTTTTCACAAAATTCCATGAAATTTTAAAATATAAGGGTTTTGTTGAAAATAATAATGCAATATTGTAGAGTAAGCTTCTTGAAAATGAGGCGTTATGAAACCGTAAAAATCCCTTCATGCCGTATAAGTTAAAAATAACATTCTTCTCGTACTTTTGTCAGAAAAGTCAAA
The DNA here is from genome assembly GCA_963277665.1 of Viscum album. NCBI lineage: Eukaryota > Viridiplantae > Streptophyta > Magnoliopsida > Santalales > Viscaceae > Viscum > Viscum album. Next base: position 1,418,538,982 of record OY728153.1, on the reverse strand, counting down.
AAGTTCCTTATATGGTAACCAATGGAAGGATTCCATTCATTAAATGTGGTAAAAATTCAATAAAGGATAAAAATGACTTTAAACATTCATGGAAGAATGGTAAGCATTTTATGAAAACATATTTAGAAAACATGGTCATGGATGATAAATGTAACCCAGTAAATACTTACGTATAAGCAATCTCGGATTAAAATGAGATTGAAAATTTATCCCTTACCTTAGGTCTGATATGCTTCGTAGGTATCCGAACCTCCTGTATAATGATTTAAATAATTTCATTGACTTATTAATGAATCATATTCATTGTTATGATATCATATATGTTTCACTTATGACTTTATATTACCCGTTCTTTTGTAAATTCCATGTTAAAGAAGCGTTTTGGGTAAAATAATTTCATTTATCGTATATGTTTCGACTTGTCATTCTTGATATTATTACTTATATCCTGATTTAAATAATTTCAGAATGTAAAACATGATTTATATATAATATATATTCATCACATATATATATATATTATAGGTCAATAAAAGGAATGAAATACACCATTCATGGAGACGGTATGCCGTACGTACGCATGAACGATGTTTTGGTTTCCTTATTGAATTGAATGAAACTAAATAGATTAAATACATATATATATATATATGTACATAAATACAGTATCATTATTATTTCATATATTTCCTTATTATTCATTAAATAAACATTATGCTCATTCATGTATGGTTAACATGTAGAATAAATATCATCACGTCATGGAGACGGTAGTCCGTACGTACGCACGAGCAATGATATCGTTTCCATAATAATTGAATAGAATTGGAGTGGATGGTATAATATATCAGAATAATTACGATGTTATAATAACCATATATAGTTATTCTTTACACCATTATACCCATCCATGTAAGGTGTTGGTGGAAAAACAGATTACACCACGGCGTGGAGACAATATTCTGTATATACGCATGCACGGTGATTTCATTTTCCATAGGATGGATAGATGGTGAAATAGGGTTGTTTCATGCTTATAATAACATATAAGTATATGATTGATATTGATATTATTACTCCATAAAGAAACAACTGATGAAGAAGAAGTGTAAGAAGAAATAATGTTGAAAGAATCGGTAATGGACATTAACTCTTCTTTGAAGCTCTTCTTTGAGACCTTCTTTTAGGGCACTAAATTTGTATTTGAAGAATACCAGGACCTCTAGGATGTCTCTAAGGAAGTGGCTAGAAGAAATTTGCAGCGGTTGGCCGAGCGTTAAATCTCAAAGTGGTGTGAGTAAGAGAGGTAGGAGGTGCCCTTTTATAAGGGAGGAGAGGGGAACCTTTGGAAAAACTAAAAATATTATTTTATTATAAAGCCATATTCGATTTTAAATAGCACAAAATTGCTTTATTTCAAAGCTAAGGTGGGTATGGGTAGAAAGCATCTCATCCAATAGAATTTTGACATGTTTATTTTACATTTTTAACCTTATCATTTAGATTTAACTTTAAGTTAGATAATTTTACTTTTACCATGTCTTTTTGTGTTCTTACAGTATAAGGTTAATAAACATACTATAAGAAGTCAAACGACCCCCAAGTTGTTTATTATTAATATATATTACCTTATCTAAGTTATTTGGCTGATCCTTATATTTTTAGGAATAAAATAACAATTAATATTATAATATTTTTTTAAAAACTATTTTATGTCAATTTTGACACTATTTAGTAATTGATTTTTGTGAAAATCATAAAAGAATGATTAGTTCAAACTAAGTTAATTAAATCAATACTAACATGTTATATTAACCTATAAAATTAGTGTAATTCATAAAAAGTCTCAAATTACATTTATTTGGGTATTTATAACATCAATTATATCAATATTTCATTAATAAGATAATTACTACATCATATTTGTGTCATAAATAAATTAAATTATTTAATGTCTAAAAATTACAAATAAAATACAATTATGTAGGAAATATTTTTAGAATTCTAATGAATATTTATTGTCGAATTTATCTTATGTATAACCCTATATTAAAAATGATTTACTTATTAAACATTGATTTTAACTATTTTAAACCTTATTTAAATAAATTAATAATAAATGTCCTAATCTAATCCAAGTGGGTATAAATGGTCATATTTTATTCCTAAGGTTGCTTTTGGTCGAATTAAACTTAACCAATAGAATTAGGACATGTGTTAGGGTAATAATAATATCATTCTTACCATTAATTACCCTATTTACTTTTAACCGTGGTAAAAAAAGAAAAAAGTTACTATTCACCAAAAATTATTTTCATCTCAATGAACCACATTTTACTTATTTAAATCAACCGTGTCTCTCGGATTTTTGAAATTCTATTCACAAAAGCGGTAAAATTAAGATTTATGTAAATTTGAAAATTTCCTAGGAGGTGGGTAAAAGACAGTGAAAAGTTCAATGAAATTTTTATATTTCTAAAATTATTATAAAATTACTCCAATTAATTACATTGAACTTATATAGGTATTATGTATCAAATTTTACCTAAAATATATTTAAATAAAATAAATAATTATTTAAATAAAAAGTTCATTTTTAAATAGTAACCCAGTGTTTTCACTGTTCATCAAAAATTGAAAGTTTCCTGAAAAATACCAAAATTTCACCCTAGGATAATTTTGATAATCCAAATACAAAAATGAAGTCCATTTTCAATTTATAAAATTTATAAAATTTAAAAAAGTGGGTATTACTAATCATAACGGCTAGTTTTAATAATATTTTAATAACATATCGTTGTTTAGCGAAACTCGGTATTGTGTACAACACACGCTATCGTGGAAGATCGCGCTTGCGTGAAATACAAGCCAAGTCAGGGATGTGTGTTGTGCAAGATCCTTTTGGTGAAGCTTATAACACAATACATTAATGAAATTAAAAATAATATTTTTTGTAAAATCTTGGGGTCTTACATTCTACCCCCCTAAAAATTAATTTCACCCTCGAAATTCGTCGGGGTTATAAATGGTTTACTACTCAGAAGTTTATTTAATAGAAACCCACATCGTAAAAGGAATACAGAAACATGGTTTTAAAAACTAAAGTATGAAACGTAGTGGTTACTTAAATTAACTAATCATTGGGTTTCCACATAGGAGAACATAGGTTGAAATATGGATATGGAAGAGAAATCTAACCATCAAGTTCTAATAGAGAGTGGTAGAGAACAGGGCTATGAAAAAGACAACAATCAAAAAGTTGTAGATTTGTGATGATATAAGGTTCCATCAAATTTATCAGATATAAGAGAACTAGGACAACATTTTTGGTTTTCAATATCATTTCCCTAAAGTTGAAAATTTTGAATTAGAAGAAATACTTACTTGATTTTGGTACAATCTCACTATTGTTCGTTCTTTGAACAATTTCCACTTCATCTCTTAAAGAAATTATGTTGAATTATTTTATTCATGAAGTGTTAACAGATCATGTGATAGAATGATGGGTCATTACATCTATCTCAAACAAAAGGTTATAAAAGTTTTCAAAAATACATAAGTCCATCTATAGTGAGATTAATCATATATGGTTCCTAAAATGGACTTATAATTCATATATCATACTGCATAATAAAACTAGTTTCTACTAAACAGGGACTTCTTGTAGGCCAGTGGTAGGCGATAAAGGCCAGTCGCACTTCGGTTGTGGGTTCGATTCCCACAGCCTTTTCCGACGCGATGGGTTGTCGCCCGTCCTGCAGGTTGTCATTTTTATAAAACTACATTACTATAACATCCCATACATAATTTCAAAAAAGTTTTATCCTTAAACAATACTAACTTATGTCCAACATAATCCATTCCAATCTTTAGGCTTATCTAAAATACTTCGGTCCATGATCATAGTATAAAGAAAACAATTTCTTGAAATGTCATCAACCAAGCATGTGAAGACCATCATCTATCCCCCATATATCTTGTTGGTCACATTCTAATCATGTGAATACCTTAATCATGTATTTTCTTGAAAAATGATTACCCATTAAACCTTACTGAAAACATGAATGTAGTTAAATGTTAACACTTTCCACAAACCAAAATCCTCAAAATTCTTTATACTAAAACCATGATATCACTTAGTCCTTATATCAATCATGAGCTCATGAATACAATCAAACATCTCATTATCTTCTTATCCCTTCATTATGTGCATATCATATTTTTACCAAAAATATCTCAATCACTTTCCATGTTTACCGGTACCATAAAATTATTGAAAACCACAATAGACCAATACATCAATATTCCATGATACTATATAGAACATTATTTTGGAATCCCATTACATTAACACTTAATCATTCCACCACATTGTTGTCATATTCAACATCACCAATAGTGATCACATTTACTTCGCTTTGTCCTTTACCTTAAGTGGTTGCTCATGTCGATCATCATTAACCCTTGGATTAGGGCATTGATTATCATAATGCCCCATTTCATTGCACTTGAAGCATTGATGTGTTGTTAGTGCGTTCTCAGAATTATTTTCTTTATTCACACCATTAGTAACCCTTTTTCTATTACTTCGACACTCAACTGCTTGATGACCTTCTTTTCCACACTTAAAACAATTTCTAGTCCCTTTAGAACAATCTCCACCATGCTTCTTTCCACACATTGAGCATAAGGAAACATTCATCTTCTTTTCACCATTATTATAAAATTTCTCCTTGAACTCCATCTTTCGTTTTTTTGTTAAAACCATGAGATGGATATGTAACACCAACTTCCATTTCTACGTTAATATCACAGTGAAAAATTTCTTCATAGCTACTGAGGTCTCTTATAGGTAATTCCCTTCTAAGATTTGGTTTTAGGCCACTGAAGAATCGATTGACTTTACTTTCAGGTTGAATGATAAAGCCAGATGCATACCTTGCAAGCCTTGTAAAATTCTCTTCGTATATACCAACAGATTCATCATCTTTTTTCTTTATTTCAAGAAAATCCTTCTCCATATTTGTTCAAATAATACGAGGGATGTACTTATTGAAAAATAAGTTCTTGAACTCATCCCATTCCATGGACTCAATTTCATCTCTTGGCCTCATATTCTTGATAATATTACATCATTGATCAGCATCACCTTCCAAACAATATACTGCTAAGATGAATTTGTCATGTTCAGAACGTTGAAGAACTGAATATATCTTTTCAGTGGTACTGATCCATTGTTCAGCAACAAGTGGATTGGAAGACCCACTGAAAGAAGGTTGGTGTTGCCTCATGAAGGACTCAATAGAATATTGTTCCCTTCTCTGCTCATTTGGATGTCCAGAATGATTCATATCTTGTGTAAGTATAGCAATAAGATTTTTCACTTGATCTCGCATAACATTTTTTTGTTCAGGAGGACAATCATTGCATTCTCCATTACATTGATCAACACGGTTCCTTCGGGTACTAGCCATCGTCTAAAACATAAAAATAATAGTGTGAGAGGAAAAAATCATGCTAGAGAAAACAAAATAATAAAGGGAGAGTACCTTCAATATCTAAAATCTTAGGTTACTATAATTCTAGTACTATAAGCTATACTTATACTTATCCTTAGGGACATCCCTACACATACCTTAGAAATATCTATTGGGATCTCACTAAAGTTCTCACATCCTAGTTTCCAAAGGTTTACTAAAACTTTCCTCTGATACCAACTGTAGAGACCCAAAGCTTGACGTACATGGTCATTACATTACTTTTTCGGAATACTTAGTACATTACAAAAACACACACACAAGGACCGTAATAGTTTAGTGTCTTTGGAAACTCGGAACGTAATCTTCTAATCGTGGTGAAAGATCGTCAAAATCTCCCCTAGAGATCTTGCCCTTTTTTTACCTAAACCCTTTATTTATATCCTGTAGAAAAGAAAACATAAAAAGGGTGAGCTCATATTCTCAGTAAGGGTAAGCATGGATAAAATAAAACATACCATATAAATTTGAACTTAAAAACATGAACATAATGTTTAAACATCAAAAGCATGAGCAATGACATAAAACAAGGAAGTACGTAAGGCATAGATCATAAAGAAACATTAAGAAAGATAAAATAGCATGGGAATAAAACATGTAATTGTGGAAACCATTAAGCACATGATATGATATCTATAGTATCTAAGGCATTGCTTCCAAGACCATCTTAGTGGACAATGTTCCTTTCTGAATCGAGTTCACTCCTCGTTCGAGTCTTGTATTACTGAACCGATTTAACTTGCCGTTCCAGCCATGTCTATCTAATGAGATATAAATCTTTACCCAAAGCATTAGAGGGAGATATAGGTCCCACCAATCTCATAATGAAATCACTTTTTTGTGTGCCACAAAATCATAAATCATACATCATAACATAACCCATGTAATAAAATGGGATTCTTAAACATCATGCCATCATAACATAATCCATAAACAATTGATATCATTTAATCATAATAAAATTGAAACCATTTAAATCATAGAGACATTTTACTTGAACATACACATATGAAATAATGTCATCTTAGATGGAAAATAGTTTTGACAAAACACTTGAAATGAATTCTTGAGGAAAATATCCTTTCTTCTTTAAAATCATTTTCTTTTCAGAAAATTCCATGAAATTTTAAAAGATAAGGGTTTTGTTGAAAATAAGCATGCAATCTTGTAGAGTAATCTTCTCAAAAATGAGGCGTTATGAAACCGTAAAAATATGTTCATGCCGTATAAGTTAAAAATAACATTCTCCCCGTACTTTTGTCAGAAAAGTCAAAAAGTACCTTATATGGTAACCAAAGGAAAGATTCCATTCATACAATGTGGTAAAAATTCAATAAAGGGTGAAAATGACTTTACAAATTCATGGAATAATGGAAAAAAATTTATGAAAACATTTTTAGAAAACATGGTCATGGATGATAATTTAACCCCAGTAAATACTTACGTATAAGCAATCTCGGATAAAAATGAGATTGAAAATTTATCCCTTACCTTAGGTCTGATATGCTTCGTACATATCCAAAACTCCTGTATAATTATTTAAATAATGTCATTGATTTATTAAAGAATCATATTCATTGTTATGATATCATATATGTTTCACTTAAGACTTTATATTACCCGTTATTTTGTAAACTCCATGTAAAAGTAGCGTTTTGGGTAAAATTATTTCATTTATCGTATGTGTTTCGACTTGTCATTCTTGATATTATTACTTATATCCTGATTTAAATAATTTTAGAATGTAAAACATGATTTATATATAATATATATTTATCATATACATATATATATTATAGGTCGATAAAAGGAATGAAATACACCGTTCATTGAGACGGTAGGTCGTACGTACGCATGAACACTGTTTTTGTTTCCTTATTGAATTGAATGAAACTAAATAGATGACACACATATATATATATATACATATATCCAGTAGAATTATTATTTCATATATTTCATTATTTTTCATCAAATAAACTTTATTATCATTCATGTATGGTTAACATGGATAATGAATCTCATCGCGTCGTGGAGACGGTAGTCCGTACGTACGCACGAGCGATGATATCGTTCCGATAATTGTTGAATATAATTGGAGTGGATGGTATAAAATATCATAATCAGTATGATGTTATAATAACCACATATAGTTTTTTTTACACCATTATACCCATCCATGTAAGGTGTTGGTGGAAAAATAGATTACACCACGACGTGGAGACAGTATTATGTACGTACGCACACGCGGTGATTTCGTTTTCCATAGGATGGATAGACGGTTAAATAGGTTAGTTTCATACTTATAATTACATATAATTATATGAGTGATACTGATGTTATTACTTCATAATGAAACAACTAAAGAAGAAGAATTGGAAGAATAAATAATGTTGAAAGAATCGGTAACAGACATTACCTCATCTTTGAAGAGCTTCTTTGAGACCTCCTTTTAGGGCACTAAAATTGGTCTTTAAAGAATAGAAGGACCTCTAGGTTGTCTCTAGGGAAGTTTAGAGAAGAAATTGGCAGGTTTTGGACGATCATGAAGGCTCAATGTGGTGTGAGGATGAGAGGGAGGAGATGCCCTTTTATAAGGGAGGAGAAGGGAACCATTGGAAAAACTAAAAATATTATTTTATTATGTAGACATATTCGGTTTTAAATAGCTCCAAATTAATATATTTTGAAGATAAGGTGGGGATGGGTCCAAATACTCTCATCCAATTGAATTTGGACAAGTTTATCTTACTATTTAACCTTTTCATTTAGATTTTACTTTAAGTTAGATAATTTTACTTTTACCGTGTCTTTTTGTGTTCTTACACTATAAGGTTAATAAACTTACTATATGAAGACAAACTAACCCCAAGTTGTTTATTATTAATATATATAACCATATATAAGTCATTTGGACGAACCTTAGATTTTTAGGAATAAAATAACAATTAATAATATAATATTTGTTTTAAAAACTATTTTATGTCAATTTTGAAACTATTTAGTAATTTATTTTTGTGAAAATCATAACAGAATGATTAGTTCTAAAAGAGTTAATTAAATCAATACTAACATGTCATATTAAACTATAAAATTAGTGTAATTCATAAAAAGTCTCGAATTATATTTATTTGTGTATTTATAACATCAATTATATCAATATTTCATTAATAAGATAATTACTGCATCATCTTTGTGACATAAATAAATTAAATTATTTAATATCTAAAAATTACAAATAAAATACCATTATGTGGGAAATATTTTTATCTTTCTATTTAATATTTATAGTCTAATTTATCTTATGTATAAAACTATATTAAAAATTATTTACTTATTAAACATTGATTTTAACTATTTTAACCATTCTTTAAATAAATTAATGATAAATGTCCAAATCTAATCCATGTGGGCCTAAAGGTTCATATTTTATTCCTAAGGATGTTTTTGGTCTAATTACACTGATCCAATAGAATTAGGGCATGTTTTATGGTAATAATAAAATCTTTTTTACCCTTAATTACCCTATTTACTTTTAACTGTGGTAAAAAAGTAAAAAGTAACTATTCACCAAAAATTATTTTCATCTCATTGAACCACATTTTACATACTGACATCAACCGTGTCTCTCAGATTTTTGAAACTCTATTCACAAAAGATGTAAAATTAAGTTTAATATAAATTTGAAAATTCTCCTTGGAGGTGGGTAAAAGACAGTGAAAAATTAAATGAAATTTTTAAATATCTAAAATTATTATAAAATTACTCCAATGAATTACATTGAACATATATAAGTATTATGTATCAATTTTGACCTAAAATAGATTTAAATAAAATACATAATTATTTAAATAAAAAGTCGGGTTTTAAATAGTAACCTAGTGTTTTCATTATTCATCAAAAATTGAAAGTTTCCAGAAAAATACCAAAATTTCACCCTAGGCTAATTTCGATATTCCGAATCCAAAAATTAAGTCCATTTTCAATTTATAAAATTTATAAAGTTTTAAAAAGTGGGTATTACTATTCATAACAGCTAGTTTTAATAATATTTTAATAGCATATCGTTGTTTAGCGAAACTCGGTATTGCGTACAACACACGCTATCGTGGATGGTCGCGCTTGCATGTAATGCAAGCCAAGTCAGGGATTCATGTTGTGCAAGCTACTTTTGGTGTAGCGTACAACACAAGACATTAATGAAATTAAAAAAAATATTTTTCGTAAAATCATGGGGTGTTACAGGCATGGCCCAACCCGGCGCTGGCGGCCCGGCCAGGCGCAGGCGGCCCGGCCCGGCGTGGGCGGCCCGGCCCGGCGCAGGCGGCCGGGCTTGGAAGCCGGCCACGGCTCGGCTCTACTGAGTGGGAGGCAAAGGGGGAGTCGCCACCTATTTGCGGAAATGGCGGACCCGGTGAGGTCCGCCCTAAAAACTGGTCGGAGGGGGGGGGGGGTTACGCCCCCCAGGATTCTTCAAAATGGTTGGCCTTTATGGCCAGCCGGTTGTGTAACCACGAGACCCCCTTGGGTCTCGCCTCTTGGAGGCACCGGCGGCGGGCTCATCCGGCTGCATTTTTGAAGGCCGCCATGGCCTTAGGCCGGAAATCTTGTTCGACCGGCGTGGCCCGATGGCGCCGCGCCCCGCCGCCATAGCCCGCCCCGGTCGCGGCCCCTTGAAGCTCCGGCCCGGCCTGACAGCATCGCGCCCCTCCACCGCATCCCGACATTTACTCCGGGGCCTTCCTCGGCCTCTCTGGCGCGACACAACGACACTACACACCACCCCCATCGTGGCCCGCTCCAGTCGTGGTACCCTTCATCCTCGCGTGGTGCAATGACACCACGTCGCCTTTTCCTCAAACAACAATGAAATTAATAAGAGGAGGGGAGGAGAATTAGCCATGTTAGTGTTGTCTGATCTCCTCCCGTTACGATGATAACATTCAGCCAAATCTTAAACAAAAAAGGACGACGATAAGACTTAAAACAAATGAAATAACCCCTACCTTGAGAAAGATCCCCGACAGTCGTCCATCTTGGATGATGTTCTTGCTTTCGTCATTGTAGGTGTGGACCCGAAGAAGAAATGTCATCTCCTATCTTATCGCGGAGAGAAGTATAGATGGCGCGTTCTCGTTCTTCGTCGAAGGGTTGAAGAACGAAGCTTATCTTATTTCTTCAGAGCTTCCCCCACCATATTATTTCCCAAACAAATAATTTATTAACCTACTCTCATTTAAATAAAATCCACCCTTTTCAAATTAATTAAAGATATTAATTATGTGAGTAGGATATCCTTAATGGTGGAGAGGAGAGGTTTAAGGAGTTGAGGAGAAAATGAAGTGTCACAGAAAATAAGAGGAGCTATCATAATTAATGAAGGGGGATTGGGAAAGATGGAAGGTTGGGGCTCGTGTTGGCCCCACCTCTCATAAATCACACATGGGAGGTTGGGTGGTTGCGTACCCCACCATCAACTTCCCATGAGAGGGTTCAACTTACAGGGTTACAAAAATAAAATTGCTCAACAATTTTATTCATTTAAACCAATTCCTAGATAAATAATTCTCCTCCTGCTACAAACACAATTGTGGTAAAGGTCCCCTTAAGAAATTACTACCACTGCGGTTTCATCGGTGCCCTCAGATTTCAATTCCGAACACCGGTTCAAAAGATAGAAAAAATCGCTCTTTGGTTCACTGATCGTACTCGAGCTAAACTTTGAATATTGATTCCAGGAACACTGGTCCTCGAGAACAGGTGCCATCTGAAACTGCGCACACGTAAAATTCCAAAGAAATTAAGATAAAATTTTTCTTGAAATTTTCTGGTCTTTACATCACTCACACCTCAGGACTTTAAGCCCCTTAAAGCTACAACACAACTAGGGAAACTAAAGGAGGTACAGAGCACGCATCTGAGCATCCCGCACCCACCTGGTGCAACTTGAGGTGGAATGGTTTGGCGGCTAGCCACCTTTCCAACTCTGCTAGGGACATGGAAAAGTTCAAAGAAACGCAGAGATGACTTGCCTCCTCAGCCACATCTCTGTAGACCCTGTCGAGGTGAGACCCGTCTGAAGACATGGTCATCACCATCGAAATCCAGTGGTCTTGTCTCTTATCAGCATTGGACTTATGTCTACTCCATGCAGTCTTCATCCGATCTTGGATGATCTGCACCTTTTCCGTCATAACCCGAACCATCTCTTGTTCAACACGAGCTGACTCTATCACTATCCACAATGGATATCTGAAACGCGGCTAGCTTCTGTCTCGCCACTCCTAATAGCTGAACACCTGATCTCCTACTAAGAGCATCTGCTACAACATTCCCCTCCCCGGGAGTATAAACTTTCTAGAAGTCATAGTCCTATAGGAAATCTATCCATCACCGCTTTCTTAGGTTCATGTCCTTCTGAGAATAGATACACCTTAGACTATTTGAGATGGAGAGAACTGTAAACCGTTCGCTCAATGAACAATGGGTGAGACTAGCCAATTGTAAGAACTCATCTCTACCCTTTTTCGTCTACATTCCACCAAATTGCTGCTGAGATTTCTCCTCTGCAGAAAAGATAAATCTGGTCTCATCCCCAAAATGAACCTTGTTCTTTGGCTAATATAGTCAATCTTGACATGAATGATACATTCATGCCATGGAAAACGTCGTAAGGCCTCGACGCTACTACCAAGAGGTCCAACCGTTACTCTCCCCTCCAAGGGTCAAGTCACACTGTCTACAGCAGTGTGTGGTCACTGGGTCTCCTCCAGTTGGTATCTTGAAAGTGAGGGTCAAGTCAATTGTTTTAAGCCGGAACCTCTTAGTAACAACCATATAGAGAGGATATGAACGTAAATTTCACAAATAAAGGTGTCTTTTATAACTACAGCTCAAAATACAAAGACACATACAACCACAACATCAACAAAAAGGAAGCTATAAGCACCAATAACCAAGGCCCCATGCCTGGATCTAGTCCCGCTCCTATCCACCTGCTTCTGGAGTTGCACTTCCTTGTCCACTGCTCGACTGCTGCTCAAGCATTCACTGCTGTTTCTATCTCGGTGGCTTCTCCAACGCTTGTGGATCAACTGTGCGGGGAGTCGGACAGTCACGTTCTATGTGACCCTACTTGCCGCCTGAATAGCACTTCATGCTCCTCATATGGATGGATCTGTTTAGTTTTCCTCTTAAAACCAAACCTAAAACCCAAGGTCACCCACCTATTGGCCTAGTTTTCTTGGACCTCTGCATCATCCGTCTCCTGCCTACGGATGACTCAACTAATGATGAAAAAACCTGCGACAAGGGAAGCAGCTCCTGAGCATGCTCGGAGTGTAGAGTCGCTGGTATAAAATCCACCCTGAAGAAGGTCTCAAAGTCTCCCCAAGTGAAGGTAATGCCATCGCAAAACTGGAACATGTGGATCCACCACCTCTCATCTACTCCCTGTAAGGGGCTAATAGGTAGGTACAACCTCAAGTCTGCGGGTGTCCCAGCTGTGTGGAAATCTTCTTCTACAAAGTCCAGCCAGTGTCCACCCTTCTGAAAATCCAACTCACCTCGAATCATCGGAGGACCCTACCGCTAAAACCCGTGTATCGTGATCTAGCAGAATGCGATCTCTACTGGTATCTCAACTGGTAGAGGGCCCTGTATTGAGGTCTCGCTGCTCGGTGAGCTATCATCACGCTGTCCACTCGGTACCTGTGCTATCTGACAAGGTGAATACATCCTGAAAGAAACAAACATAACACAGTAAAATGATTATACCTCATGAGATGACCTGGTTTGAGCTAATTTTAATCAACCTTTTGAAAACACACACGCAATCAATTTTTGCATGCATTGAGTCAAAAATCAGTAGTCAAAGTCCTGGTGTATGGATACGTCGGCCGCCCGCACCAACACTGGACTCCCTGAACTGAAGACCACACTTAGTACCCTTAAAAGTATTACTTCACAGAAAATAAATATTAGAGTCCTAAGTTCTGCGGTAGAACTGACTCCTCTAATACTAATTTTTCACGACCCATCTTCGTGGCCCATGCCGTGACTACCCCAAGCCCGCCATCCATAGGCCCGGGGCTGGAGACTAGCACCAAAGGAGTAAATCCAAATAACTTGGAAGGCATTGCCTTTATAAATGTAAACTAACCACATAGAGTACAAGAGGATGTAATAAACTAAGTATAAAAGAAATTTCCAAAAAGTAAATGGGTCAGAATACCAACCCAACTGAAAAGTACAACAACAACTGAACGAAAGTACAACAGAATAAACAAACATCCAGAAAAATAAAAGCAGCTCCTTGGCCGTCCACCTCAAATCCTACCTGAAGGGTAGGTATAGATAGCGCAGCTCCTGGATCATCCACCACGGATCCTATCTGAAGGTTAGGTATAGATAGCCCCCTCAACACTCTCGCCCGTTAACCTCCTCTGAGTACCGTCTCATCGTTAAGTCCACCCCCAGATACAAACTCTTCATGAGGTCCACCTCCGAGTACCGTCCAGTCCTCAAACACTCGGCCTCCGTCAACGCTGTCTGTCATCTTCATCCAACACAACGAGGTGCAGGCATACCCCGTGTAGGGGTGAGTATAACGATACTCCGTAGGGACTGTTATACCCTCAAGGTCTCACTAAATCCAACAAGAATATCCACAAAGAATGATCTAAATAGATAACCCTTACTTAGATATAAGCCCATACTTATACCTATGTTATCAAGTATCCCATCTCAATTATGAATTATCATAGAGATATGAAATCAATATATAACCACAACTTATGTATATTCCAATACATATACATATGTTATCAAGTAAACCATCTCAATCATGAGGAAAACACAATGTTCGTTGACAGTGCTCAAACTAGGATTTTAGTTAATGATACTGAAACCACAACAACTGGATAACTACTCCTTTGTCGAGTACAGTAGCCCTATCACATCTTCAAGTCACTACTCACTAACCTTAGACTACTGAGGTACTACTCCTGTCGAGTACCGCGGGACCGCACCCAAACACATTAGTGGATCCCCTAATAGCCTATAGAGTTACTCCTCATGTCGAGTACCACTGGTCTGCTGCCAACTACAAGGTGCTCCGTCCGCCCTGGGTCTGCCTCCAAATACCGGGCACTCCGTCCACAGGGCTAGTCGACTCACTCCAAGTTGAATCGTTCAAGCAGTCATTAGGTCCATAGCTACTAAGTCTCCACACCCTGTATGCTCATCTCCAAGAGGATTCGCTCCACGAGCTACTGGTCGATACTCCAAGTATCAAAAATTCCCACGAAGATGTATCACAAAGTTCCACCTCATCACAGGGGTCTCAATGCAACAGACGATGCATCAATCAGACGCTCGGTCTGTGAGTTATTATCCTTTACGTCATTGGGGCCCAGTTGGTTTCATGTACGAACCAACCCGACCATATCTCAACTGTACCTTGAACTCTCATAGGGTATACTCATAGGGACCACTTCTCAATGTGATTACCAATTCTGCTGAAAGTTCGTCAAACGGATGTCTGGTCTGAGAGTTATTATATTTTCTATTCGAGGGGCCTAGTTGGATTTCAGGTACAATCCAACCCTGCCATACTCCAACTATGTCCAAACCTCGGATGAAGTATACCAGAAGAGCCGTCTTACCCAAGGGAATCCATCAAAGTCGACGGTACGTCAATCAGACGTCCAAAGCTCATGTTATAACCATTTCCGCTCTGAGGGCCCCGTTGGTTTTGTGTTGGAACCAACCCTGTCATACCCAAAATTCACTGGAAGCTTGAGTGTAATATACCGAAACGACCATCTCTATCCATTGATCCCTATGCAACTGACGGTGAATCAATCGGAGGTTCGTATCCCAAAATATGGGCATTTGAATGAAACTGGTCCAAAAATAAGGGGTCTGGGCCCGGTCTGACCCGACCCAATACCCCCTGGGTCGGCCCAAACCGGGTGGACACAATCCGGGTCTGGGTCCGGCCCGATTGGGCGCGGCCCAGCCCGGTTGGCGTGGCTTGGCCTGGTGTCGGTGGCCCGGCCCGGGAGGGCGCGCCCGGCCCCGCACCTGCGGCCTGCGTCCCGGCTCGAACGCCGGTCGCGGCTTGGAGATTCCAAGTGGGATCCAAAGGGGGTGTCATCCCCTATTTGTGGAAATGGAGGACCCAGTCGGGTCCGCCCTAAAAAATGGTCGGGGGGGTTATCCCCCCACCCCCCCCCCGGATTCTTGGAAACGGATGGCATTTATGGCCGGCCAGTTGTGTAACCGCGGGACCCCCTCTGGTCCAGCATCCTGGTGGTGCCAGCGGCCGGCACAACTGGCCGCACCACTGCGGCCCCTTGAAGCTTCGGCGTGGGGCGACGGGCCCGCGCCCCTCCGCCGCAACCCGACTTTTACTCTGCGGCCTTCCTCGGCCTATACGGAGCGACACGACGACGCCCTGCACCACCACCGTCGTGACCCCCTCCCATAGTGGTCCCCTTCATCCCCACATGGTGCAACGGCACAACACCTCCTTTTCCTCAAACATCAACGAAATTAAAAAGAGGAGGGGAAGATAATCGGCCGTGTTCGTGCGGTCCGATCACCTCCCATTACAATTATATCATTTGGCCAAATCGTAAAAAATGAAGGATGATGATAAGACTTGAACAAAAGAGATAACCCCAACCTCGAGAAATATCCATGGTAGTCGTGCAGCATGGATAACATTCTTGCTTAGGCTGTCGTTGGTGTGCACCCGAAGTCGAAGGTACGTCTCCTCTCTTGTCACGGAGAGAAGTATAGATGGTGCATTCTCATTCTTCTTCAAAGTGTTGAAGAACAAATATTCTCTTATTTCTTCAGAGGTTCCCCACCATATTATTTTCCAAACAAATAATGTATTAACCAACTCCCATTTAAAGACAATACACCCTTTTCAAATTAATTCAAGATATTAATTATGTGATTAGGCTAGCTTTAATGGTGGAGAGGAGAGGTTTAGGGAGTTAAGGGGGGAAATGAAGAGTTACACAAAATAAAAGGAGCTATCATAATTAAAGAAGGGGGTTTGGGAAAGATGGATGGTTGGGGATCATGTCGTCCCCACCTATCATAAATCACACATCGGAGGATGGGTGGTTGTGGACCCCACCAACAACTTCCCATGAGAGGGTTCAACTTCTAGGGTTACAAAAATAAAATTGCTCAACAATTTTATTCATTTTAAACCAATTCCCAAATAAATAATTCACATCCCGCTACAAACACAATTACGGTAATGGTCTCCTTAGGAAATTACCTGCGTTGCGGTTTAATTGGTGCCCTCAGATTTCAATTCCATGCAATAGTTCAAAAGACAGAAAAACCTACTCTTTAGTTCACTGAACGTACCCGAGCTAAACTTCGTAAATTGATTCCAGGCACAGTGGGCCTCAGAATCAGGTGCTGTCTGAAACTACGCACTTGTAAAATTCCAAAGAAATTAAGAAAAACATTTCCTCGAAATTTCTGTGTCTTTACAGTTAAGCCTGTTCCTCCAAGGTAAATAGGAGAACGAAGCCAGATACACTAAGGGATACAAGGTCATGAAGCCACAACTACTTCGAAAAATTAGTTTCGAAGCCTGATCCAATATGTTATGATTCCTATAATTTTTTTTGTGTAATATTATTATATTTTGAAATATACTTATATTGTTATGGATTATTTATTATGTTTCATGTTTAATATATGCATATTTTTCTAGGTCATGTTTATTTATATTGATTATTCTCTCATTTTTATGTGATTATATTTTTCTCACTTTTGATCATTATTTTAAATCTCTATTGATTAGATTTACAGATCATCTGGGCTCAACACTTTCTCAATCCCTATTACATAGGTTAATAGGATGAGTATAACATATGATAAGTCTAGAAGAGGACATAGTGTAGTTTTATTATAGGGAAATTTCTACTTTAATCGTAAAATATGTTTATTATATAGCTAATTCTCGAAGATACTATGTCTTATTATCATTATATAGTGGGTCTACTTATTAGATAAAATGTTTAACTTATGGAAATGATATATAATAAACATAAGTTTTTTGTTGGATTATTTCACTTTGTATCGAAACTTGATTTTAAAGAATGTGTTTTTAGAAGTGAAACCGAGAGTATGGGTCTAGGATTCCTCAGAAAACCTTTTTATAATAACAGGTTTACTTATGATTAAAAAACAGTAAAAACATTTATACATGGAAAAAAAATTGGAAATTTTTTTATGGAAAATGTTTTTAAAGTATATTTTCACGGGAAAAACGATGGATTACATATAACCTAATATGTAATAATAATCTGTATTATCGGACATGTTCTCCAATTATGGGTTTTTATATGAATAAAAAACTACAAAATATAACAAAATAATAAATTACAACTACATATTTTCATACTAAAAAATGGATTTTTATATAATTATAATCATTTGATAGAATGGAATATGTAAAAACATGATGCATCGTGATGAAAACATAAAAATTATGTGAAAATAGGTTTGAATGTAATTATAACATTTTAATAGGACTATATATAAAAACCCATGTTTTATAAAAATATGTTTTCGTGTGAAAAAAATTGAAAAACCAATTTTTATATGAAAAGATATATTTTTATAAGAAACAATAATACATAAACACTTATTATATCCATGTGAGAAAAAATATATAAAACCCTTTACTTGATATGAAAGAAAAAACATGAAAATTTATTATTTAAAAATTTAAAACCATGCCTTACTATGATAAATATTTATCAATATTTTAAAATATAATATATATTCCAAAAAACTGTATAATGCATAATTCTCATGAGGAAATTTTTTATGATTTTATTATAATGGAATTCATCATTAAAAACTATACTATGTTATAAGTTTTGAAATAATTTTTCATGATGGTCATTAGGAAAACCTATATTATTGATCATGTACATACATTTTTCAAAAATGATTTCTACTATTAGAATTTTTGACTGGTTATTATTAAGGGAGAAATAATACTATTGAAGGAGACAGACTGTGGAAGAAATAATACAATTCAAATAAAACATTATTTTGGCATTAGTGTGGATGAATGAGAAATGATATCCTGATACGTTTTGGGGGAGAGGATGAATCAAATGATGTTAATGAAATATTGTGTTTGATTATAGGGTGTAGGATTAGATATATATATATATATATATATTGGGTGATAAGGGTTTTGAGAGATTGTATTTGATTATGATATTTCAGATTTTGTTATTTTAGTGAGTATCTAGTGTTTATGAAAAAGAGGTAGATATATTCTGGATGATTTATGTGAAAGATTTGGCTTTACCAGTTTGGTATTTTTTATTAGACATATCATAGTTGCTTGACAGATTAGATAATGTCATATTAGATTCAGGGGTGGAGTGATGAAGCAAAATTAGAAGATGATTCAAGGAAGTGTTTTAGAGAAGAGTATTAGTTGGTGGTGGGTGATGTTTTATGTGTTTTTAGTAAAATAATAAGCATTTTTTTATTTTGATATCCAAAATATTTAATTTTAATTAATTATAAAATTTATTTTTTATTTTAAATTTATATATAATTAGTAAAAATTTATTTTTAAAGTGAATAAATCAATATATAGTGAAAAAAATAAAATGAAACCAATTTTTATAATTATGAAATAATTTAGATTTTATATGGAATTTATTAAAATAAGAGTAATACAAATATAGATATTATTAAAATATATAATATAGAATACAATTTATAAAAAATTCCCATATTAGAAAAAATATTGTATATAAATTTTAAAATAATAAAAATTTTAATGTAATTACAATATAAATTGATAAATTTTATTAATAAAAATAATAAGATTTTATTTTTTTATGATAATATTTATATAATTTTTAAACATTAATTTCTGTGCATATATATAAATTATAATTTATATGATATTAATTTTTATATCCTTGGAAAATTTAATATTGTTTTTATTTATTTGTTTCCATATTATATATCAAATTTTAACTAATTATGTATTTTATACTATTGAGATAATCATTATATTAAAATTTATTATAATAATTATTAAAATTTTAAATATTTTGGAAATTGTAACAATGTTTTATTGAAATTTTTTCTCGATTAATTATCTCATTGAGTTTTTTATACATGTCAAAAGATGCTAAAACATTATGTAGAAATGAAAGAGATATAGAAGAAAATTTTCAAGGATAAAAATTATGATATTTGGACATATTGTTAGAAGAATACACATTTTAATTTGGATTAAAAATCATGAATAAAAACATAGAATCCATATTGAATATAAATTTGTTTCCCTTTTTCCAATCAAAATATTTAAGAATCATCATTAGATTAGAATGGTATTTTATACTATAATGTTATTCTACAATGATAATATATGTTATTCTTCCAATTCACCCATTCTTTATTTTCTATTTTTTGTTTCTCCTATAGTTTCATTCCCGTCACTAGAAAAATGTAGAAAAAACTTTATCTATTTTTTGAACGAGGGAGAAATGTTTATTTAGATTTTTTAGTGATTCAATAAATATATTTATTTTATTATGAGAAATTAAGTAGTTCATGAATCAATTATAGTGAATTTTTTTACTATTACCACTACTATTGTTTCCATCTTCTTTATTTTTCAATATTCCTCTCCTTTAGAATTCAATTCATTCATATAGTAAAGTATGACTTGTATATTGTTTCCTAGAGAAGAGGAATTCTTGGTGAATTTAAGAATATTATTATCCAAAATTTAGAGTCCTATATGTTAGGTTATAAAAATTCAAACAATATGGTTTAGTGTCATAGATCATGGTCATTATATTGGTTTGGATGATAGGAATATTTTTATCAAACAATTATAGCTCAATGACGAAGTTATAATAACAACAACACTATCCTTATATTTTCTTATTGGCTTCATTCTGTATGAATGTTTTTTCATTTATTTCATATATCTTTTTATAACCTAAATTTTATAAAACCTATAATATTTTTTATTCACTTGTAATATATTTTTAGTAATAAATAGTGATAATAAGAGAAAAATACTTATGGGTTTACTACATAAGAGATCATCCCTTGGGTTTTCCACCATAGTGTATTATTTTCGTATAATAAAATATTGAGTTTAGATTCAAGAAAAATACATCCCAATAATTTGGGACTATTTATGGGGAGATGAATCACTCACACAAATGTTTTTTATAAAAAAATAATAAGAAAAAATAAAAAATAAAATAAAATTAATTACATATATTTCTTTTCCTAGGAAACAATAAATTATTACAATGGTTTTTATATATTTAGCCAAATGTTGAGTGCAATAACGAATAAGAAATAATGATTCATATGTAATATAATTTTTATAAGATTTAAAAAGTGATCAAAAAAATTAAGATACTTTCCTCTTATATTGAGGAAATCAAATAATTGAAGTTGGAACAATACAGAAATCAAGATGAATCATAAGGAAAGATTGTTTCACCAAATATACTTTTTAATGAATCAAAGGATACTGAGTGAGAACCACTTTATGATATAGAATCTAACATTTATTGTCCATTATTTGAATAAGATTTGGAAACCTTCATGTTATTTAAGACATATGGGGGTTATTGGGATGAACTGGAATAATATTTTTATGACTTTGTATAACTTGGAAAGGTAAGTCGTTCTACTCTAATTGACAATACGAAATCTTCACATCTATAACTTCTGAACGATATAGAATGACTGATGACTAAGTTGGTATAATTTGAAGAGAATATGGATAATATAAACCACACACTCACATAAATGAAAACCTAAATCCAAGGGGCTCTAAGAAAATATGATGATTTAAAGGTTGGAATTCTTATAGGAGAAAACCATTTCTTGAACATATTTATTTTTTATTTTTAATGAAAATAAATTTAGTACTGTACCACAATTATTTTATTTTTATGATGCGAACAACACAAGGGTTTCATTAAAGGATAATAATAAATAATAATATATACCTACTAAAATCATGTTTCTTGTGGCCTTCCGTAATTAAATCATGTTTCAAATAAACCTACCTGAAGGTGAATATTTCATTATATATTCTGCATTCTTCAATGTTACTCATGTTTTATTTTATACTGATTTTCAATTTTCCAAAAAATATAAATATATAAAAATATAACAATCCTATAATTAAGTTTAATAGGAAGGAAAATATAAGTTGATGAATATGAATAGAACCCATTCATTAAATTTTCCACACCATTTTATTTTTAAATAACTTATAAGGGAAGTATTTTTCATTACTCTATCTATGGATTCGTTTCAAACAAGTGCATGATAAAGATAAGTAGTATGAAGTGGATTTGGTGGTTCAAATCATAAACACCTTACCCCACATAAAATTATGGATAACCAAATAAAGCTGACTAAATAGAGGAAATAAAAATTGAATACCCCCTTAGTGTTCTAAACCCATTTATATCCCTTTGACTATTTTCTCTATTCATTTTTTTATTCCAAGGATTATCTAATGTTTTATCATTTTATTATTTTATGTTTAATGTGGAAACTTCTATGAGATTTACTCATGGAGGAAACTATTATAAATAAAATTTGGTAGTGTCTCTCTTTATATTTGATTTTTCTATTTGTAGCAATCGAAGATTTATTTCATTTAAAATTAAGGTTAGAAAAATCATAAGTGTAGGGGATTCCAATATTTTTCTTGAATTTTTGGGTGTTTCCATTTTAATTTTAATTCGTTTATATTTTTTATTTATACAAGATTAGTTTTTATTTTAATTTCTGGAGTGATTTTATAATTCTTATGATCAATCAAATTCTTTAAGGAATTCAAACTATCTTTGCTATTTTTAAATGTTGGTTTATATGAATATAAAAGTACTTGGATGATATCTAAATGGATTTTATTCTTTTATTTCCAATATTTTCATTTATGGAATTATGATTGATTGGAAAACACATGTGAAATATAATTTTTCAAAAATAATATCTTTCCCATCTTAAGAGTTATCTAAACCATTTTTAAATATTCTTTATATTTATATTTTTATTTAGAGTGTAATTTTTTGAGAATGATAACTTATGATTTTTTATCATCCTTTTTGGTTACTAAAATGCAATGATTGATTTCATGGGACTCTTGGGTAGTTGAGTAGAGGCATAGATTAGTCAAACCCCTAGTGTAGATTGTCTTTTATATAGGGTTAGTAGATCATGGATGTTGAGGAATCCTAGAATAGATCATATTCCCCATGGTATCTGAGTTATCTAAGGATGGGTTTTAAATAATGAGTACTCTGGTAGGATTTGAAGGACAAATAAAAGTTCTTATAAGATGGATGACAGTTCTAGTATCCAGTTATTGATTGTATTACTTGAGTTTTAGGATCATTTATTTAATGGTTTTCTCATTGTGAGAACTTCTATGGGGAATTAATTATCCACTTTTTTAAATCCCATATCCTTATTTTACATGACACCATGGATGAGTATTTATATTATTATTCCATATTTGTAAAATGGTGATTACTTGTAACTACATTTTAGTAATGTTTTAACTTTTTTTATTATCAAAAAAAATTTGAAAATTGGTTTGAACATTGGTATTTAATATTAATATTATATTTAATTTTTAAAAGGGAATTTAGAAATTATTTTATAAATAATAAATTATTATTGGATTTGTTTCATAAACATTACAAAATAACCTCTTTTTTGGGTTTAAAAAGTGGTTTATAGAATGTGTAGGGATATTCAATTATTTTATTAAATATAGGGGTTGTTAAAAAATGTTTTTTTGGAATAATATTTTGTTTCATCTATATAATATATGATAAACCTATTTTATTTTTCTCTATTTCATATTTGAATTAATTGTCACGACCCATCCTTGGGGCCCGTGTTGTGACTACCCCAAGCCCGCCTTCCATAGGCCAGAGGCTGGCGACTAGCACCAAAAAAGTAATCTAGATAAAAAGGGAAGGCATTTACTTTAATAAGTAAACAAAAACAACAAAGTATGAAGCTGGAAGTAAACACTAAGTAAAACTGTATACAAAAGAATGTGCTAAAAGGAAAGAGGCGGGAAATACAAGCCCAACAGTAAAGTACAAACAACAGTAAAACTAGTACAATTGCAGAAAGGTAAAACATAAACTATTGAGTCATCCTCCGGGAATCTAACTTGAAGGGTGGGTATATGTGGCCTCCTCAGCACCCATGGTCCGTCTGTATGCTCTGTGTATGTATCACCAAGTGGTCCACCTACGGGTACCGTCCAGCTCTACAACTCTCTACCTCGACCAGTGTTGTCTGTCATCTGCAACCAACACAACAATGTGCGTGCATAGCCCATGGAAGGGTTGGTATAACGATACTCAGTAGGGACCCTGAGACCCTCAAAGATCTCCCAGAATCCACGAAGAATAAACCACAGAAGAAAGATACAATCACAAAGTATCAACCAACCCTACTAAGGCATATTCCCATACATATACCTAAGTTATCAATAACAGTTGGTCTCCAAATCTCAAGCCCAATCACAACCCAGTCCACAAAGGAAGTAAAGTCAATCACCTCGAAGACAAATGATTGATGGTAAAGACATAGCTCACACATGTGTACATATTTCATAGATAGATAGAGATGATCAGATGTTTTCACTGTTCCATATAAGCTGTCGGACCCACACAGGATACAGGACCAGCTAAGTTGTCGGACCCACAAAGGAAATTGGACTAGCTATTCTCTCTGACCCACACAAGATACCAGAAGATAAGTTAGAAATGTCTAACCCACGGAGGATCCCGGTTCAGTATTCATCATTGACGAACCAAAGAAGGATTCTTGTATAGTATTCATCGATGTCGAACCCACCAAGGATTCTGGTATAATAGTCATTACAGTCGTAGAAAGCCCTAGGGTTTCCACACATAGCATGCTTGATTCAAGGTGGGTCCACTCTTTGAGCCAAGTTTAGATACAACAACTATCATGAAGTCCTGAGTTAATGTATCCCATAGTTTCGTCTCATAAAAAAGAACTTAATGCGACAGAAATCACGTAAATCGAGCGCCCGGTCTGAGAGTTATTGGTATTTCCGTTCGAGGGGCCCGATTGGATTTTCCACTCATTCCAACCCGTACATTTTCCAAATTTGTCCAAACATCAATTAGAGTATTCCAAATGGACCTCCTCATCACGACGGTCACATTTCCACAGACATCACGTCAATAAGATGCGTGGTCTAGGAGATATTTGTATTTAAGCGAAGACGGGCTCGGCCCATCAAGCTCAGATGGATGGCAGGTCGGCCTGACCCGGTTCGGCAGGTCCAACTCGGCTGGGGGTCGGCCCGGCCTGATGGGGCGCAACCCACTTGAGGACCTGACCCACGCTATGTGCCGGTCTGGCTCGCCCTGTGGAACCGCTTGGCACCGCCTCCTCCACTGGTTGGCCTGTCATAGCCGGCTGGTTTAGCTCTCATTGCGGGTCGTGGTTCTCCCCATGGGACACATGCGGGAGCCTCAGTTCTCTAGCTCGGAAGGAAGACGGCCGACCGGTTCACCCAGTCAAACGGCCCACGGATGCGTGTCGTGTCCTCCTCCGCGTGGCCCCTGCAGGTGTCGCAGTTCTCCAATGAGGTCGGCAGGTAGCCATCCTGTTCTTCCAGTCGAGCAGGCCTGGGATGCGAGCCGTGGTCTCCCCCCATGCGACGCCTTCATACACTGTGGCTCCTACATGCGGACCTGCCAGATTGTCCGGACTATTGTCCCACGGTCCGGGCGGCCCGAGCGGCCGCCTGTCTCCATCTACGTAGCTGGCGCAAGGCCGCCACTGCCGCCGCCTCCTCCGATTGCCGATGCCACCACCTCTTATGTCCCATGGTTCTTCTCTGGCGTGGTGCGATGACACCATGTCCCTTGAGCTTCGCCTCTGATGTCATTAAAAAAACCAACATAGGGGCTTCAGGCCATGACGGTTTGGCCCGCACCCTCCGTATTATATGATAAAAAGTTTCCATCATCGATCCCAAACAAACAACGAGGAATCAGGGTACAATTTATACATTAAAATAATCAAATCCCCCAACCTCATTTTTGACGTTTTACATTGACGAGTCACAGAAGATGGTCATCACGGAAGACTGACGTTGTTCCTTCAACGTCGAAGGGAGTAGAGCTTAGTGAAGTTGCGTCGAGATGATTCCCTCGGTGTACTTCATGGGCAGTAGTGCTTCCCTGCCTTGCTCTGGTTGAAGAAGGTAGAAAGTTTTTCTTCACATTCTAGAGAGAAGAGGAGCATTCTTCGTCGAGAGGATGGTGTTCTTCCAAGAGTTCTCCCAAGCTCCCCCAATGAATAATTGCCATGCCGAAAATAAAATAATTGATACCCCATTATTTTATTTTCTTCCATGAAAAAAGATTTCAAACTTTTTCAAATTAATTAATTGGCATTATTTAATTTGGTGTGATGGAACCATAAAGAGGGAAGGTGGAAAGTGAAGTGGCTCCCAAACATTTATGGTGAGTTGCAAGAGTTAAAGGGGGTTCAAGTGGAGGTGAGGATTTTGATGCTTGTGTGGCCCCCACCACATAATATCCTCCCTTGGGAGGTTATGTGGGGGGTGGGTCCTACCTCCAACTTCCCCTTGGAGGATTAAACCACCACTTAAATAAAATTATGTCCCACATAGTTTTTATTTAATTTATTAAGAATCCCCAAAAATTAACTCACATCCTTGATAAAACGCTACTGCAGTAAATGTCTCCTTAAGAGAATATTGGCACTGCGATTTCATCAATGTCCTTATATTTAAATTACAAGCACTGGTTTAAAAGATATAAAATCTTGCATGTACGTTTACTGAATGTGCCTGAGCAAAACTTCAAAAATTGATTCCGGGCAAATCGGGTATCATAATCAGGCGCAGTCAAAAACTATAGATTCATAAAATTCCCGTGTATTAAAAAAATTCCACGGAATTTCTGGGTCTTCAAATTCTCTCAAAGTCAGATATTTACATCCCCATAAGCTACAACACACACTATGAGAACAAATGGGGGTACTGAGCCTACATCTGAGCCTCCCGCTCCCAGGTGCTCTCTTGGAGGCTCCCATGTTCCCGGCGAACGTGCACTAGAGGAATCGACCATCCATGCAGGACCCACTCCTCTCAATCCTCAATCTCCCATGGAACCTCCATGAATGTCTGTCCATCATCTATTTCTAGCTCCCCGTGGTTGATGATGTGGGACGGGTCGTGCATGTATCTCCTCAGCTGAGATACGTTGCTGACGTCATGCACCCAGTGCAATTGAGGTGGAAGGGCCAGGCGGTAAGCCACCTCACCTACTCTAATAAGGACCTGGAATGGTATAAATAATTATGGAGATAACTTGCTACCTCGGTGAAATATCCGTAGACCACGTCAAGGTGAGACCCGTAGGAAGACGTAGTCACCATCATCGAACTCTATTGGTCTCTTTCTCCAATCAGAATAGGACACCTGTCTGCTCTGTGTAGCCTTTATCCGCTCTTGGATGATCTCCACCTTCTTCGTCATAGCCTGCACCATCTATGGTCCTACAAATGCTGACTCCCTTGGGTCTGTCTAGAACAGAGGGGATCTGTAAGGTTGGATGTAAAGTTCTTCGTAAGGTGCCATCCTGATGGTGGAGTGGTAGCTATTGTTATATGCAAACTCTACCAAGGGTATGTGATCCTCTCAGCTACGAAAAAAAGTAAAGGACACATTCAAGGAGCATTTCCTCAAGATTATGAATGGTCCTTTTAGTCTAGTCATCCTTCTAAGGATGGAAGGCGGTGCTCAAGCGAAGTTGTGTCCCGAAAGCCTCCTGCAACCCCTTCAATAGCTGGAAAGTTAAACGAGAATCTCAATCATAGAATATCATCGATGGAACACCCTGAATCTGTATTCTCTCTTGTATATAGTGTTTTCCCATGATTTATACTGAGCCCTTCTCTCTCATCGGTCGAATGTGGGATGACTTGGTGAGTCAGTCTATGATCACCCAGACAGAGTCGTGAACTAGGGATGTACATGGTAGTCCCGTCACAAAATCCAGGGATAACCCATCCCACATCCACTCTGGGACCTCTAAGGGTTGATCCAAGCCAACTGTAACCTGGTGCTCTTCCTCACTTACTGACAAGTGATGCATCATGAGACAAACTCTGCTACTGCCTTCTTCATACCTGGCCACCAGTGCTATCAGCTAAGGTCATGATACATCATTTCCACTCCTGGATGTACTGCAAGAGGGGATGTGTGGGACTCCCTAAACACATCCTCCTGTAGTGAAACTCGTACCATGGTACATCCTCTGAAAAGGATGACATTCTACCTACCTAAAGAAAACCCATCAAGTGCCTGACCTGAGGATATCTGATCACATCACATCTCACATTCCATGTCCCCACACTATGCCTCTCTGACTCGCCAATGAAGTGGAAGAGTGACTGTGAGAGGCTTCAAATAGGATCCTCCATCTCTATCCACAAAGTATATCTAAAATGTGGCAAGCTGCTCTATCACCACTCCTAGTAGTTGAATGCCTGATCTTAGGCTGAGAGAATCTTCTACAACGTTCCTCCTATCAGGAGTATAGACTATCTCGACGTCATAGTCCTGGAGGAACTCGAGCCATCATCGTTGTCCCAGGTTCAGGTCCTTCTGCTAGGAGATGTATCTGAGATTATGGGGGTCATAGTAGACTGTAAAATGCTCGTCCATCACTTAGTGCCACCACATCTTCAAGGCGAAGACAACGGCTTCTAACTCCAGGATATGGGCAGTGTAGCTTTGGTTGTGATATCTCAACAGCCATGAACCATACGCGATCACTGCTCGCTCATGCATTTGGACACACCTGAGTCCGGTCACTAATGTTTCACAGTAAACTACGTATCCTACACCCTCCTCTGGTAGCCTCAATATGGGCACATTGTTCAACCTCTACCTCAGCTCCTTAAATCTCATTTGGCATCTATCTGGCCACATGAAGGGTTTCCCCATCTTAATCATTTCTTAGAGAGGTGCTGCAACTCTGGAGAAGATCGAAAAAATCTCCTACAGTACCCAGCCAGTCCCAGGAAACTCTGCACCTTTGTCACGCTCCTGGGTGGCTACCAAGAATGTTCTACCTCGATCTTCGCTGGATCCGCTACAACTCCATCCTCTAAAATGATGTGTCCTAGAAAGTAAACCTCTCGAATCTAGAACTAGCACATTGAGAGATTACCATAAAGATGGTGCTCTCAGAGTCTATCTCGTACTATCTACAATTGGTAGGCATGCTCCTCTGTAGTAGTCGTGTAGATCAGTATGTCGTCGATGAAGACTACGAAAAATAAATCGAGGTAAGACTGGAAGATCCTATTCATGAGACTCATGAACACAGCTAGAGTGTTTGTTACGCCAAAAGGCATAACCAGAAACTCGTAGTTTCCATACAGAAACCTAAAGGCCATCTTCTGTACATCCTCATCTTGAACTCTGAGCTTGTGATGGCCTAACCTATGCTCTATCTTCGAGAACCACCGTGCTCCCTTGATCTGATCAAAGAGGTCGTCAATCATCGGGAGTGGGTACTTGTTCTTCACGGTCACCTGATTCAGGAGACAGAAGTCAACACATAGTCGCATGCTCCCATCCGCCTTCTTGGCGAAAAAAATCATAGATGGCAAGGGTGAAACACTGGGTCAGATAAATCCCTTCCACTAAAAGTCCTACAGTTGTACCTGCTGTTCACAAAGCTCAGTGGGAGCCATTCGATGTGCTGGAGTAGCTATTGGTGTCTTCCCAGGGTACAAGTCATTGTAGAAGTCTTCCTCTCTATGAGGAGGTAGTCCTGGAATGTTGTCAGTGAAAACATCCACGTACTGATCCACCACAAGAGGAAAACTCAGACTCCATACATAAACTGCTTCGATGACGAGACTAGCCAATAGATTTGTGATCGGCTGCCCCCTTCTATGTGTAAGTCCATATTGCGATTAAATGGCCCCCTTCAGGCCGGTGAAGGTGAATGTGGTCCCATCCATGCAGATACACTGCATTTTGAACCAAATATAGTCAATCTAAGCATGAACTGCGGATATCCTATCCATACCCATGATGACATTTTAAGGACTCGACGCTGCTACAAGAAGATCACAGCTGAATATCTCGCCTCCTTGAGTAAGCTGACACTGTCTACACCAGTGCGTAATCATCGAGTCTTCTCCCGTAGGAGTCTCTAGCCGTAAGAATTGAGGCAACAACAATGTCAGACTATCTTAGATCTGAATTAGGGAAGTGGCAATAAAGGAATGACTCACACCCATGTCTATATGTATTGTAGGAAGGGTGGAGTAGACACAGATAGTTCCTCAAAAAATCTCAGTTGCGCCGTGGTCGTAGACCTCATCTTCCTGGAGCTAAGACCACCTCTGTCATACAGCACCTTGTGGTCAGGGTGGACCTCATGGTGGTGGTGGTGGTAGAGCCTTAAAACGTTTTCCACCACTCGCTGCTCAGTCAGCTCCTCTGCCCCATCCTCTTACTCCCGGCAGAACACCATGGTCGAACCTCTACCTAGACCTAGAAGGTCTCTCTACTATCTGCTACTCATATTCATGGTGGTTCGGGCAGTCACGAGCCATGTTTCCATGTCTGCCGCATGCATAGCACTGCCTTCTCTTCATATATCTAGCTCTGTCTCGTGTGCCCCGCAAAACCGAACTTGTATCCTGGGGTCTCCCACCTGATGGTCTGGTCTGTATGGACATCTGCGTCATATGTCTATTACCAGCTGCAGAAGACTCTGCTACGTGTCACCCTGTGGTGGCTCTCTCTGATGGTGACTCCTAAGTGAGAAAACTCTGTACTAAAAGGACTCGCACCAGCACCCATGCCTGCATTGGGATGCTGAGGGGGATAATCGAAGCCCTGATCTCATGCCTATGCCCCTTCTCGAAGGTCTGGCCCCTGAATAATGGGTCCCACACCGTATGTGTGGAGTAGCATGAGAGGTCGGTGAACCTTGCTGAGTACTATGCTACTATCATACTACCCTACTACAGATGAAGTAACTCTTGAATCCACACCACACGAAAGGTGGCTGGAACAAACTATGAGCGTAAGAGACAATGAAGTATGTCTAGATTAGTGATGCCTCATCATGTACCTGAAGCATCAGGCTGCACCATTTTCCTGCAACTGCATTTGGTAGACTCGTGGCAAGGATCACCATGAGGTCAACTGGTGTCCCTACCAATTTGAAAACTCTCACGACAGCCTACAACCAAACCTCAGCTGCCTGTGGGTCCATCTCTCCCTAGAACCTAGGCGGCCTCTAGCATTGGAACTCGTGCAATGCATTCATGTGGCAGTTACTCTCTACTGAAGGAGATGGTGGTATCAGTTGCCTAGCGGGTAGTGGTACTGCTGCTACCTCCCCTGTGATGGAGCCCTGCATCGAGGCCTCATTGCTTGGTGCGCTACCATCTCGTACGAAACTTGGAACCCTAGTCAGCTACCTTTAGGGGGCCATCCTAAAAATAAATTGGTGTTCCATGGTTAAAATAATACACCCGGTGAGCTGACATAAAGTAATCACGAAGAAAAAAATTTCAAAGGAAACACACACACAATCAGTGTTTTCGTGCACTGAGATGGAGATCAGAATTCATAGTCATAGTGTATGGATATGTCGGCCGCCGCACCAACACCGGTTTCCCTAAAATGATAACCACACCCAAAACACATAACACTATTTCCATTAAAAGAAAAATATTCCATGTTTTGTGGTAGAACCAACTCCTCTGATACCAATTTTTCATGACCCATCCTCAGGGCCCGTGACGTGACTACCCCAAGCTGGCCTTCCATAGGCCACGTGTTGAAGACTTGCACTAATGGTGTAATCCCGATAATAAGGGAAGTAATTTCCTTTAACAATAAAAAAAACAACAGAGTACACAACTGGAAGTAAACACTATGTAAAACCATATACAAAAGAATGTTCTTAAAGGAAAGGGGCAGGAAATACGAGCCCAATAGTAAAGTACAGACAACTGTAAAACTAGTACAACTGTAGAAAGGTAAAACATCAACTACTGAGTTGTCCTCCTGGAATCCAACCTGAAGGGTGGGAAAAGATGGCCTCCTCATCACCACATTTCCATCCATCCGCTCCGTGTACGTCTCACCAAGTGGTCCACCTCTGGGTACCGTCTAGCTCTACAACTCTCTACCTCGATCAGTGGTGTTCATCGTTTGCAACGAACACAACGAAGTGCGGGCATAGCCCATGTAGAGGTGAGTATAACGATACTCAGTAGGGACCCCGAGACCCCCAAAGGTGTCCCAAAATCCATGAAGGATAACCCATAGAAGAAATATACAATCATGATGTATCAACCAACCCTACTTAGGTATATTCCCAAACATATACCTAAGTTATCAATCAAAGTTTTTCTCCAACTCTCAGCCCAAGGAGAAACTAGTTCACACAGGAAGTAAAGTCAATCACCTCAAAGATAAATGATTGAAATTAAAGACTCAAATCACACATGTATAAATCATTCATAGAGAGATAGAGTTGATCATATGTAGTCACTGATTCATATAAGCTATCGGACCCACACAGGATACAGGACCATCTAAGTTGTCGGATCCACACAGGATACAGGGCTAGCTATTCTATCAGACCAACACATGATACAAGAATAGAAGACAGAAATGTCAGACCCACAGAGGATCCCAGTTCATTTTTCATCCCTGTCAAACCCACGGAGTTTTCCGGTATAGTAGGCATCGCTATTGAACCCATATAGGATTTCTGTATTGTATTCATCGCAGTCATAACCAGCCCTAGTGTTCCCGTACACATGACGCTCAATTCTGGGAGGGTCCGCTCCGTGAGCAAATTGTCGATACATAAAATATCATGATGTCCTGAGTTGATGTATCTTGTAGTTCTGTCTCATCAAAAGGAACACAACGTGAGATACGACGCGTCAATCGGATGCCCGATCTGAGAGTTATTGTCATTTCCATTCCAAGGGCCAAGTTGGATTTTACGTTAAATCCAACCTGGACATTTTCCAAAATTTTCCAAAACTCACTTATAGTATTCCAAATGGAACACCTCATCACGAGGGTCCTAGTGCTACAGACGGTGCATCAATCAGATGAGTGGTCTATGAGATATTTGTTTTTAAGCGACGACGGACCCGACCCTTCAAGATCAGTGGGCTGGCGGGTCGGCCTGACCCAGCTTGGCAGGTCCAACCCGGCTGGGGGTCAGCATGCCCTGCTGGGGCGCGGCCCACCAGCGGTCCTGGCCCATGCTGCGGGCCGGTCCAGTGCGCCCGGCGGCGCCTGGTGGCACCAAATCTTCTTCTGGCCGGCCGGCCGTAGCCAGATTGTTCAGCCCAGCGAACGCGGCCCGTGTTGCGAGACGTGGTTTTCCCCACGTGGCTCTTGTAGTTCCGCGGTTCTCCAACCTAACCGGCGAGATTCTTGCTGGTTTGTCCATTCGAGCAGCCCGTGGATTCAGGCCACGTCCTCCTCCGCGCAGCACCTGCGTGCGTCGCGGTTCTCCAGCCCGTCCGGCAGTCGGCCGACCGGTTCTTCCAGCCGAGTGGGTCACGGATGAGGTCCACGGTCTCCCTCCACGCGGCACCATCGTGCACCCCGACTCCTACACGCAGACCGACTGGATCAGCCAGCATGTTGTCCCACGGTCTGGGCAGCCCATGCGGCTGCTGATCTCCCTCCACGTGGCAGGCGTGTGGCCTCTGCTACAGCCGCCGCCACTGGTTTCCAACACCGCCGCCTCTTCCATCACATGGTTCCTCTCCGTCATGGTGTGACGACACCACACCCTTTCATCATCACCTCCAACGTTAATAAACAAAAACCAACAGAGTGGCATCGAGCCATGTTGGTTTGACCCCCACCCTCCGCATTAGGCGATAACAAGTGGCCATCGTCGATCCCAAAAAAACAATGACGAACAAGGGTAAAATTTATACATTAAAATAATCAAAACCCCCTACCTCGTATTTAACGTAGTATGTTTATGAGTCGCAGATGATGGGCATCACGGAAGATGGACGTCATTCTGTCAATGTCGGAGGGAGTAGAGCTCGGTGAAGTTGCATCGAGACGACGCCATCGGTGTACATCGTGGGCAGCGGTACTTCCCTTCCATGCTCCAGTTGAAGAAAGAAGAAGGTGTTGTTTTACATTTTTCAAAGATGAGGAGCATTCTTCATCGAGAGGATGGTGTTCTTCCAAGAGCTCTCCCAAGCTCCCCCAATGAATAATTGCCAAGCCAAAAATAAAATATTGGCTACTCTATTATTTTATTTTCTTTCATGTAAAAAGTTTTCAAACTCTTTCAAATTAGTTAATTGGCATTAATTAATTTGGTGTGATGGCACCATAAATAGGGAAGGTGGAAAGTGAAGAGGCTCCCAAACATTTATGGGGAGTTCCAATAGTTAAATGGAGTTCAAGGGGAGTTGAGGAGTATGATTCTCGTGTGGGCCCCATCACATAACATTCTCCCTTGGTCGGTTATGTGTGGTGGGACCCACCACAAACTTCCCCTTGGAGGATTAAACCACCCCATAAATAAAATTATGTCACACATAATTTTTATTTCATTTATTAAGAATTCCCTAAAATTAATTCCCATCCTTGATAAAACGCAACTTCGGTAAATGCCTTTTTAAGCGAATAATGGCATTGTGAGTTCATTAGTGTCCATATATTTAAATTCTGAGCATCGTTTCAAAAGATATAAAATCCCACACGTATGTTTACTGAATGTACCAGAACAAAATTTCAGAAATTGATTCTGGGTACACCGAGCATCGGAATCAGGCGCCGTCAGAAACTACGGACACGTAAAATTTCAGTGTATTAAAAAAAATTCCACCCAAATTCTGGGACTTTACATAAATCAATTTTATTTTAAGTAGAGATGGAAAAAACCATTTTTTGAAATCATACTAAAAATAATAATCTCAAACCTTTCATACATTATTGGGTGCATTTAGATCGTATTATTTCATTTAGGTGTCCAATTTTTTATATTTATTTTATATTGTCTTTTATTTTTTATATTTGCATGGGTCAGACCTTTTAAGGATGTTTTTAACTCAATGAGTAATTTGGGGTCACATAGAGCTGATTTTGAGCGGTTATGGTTCTATGTTTGGTTTATTTTATTTTTGGAGGTTTATACATTAGTTTAACCCATGAAAATATTTATCTAGTTACATTATGAATTTATTCATAAATGTTTACTATCGATTTACATATTTTATGTTTCTATTGAGTTACTATTTTAATTTTTAGAATGAGATGTTCTGATATAGATATTTCATTTATTATTAAGAATTTTTATTTTATAAAAGAACATATGACACAATGGATGTTCATACTACATTCCAAAGTGGGATTGATTATGCCATTTATCGAATTTATAGATTGAGATATTTTTTAGAATATACATTCTTGATACTAAGGTACTAGTTTCTGGACCATGGGGTCTAGGAATGTCATTTGAGCCTATGGGTTGATAGGTTTGAGTGCAAGTTTAGTGGTATAATTTTTTGGTTATTTAAAACCAATATTAGATCCTTGGTTTTATTTTTTTCCCAGATTCATAAGGAATATTATTAATATATGAGGGATTTAGGTAGTATAGAGATAGTAATTTTTAAACATTAGAGGTATGTATGGGGAGAGTCTTACGAGCTCTTTACCATTCAGATCCTTGAGTTATCATGTGTAGTTGGGACTTGAATTTTGGTATTGAGGTTGTTATTTTTTATTATGGATCTATTTTATATCAACCACTTCCTAGTTTATTACATTGTTGGTGCGAATTTTTCTAATAACTATGGCCAAACCATTCATGGGTTTGAATTCCAATGTATTTTTTATTTCCACTTTCACACTATACGAATTAATTTCAATGTTTTTTTCCATCAGGATGAGGTTATATTATGTATCTTCTGAGTGGATTGATATTTTTGGATGATATTACAATTGTTATTTTGGGAATTTATATTTGGATATTTTTTTTAAAAAAATATGGTTTTATATGATGAGAAACATCATATATTGTGGAATATGTTTATTTGGATATGAGTTTAATATTTTTAAAGAGATTAGTTAAACACTATTATTTGATTAGAAAGACATGTTTTAAATTTAAAGGTTGGATTTGAATAAATTTTATTGTTTTTAAATTATTTTTCTATGGTTTTTTAGTAAGTGGAGTTTTGATCAAATAGAGGTAATTTCAAAAAAAATTATTTCATAATGTAAATTCGTAATAAAACTATGTAATGAAGGGTATAGTTGATTGAAAATGATTATTAATGAAATTTAGTTATTATAAATATGTTTTTAAATAAATGAAATCATAATGGTTGTTATTTGATTTTATGATGGAATATTTTTTAAATGGAATAAATCCTTATAAATATCTTGTTTTTAATTTATTCAAAGGAATTGAATTGGTTTTAGAATATTTTTTAAACTATGTTTCAGATTCCTTTTGAGATTTTTTGATTTTTAAGAAAGGAGTTTTATTAATTCATAAATGAAGGGTAGTTTTTATATATCAGTGGAAATATTTTCAAAAGGGGTTAGGATATTTTCAAAGAATGGGTGATTTCAAATAATTAATATAGTGTTTTTATAAAAATGGTTTTATTCGAAATTAGGGTAGTTTGTAAGAAAAATTAGTTTTTTCATTGTGGGATTGTGTATTTGAATTGTTATGTTGGATTTTGTAGGGAATATTTGTTTTTTTGTAAATCATTCATGGTTCATGAAAATAATTTTTTTAATGAGTTATGCCTCCTTTAAATATTTTAATATATTTTGAAATTAAATCATCTAGGATGATCCATAAGTTGAATCATTTTGGGTGATCTGTGTGTATTTTTCAAATATTTCCTATGAAAAATATTTTTAGGGAGTGGTTATGCTAAAACCATCCATTCATAGGGACATATTGAGAAATATTCCTTTATTCTATAGTGAGCAGGGTCCAATTGTGTAAGTGGAGTTATTAGACTACTTTTATAAATCATATTTTTTTAGTTATCTAGTGGGTTGAAATTTTCATAGTATTTTTGGGTGATTTCCAATTTTGAAATATGTGATCATTGAGTTAGAATAATTGGAGTATTTTTTAGTGATTTATATGGGATTATATCATTGAAACCCTTGTTCCCCATTGGTTTTAAGATGTGGTTTATTATTTTTGTACTTTTTACCCAAAGACTGTTTATCCCTCTTAGGATATGAAAGATGATTATGTTGGTTTGTTTTTGAGGGGTTTCACTTTGGAATTCATGGTGTGTGCAGATTTAGTGACAAAGAAACATGTGATACCATTTGAGATAATGAATTTTTTGTCTTAGTTTGGATCGTATAGTGTTCACATGGAACTGGTAACTTGGGCATGGGGACTCGATCTCCCCTATACTTAATTTGTATCAAAAAGATAGTTTCAATGCCATTTTATCAATAAAACAATCAGATTTTGAAAGATAAATACAATGTTAGATAGTTTGTATGACCAAAAAAAGAAATATTAAAAGAGAATATAACACCGTGTGACTTTATGATATATATAGTTTTAAATAAATTCAATTTCTTTGATTTTCTGAGATGTGTATAACACCGGGTTTAAAGAAAATGTGATACTTTGTTAGAATATTATTACTTATACAATTATATCCTAGAAAATAAGTTTGAGGGTATGAATAATACTATATAAATTATATATGTGTGTGTGTATGTGTGTGTGAGTATTGAGTATATAAAATGTAAACACATTCGATACCAATTCATTAAAAATGAAATTAAAAAAAATTAAAAGAAAAATCATTTTTTTCAAAAAACTATATTTTTCTAAAACAATGTTTTTTCGCGCTTTTCCCACATATTTTGAAATTATTTTATAAAAATAATTTGAAAAAAAAAATATTAAAAATAATTTTTCTTTTTAAATCTACATTGTAAAATTATCTTTGTGTGAATTTTTGAAATTTTTTAAAAAGATCATTTATCTGATGAAGAATTAAAAATATTAACTTTAATTGTAAAAATCAATTTTTTTTGAAATTTCTAAAAATATTTAATTGTATTTTGAGTTTTTATTCTCTTAAATTAGATCAAATATATTTAAATTTATCTAATTCATATCATTTGGTTCATCTTTATGTTCAATTTTAGAAAAAACACTCTCTACACATTTGAGAACTTTTCCTAGAAAAACTAGATTTCACGTTTATGGGATTAATTTTAAATTAAATTCTACCACATTTTAAATATTATTTGTAAAAATAGAATCCATATTTTGAATCACAAAAATTAATGATATCTATTAATTTCTATTTAATATTTGACAATAATGAATAATGAAAATATTAAAAATTAATTACTTTGATTTAGGTAAAAACAGATTCTCTAGGGATTAAACTAAAATTAGAAAGTTATTAATTACCTACATACTTATGCAAAACCCATTTATGGAAATTTTTACTTTATCACCTGTATTGTTTTGTATTAAATAATTCATTAGGCTTGTGGCATGTGAAAAATGTGGTTATCACAAGATCTTTTCAGATATTCTATGTGTATTCTATCCACCACTTAAAAAAGGAAATTATATCTTCTCACCTATTCATACATAAAAATAAATTTTTTTAACCATATAAATACCCAAATAACTACTTAAACATCGATGAAAATCCTACAGATATTATTTTTATTAGAAATACATCCTATGATGGCTTTTGATGCCAACCAAAAAGAGTTTTATAAGGAAGATGTAAAATTATTGGTATGCATATTTTTTTTTATTATTCAACATCCCTAAAATGTACTTAAAATATTATAAAATAATAAAAATAGTTTTTTATATATACTGAGATGTTAATACTTAATTAAAATACCTATATCTATCTCTAATTCCATCAAATGGGAAAAACCTTACGATTGAGTGGACGATGTAATATAGCCTCACAAATGGGTGTAACTTTTTGTATATTAACATCATTCAAGTAAAGATATAATGACGGATTTAATAAAATTATCTGATATTTATAACATAGTTATACATCTATAATTATGATATCAAATATACCTTCAGATATTCTATTCTTTAGGGGATACAATAACATTGCTCGTGTGTATAGTGGACTACTAACTGACGAAATGATGTGATTAATTTGTTAAACATAAGATTTACATGGATGGTGGTGAGGAGAAAAATAATTAATATAAATGATATTAAATACCTCTAAATATATCTATAAATAAAATATCAAATATATCTTCTTACAAACCAATCTGTTGGAAAAAACCAATGTCGCTTGTGCACGCATGGGGAGTACCTCCTCTACATAGCAATGGAAAATTATTTTAATTTAATTTTTACTTGGATGGTAATAAGGATGTATATTATTAATATAAATGGTATAAATGATATAATAATGAACTGGTACAGGACAATTAATATTTATTTTCCTTTCATTTCATCCATCAAGAATAAAATAGAAACAATATTCCTGAGTATGTACAACCATCAATCTGCACAAATGGTGTAATGTATTTTATATTTATAACTCTTATAGATTATTAGAAATAGATAAATAATAAATACTAATGAAATTAAATTAATTGATACAATTCTTAATATTATTAAACCATAATCAATATAAAAGGACTAGAATTACTAAGCCAAAACATACATGAAAAATATTGTAGTTATCATTCATAAATTTTTTTTTACAAAACATTGTTAAGAAAGGGGTTATAAAAATAATAATTTTAAATATATTTTACATGATATACTATTATAGTTCATTAATATATTAATATAATCCTATATTTACTATAAATTATGTTCTTACACAAAGGAAAAAATTCATATATAATGTTAGGGTTTCAGGTATCACTTTCACTTTCGTGAGACATGAAATATTCGACATTTATTCCTTTTTATGGTGTAGATATTAAATTTTTTGATATGTTATATCTTGAATATTTTTTTCTTCATGGAATTTTATGTTTCATCTGATTTTATTCCAATACTATGGATTATTATTGAAACATTACTAAACGTTTAGGGGTTTATTTCACAATATCATCATTTTTATAGATTTTATATATTTAAGATTACCTTGGGAAAATTATTTTATATTTTTAAAAATAAACATGTTTATTACTAAATTGGTTATTTATAAACTTTTTAATGTAATATTGTCATTTTCCATCTCTAAGGAACTTAATATGGTTGAGAAAATGTTTTTATGAAAATCCCACATTATTTCTCGCATCGTTCAGATATACTTTTTTTTTCTAAAACCATGATTTCTAAAAATGTTGTAAAAAATGTTTTTAGGATCCAAAAATTGATTTTCTAATGAAAATTTTATCCATGTTTTTCTTATAAATTTTCATAAAATGAATATTCATGTCATTGTATATATATATATATATATATATATTTAAATATTTGATTTTAATAAAAATGAGAGAGGAACCTTTTTTAACATGGATGACATGAATGGAATCTCTACATTCATTAATATTTAATGTTTTAATGATTTATTCATAATTTGTGAAGGTTATATTTGGGGGAAATAATTTTGAAAATATTTTTTTAACTTTTAGTTTTAATTTGTTTTCAATGTAGAAGGTTATTTTCCTTATGTAATTTTTACTATACATCATATGGTATTTCTATTCATTAATGAAATCGTCCATTTATTATACTTATAATACATCATGGATATGTTTTAATTATACCATACTTATTATTTTATTATATGGTTAATGATTATTTTGACTGGGTATGTAGAAATTTGACACCAATCATATAGCTCTAGAAGGTTTATGATTATGTTTATTGAATGAGGTATATGTAATCATTTTGTATAATAATTTTTTAATAAAAATGTTTATATTTATTTATTTTCACACCTTTCATATGAATAATTAATTTTACATAGAATGTTATGGTTTTTCCCTCTATATCCATTAGATGCATTGGTAGGTCTCACAAGAAAAAAAGGATTTCAATTTTGGATACGAACTTACCCATTTATATATGATGTCTTGGGATGAATCCTTGATAATATGGCTATGATATATGGAATTATGAATTCTTTCCTTATGAGATTTTCATTGATTTTGGAGTTTTTATTATACTATTTATAATATCCATTTAAAATTTTCAATCTCATGGGATTACATATATAATATTATTTAATTATTATTTATATATTACAAATTATAGTCATGTTATGGATTAAATCGTATCTGTTTTAGTTATTTACCTTTCCAAATTTATTATGGTTTTTATATTCATATATTTCATTATATTAATAACCTTACTAATCATTTGATCTCACCCCTTTCTTATGATTAATTTAACCAAGGATACCATTAATTGTTTTATGATTTATATTTTGGGATATTTTAATTGGAAATATGGTGTTATCAATGAAAACTAGTTTTTTTATATTATATTATAAATTATAATGTGAATTTCATGTTTTATCTAGTTCACAAAGACTACTAAAATATTTGGATATTCTAGAGGCAATTCCATTACTAATATGTAAATTTAATAAATTAAGCATTGACTCTAGGGTTGAGGTCTTTGTAGGTGGTATCAGCGGAACATAGTAACTGACCTTATATCACACCTATTTTGACTCTTATGGGATATATTATATGTATAATTCTTATTTTAATTGTAAACTATTATGAATGATTAATATTATATTTATAATTAGAAAAATTTCCCAATGAAGCCATGTTTTTGACTATGAGATTACTCGTGCCTGAATCATTCAATTTATTTTAGGTGTTTCACTTGATTGGGGATTATACAATATATTTCATAATCTTTTGATATAATATAGTGTATTAATATGTTTATAAATTGTTCCCAATGTAAGAAATGTGGATAGTATCAATAGACATTCCCTATATAGGGATTTACCACATGGGGATGATAATGAATTTGAAGATAGAGCTACGTTTTGTGTAGATCAAATTAAGACCATATTAGGAAAAATGATATAGTTTATAAGAAATATACTTTCCCATATGAAGAAAATTTATAATCCCCCACATGGTTTAACAATTCTATACCACCTTATATGTCACCAATATCCATAATTTAGTGGCACTACCAATCTATTTGTAAATAAGAAATAAATAAGTTATTAGAGAAGATATTTCTCACATTGTTATGAAAATAATGGGAGAAATTTATCCTGGAAGATTATTTTCACTTAGAAGATGTGGTTAAACAGTGGTAATTGATTCAAAAAAACTATGGGTGAAAAAATAGAAAGCATGGAATGGGATTATTTTTATATTATGTTGTTAGAAATTTTTTTTCTACTTGATAAAAGAGAGGATATGAATGAAAATTAATAAATCAAATAAAAATGGAATATTACATTTTTCTATGTATATTGTCATCATTACTAGGTTATTAATTGATTATATGAATATTATCCAAAGATAAAATATAAATGATACTTTGATGTGATTAATCCAGCCCTTCAAAGGGAATTAGTATCCTAAAAATTTCTCATAATATTAGGATATAATATCAGGTGGTATAAAGACAAAGAAATAATTATCCAATTATTATGGTTTCTAAAGGATGAAATAGAATAAGGGAAGAAATGTGTAAAATATAGATAAGGGAAATAAGGGAAATAAGTATTTTCCCCATGTAATATGTGTGAAAATAAACACACTAGCACATGCATAAATGTAATGGGAGTTTTTTACGAGTGTAGAGAAAAAGGAAGTAGTTTTCGTGCCTTTAATGTAAATAAATAAACTACTAATGTTAAATTATTCACCTGCAGGGATATGGGTCCCAACATAAATGAATTCTCCAAGAATCAGGGTAATATACCTCAAATTAAGCTAAGGGATCATAGATAATGTTATTCTATTAATATATAATATGTGGGAAGATTAATGAGATTATGATTGGATTAAGGAAATATGTTATAAGTTTATTTTATAAATGATATTACTGTTATAGTAATTATAAAACATATTAGGATTTTACTACAGTAAATTCTATTTATGGAATTAGGAGAATATTTTAAATGGTAGTGATGACTAGGAAATGTGATTTAGAGTTAATTTAATGATCTTGGAAATCATATTATTGATTGAAGATAACCTTTAATCCATGCCTCTTGTCGAGATAATACAGTTAATTTTTTTTATGTGAATGTATTAGTGACTTTGTAAATGGTATGTAATTTTATGGTTTATGTTATTACTACTAGAGTGTACTATATTTTTTTAATTATGTAATAAATTCAATAATTTGATATTTTATTTAGAGGAAAATAATTTTAGAATGAAATTAAGTTTTCATTAATGTTTTATAGTGATCAAAATATTCACATATTTTTAATGTGCAATTTAGATCCATTTTATGTTATCTATGGAATATATTTTTGAGTTAATTTGCTACCTTCCATAAAACAATTTTACATTGAATTTGGCCAGATATTTTTTTTGAACGTATTATGGTTAATTATTTTTTGAATGTTTGATGTTGAAATTTAGGTGTTATTAGATAAAATGTTCTAACCATTTTGGTTTTGGAAAATATATTAGGATGGAATGGTTAGTCTATTATAGATATTTAGATATATTAAAAGTTAATTTTAGTGGTACTGGTAAAAAAATTAAATTTTTAACATTAATTTCCTAGAGTAGGTGTTGAAGTAGAAATTAATTGAAGCAC
This sequence comes from Viscum album, assembly GCA_963277665.1. Lineage (NCBI taxonomy): Eukaryota > Viridiplantae > Streptophyta > Magnoliopsida > Santalales > Viscaceae > Viscum > Viscum album. Next base: position 1,418,495,526 of record OY728153.1, on the reverse strand, counting down.
AAACTAATGATGAAATTATGGTTAAAAATATAAATATATCATGTAAGTATTTTTATTTATATTTTATTGACAATAAAATAATTCTTTAACATTAGGAAAATGATTTTGAAACAAAAATGTTATCATTTTGTATTCATATCTTTTGAATCAAATGGTGTTTTATATCTGCACAAATTTAGGTGTTTTAGGCCGTTAACTTTTCATTGAACATTAAATTTATATTGATCAATGACTTCTATTATAATCCAGAATTATTTACACTTCACCTCCATGTATATATCATCACTTCCAAAAAAAGGTTTACTAGGATACCGAGTAATGTGTTTTTCTAGATGACCATGATTGTCCCCTTTCACTCTTATTAATAAAATGTTTTATTAACCATTTTATTATGTGGGTGCCCAATAAAAGATATTTTAAATTATAAAACCCTTTATTTTTGATATCTTGATTAAATTGTGAGGATGAAATTTTTATGGGTGTAAAATGTAACTCCCTAATATTTCAAAAAAGGAATATCTTGTTCGATAATATATATGACATGATAAACCAATATTAAAAGAGATTATAAAACAAAATTTCTATCGGATATATTTCTTCTTAAATTAATTTAATATCTTCAAGAGATTGTGATGATCATTACACAATGTTTAAAATAAAGAGGATACTTTATTAAAATATTATTATTTTATAGAATCGTGTTTTTTAAAGGTTGAAATTTTCAATGAATTTAAATTTTTTAATTTATTGGGAGGGTTATTTGTTATCTGAGCTTAATATTAGAATTATAAGAGTAATAACACTTGAATGTATTTTTTTAGACATCGTTTGAGCACAAAAGGTATCCTAGGATTTTCATGGGTTTTTTGGTGTATTATAGGTCTAAGAAACCATTTAAGAAAATTATAGTCTGAGGTGCAAAATAAAATTTAATCATGCGGAATCCCAGGAATTATTCTATGAACTCCCACAATATTTTAAGGGTTTTACAAACTATGAAATATGAGGTGGATCACCATGAAATAATCTGTCATTTTTAGTATGTGGGGTTTATGAAATCTGCATGGTTCATCAAACCATGTGGTTAATCCTCTATTATTAGATCCATTTATATTTTTGCATAGTTTAACGCATGGTTGGTGCGTGGTTGGTCAAACAATGTTGAAAAATGGTGCAATGTGTGGTTCATTAGCTTTTTGATCCACAAAGTAGGCACACAGTTTGGACAGCCATGAGGCCAAACCTAATTACCTAGTAGTAATTGGGGAATTTCCCTTTTACCTTAATGATTTAAATGTTTAACCCAATTTATTACCTTATTTTATTTTCCAACTGTGTGGAACACCTCCTCAATTCCCTAGAGTTTCTGTTATACTCTCTTAGGTACAGAGAATTATCCTGCATCTATTGTTCGAATCAAGAACCATTAGTCCCAATAAATTCATCTTATTAATCTCAACATTCCTCCAGATTTTTTTCTATTTAACTCCATGTTAAGAAAGTTATTATGGAATTATCTAATTCACCCTAATTTAGGATTTTCTTATATTTCATTGATTTCCAAAAAATCGAACCAAATCAAACCTCGATATTAGATGTTTTGTTTATCTATGGTTTATGGATGTTTTTATATCTTATTTCCAAATAAGCATTATTGTGTTTATATGGTGTTCTATTATTTCATCCACCAGACCATTACTATGATTTCTCTTAAATGTTTAATTTGATTAAATAAAACTTTTTCCGATGACTAGTATGATCCTACATAATAGAAAATTGACCATTGGTCAATCCACTTGTATTTATCAACTCTAGTGGGCATGACTACCATCTAGAACCACAATTTCATAATCTTAAAATAGATAAAATACCTTAAGAGTGTGGGTTTACAATGAAAAAAATATTTTGAATAAAAAAATTTAAGGGTATTAAATAGAATTATGTTATTCCATTTTTACTACTCTATGTTTTAGGCCCTTGTTTCTCACCTTCATGATTTATGAATTAAGATTTATGCTATATATCGTATGAAAGATTCCATTATTCATTAGCTTCTTTTCCTAATTCCTTAATTAGACAAAACACCCCTTGAAGTGTCTGGATTTTTTATAGATGGTTCTAACAAATGAATTTATGTTAAATAAGAATTAAATGGTTATGATTTAGAATTTTCTCCTAAGGCCTCATGACCTATGATTCATGGTTATAGTCTTTCAAATAAATTTTTAGAAGTGATTAATTGAATTAATTAAAGGGTAAAAAATTAAGTTTAGCTATTAAGAATTATGCTCCATTCTTATGCTTCATTCTTGTTCTCTATGATTATGCTGCAGGTCTTGTGCCTCATGATTTTTGCCTTACGCTTTATTCCATATTTTTTTGTATTGAAATAATTGAATTATCATGGTTGAATAATGTTCTTAATACTCTGACTTATCATCTTATAGGCCAAGAGCAAACCCGAGTCCTGAATTAAGGACCCTGTGTATGGACTCGGCATGCTTGGTGTTTGAAATATTAGATATTCTAGGAGGAATAATGGGCTGGACTCACGTATGATCTTTAGGTGGTTTATTATACTCATGAGTGAAACAATTTCCCTAAGATAGGAACTATGGATGAAATTATTGGAAATATGTTTATACCATGCCTTATGTGATACTCGGTCCTCTATGTGAGATATTTAGGAGGGGATGAGAGGATATGCTTACACCACGATGAAGGTGAAATAAGGGATCCCATTTTGGGTCCTCATGGATGTGATCTATGTTATTGGTTAGAAAATCAGAACCTATAAAGACCATTGATATTCTTTTATATATATCCTTGGATGGGCTTAGGAGGACCACATTGGATTTGACATATTTCTTACTTTATTTATATGTGATGCCTTATTATTATGTTATGAGCATGAATAAATAGTTTCTTAGGGACTCATCTACCATGCCAAATCACATTATATTTTCTGGTCTATACTTGAATATTATTTATCATGACCCTTGTATACACCTTATATCTTTTTTATAGGTCCCATTGGTTTAGATATCTGTCATTGGACAAAGTATGTAGTGGAATTCAGTTATCCACGTGGAACCAAAAACATCATTTATAATATATTTATTTCCTTGATTTTATTATTACATGCACACTGCTTATTCATTATCATATGAGCTAGATTAATCTAGAAAACATTAATGGTGGAATAATGAGAATATATCACACCATATTTTGGGTATCCAGATTACTGGGGCAATTCATAAGGCCTCTTGTTCATAGGCATATCAATTATTTGTGGTGGTGTGAATTGTACCTCGGTTTTAATAGAAAAAGACTATGCAGGAGCAATGAATTCTCATGACACTATCCTAAAGGTATTTTTCTATATTTTTATTTTTTAATAGTGTTCTATACCCATTTTGTACATTTATTTCTTTTATTATAATTCATTACATAGAAAATCATGAATAGTTGTCTCTAGAGTTGTCCACTTTTATTGTGTTATCATATTTATATTCTGCTCTTTGTTATTCCTTTATTATACTCCTTCTAGTTTCTATTGATTTATTATGATAAAACCGTTGTTCTACTAGGATCATGATGGTATTGTTTTTTATCACCTTTCAAAAATTAAACCCTCTCTACTAGTTTTTAACCTTTGGCATACAGGGAGGTGTGCTTTAGGCCACGTGGTGACTAGTTGGGCTACCAGTTTACTTCCAGTCAGAATGGGATATTACATATTTAATCAACTATAACTTATCTATTTAGTTGGTGGGAATGAATAGTAATAAATAAATTATGAAATATATATGTTTTAAAAATATGTTAGATAAAACAATTTGTTATAAATTTATTATAAATTGACATAAATATCATTTTAAAATAAAATAAATGTTTTCTAGAAAACAGAAATTTTCTAAATTGGGGACTCATAACACTTTGCGAAAATATTTCTAATTTTGTTTACAAATTTTTGAAATTTGATTAAAAAAAATAAACTTAATTTTAAAAAAGTACATGGTAAAAATATCTTTTTCTGAATTTTTTATTATTTTCAAAGAAGAATTATTTTTCAATGAATAGTTAAAAATATTTCTTTTTATTGAAAACATTCATTTTTTGAAAATTATTTAAAAAGTTAAATTATATTTTAAATTGATTATATAGTAAAATTAGAGAAATTATATTATAATTTATCCAATTTAGATCATTTATATAAATTTTACATTCAATTTCAAGATAAAAACATTTCATAATTATGAGAACATTTCATTAAAGAATAGTTTCTTCATCACTTTTATGGGATTTATTTTAAATTATATTATTCCACTTATATGAATTGAATTTGGAAAAATTGATTACATATTTGAATCCATAATAATTAAAATTTTATAATAATTTTATCTTAATGTTTGACCATAAATATAATTGGAAATGGTAAAACATAATTACTGTGGTTAATGTATAAACTAATTTACTTAAAGTTAAATTAAAAAAGGTAAGTTTTAAAATAGTCTAAATACTAATCAAAATACTATTTGATGGAAATATTTCGACCTTAAATCGTATATGGTTTTCTAATGACCAATTTTTTAGGATTATGGTGTGACAACAATATGGGAATCACATTACCGTTTTAAAAAGTCTATATGTGTCCTCCCCCCCACTAATAAAAGGCTACCCATTCTCCTCCCAAATTCATTGTTAAAATGAAATTTGGTTTAGAAATAACTACCAAAATAAATTACTTAACTCTCTACCGACATCCTAGAGGCCTTGGTTTGATAATATAGTCAATGTAGGATGTATTAATGAGTAAATATAATGAAATTATTTAAGGAAGATGTAAAATTATTCACATGAATATTTATTTTGTTTCTTATTACACATCCTTAAAATATTCTTAAAGAATAATAATATAAATTAAAACATATAAACTATATTTTTATATGTTTTTTGGTAATGTAATAACCAATATCCATCCCTTATTCCATCAAATGGGAAATGAAACTGTTGATTGTCTGTACGGAGGACAACCACCTTACAAACTGATGTAATTCATTTTCCCTATCCAACATTAAAAAATCTATATAATAATGGATTAATAATATTTATATGATATTTATGATAATATTGTAATTTTATGTAATTAATAGGACACATATACCATCTCACTTTCCATTTCGCGGGGGATATGACAACATATCACTTGTGTACGGCAGAGTGCTTCCTCATGAAGACATGTGAATTTTTTTTCTTATTATTTACATGGAACATATTAAAGATTAAATTAATATATATATGTTATATTTATGAAATAAAAATCCTTCTTGAAACATAATATCCCATCTAATTACTTATCATCCAATCTATTAGAAAATAATTACATCGCTCGTGCGTACATGTAGAATACCTCCTGCAAACAGCAATATGAAATTTTATTAATTTTATTTTTACATGGTTGGTAATGAGGAAAAAGTTTGATATTATAAATGGTTTATTATGTTATAAATACTCTTTAAATTTGGATTAATATTTATTATATTTTCCTTCCATCCATCGAGAAAAAAAATCAAATCAACATTCATGTGCACAGACGATCTACCTCTCCATTAACTATATAATTCATTTTCTATATCAAAATTTAATAGATTTATATAATTAAAAATATTATTGTTGTTTATAAAATTTTTATCATGCTTAAAATTTTAGAGATTATAGAACCAATATCAATTTAAAAGGATTTAAATTTCCAAACTAAAATAAACATGAAAACACAACTATTATCACAAGAAACAGTGATTTCAACAAAGAATTATTACAAAATAGGAAATAAAAGAACATTATTAAATCATATATGGAATGAGATATATGATAATGGGTTTTAATATATTTATAATAAACCTATATTTATTATATAAGATATTAAGACACATATAAAAGAAGTGGAACATATGGTAAGTGTTTCTCATCTCACATTTAGTTTCATGAGGCATATAACTTATTTACAACTTATTGATTTGTGTAGTGTATATACTACACCTTTTGGTATTTTATGTCACTAATGCATTTATATTTATGGTATTTAATGTTTTATTTTTTGTCGTTTCATTCAAGAGGCTTATTACAGAAACATTAACAATGTTGTAATGGTGTATTTCACAATGTCATCATTATCCAAAATTGATCATGTTTATCTCTCACATAAGGGATTTTTTTATATATAATAAATAAAACATGTTTTCATATAATATGTTTCTTTGTGAATTTTTTAATTTATAGTTCCATTTTTACACTCTTTGGTGCTTAAAATGATTGATATTCTTTTTAAATAAAACTATAATTTACTTCTCTTTTTGATCCAAAATACTTCTTACAAAATTGTGTATTCGAAAATTGTTATGATTTTTTTTCACATTATAAAAATTATTTATTAAAGTAATTATTACACATGTTTAAAAAATTATTGAATTTTTCGAAAGGGGTTATGACGTCATTTTCAAAACAAGGCCCCTTTGGATTTTACCAAAATTGTGAACTGAATCTTGGTTTTAACATCTATAAAACATATGAAATTTCAACCATCATGAGCAATAAATGGTTTAGAGATTAATATATAAGTTTCAAAGGTTATTTTCAATGAAAATTATTTTTCAAATATTTTTTTAACATTTAGTTTTAAAAATATTTCTATATCAAATGGTTAACTTCCTTAAGAAATATTTTTCTTTAAATTTTTATCGTATTTCTATTCCCCAATAACCTCAACCATTTATTTCAATTATAATCCTCTATAGATATGTTATAAAGATCCCATACTCTTTATTTATTCGCATTATTTATGATTATTTTGAATGAGGCTATACCAGTTTGATATCATTCATATTACTTTTTAGGATTAATGATTTTTTTATTAATTGGGGTAATTGTTAAAATTTTGTATATGGAATTATACGATCATTAATTATGTAATACCCCGACCCCAGAATCCCAGAGTCGGTTCATTATTGTGTATGATTATAATGATCACAAAAGATCAAGTCTCAAAATACCAATTAGTTTAGTAGCCTTGGAAGTAATAGATATATTCATAACGTTTACCTTACATCATAAAATCGAAAACTACAACAAAATTGCTTCCATATACAACACTGATATCCCATAGAATATCCATGAAGGCCATTCATAATATACTTTTCGCATCCTAGGAAAAATAAAACATAGAAAGGGATCAACTCAGATACTCAGTAAGGATAACAATATAGAGGAAACATTCCTAAATAAGCATAAAAAATTAAAGCAATGTATAGAACTAAAACAATATAATTTTCAACATAAATTTCATCATAATATGTCAAATGTAAATCAAAATAATTTCATTTATTTACTCACATTGATATTTTACTAGTCAAATAACCACATGCAATATCAACATCCACTTTCATAATAATGGAATTCATAATGCTAGACTTTCATAACCACATAGTCAAGGCCTTGTGCCAAGACTACAAATATGATTTTCTCAAGTCCTTATTCCAAGACAATAGTTTGTCCCATGATACCTACCAATGCATCTTGGAGCTATAACGGGCTCCATCTGTGACTGACTTAGTCCAATGCATTCCTCATTTGAAAAGGATTAAACAGAACATAAACATTCATATTAAGACGAGAATTAGATATGTCAATACTGTATCCATAAACCATGAATGGTATAAAAATAACACATCCAATGTTAAACATATCACAAAGACATCAATAAAATATGGATGTTTTTTATCATAATAAATCAACTTCAAATAAGCTTAAAATCTATCAATGTATGTTGACATTAATGAAATCAAAACCTTTTTAGAGAAATATCTCTTTCTATTTTGAAATAATTTAAAATTCACATAATTATAAAGAAAACATTTATTTTGAAAATATTCATATAATCTTCTAAGGGAAAGCTTCAACGATATTATAATAGTGGAAAATATCCACACCCACTATATAAGTTAAAAAACATTCTTACCTTAATTTTGTCGAAAGGGTCATAAAATACATTGTTTGGAAAACAATGGAAATATTCCTTTCAAACCATTTTATAAAAAGTCAAACAAGGGTATAAATTAATTTTATCCACATGTTCTAGTAAGTAGTAAAAATGTTTTGGAATAAATTTTTAAGAAACATGGATGGTGATGATAAAGAGGTCCCAATAGATACATACTTAAAAACAAACTCGGATAATAAAGAGATTGTGAAATTTACCCTTAACTTGTATCTTTCCTTGATAAAAGTTAGGATAACATCATTTATAATGGTCAAATAATTGTTATTAAATTATAAAATAATTATATACATTAATATGATATCATATATAATCGTTTAACATTGCTTTGTTAATAATATCTTATTATTATCATCATTTTGGTTGTTAACTGATTCATTTTCCTTTATATTTTTTATTAAATAAGTAATGTTTTTCATTGATAAGATATATATTATTCATATTCATAATGATATTATGTATTTAAATATTATTTTTTATCATCTGATTAAAATTACTCTTGAATGGATACAATGGAGAATTAATCTCAACACGTTCGTGGGGACAGTAATACGTACGTACGCACAAGCGACAATATCATTCTTTTGATATTAAAATAATATATAATTGGATCTTACATCATATATACAGAATCATTAAAATGTTATATTTATTATTTACATCAATTACACATCATTATTATTCCCATCTATATAATAATGTATTGAATAACAATTACACCACTACGTGGAGACGGTACGCCGTACGTACGCACGTTTGGTGACATGTCATTCAAAGGATGGATAGAATAATGAATATGGTTTCAATATATTTATAATAAAATCACATAAATATAAGGTATTGGTGGTATTATTTTAGAATGGAATCATCAAATAAATAGAAAGTGGATGAAAAATAAGAACTTTAAAGAGGTGATGAAATATTTACCTCTTCTTCAGGTTTTACTTTTGATTTGATCAAAAGGGATCCTTAGGTTCGATTTATGACTAAAGGAAGGACTCTTGGATGAATGGAGGATAGTTGAGAGGGTATCCAGGTAGTGTTCGGCTAAGCCAAATTTCTTTGAAGGTGAGAATTAGAGAGAATTTGAAGTGCCTTTTTATAAGAGGGTTGAGAGGCACCTTAGGAAAAGCTAGAAATATTATTTTATAATAAAATTATTTTTGGTTATTAATGGATAAAAATGAATTATTTAAAGGTTGTGGTTGGGATGGGTCAGAAACCACTCAACCAATAGGTTTTATATAGGTTTGTGTCACTATATTAACATTATACTTTATATTTAACTCTTAGTTAAATAGTTTGACATTTACCATGTCTCTTTGATTTTTTATATTATATGGTAAATAAAATTACTATAAACATCCAAGAGAACACCAAGTGGTTCATTAAAAATACACCTATAATTATATAAGTCTTTTGTCCTGTCCTTATATTTTTAGGAATAGAATATCAATAAATAATATAATATATATTTTCAAAACTCTTTTCTGTAAATTTTGACACTATTTGATATTTTTTTATGCTAAATTCATAAGAGCATTATTAATTCATCAAAAAATCCATATATCCAACCCTAACATGTCATATTAACCTATAAAATTATTTGAATTCATAAAATGTCTCAAATTACCTTTATTTCATTATTTATTATTATAAATTATTTTAATCATTCATTAATACGGTAATTACTACATCATCATTGTGTCATAAATAAATTAAATTATTTAATGTCTAAAAATTATAAATAAAATACTATTATGTAGGAAGTATTTTTTTTGTAATGAATATTTACAGTCTAATTTATTTTATATTTAACCCTATATTAAAAATATTTTATTTATTAAACATTGAATTTAGCACTTTTAACTCTTCTTTGAATTAAATAATAATAAATGTCCTAATCTAATAAATGTGGACCAATGAGGTTCATATTTTATTCCTAAGGTTTTTTTTGTTGGAATTATACTTATCCAATAGAAATAGGACATGTGGTAGGGTAATAATATTATTATTTTTACCCTTAATTATCCTATTTACTTTTAATAGTGTTAAATATATGTAAAGAGTTACTATTCACCAAAAATTATTTTCATCTTATTGAACCACATTTTAAATACTGATATCAACTATGTCTCTCAGATATTTGAAATTCAACTCACAGAAATAGTAAAATTATGTTTTATGTAAATTTGTGAATGCTCCTAGGAGGTGGGTAAAAGAGGCTAAAAAGTTCAATAAAAATTTTTATATATCTAAAATTATTATAAACATAATACATTGAATTATATTGAATATATATTGGTATTATGTATCTATTTTTATCTAAATTAAATTTAAATAATGTAAATAATTATTTAAATAAAAAGTTGGTTTTAAATAATAACTTATTGTTTTCACTATTCATGAAAAATTAAAAGGTTTCTGAAAAATACCAGAAATTCACCGAATGATAATTTTGTTATTCCGATTTCGAAAATTAATTATATTTTATAAATTTCAAAACGTAAAATTTGAATTAATTAATTTAAAATTATTTCCTATTCTCAAAACCAAAAGGCGTATTTTTAAGAAATAATAACTATCAAAAGTTTGGCATTTGTTTATGTCCAATTTCAATGTGAAATTACTGACAATGACCATCATTCGATTAATTGGTAAATATATAATATAATTATACTTCCAAACCATTAAAATTTATAATTCAACACGATAAATTATTTTGATTAAATGAGTTGTTTTCAGTTAAAATATAGTATTTTTCGCTACTCACCCAAATATGAAAGATATCAAAAAAACACAAAAATTTTATTGAAGCTAAATTCATATGTCCAGATTCTAAAGAAGAAGTTTATTTTATAAAATTTAATATATAAAAGTTTCAAATATTGGATTTAAAAATGGTTCTCCATTAAAAGGTGGTAAAATTGCATTTTTTGAAAAATACTTCTTTCATCTGAAAAAATGAATTTGTTCTTATATTATGTTTAAAAAACTAATAATATTGATTATAAATTTATAAGGATTATATAAAGATCAAAATTTTGTTCATAATATTCATAAAAACTTTTAAACGGCTAGTTTGGAAAGTCTTGGTGCGCTTGACCTCAGTGTTGCGTGTAGTGCATGTTATTGAATTACATTAATGAAATTACGTACTATGAAATCATTAGTGTTACAGTCTTACCTCCTTCAATAAATTGCATCCTCAAAATTTGAAGTTGTTATTCAAAAATAAAAGGTTGAAAATATAAAATATCTTTGTGGGAAAACCCACATCGGAAATTGGGTTAACAAAATGTAGACTTAATATGAGGAAAAGGGGAATGAAAAAGTCACCACAAAATTATGTTCTCAATTAGGAGAACATTGGTGGAAATTCAAGACACATAGTTAGAGGAAAATTTTAAATATTTATAGGGAGTGATTGAGGTCCTTAGTCAAAAACAATTGTAGAATTGAGGGCCTCCAAGACATCAATTTATGATGATTTAAAATATCATCGGTTCAACAAAACAGATGGTATTAGGATAACACATTTTTAGTTTTATGATCCCTTAACTAATGTTTAAGAATCAATTTCTTCATAGAATAAGAGAAGAAAATAAATATACTTTACAAGTAGAGTTCCATACTTTAACTAATTTCTTCCACAAACTCCTCATTCACCCTAAAAGATAATAAAACATAAAGAATATATTATTTATCCTATTTGTATAGAATACCAAAAAAATGAATTTATAATTCATCTACCATAACTTTTAAAAAAACTACATTATTCAATCCCAGACTTCACGTGGTCCTATGGTAGGTAATTCACCATTGTCGCCCCCGGTTGCGGGTTCATGTCTCGCGGCCTTGCCGGATGTGATGTGTTGCCGCTAGACCTCCGGGTTGTCCTTTTTATGGAAATATAAAAATATTCTCAAACTAGAATTATCCAAAATACTTATGTCTAAACTCACAGTCTATATGTTATAAGTAAGGTAAACACAATAATGAATTTTTGTTCCATCTAATAACATGTGAACCCTTCATCATGTATTCTTTTAAAACACTACAATATCCTAAATTACCATAAAACCTTATTGTTTACATTCATTCTCCCTTATTCTCTAGAGAATACTGAGTATACTCCTTCTATCCAAAAATTTATTAAACTCCAACAATTATGGAATATAAAAATCATTAATCAGTTTCATTGTAGTCAAGAATATTCAATATAATTTATCTAAATCATTCATGTATTATTCCAAAAATCACTACCTCGGTATCAGAACCATATTATGGTTTATCTTTCTCACAACCGTATATTTTCCAAAAATTTAACCTGCTATTGTGTCACTATTCTTTCATGCAATCAATCTCATGTCTCAAATGAAATATTACTATAGTAAAATCCTTATATACTCTATAATTCTTATAACATGTACATCATTAATACAATACTCAAATGACAGAATACTTTAATAACAACAAATGAAATCTAATCATTCCTCTTCATCATCGGTAGTATCATACCTTTATTATTATCCAATAAAATAATTTGGGGTATACTCTGATGATTTGGAAATTGATTCGCATAGTGTCTCAACTCTGTAAAGATGAAGCATTGTACATTTGAAACTTATTTCTTACACTTGAAATCACATACTTGGTTTCCTTCTTCTCACACTTGTAACAAAATCCCATTCCCTTCAAGCATTTACCATGGTGATACTTTCCACTGTTATCACATATGGGAAAATCCATTTTTCCCTCTTCCCATTATTCGTATTTCTATCTTCCATACTTTTCTTCTCTTGCTTCCCTTCAAAGCCATATGACTCAGAGAATTATTTACTTATCTTATTAACATATGAAACTATTTCTTCATATGTTGATAATACATGGGAGACTGTTTCCCTTCTAATTGTTGCTTTAATACCATGGAAGATATGATACTTCTTACTCTTTGGATCATACGTATTTCTGGAGTTCACATTCCTTCTACTAGGCTCCATTTCTATACAATGGTATACACTAGGTTAGTTTATGAATTGTAATGAATAATTCCAAACTTGTAAAATACCTAACATAAATTGAACAGTTTTTATATATAATCCCAAATCATAAAATTATTTTCATTGAGGAGGTATATACTCATAAATCCTTCATAATGATTTGTAAATAAAATGAGAGTTATCCTAAGCATATCCTCTAGGAGTGTTGTAACCAAGAGTGTAGCGAGGCTCGTTGTCGTGCACCAGTTCACGTTCGAGTCTAGATGAAAGTGGTGTTTTTAAGTTTTACCCCTAGGTAAATCTATAGTAGATCTGCCTCTACATGCAGGTATCCAGACAGGGATGTATTTTCATAGAAAACTCACAAAATCTCTACAGCACCAAAATTCTAGGAAGTTCTTCTATACTAATCATCAAAGTCTATCTTTGGGCTATGTGCTCTAATCAAAGTTTATCTAAATCTAGTTTCAAAGGTCTTTACTAAACTTTCTATAGTACCAACTATAACACACCGACCCCAGAAGCCCAGAGTCGGTGCATTATTACGTATCATTAGCATGATCACACAAGATCATGTTTTGAAAGACCGATTAGATTAGTAGCCTTGTATGTACTAGATACATTCATAAGGTTTATGTTAAATCATAAAACAGAAAAGTACAAAAACATTTTTTCCATAGACAACACGTTATCCAATAGAAAATCGCTACAGGTCAGTCATAATATACTTTTTGCGTGCTAGGAAAAATAAAACATAGAAAGGGGTGAACTGAGATTCTCGGTAAGGATAACAATATAGTGGAAACATTCATAAATAAGCATAAAAATTTAAGTCTATAATGACCCATACTTCAGATAAATTGTTATTACTTCATAATTGAAGCACAATAATTATAACATATAACAAAACCATGAAAGGACCGTATAGGTATAGTGTCTTTAGAAACTGGGAAGCATAAACAACTGGTTCATAAATCATTTATGTTGTCTCCCATTTATTTCATCATATCTAGAGTCCCTTTTGGAATATTCTACATAGTACCCTTCTTCCTAACATGGGGAAAGAAAACATACAAAAGGGTGAGCTCAAATTCTCAATAAGGGTAAACAAAAGAAATATCAATCACATCATATTCATAAGAACATAACATTTTGGAAAACTTAACCTGCAAAAGAGATCATAATATCATAACATCAGAAAAATCATAGTTGTGAAATGTTATCCCAAATAATCATAACATAAAACATGAAACTTTGTGGCATACACACATAATCATAGAGAATCATTTCATATTAGTCAAGACTCATTTCCAAGACTATCTTAGCAGACAAAGTCCATTTCTGAACCGATTTCACTCCTCGTTTCAGTCCTGTATCACTAAACCAGTTTAACCTGTCATTCCATCCATGTCTATCTCATGTGATATAAATCATTACCCAATGTATTGGAGGGAGATATAGGTCCCACCCATCTCATAATGATACCATTTTTATGTGTGCCACACGATCATAAATCATACATCATAACATAACCCATGTAATAAAAATGGGATTCTTAATCATCATGCCATCATTACACAATTCATATAAGATAAAAGGTCATCATAAAAATAATTCCATCATAACATAATAAAAAAAAATTAAAAATAAGCATAGAAACAGAACCCTTTATTATTTTAGATGGAAAATAATTTTTATAGAACACTTGAACTCCATTCTTGAGGAAAATATCCTTTCTACTTCAAAAACATTTTCCTTTCATAACATGTCATATAATATTAAACTAAAATAAGTTGATTAAATATAAACTAGAAAACTTGCAAAGGAATCTTCATTGAAGTAATGTTCTAAAATTCCATCCAGGCCATATATGTTAAAAAAACATTCTTCTCATACATTGGACGGAAAAGTCAAAAAGTACCTCGTACTAAAAATGACAAAAGATTCCATTCATATCTTTTACTAAAAACTCACCAATGGGTTAAATTTGATTTAAAAAATTATATGTGGATGGAAATAATATTTAATATTGAGGAAACATGTATGTGGATGATAAATATGCCTCAGTAAATCCGGAAGTATAAACAATCTCAGATAAAAAATGAGATTTTGAGATTTTCCCTTACCTTAGGTCCGATTTGCTTCGTACATGTCTGAACCTCCTGTATAGTGATTTAAATAATGTTATTGAATTATTCAAGAATTTTACTCGATGTTATGATATCATATATGGTCATATTCTTAGCTTCGTATTAGTAATATTTCATTGCTACTTGTTATTCAGGTGTTTATTGCTTTTTTGCTCTTATGAGTGTTTTGTCGAATAAATTATCATTATTCTTTTTAGATAATATATAACTCATTTCCAGAATGGTATTAGTATAATATATATCATATTCATTCATTAAATTCATTTATATAATCATTATGTAATGAAGATCATGTAGAACGAGTCACATCACATCGTGGAGACAGTATTCCGTACGTACGCACGAGTGATGATATTGTTCCCATGATCGTGCAATTGTATTGGAGTATATGTATACTATTTTAGAATCAATATCACTTTACAATAATCATATTTAGTTATTCTATACACCATTATACCCATAAAAGTAAGGTGGTCGTTGAAAACAGATTACACCACGGCGTGGAGACGGTATTCCATACATATGCACGCGCAGTGATTTCATTTTCCATCGGATGGATAGAAGGTGAAATAGTTTTGTTTCATATTTATAATAACATATCAGTATATGAGTGATACTTTTGTTATTACTTAATAATTAAACAACTAAGGAAGAATAATCTGAAGAAGAAATAAATTGGAAAGGATCGGTAATGGATATTACCTCTTCTTTGACGCGCCTCTTCTTAACCTCCTCTTAGAGCACTGGGGATGGTATTTTAAGAAGTCCATGACCTCTAGGATGTTTATAGGAAAGTTTAGAAGGGAATTTTTCAGGTATTGGACGTGCTTGATGGCCCAATGTGGTGTGAGGAGGAGAGGGACGAGGTGCCCTTTTATAAGGGAGGAGTGGGGCACCTTTGGAAAAACTAAAAATATTATTTTATTATACAGTCATATTCGGTTTTTAATAGCTCTAAATTGATTAATTTATAATTTAAGGTGGGGATGGGTCTAAATTCTCTCATCCAATAGAATTTATATAAGTTTATGTTTTTATTTTAACCTTATCATTTAGATTTAACTTTAAGTTAAATAATTTTACTTTTACCGTGTCTTCTTGTTTTCTTAATTTATAAGGTTATTTAACTTACAATTACAAGCCAAACAAACCCCAAGTGGTTCATTATTAATATATATATCCTTATTTAAGTCATTTGGCAGAACCTTAGATTTTTAAAATAAAATAAAAATTAATAATATAATATTTGTTTTGAAATCTATTTTATGTCAATTTTGACAGTATTTGGTAATTGATTTTTGTGAAAATCATAAAATCATGATTGGTTCGAAAAAGGTTAATTAAATCAATACTAACATGTCATAGTAACCTATAAAATTAGTGTAATTCATAAAAAGTCTCAAATTACATTTATTTTGGTAGTTATAATATCAATTATTTTAATATTTTGTTATTTAGGTAATTACTGCATCACCATTGTGTCATATATAACTTAAATTATTTAATGTCTAAAAATTATAAATAAACTATAATTAGGTATGAAATAGTATTATCTTTATAATTAATATTTATAGTCGAATTAATCTTATGTATAACCCTACATTAAAAATGAATTATTTATTTTGATTTTAACTATTTTAACCCTTCTTTAAATAAATTAATAACAAATGTCCTAATCTAATCCAAGTGGACCTAAATGGTCGTATTTTATTCCTAAGGTTGTTTTTGGTCGAATTTCCCTTATCCAATAGAATTAGGACATGGGTTAGGGTAATAATAATATCATTTTTACCCTTTATTACCCTATTTACTTTTAACAGTGGTAATTAAAATTAAAAAAATATACTATTCACAAAAAATTATATTCATATCATTGAACCACATTTTTGTCCTTCATATTAACCATGTCTCTCAGATTTTCTAAATTTCATTCAAAAAAGCTGTAAAATTATGTTTTATGTAAATTTAAAAATTCTCCTAGGAGGTGGGTAAAAGAGGGTCAAAAGATAAATAAAATTTTTATATATCGAAAATTATTATAAAATGAATCCAATGAATTAAATTGAAATTATATTGGTATTATGTATCAATTTTTACCTAAAATAAATTTAAATAAAATAAATAATTATTTAAATAAAAAGTTTGTTTGTAAATAGTATGTAACACCCGAGACTTTTATGTTATATAAATCATCAAAGGAATCTTTTTCTACACAATACTTGCTTGGCTTGCTTTACACGAAATCGCGACCTTCCTCGATAGCTTGCATCGTACGCAATACCGAGTTTCACTAAACAACGATATGCTATTAAAATATTATTAAAACTAGCCGTTATGAATAGTAATAACCACTTTTTGAAATTTTATAAATTTTATTTTTCAAAATGGACTTCATTTTTGGATTCGGAATACCGAAATTAGCCTAGGGTGAAATTTTGGTATTTTTCTGAAAACTTTCAATTTTTGATGAATAGTGAAACCACTAAGTGGTAGGTTAAAAATTGAATTTTGCATAAAACTTAATTTTACCGCTTCTGTGAATGGAATTTCAAAAAATCCGACAGACACGGTTGATATCAGTATGTAAAATGTGGTTCAATGGGATAAAAATAATTTTTTGGTGAATAGTAACTTTTTACTTTTTTTACCGCGGTTAATAGTAAATAGGGTAACTAAGGGTAAATATGATATTACTATTACCCTAACACATGTACTAATTCTATTGGACAAGTTTAATTCGACCAAAAACAAACTTAGGAATAAAATATGACCATTTAGTCCCACTTGGATTAGATTAGGACATTTATTATTAATTTATTTAAAGAAGGGTTAAAATAGTTAAAATCAAAGTTCAATAAGTAAAGCATTTTTAATATGGGGTTATATATAAGATAAATTCTACTATAAATATTCATTAGAAAGATAAAAAGATTTACTACATAATGGTATTTTATTTGTAATTTTTAGACATTAAATAATTTAATTTATTTATGACATAATGATGATGCAGTAATTATCTTATTAATGAAATATTGACATAATTGATGTTATAAACACCAAATTAAATGAAATTTGAGACTTTTTATGAATTACACTAATTTTATAGGTTACTATGATATATTAATGTTTATTTAATCAACTTGGTTCGAACATATAATTCTGTTATGACTTTCACAAAAATCATATATCAAATAGTGTCAAAATTGACACAAAATAGTTTTTAAATAAAATAAAATATTATTAATTGTTATTGTATTCCTAAAAATCTAAGGTTCGGCCAAATAACTTAGATAAGGATATATATATTAAAAATAAACAATTTGGGGTTCTTTTGGCATGTTATAGTAAGTGTATTAACCATATAGTGAAAGAAAACAAAAAGACACGGTAAAAGTTAAATTATTTAACTTAGAGTTAAATCTAATTGATAAGGTTAAAATAATACTCTAAACTTGTCTAAATCATATTGGTTGATTGGATTTCGACCCATCCCCACTTTATCTTCGAAATAAGACCCTTTGGAACCATTATTAACCGATTTTGACTTTAATATAAAATAATATTTTGAGATATTCCTAAGGTGCCCCTCTCCTCCCTTATAAAAGGGCACCTCCTCCCCCTCCTCCTCACACCAATTTGAGCACTCAAGCTCGGCCAACCAATGCCATTTTCTTCTCTCCACTTCCCTAGAATAATCCTAGATGTCCTGGTCTTCTTCAAAGAACAATCTTATTCACCTAAGTGGAGGATTGAAAGAGGCGTTCCAAAGAAAAGGTAATATCCATTACCGATCTTTTCAATTTCATTCTTCTTCAACTTCTTCTTCTTTAGTTCTTTCATGATAAAGTAATAACATCAGTATTACTTACATACTGATATGTTATTATAAATATGAAACAACCCTAATTCACCTTCTATCCATCCTATGGAAAAATGAAATCACTGCGCGTGCGTACGTACGGAATACCGTCTCCACGCCGTGGTGTAATCTATTTTCCACCATCACCTTACAAGGATGGGTATAATGGTGTAATGAGTAACTATTTATAATTATTATAAAGTAATATTGATACTGAAATAATATATATAAACTCCAATACAGTTCCACGATCATAGGAACGATATCATCACTCGTGCGTACGTACGGAATACCGTCTCCACGATGTGATGGGACTCGTTCTACATGATCATCATTACATAGTAATTATATAAATGAATTGAATGAATAAATATGATATATGTTACACTAATACCATTCTGGATATAATGTATCTATAACCTTAAAAGATGAATAATAATGTATTCGGCAAAACACGCATAAGAACAAAAGGCAATAAAGACCCGAGTAACAAGTAACAATGAAATATTACTAACAAGAAGCTAAGAATATGACCATATATGATATCATATCAATATGTATGATTCTGGAACAAGTCAATAACATTATTTAAACCATTATACAGGAGCTTCGGACACGTACAAAGCAAATCGGACCTAAGGTAAGGGAAAATACCACAATCTCATTTTTATCCGAGATTGTTTATTCGTAAGTATTTACTGGGGTGTATTTTATCATCCACATCCATGTTTCATCAATATGTAATAATATTTCCATCCACCTACAATTTTGTAAATCCATTTTTACCCTTCGGTGAGTTTTTAGTAATATGTATGAAAGGAATCTTTTTTCGTACGAGGTACTTTTTGAATTTTCCGGCAAAAGTACGAAGAATGTTTTTTTTAACTTATACGACATGAATGGATTTTTAAAACATTATTTCCAAGAAGCTTCCTTTACAAGTTTTCAAGTTTATTTTTAATTAACTTCTTTTATTTTATAATTTTACGACATGTTAAGAAAGGAAAAGTTTTTTTGAAGTAGAAAGGATATTTTCCTCAAGAATGAAGTTCAAGTGTTTTATCAAAATTATTTTCCATCTAAGATAATAAAGGGTTCTGTTTTTATCCCTATTATAACATGGATTTGATTATGTTGTGATGGAAACATTTTTATGAATTCCTTTATCTTATATGAATTGTTTTATGATGTCATGTTGTTTAAGAATCCCATTTTTATTACATGGGTTATGCGATGATGTATGATTTATGATTATGTGGCACACATAAGAAAGGATTCATTATAAGATGGGTGGGACCTATATCTCCCTCCAATGCATTGTGTAAAGATTTTATATCTCATGAGATAGATAGGGCTGGAACGGTAGGTTATACCGGTTCAGTGAAACAGGACTGAAACGAGGGTTACTGGATTCAGAAAGGGACTTTGTCCACTAAGATAGTCTTCGCAATGAGTCATGACAAACAAGAAATGATTTTCCAAGATTATGTGTGCATGACACAAAGTTTCAAGTTTTATGTTATGATTATGGGGATCTCATTTTCAATTCTATGATTTATTCCATGTTAAGATATTATGATCTCTTTTGCAGGTTTTGATTTTCAAAAAGATATGATATGATTTATATTTCCATTATTTTCCCTTGCTGAGCATTTGAGCTCACCCTTTTATGTTTTCTTTTCCCCAGGTCAGGAAGATGGATATTAATTAGAATATGCTAAAAGGGACCCTAGATATGATGGAATAAATGGGAGACACTGTAGAAGATTTATGAACCAGTTGTTTATGTTTCCCAGTTTCTAAAGACACTATACCTATACGGTCCATTGTGGTTTTGTCGTATGTTGTAATAAGTGTGCTTCAATTTTGAAGTATTAACAATGTATGTAAAGTATGGTTCGTTATAGTTGGTATCAGAGGAAAGGTATAGTCACCCTTTGGAAACTAGGATGTGAAAGCCTTAGTAAGAACCCTAAGGATAATTCTAAGCATAGAACACAATCTTAGTGTTTTAGAATTGGCCATGAATAACCTAGGATAAGACCTTAAGCGTGAAAATTTTATTCTTGAATTATGTGGTTTTCCAATTATAATTAGTGTTGCTCACACTATTCTTCTTGGTTTTAAGTCAATGGCTGGAACCCGAAGGAACCGTGTTAATGCGGAATGCGATGGGCAATGGAATGATTGTCCCCCTGAGCAACCAAACGATATGGGAGCTAGAATGCAAAATCTTGTAGCCATGCTCACACAACTTTCTCAAGATATGAATCATGAAGGACTTCCAAACAAGAAAAGGAAGGAGCAACATTCTGTTGAATCCTTCATGAGGCAGCGTCCACCTTCTTTCAGCGGGTCTACTGATCCATTAGTTGCTGAACAATGGATTAGTACTACTGAAAAGATATTTTCTGTTCTTCAATGTTCTGAACATGATAAATTCAACCTAGCAGTGTATCGTTTGGAAGGAGATGTTGATCAATGGTGGAATATTATTAAGAATACGAGGCAAATGGATGAAATTGAGTCCATGGAATGGGACGAGTTCAAGAACTTATTTTTCAATAAGTACTTCCCTCGTATTCTCCGAAAAAAGATGGAGAAAGAGTTTCTTGAACTAAAGAAAAAGGATGATGAATCTTTTGGTACCTATGAAGCAAATTTTACAAGACTTGCAAGGTACGCTTCTGGTATAATTATCCAACCTGAGAGTAAGATCGATCAGTTCTTTAGTGTCTTAAAACCAAGTCTTCTAAGGGCGTTAGCCATAAGGGACTTCAATAGCTACGAGGAAATTGTTCGATGTGCTCTCAAAGTCGATATGGAGATTGGAGTAACCCATCAGTCATATGGGTTTGATAAGAAGAGGAAAATGGAATTCAAAGGAAAATCTAAAGATCACACTGAAAAGAAGATGAGCTTTCCCTTATGCTCAAAGTGTGGAAATAAACATGGAGGGAGTTGTCTTAAAGGGACAAGGAAATGTTTCAAATGTGGAAAGGAAGGTCATCGGGCATTTGAATTCCACGATGATGGGAAGAAGATGTCTAATGATGCAAAAAAAGGAAGGGATACACAGAATGAACCTACTACACTTCAATGTTTCAAGTGCAAGGAGATGAGTCATTATGCCAATAAATGCC
This sequence comes from Viscum album, assembly GCA_963277665.1. Lineage (NCBI taxonomy): Eukaryota > Viridiplantae > Streptophyta > Magnoliopsida > Santalales > Viscaceae > Viscum > Viscum album. The sequence goes on along the minus strand of OY728153.1, from coordinate 1,418,473,315 downwards.
TTAATCCAAGGGTTGATGATGATGGTCGATGTCAACAAACTCTTATGGCTAAAGACAAAGGAAAGTCACATGCAAATTCTATCAGCGATGTGGAGTATGATAACGATGTGGTGAACGGTACACTTACCATCCACTCTAAAGTAGAAAATGTTTTATTTGATTCTGGATCCACCCACTCTTTTATTTCTGAAGAATTTTCTAATAGTATCACCGTATTACCTCAACAATTAGATATTGAGTTAGCTGTTACAACACCTAATGGCACAATAGTCACATCAAAAGTTTATAATTCTTCTCCGATCGATGTTTGTGGGAAAGTGCTTCCTGCAAATCTTGTGATCCTTCCTATAGTGGAATTTGATGTGATTATTGGAATGGATTGGCTTTCATTATATGGAGCTCATATCAATTGCCAAAGAAGGGAAGTCACATTTCATATTCCAGATTAATCTATGATCGTCTATCAATGCAAGGATGAACATAACCTTCCAGTGGAAATTTCATCCATCTTATGGGTCTTGATTCCACTAAATTAAGGTTATTTATCTCAAATGGTTGGTGACAAACTCAAGATTAAGAATATTCCCATTGTACGGGAGTTTGATGATGTCTTTCCGGAGGAATTACTGGGTCTTCCACCAAATCGTGAAGTTGAGTTTTCAATAGAACTCATACCAGGTGCTTTGCCAATTTCAAAGACACCTTATAGAATGGCCCCAATTGAGTTGCAGGAATTGAAGAAGCAACTCCAAGAGAATCTTGATAAGGGATTCATACGCCCTAGTGCGTCACCTTGGGGAGCACCTGTTCTATTTGTTAAGAAGAAAGATGGATCAATGAGACTATGCATTGATTATTGAGAACTTAACAAGATCACTATCAAGAACAAATATCCTCTCCCACGCATTGATGACTTATTTGACCAACTACGCGGAGCTCAACACTTTTACAAGATTGATCTTCATTCAGGGTATCATCAATTAAGGGTCAAAAGGGAGGATATACCAAAGACGGCTTTCCGTACATGGTATGGACACTATGAATTTATAGTGATGCCATTTGGTCTTACTAATGCCCCTACTATCTTCATGGATCTGATGAATAGAGTCTCTAGAGACTATCTTGATCAATTTGTGATAGTCTTTATAGATGATATTCTTGTCTATTCAAAGAGAAAGGAATAACATGAAGATCACTTGAGAATTATATTGAAGACCCTGAGAAAGGAGAAGCATTATGCCAAATTTACCAAGTGTGAATTTTGGCTTCAAAAAGTTGCATTTTTGGGTCACATAATCTCAAAAGAGGGGATATCTGTGGATCCAGCAAAAACAGAGGTTATCGAAAGATGGTCAAGACCAACAACAGTAACTGAGATCCGAAGTTTTCTTGGTTTGGCTGGATATTATCGACGTTTTGTAAAGGATTTTTCACGATTATCTAATCCACTCACCAAGTTGACTCGGAAAGGAGTTAAGTTTTTCTAGACGGAAGAATGTGAAGATAATTTCAAGGAGTTGAAAAGAAGGTTATCCAGTGCACCTGTGCTCACACTGCCTTGTAGCGGAGAAAGGTTTGTGATCTATAGTGATGCATCCAAGAAGGGATTGGGGTGTGTTCTTATGCAAAATGATATGCTGATAGCTTATGCCTCACGACAGTTGAAAATCCATGAGAAAAATTACCCAACACATGATTTGGAGTTGGCTGCGGTAATCTTTGCATTAAAGATTTGGAGGCATTACCTTTATGGTGAAAGGTGTGATATTTATACTGATCATAAAAGTTTAAAGTATATTTTCACACAAAAGGAGCTGAATATGCACCAAAGAAGATGGTTGGAGCTGATTAAAGATTATGACTGCTCAATCCATTACCACCCTGGGAAAGCAAACAAGGTGGCAGATGCATTAAGTCGACAAGACCATGCTAGTTTATCCATGATGAGGATCACAAAAGATCCAATATTTATGGATTTACAAAGGATGGATCTTGGAATTATAATGGAAGGGGAAAAATCTTATCTTTCTCAAATGAATGTTCAACCATCTATACATGTGAAGATTAAAGAGGCACAGAAAGAAGATGTCGAGTTACAAAAGAAGGTGAGAAATGTTTCTGAATTCAACCTTGATTGTGATGGGATAATAATGTTCAGGAATCGGGTTTGTGTTCCTCCCATCCCCGAATTAAAGAAGGAGATGCTGGATGAGGCTCATAGTTCTTCATTCTCTATTCATCCTAGAATCACGAAGATGTATAGGGACCTGAAAGAGTACTTCTGGTGGGATGGCATGAAAAGATATGTTGCTGAATATGTCTCTCGATGCTTGGTTTGTCAACAAGTTAAAGCTGAGAGACAGAAGTCTAAGGGGATGTTACAACCATTACCCATACCCGAATGGAAATGGGATAACATCACCATGGACTTTGTCACAGGACTTCCTAAAACATCCAAAGGCAATAATGCTATCTGGGTCATAGTTGATTGTCTTACAAAGTCTGCACACTTCATTGCTATTAGAGAGGATTTCTCTCTGGATCAGCTTGCCAGGATATATGTAAAGGAAGTGGTAAGATTGCATAGAGTACCACTTTCTATGATATCTGATCGGGATCTGAGATTTACCTCGAAGTTCTGGCGAAGTCTTCAACATACTCTGGATACAGAGTTGAGTTTCAGCACTGCTTATCATCCTCAGACAGACGGTCAGTCTGAGAGAACAATTCAAACCCTAGAAGATATGTTGAGAGCTTGCTCTATGGATTTAAAAGGTGGTTGGGATCAACACCTACCTTTGCTGGAATTTTCTTATAATAATAGCTTTCACTCCAGTATTCAGATGGCTCCTTATGAAGCTCTCTATGGAAGTAAATGCAGGACTCCAACTTGCTGGGATGAAGTTGGGGAAAGAAAGCTATTAGGACCTGATCTAGTTGATGAAATGGCAGAAAAGGTCAGATCTATTCAACAACACATAAGAGCAGCTCAGAGTCGACAGAAAAGCTATGCCGACAACCAAATAAAAGACATAGAGTTTGAAGTGGGTGATATAGTGTTCTTACGAATATATCCCTGGAAGAGGGTTATGAGATTTGGAAAGAAGGAGAAGTTGAGCCCTAGATATATCGGTCCTTTCGAAACACTGAATCGTGTTGGGAAGGTAGCTTAATGATTGACGCTTCCACCGAATATCTCTCAAGTTCACGATGTGTTCCATGTATCTCTCCTGAGAAAGTACATACCTGATCCTTCACATGTACTCAGCTCAGAAGTTGTACCGCTGGAGCAAGATTTTCTTATGAAGAACAACAGATAGAGATTCTGGATCGTAGCGAAAAAGTCCTACGAAACAAGACCACTCGATTGGTGAAAGTTTTATGGAGGAACCACCAATTAGAAGAAGCTACATGGGAGCTTGAGGATATGATGAGGGAGAGGTATCCTCATCTATTTGTTACAAAGTGTCGAATTTCGAGGGCGAAATTCATTTTAAGGGGGGTAGAATGTAACACCCGAGACTTTTATATTATATAAATCATCAAAGGAATATTTTTCTACACAATACTTGCTTGTCTTGCTTTACACGAAATCGTGACCTTCCTCGATAGCTTGCGTCGTACGCAATACCGAGTTTCACTAAACAACGATATGCTATTAAAATATTATTAAAACTAGCCGTTATGAATAGTAATAACCACTTTTTGAAATTTTATAAATTTTATTTTTCAAAATGGACTTCATTTTTAGATTCGGAATACCGAAATTAGCCTAGGGTGAAATTTTGGTATTTTTGTGAAAACTTTCAATTTTTGATGAATAGTGAAACCACTAAGTGGTAGGTTAAAAACTGAATTTTGCATAAAACTTAATTTTACCGCTTCTGTGAATGGAATTTCAAAAAATCTGACAGACACGGTTGATATCAGTAAGTAAAATTTGGTTCAATGAGATAAAAATAATTTTTTGGTGAATAGTAACTTTTTACTTTTACTACCGCGGTTAATAGTAAATAGGGTAACTAAGGGTAAATATGATATTACTATTACCCTAACACATGTCCTAATTCTATTGGACAAGTGTAATTCGACCAAAAACAAACTTAGGAATAAAATATGACCATTTAGGCCCACTTGGATTAGATTAGGACATTTATTATTAATTTATTTAAACAAGGGTTAAAATAGTTAAAATCAAAGTTTAATAAGTAAATAATTTTTAATATGGGGTTATATATAAGATAAATTCGACTATAAATATTAATTTAAAAGATAAAAAGATTTCCTACATAATTTTATTTTATTTGTAATTTTTAGACATTAAATAATTTAATTTATTTATGACACAATGATGATGCAGTAATTATCCTATTAATGAAATATTGACATAATTGATGTTATAAACACCAAAATAAATGTAATTTGAGACTTTTTATGAATTACACTAATTTTCTAGGTTCCTATGATATATTAATGTTGATTTAATCAACTTGGTTCGAACATATAATTATGTTATGACTTTCACAAAAATCATATATCAAATAGTGTCAAAATTGACACAAAATAGTTTTTAAATCAAATGTTATATTATTAATTGTTATTTTATTCCTAAAAATCTACGGTTCGGCCAAATAACATATATAAGGATATATATATTAATAATAAACAATTTGGGGTTCTTTTTCCATGTTATAGTAAGTGTATTAACCATATAGTGAAACAAAACAAAAAGACACGGTAAAAGTTAAATTATTTAACTTAGAGTTAAATCTAATTGATAAGGTTAAAATAATACCCTAAACTTGTATAAATCCTATTGGTTGATAGGATTTCGACCCATCACCACTTTAGCTTCGAAATAAGACCCTTTGTAACCATTATAAACCGATTTTGACTTTAATATAAAATAATATTTTGAGATATTCCTAAGGTGCCCCTCTCCTCCCTTATAAAAGGGCACCTCCTCCCCCTCCTCCTCACACCAATTTGAGCACTCAAGCTCGGACAACCCCTGACATTTTCTCCTCTACACTTCCCTAGAATAATCCTAGAGGTCCTGGTCTTCTTCAAAGACCAATCTTAGTCCCCTAAGTGGAGGATTCAAAGAGGCGTTCCAAAGAAAAGGTAATATCCATTACCGATCTTTTCAATTTCTTTCTTCTTCAACTTCTTCTTCTTTAGTTGTTTCATGATAAAGTAATAACATCAGTATTACTTACATACTGATATGTTATTATAAATATGAAACAACCCTAATTCACCTTCTATCCATCCTATGGAAAAATGAAATCACCGCGCGTGCGTACGTACGGAATACCGTCTCCACGCCGTGGTGTAATCTATTTTCCACCATCACCTTACAAGGATGGGTATAATGGTGTAATGAGTAACTATTTATAATTAATATAAAGTAATATTGATACTGAAATAATATATATATACTCCAATACAGTTCCACGATCATAGGAAGGATATCATCACTCGTGCGTACGTACGGAATACCGTCTCCACGATGTGATGCGACTCGTTCTACATGATCATCATTACATAGTAATTGTATAAATGAATTGAATGAATAAATATGATATATGTTACACTAATACCATTCTGGATATAATGTATCTATAACCTTAAAAGAAGAATAATAATGTATTCGGCAAAACACGCATAAGAACAAAAGGCAATAAAGACCCGAGTAACAAGTAACAATGAAATATTACTAACAAGAAGCTAAGAATATGACCATATATGATATCATATCAATATGTATGAGTCTGGAACAAGTCAATAACATTATTTAAACCATTATACAGGAGCTTCGGACACGTACAAAGCAAATCGGTCCTAAGGTAAGGGAAAATACCACAATCTCATTTTTATCCGAGATTGTTTATTCGTAAGTATTTACTGGGGTGTATTTTATCATCCACATCCATGTTTCATCAATATGTAATATTATTTCCATCCACCTACAATTGTTTAAATCCATTTTTACCCTTTATTGAGTTTTTAGTAATATGTATGAAAGGAATCTTTTGGCGTACGAGGTACTTTTTTACTTTTCCGACAAAAGTACGAAGAATGTTTTTTTTAACTTATACGGCATGAATGGATTTTTAAAACATTATTTCCAAGAAGATTACTTTACAAGTTTTCAAGTTTATTTTTAATCAACTTCTTTTATTTTATAATTTTACGAAATGTTATGAAAGGAAAAGTGTTTTTGAAGTAGAAAGGATATTTTACTCAAGAATGAAGTTCAAGTGTTTTATCAAAATTATTTTTCATCTAAGATAATAAAGGGTTCTGTTTTTATCCCTATTATTACATGGATTTGATTATGTTGTGATGGAAAATTTTTTATGAATTCCTTTATCTTATATGAATTGTTTTATGATGTCATGTTGTTTAAGAATCCCATTTTTATTACATGGGTTATGCGATGATGTATGATTTATGATTATGTGGCACACATAAGAAAGGATTCATTATAAGATGGGTGGGACCTATATCTCCCTCCAATGCATTGGGTAAAGATTTTATATCTCATGAGATAGACATGGCTGGAATGGTATGTTATACTGGTTCAGTGAAACAGGACTGAAACGAGGGTTACTCGATTCAGAAAGGGACTTTGTCCACTAAGATAGTCTTGGCAATGAGTCATGACTAACAAGAAATGATTTTCCAAGATTATGTGTGCATGACACAAAGTTTCAAGTTTTATGTTATGATTATGGGGATCTCATTTTCACTTCTATGATTTATTCCATGTTAAGATATTATGATCTCTTTTGCAGGTTTTGATTTTCAAAAAGATATGATATGATTTTTATTTCCTTTATTTGCCCTTGCTGAGCATTTGAGCTCACCCTTTTATGTTTTCTTTTCCCCAGGTCAGGAGGATGGATATTAAGTAGAATATGCTAAAAGGGACCCTAGATATGATGAAATAAATGGGAGACAGTGTAGAAGATTTATGAACCAGTTGTTTATGTTTCCCAGTTTCTAAAGACACTATACCTATACGGTCCTTTGTGGTTTTGTCGTATGTTGTAATAAGTGTGCTTCAATTTTGAAGTATTAACAATGTATGTAAAGTATGGGTCGTTATATAGTAACCCAGTGTTTTCACTATTCATCAAAAATTGAAAGTTTTCTGAAAAATACAAAAATTTCACCCTAGTCTAATTTTGATATTCTGAATCCAAAAATGAAGTCCATTTTGAAAAAATAAAATTTATAAATTTTCAAAAAGTGGTTATTACTATTCATAATGGCTAGTTTTAATAATATTTTAATAACATATCATTGTTTAGTGAAACTCGGTAATGTGTACAACGCATGCTATCGATGAAGGCTATGATTGCATGTAAAGCAAGACAAGCTGGTGTTGTGTGTAGTGAAAGATTCCTTTGATGATGTATAAAAACAAAATATTTCTCATTAAAATCTCAGATGTTACATTCTACCCCCCTTAAAATAAATTTTCCCCCCAAAATTCTTCACTTCGTGACAAACATATGAGGATACCTCTCCCTCATCATTTCCTCAAGCTCCCATGTAGCTTCTTATTATTGTTGGTTCCTCCATAAAACTTTCACCAAGCAAGTGGTATTGTTTCGTACAACTTTTTCGCAATGATCTAGAATCTCTATCGGCTGTTCTTCATAAGAAATATCTTGCTCCAGTGGTACTACTTCTGAGTTGAGTACATGTGAAGGATCAGGTATGTAATTTCTCAGGAGAGATACATAGAACACATCATGAACTTGAGAGAGATTCGGTGGAAGCGCCAATCAGTAAGCTACCTTCCCAGCACGATCCTGTATTTTGAAAAGACTGATATACCTAGGGCTTAACTTTCCCTTATTTCCAAATCTCATTACTCTCTTCCAAGGAGATATTCTTTAAGAACACTTTATCACCCACTTTAAACTCTAGTCCTTTTATTCGGTTATCGACATAAATTTTTTTCGACTCTGAGCTTCTCTTATGTGTTTGTTGAATAGATTGGAAATTTTATGCTATCTCATCAACAAGATCAGGTCCAAATAGCTTTCGTTCCCAAACTTTATCCCAGCAAGTTGGAGTTCGGAATTTCTTTCCATAGAGAACTTCATCAGGAGCCATCTGTATTCTGGAGTTAAAGCTTTTATTTTAAGAAAATTCCACCAAAGGTAGGTGTTGATCCCAATCACCTTTGAAGTCCATAGAGCAAACTCTTAACGTGTCTTCTAGAGGTTCAATTGTTGTCTCAGACTGACCGTCTGTCTGAGGATGATAAGCAGTGCTGATGCTCAACTCTGTATCCAGAGTATGCTGATGACTTCGCCAAAACATCGAGGTAAACCTCGGATCCCGATTAGTTATAATGGAAAGTGGTACTCCATGCAATCCTACCACTTCCATTAAATATATCCTGGCAAGCTGATCAAGAGAGAAATCCTATCTAATAGCAATGAAGTGTGCTGACGTCGTATGACGATCAATTATAACCCAGATAGCATTATTGCCTTTGGATGTATTAGGAAGTCCATTGACAAAGTCCATAGTGATGTTATCCCATTTCCATTCAGGTATGGGTAATGGTTGTAACATCCCCTTAGACTTCTGTCTCTCAACTTTAACTTGAAGTCAAACCAAGAATCGAGAGACATATTCAGCAACATCTCTTTTCATGTCATCCCACCAGAAGTACTCTTTCAGGTCACTATACAACTTCGTGCTTCCAGGATGAATAGATAATGAAGAACTATGAGCCTCATCCGGCAGCAGCTTCTTTAATTCTGGGATAGGAGGAACACAAACCTGATTTCTGAACATTATTACCCCATCACAATCAAGGTTGAATTCAGGAACATTAATCACCATCTTTGGTAACTTTACATATTCTTTATGTGCCTCTTTAATCTTTACATGTTTAGATGGTTGATCATTCATTTGAGAAAGATAATATTTTTTCCCTTACATTATACTTACAATATCCATCGTTTGTAAAGACATAAATATTAGATCTTTTGTGATCCTCATCATGGATAAGCTAGCATGGTCATGTCGAGTTAATGCATCTGCCACCTTGTTTGCTTTCCCCGGGTGGTAATGAATTGAGCAGTCGTAATCCTTAATCAGCTCCAACCATCTTCTTTAATGCATATTCATCTCCTTTTGTGTGAAAATATACATTAAACATTTATGATCAGAATAAATATCACACCTCTCTCCACAATGATAATGCCTCCAAATCATTAATGCAAAGATTACCATAGCTAACTCCAAATCATGAGTTGGGTAATTTTGTTCATGGATTTTCAACCGTCGTGAGGAATGTGAGATCACCATATCTTTTTTCATGAGAACACACCCCAATCCCTTATTGGATGCATCACTATAGATCACAAACCTTTCTCCACTACAGGGCAGTGTGAGCACAGGTGCACTGGATAACCTTCTTTTTAACTCCTTGAAATTCTCTTCACACTCCTCTGTCCAAACGAACTTAACTCTTTTTCGAGTCAACCTGGTGAGTGAATTAGATAATCGTGAAATATCTTTCACAAAACGTCGATAATATCCACCCAAAACAAGAAAACTTTGGATCTTAGTTACTATCATTGGTCTTGACCATCTTTTGATAACCTCTGTTTTTTCTGGATCCACAGATATCCCCTCTTTTGAGATTATGTGACCCAAAAATGCAACTTTTTGAATCCAAAATTCACACTTGGTAAATTTGGCATAAAGCTTCTCCTTTCTCTGGGTTTTCAATACAATTCTCAAGTGATATTCATGTTCTTCCTTTATCTTTGAATAGAAAAGAATATCATATATAAAGACTACCACAAACTGATCCAGATGGTCTCTAAAGACTCTATTCATCAGATCCATGAAGATATCAGTGGAATTAGTAAGACCAAATGGCATCACTATAAATTTATAGTGTCCATAACTTGTACGGAAAGCCTTTTTTGTTAAATCCTCTCATTGGACCCTTAATTGATGATACCCTGAATGGAGATCAATATTAGAAAAGTATTGAGCTCTGCGTAGTTGATCAAATAAGTCATCATTGCGTGGGAGATTATATTTGTTCTTGATAGTGATCTTTTTAGGTTCTCGATAATCAATTCAGAGTCTCATTGATCCATATTTCTTCTTAACAAACAGTACATGTGCTCCCCAAGGTAATTCAATAGGGAGTATGAATCCCTTATCAAGATTCTCTTGGAGTTGCTTCTTCAATTCCTGCTACTCAATTGGGGCCGTTCTTTAAGGTGTCTTTGAAATAGGCAAAGCACCCGGTATGATTTCTATTGAAAACTCAACTTCACAATTTGGTGGAAGACCAAGAAATTCCTCCAGAAAGACATCATAAAACTCTCGTACAATGGGCCTATTCTTAATCGTGTGTTTCTCTCCAACAATTTGAGATAAATAACCTTTATTTAGTAGAATCAAGACCCATAAGATGGAAGAAATTTACAATGGAAGGTTATGTTCATCCTTGCATCGATAGACAATCATAGATTGATCTGGAATATGAAATGTGACTTCCCTTCTTTGGAAATTGATATGAGCTCCATATAAAGAAAGCCAATCCATGCCAAGAATCACATCAAATTCCACTATAGGAAGGATCACAAGATTTTCAGAAATCACTTTTCCAAAAACTTCAATCGGAGAAGAATTATAAACTTTTGATGCGACTGTTGTTCCATTAGCGGTTGTAACAGCTAACTCAACATCTAATTTTTTAGGTAATATGGTGAAACCCATAGAAAATTATTCAGAAATAAAAGAGTGGGTGGATCCAGAATCAAATAAAAAATTTTCTACTTTAGAGTGGATGGTAAGTGTACCTTTCACCACTTCATTATCATACTCCACATCACTGAAAGAAATTGCATGTGACTTTCATTTGTCCTTAGCCTTAAGAGTTTATTGACGTCGATCATCATCATCAACCCTTGGATTAGGGAATTGATTTGCATAATGCCCCATTTCCTTGCACTTGTAACTTTGAATGGTAGGTGGTGCACTCTGTGTAGCCTTTTCTTTATTCACATCACTAGATATCTTATTCCCATCATTGCGGAATTCAAATGCCCGATGACCTTCCTTTCCACATTTGAAACATTTACATGTCCTTTTAAGAAAACTCCCTCCATGTTTCATTCCACACTTTGAGCATAAGAGAAAACTCATATAATTTTCAGTGTGGTCTTTAGATTTTCTTTTGAATTCCATTTTCCACTTCTTATCAAACCCATATGACTGATGGGTTACTCCAATCTCCATCTCAACTTTGAGAGCACATCGAATGATTTCCTCATAGCTATTGAAGTCCCTTATGGATAACGCCCTTCGAAGACTTGGTTTTAAGCCACTAAAGAATTGATCGATCTTACTCTTAGGTTGGATAATAATAACGAAAACATACCTTACAAGCCTCAGAAAATTTTCTTCATAGGTACCAACAGATTCATCATCCTTTTGCTTCAGATCAAGAAACTCCTTCTCCATCATTGTTTGAAGAATATGAGGGAAGTACTTATTGAAAAATATGTTCTTGAACTCTTCCCATTCAATGGATTCAATTTCATCCCTTTGCCTCGTATTCTTGATAATATTCCACCATTCATCAGCTTCACCTTCCAAACGATATACTGCTAAGATAACTTTATCATGCTAAGAACATTTAAGAACTATAAATATCTTTTCAGTAGTACTGATCCATTGTTCGGAGACTAATGGATTAGTAGACCCACTGATAGAAGGTGGACGCTACCTCATGAAGGATTCCACAGAATTTTTCTCCTTCCTTTTCTAGTTTGAAAGTCCTACATGATTCATAGCTTGAAAAGTTGTGTGAGCATGGCTACAAGATTTTTCATTCCAGCTCCCATAATGTTTGGTCACTCAGGGGGACAATCATTTCATTGCCAGTCACATTCCGCATTAACACAGTTCCTTTGGGTTCCAGCCATTGATTAAAATCAAGAAAAATTGTGTGAGAAAAACTAATTATAATAGGAAAACCACATAATCAAGAATAAAATTTTACACATAAGGTATTATATTAGGTTATTCATTTCCATTTCTAAATCACTATTATTGTGTTCTATGCTTAGACTTATCCTTAGGGTTCTTACTAAAGATTTCACATCCTAGTTTCCAAAGGTTGACTATACCTTTCCTCTAATACCAACTATAACGACCCATACTTTACATACATTGTTATTACTTCATAATTAAAGAACACTTCTTCAAACATATAACAAAACCAGGAAAGGACCTTATAGTTATAGTGTATTTAGAAACTAGGAATCATAAACAACTAGTTCATAAATCATCTACATTGTCTCCCATTTATTTAATCATATCTAGAGTCCCTTTTGGCATATTCTACTTAGTACACTTCTTCCTGACCTGTGGAAAGAAAACTTAAAAAAGGGTGAGATCAAATGCTCAGTAAGGGTAAACAAAATAAATATCAATCACATCATATTCATAAGAACATAACATTTTGGAAAACTTAACTTGAAAAAGAGATTATAATATCATAACATGGGATAAATCATAGTGTTGAAATGTAATACCAAATAATCATAACATAAAACAAGAAACTTTGTGGCATACACACATAATCATATATAATCATTTCTTATTAGTCAAGACTCATTTCCAAGACTATCTTAGTGGACAAAGTCCATTTCTGAACCGAGTTCACTCATCGTTTCAGTCCTGTATCACGGAACCGGTTTAACCTGCCATTATAGCCATCTCTATCTCATGAGATATAAATATTTACCCAATTCATTAGAGGGAGATATCGGTCCCACCCATCTCATAGTGATACCATTCTTATGTGTGCCACAAGATCATAAATCATACATCATAACATAACCCATGTAATAAAAATGGGATTCTTAATAATCATGTCATCATAACACAATCCATATAAGATAAAAGGACATCATAAAAATAATTCCATCATAACATAATAATAAAAATGTAAAAATTTGGATAGAAACAAAACCCTATATTATCAAAGATGGAAAATAATTTCGATAGAACACTTGAACTCCATTCTTGAGGAAAATATCCTTTCTATATCAAAAACATTTTCCTTTCTTAACATGTAATATAATTTAAAACTAAAATATGTTGATTAAAAATAAACTTGAAAACTTGTATATTAAGCTTCGTGGAAATAATGTTCTAACAGTCCATTTAGGCCATATTAGTTAAAAAACATTCCTCTTGTACATTGGCCATAAAAGTCAAAATTCACCTCGTACTAAAAACAACAAAAGATTTCTTTCATATCTTTTACTAAAAACTAACCAATGGGTAAAATAGGATTTAAAAAATTGTAGGTGGTAGGAAATAATATTACATATTAAGGAAACATGTATGTGGATGATAAATATTCCCCAGTAATTCCGGAAGTATAAACAACCTCGGATAAAAATGGGATTGTGAGATTTTCCTTTACCATAGGTCTGATTTTCTTCGTACGTGTCCGAACCTCCTGTATAATTATTTAAGTAATGGTTTTGACTTATTCCAAAATTTTACTCATTGTTATGATATCATATATGGTCATATTCAGAGCTTCGTATTAGTAATATTTCATTACTACTTGTTATTCGGGTGTTTGTTGTTTTTTGGTTCATATGCGTGTTCTGTCGAATAAATTCTTATTAATTTTTTTATATTATATATAACTCATTTACAGAATTGTATTAGTATAATATATATGATATTTATTCATTAAATGCATTTATATAATCATTATGTAATGAATATAATGTAAAACGAGTCACATCACATCGTGGAGACAGTATTCTGTACGTACGCACGAGAGATGATATCGTTCCCATGATCGTGGAATTGTATTGGAGTATAAGTATAATATTTAAGAATCAATATCACTTTACAATAATCATATATAGTTATTCTCTACACCATTATACCCATCCAAGTAAGGTGGTGGTGGAAAACATATTACACCACGGTGTGGAGACGATATTCCATACGTACGCACGCGCTGCGATTTCATTTTCTATAGGATGGATAGAAGTTGAAATACTGTTCTTTAATATTTATAATAACATATCAGTATATGAGTGATACTAATGTTATTAATTCATAATGAAAAAACTAAGGAAGAATAATTTGAAGAAGAATGAAATTGGAAATGATCGGTAAGGATATTACCTCTTCTTTGACGCGCCTCTACTTAACCTCCTCTTAGGGCACTAGGGATGTACTATTAAGAAGACCAGGACCTATAGGATATTTATAGGGAATTGTAGAAGTGAATTTGGCAGGGTTTTTTCTAGCTTGATGGCTCAAATTGGTGTGAGGAGGAGAGGTAGGAGGTGCCCTTTTATAAGGGAGGAGAGGGGCACCTTTGGAAAAACTAAAAATATTATTTTATTATAAAGTCATATTCGATTTTTAATAGATCCAAATTGATTTATTTGGAAGCTAAGGTGTGTATGGGTCGAAATACTCTCGTCCAATATAATTTAGACAAGTTTAGGTTTCTATTTTAACCTTATCATTTAGATTTAATGTTAAGTTAAATAATTTTACTTTTACCGTGTCTTCTTGTTTTCTTACACTATATGGTTAATAAACTTACTATAACATGCCAAAAGAACACCAAGTGGTTCATTATTAATATTTATATCCTTATGTAAGTTATTTTTCTGAACCTTAGATTTTTATGAATAAAATAACAATTAATAATATAATATTTGTTTTAAAAACTATTTTATGTCAATTTTGACACTATTTGGTAAATGATTTTTTTTGAAAATCATAACAGCATGATTATTTCTAAAACATTAACTTAAATCAATACTAACATGTCATATTTACCAATACAATTATTGGAATTCATAAAATGTTTCAAATTACAATTATTTGGGTATTTATAATATCAATGATTTTAATATTTCATTATTTAGGTAATTACTACATCACCATTGTGTCATATATAACATAAATTATTTAATGTCTAAAAATTATAAATAAAATATAATTAGATATGATATCTATTTATCCTTATAATGAATATTTATAGTCGAATTTATCTTATATAACCCTATATTAAAAATGAATTAGTTATTTTTATTTTAACTATTTTAACCATTCTTTAAATAAATTAATAATAAATGTCCTAATTTAATCCAAGTGGACCTAAATGGTCATATTTTATTCCTGAGTTTGTTTTTGGTCGAATTACCCTTATAAAATAGATTAGGACATGTGTTTGGGTAATAATAATATCATTTTTACCCTTAATTACCTGATTTACTTTTAACCGTGGTAAATAAAAGTAAAAAGTTACTATTCGCCAAAAATTATTTTCAACTCTTTGAACCACATTTTAGTCATTTATATTAACCGTGTCTCTATTATCTTTTAAATTCCATTCAAAAAAGAGGTAAAATTAATTTTTATGTAAATTTGCAAATTCTCATAGGAGGTGGGTAAAAGACGGTCAAAAGTTCAATAAACTTTTTATATATTTAAAATTATTATAAAATGACTCCAATGAATTAAATTAAAATTATATAGCTATTATGTATCAATTTTGACCTAAAATATATTTAAATAAAATAAATAATTATTTAAATAAAAATTCGGTTTTTTAATAGTAACCTAGTGTTTTCACTATTCATCAAAAATTGCAAGTTTTCAGAAAAATACCAAAATTTCACACAAGGCTAATAATGATATTCCAAATCCAAAAATGAAGTCCTTTTTGAATAAATAAAATTTATAAAATTTCAAAAAGTGGTTATTAGTATTCATAATTTCTAGTTTTAATAATATTTTAATAGCATATCGTTGTTTACTGAAACTCAGTATTGCGTACAACGCAAGCTATTGAGGAAAGCCGAGATTGCGTGTAAAGCAAGCCAATATAGTGTTGTTTGTAGTGAAATATTCCTTTGATGATGTATAAAAACAAAATATTTCTCATAAAAATCATGGTTGTTACATTCTACCCACCTTAAAATGAATTTCGCCCTAGAAATTATTCAGTTCGTAACAAAAAGATGAGGATACCTATCCCTCATCATATCTTCAAGCTCCCATGTAGCTTCTTCTAATTGGTGGTTCCTCCATAAAACGTTCACCAAGCGAGTGGTCTTGTTTTGTATAAATTTTTTACTACGATATAGAATCTCTATTGGTTGTTCCTAATAATAAAGATCTTGCTCCAACGGTACAACTTCTGAGCTAAGTACATGTGAAGGATCGGGTATGTACTTTCTCAGGAGAGATACATGGAACACATCATGAACTTGAGAGAGATTCGGTGGAAGCACCAATCGGTAAGCTACCTTCCCAACACGATCCATTATTTCGAAGGGACCGATATAACTAGGGATTAGCATTCCCTTATTTCCAAATCTCATTACTCTCTTACAAGGAGATATTAATAAGAACACTTTATCACCCCCTTCAAACTCTAGGACATTTATTTAGTTATCGGCATAAATTTTGTGTCGACTCTGAGATGCTCTTATGTGTTGTTGAATAGATCATACATTCTCTGCCGTCTCATCAACAAGATCAGGTCCTAATAGCTTTCTTTCCCCAACACCATCCCAGCAAGTTGGAGTTCAGAATTTCGTTCCATAAAGAGCTTCATAAGCATCCATCTGAATAATGGAGTGAAAGCTGTTATTATAAGAAAGTTCCACCAAAGGTAGGTGTTGATCTCAACCACCTTTGAAGTCCATAAATCAATCTCTTAACATGTCTTCTAGAGTTTGAATTGTTCTCTTAGACTGACCGTCTGTCTGAAGATGATAATTAGTGCTGAAGCTCAAATATGTATCCAGAGTATGCTGAAGACATCGCCAAAACATCGAGGTAATCCTCGGATCCCAATCAGATATAATGGAAAGTGGTACTCCATGCAATCTTACCACTTCCTTTACATATATCATGGGAAGTTAATCAAGAGAGAAATCCTATCTAATAGCAATGAAGTGTGCTGACTTCGTAAGACGATCAACTATAACCCAAATAGCATTATTTCCTTTGGATGTTTTAGGAAGTCCAGTGACAAAGTCCATAGTGATGTTTTCCCATTTCCATTTGGGTATGGGTAAGGTTTGTAACATCCCCTTAGACTTCTGTCTCTCAGCTTTAACTTGCTGACAAACCATGCATCGAGAGACATATTCAGCAACATCTCTTTTCATGCCATCCCACCAAAAGTACTATTTCCGGTACCTATACAACTTCATGCTTCCAGGATGAATAGAGAATGAAGAACTATGAGCCTCATCCAGCAGCTCCTTCTTTAATTATGGGATGGGAGGAACACAAACCTGATTTCTGATCTTTATTATCCCATCACAATCAAGGTTGAATTAAGGAAAATTTATCACATTCTTTTGTAACTCTACATCTTCTTTCTGTGCCACATTAATCTTCACATGTATAGATGGTTGAACATTCATTTGAGAAAGATAAAATTTTTCCCCTTCCATTATAATTCCAAGATCCATCCTTTTTAAATCCATAAATATTAGATCTTTTTTGATCCTTATCATGGATAAACTAGAATGGTCATGTTTAGTTAATGCATCTTCCACCTTGTTTCCTTTCCCATGGTGGTAATAAATTGAGTAGTCATAATCCATAATCAGGTCCAACCATCTTCTTTCACGCATATTCATCTTCTTTTGTTTGAAAATATACATTATACTTTAATGATCATTATAAATATCACACCTTTCTCTACAAAGATAATGAATCCAAATATTTAATGCAAAGATTACTGCAGCTAACACCAAATCATAAGTTGGGTAATTTTGTTCATGTATTTTCAACTGTTGTGAGGCATAAGCTATCACCATATCATTTTCCATGAGAAAACACCCCAATCCCTTCTTGGAAGGATAACTGTATATCACAATCCTTTCTCCACTACAAGGCAGTGTGAGAATAGGTGCACTGGATAACCTTCTTTTTAACTCCTTGAAATTCTCTTCACACTCCTTCGTCCAAACTAACTTAACTCCTTTTCGAGTCAACCTAGTGAGTGGATTAGATAATCATGAAAATTCATTCACAAAACTTCGATAATATCCAGCCAAACCAAGAAAACTTCGGATCTCAGTTACTGTTGTTGGTCTCGACCATCTTTTGATAACCTCTGTATTTGCAGGATCCACAGATATCCCCTCTTTTGAGATTATGTGACCCAAAAATGCAACTTTTTTAAGCCAAAATACACACATGGTAAATTTTTCATAAAGCTTATCCTTTCCTAGGGTCTTAAATACAATTCTCAAGTGATCATCATGTTCTTCCTTTCCCTTTTAATAGACACGAATATCTTCTATAAAGACAACAAAAAACAGATCAAGATAGTCTCTAAAGACTCTATTCATTAGATCAATGAAGATAACAGGGGAATTAGTAAGACCAAATGGCATCACTATAAATTCATAGTGTCCGTACCTTGTACGGAATGCCGCTTTTGGTATATCCTCCCGTTTGACCCTTAATTGATGATACCCTGAATGAAGATCAATCATGTAAAAGTATTGATCTCCGCGTAGTTGATCAAATAAGTCATCAATGCGTGGGAGAGGATATTTGTTCTTGATAGTGATCATTTTATGTTCTCGATAATCAATGTAGAGTCTCATTGATCCATCTTTCTTCTTCACAAACAGAATAGGTGCTCCACAACGTGACGCACTAGGGTGTATGAACCCCTTATCATGATTGTCATGAAGTTGCTTATTTAATTTCAACTACTCAATTGGGGTCATTCTATAAGGTGTCAATGAAATAGGCAAAGAACCCGGTACAAGTTCTATTGAAAACTCAACTTGACGATTTGGTGGAAGACCCGTCAATTCCTCTGTAAAGACATCATCATACTCTCGTACAATGGGAATATTATTAATCATGTGTTTCGCTTCAACCATTTGAGATAAATAACCTTCATTTAGTGGAATCAAGACCCATAAGATGGAAGTAATTTCCACTGGAAGGTTATGTTCATCCTTTCATCGATAGACGATCATTGATTGATTTGGAATATGAAATGTGACTTCACTTCTTTCTAAATTGATATGAGCTCCATTTAATGAAATCCAATCCATGCCAAGAATAACATCAAATTCCACTATAGTAAGGATCACAAGATTTGTCGCAAGCACTTTCCCAAAAACATCAATCAATGAAGAATTATAAACTTTTGATGCGACTGTTGTGCCATTAGGGGTTGTCACAGCTAACTCAACATCTAATTGTTGAGGTAATATGGCGAAACCCATAAAAAATTATTCATAAATAAAAGAGAGGGTGGATCCAGAATCAAATAAAACATTTTCTATATTAGAGTAGATGGTGAGTGTACCTTTCAACACTTCGTTATCGTACTCCACATCACTGATAGAAATTGCATGTTACTTTACATTGCCTTTAGCTTTAAGAGCTTGTTGACATCGATCATCATCAACAACCCTTGGATTAGGGAATTGATTACCATAATGCCCCATTTCCTTGCACTTGATACATTGAAGTTTAGGAGGTGCACTCTATGTAGCCTTTTCTTTATTCGCATCACTAGACATCTTCTTCCCATCATTGTAGTATTCAAATGCCCGATGACCTTCCTTTCCACATTTGAAACATTTACTTGTCCATTTAAGAAAACTCCCTCCATGTTTCTTTCCACACTTTTAGAATAAGGGAAAACTCATATTATTTTCAGTGTGGTATTTATATTTTCCATTGAATTCCATTGTCCTCTTCTTATCAAACCCATATCACTGATGGGTCACTCTAATATCCATCTCAACTTTAAGAGCACATCGAACGATTTTCTCGGTGCTATGGAAGTCCCTTATGGATAACTCCCTTTGAAGACTTTGTTTTAATCCACTAAAGAATTGATAGATCTTACTCTAAGGTTGGATAATAATCCTGGAATCATACCTTGCAAGTCTCGTAAAATTGGCTTCATAGGTACCAATAGATTCATCATCCTTTTGCATCAGTTCAAGAAACTCCTTCTACAAATTTGTTCGAAGAATACGAGGTAAGTACTTATTGAAAAATATTATCTCGAACTCGTCCTATTCCATGGATTCAATTTCATCCATTTCCCTCGTATACTTTATAAGATTCCATCATTAATCAGCTTCACCTTCCAAACGATATATTGCTAAGATGTCTTTATCATGCTCAGAACATTGAAGAACTGAAAATATATTTTCAGTAGTAATGATCCATTGTTCAACAACTAATGGATTAGTAGACCCACTAAAAGAAGGTGTACATTGCCTCATGAAGGATTCAATAGAATGTTGCTCTTCCCTTTGGTCATTTGGAAGTCCCGCATGATTCATAACTTGAGAAAGTTGTGTGAGCATGCCTACAAGATTTTTCATTCCAAATCCAATAATGTTTTGTTGCTCATGGGGACAATCATTGCATTGGCCTTCGCATTCTGCATTAACATGGTTCCTTCGAGTTCCATCCATGGACTAAAACCAAGAATATTTGTGTGAGCAACACTAATTATAATAGGAAAACAACATAATCAAGAATAAAATTTTACACATAATGTCTTATCATAGGTTATTCATGTCCATTTCTAAAACACTAATATTGTTTTATATGCTTAGAATTATCCTTAGTATTCTTACTAAGGATTTCACATCCTAGTTTCCAAAGGTTGACTGTACCTTTCCTCTGATACCAACTATAACGACCAATACATTACATACATTTTTATTACTTCATAATTGAAGAACACTTATTAAAACATATATAAAGACCATGAAATGACAGTATAGGTATAGTGTCTACAGATATTGGGAACCATAAACAACTGGTTCATAAATCATCTACGTTGTCACCCATTTATTTCATCATATCTAGAGTCAATTTTGGAATATTCTACATAGTAGCCTGCTTCCTGACCTCGGTAATGAAAACATACAAATGGGTGATCTCAAATGCTTAGTAAGGGTATAAAAAATAAATATCAATCACATCATATTCATAAGAACATAAAATTTTGGAAAACATAACCTGTAAAAGAGATCATAATATCATAACTTAGGAAAAATCATAGTGGTGAAATGTAATCCCAAATAATCATAACTTAAAACATGAAACTTTGTGGCATACACACATAATCATAGAGAATAATTTTTTATTAGTCAAGACTCGTTTCCAAGACTATCTTAGAGGGAAAATTCCATTTCTGAACTAAGTTCACTCCTCGTTTCAGTCCGGTATCACTGAACCAGTTTAACCTGTCGTTCCAGCAATGTCTATCTCCTGAGATATAAATCTTTATCCAATGCATTGGTGGGATATATATGTCCCACCCATTTCATAATTATACCATTCTTATGTGTTCCACAAGATCACAAATCATACATCATAACATAAACCATGTAATAAAAATGGGATTCTTAATCATTATTCCATCATAATAGAATCCATTTAACATAAAAGGATATCATAAAAATAATTCCATCATAACATAATAAAAACAATGTAAAAATAGCAATAGAAACAAAACCCTATATTATCTTACATGGAAAATAATTTTTATAGAACACTTGAACTCCATTCTTGATGAAAATATCATTTCTACTTCAAAAACTTTTTCCATTCTTAACATGTTATATAATTTAAAACATAAAGAAGTTGATTAAAAATAAACATGAAAACTTGTAAAGGAATCTTCATGGAAATAATGATCTAAAATTCCTTTCAGGTGATATAAGTTAAAAAACATTCTTCTTGTACATTGGCAGGAAAAGTCAAAAAGTACCTCGTACTGAAAATAACAAAAGATTCCTTTCTTATATTTTACTAAAAACTCACCATTGGGTAAAATTGGATTTAAAAAATTGTAGGTGGATGGAAATTATATTAAATATTGTGGATACATGGATGTGGATGATAAATATGCCCCAGTAAATCTATAAGTATAAACAATCTCGGATAAAAATGAGATTGTGAGATTTTCCCTTACCTTAGGTCCGATTTTCATCGTACGTGTCTGAACCTCCTGTATAATGATTTAAATAATGTTATTTACTTAATACATAATTTTACTCATTTTTATGAAATCATATATGGTCATATTCTTAGCTTCATATTAGTAATATTTCATTGCTACTTGTTATTCGGGTGTTTATTGCTTTTTTGTTCTTATGAATTTTTTGTCGAATAAATTCCTATTCTTCTTTTTAGATTATATATACCTCACTTCCAAAATGGTATTAGTATAATATATATAATATTTATTCTTTTAATTCATTTATATATTCATTATGTAACGAAGATCATGTAGAATGAGTCGCATCACATCGTAGAGACGATATTCCGTACGTGCGCACTAGCGATGATATCGTTCCCATGATCGTTGAATTATATTGGAGTATAAGTATACTATTTCAGAATAAATATCAAATTACAATAATATTATATAGTTATTCTTTACACCATTATACCCATCCACGTAAGGTGGTGGTGGAAATCAGATTACACCATGCCATGGAGATGGTATTCCATACGTACACATGCGCGGTGATTTCATTTTCCATAGGATGGATAGAAGGTGAAATAATGTTGTTTCATATTTATATTAACAAATCAGTATATGAGTGATACTGATGTCATTAATTTAAAATGAAACAACTAAGGAAGAATAATTTTAAGAAGAATGAAATTGTAAAGGATTAGTAATGGATATTACCTCTTCTTTGACTCGCCTCTTCGTAATCTCCTCTTAGGGCACTAGAGATGGTATTTTAAGAATACCAGTGTAAAGACACGAAGCCTGACGTACATTGAAATTACATTACATTTTCGGAATACTTAGTACATAACAAAAACACACACACACGGACCATAATAGTTTAGTGTCTTTGGAAACTCGGAATATAATCTTCTAATCGTGGTGAAAGATCTTCAAAATCTCCCATAAAGATCTTCCTTTTTTTTACCTAAAACCATTCCTTATATCCTGGGGAAAATAAAACATAAAAGGGTGAGCTAAAATGCTCAGTAAGGGTAAACACAAGAAATATCAATCACATCATATACATAATCACATAACTTTTGGAAATCTTAACCTGCAAAAGAGATCATAATTTCATAACATGGGATAAATCATGGCAGTGAAATGTAATCACAATAATAATAAATTAAAACATGAAACATTGTGGCATACACACATAATCATAGAAAATCATTTCTTGTTAGTCAAGACTCATTTCCAAGACTATCTTAGTGGACAAAGTTCCTTTCTGAACCGAGTCACCCTCGTTTCAGTCCTGCTTCACTGAACCGGTATAACCTACCGTTCCAACCATGTCTATCTCATGAGATATAAAATCATTACCCAATGAATTGGAGGGGGATATAGGTCCCACCCATCTCATAATGAATCCTTTCTTATGTGTGCCACATAATCATAAATCATACATCATCACATAACACATGTAACAAAAATGGGATTCTTGAAACATCATGACATCATAAAACAATTCATAAAAGATAACGGAATTCATAAAAATAATTCCATCAAAACATTATCAAATCAATGTAATAATAGAGATAGAAACAGAACCCTATTTTATCTTATATGGAAAATAATTTTGATAAAACACTTGAACTCCATTCTTGAGGAAAATATCCTTTCTTTTTCAAAAACATTTTTCCTTTATTAACATGTCATACAATTTTAAACTAAAAGAAGTTGATTAAAAATAAACTTGAAAACTTTTAAAGGAAGCTTCTTGGAAATAATGTTTTAAAAATCCATTCATTCTGTATAAGTTAAAAAAAACATTCTTCGTACTTTTGTCGGAAAAGTCAAAAAGTACCTCGTACGAAAAACGAAAAAAGATTCCTTTCATATATTTTACTAAAAACTCACCGAAGGGTAAAATAGGATTTAAAAAATTGTAGTTGGGTGGAAATAATATTACATATTGAGAAAACATGGATGTGGATGATAAAATACACCCTAGTAAATACCAAAATATAAACAATCTCGGATAAAAATGAGATTGTGATATTTCCCTTACCTTAGGTCCGTTTTGCTTCGTAAGTGTCCGAACCTCCTGTATAATGATTTAAATAATGTTATTGACTTATTCCAGAATCATAATTATTTTTATGGTATCATATATGGTCATATTGTTATCTTCTTAGTAGTAATATTTCATTGCTACTTGTTATTCATGTGTTTATAACTTTTTGTTCTTATGCGTGTCTTGTCGAATAAATTCTTATTCTTCTCTTTAGGTTATAGATACCTCATTTCCAGAATGTTATTAGTGTAATATATATCATATTCATTCATTCAATTCATTTATATAATCATTATGAAATGAAGATCATGTAGAACGAGTCACATCACATCGTGGAGATGGTATTATGTACGTACGCACGAGTGATGATATCGTTCCTATGATCGTGGAATTGTATTGGAATGTATGTATACTATTTCAGAATCAGTATCACTTTATAATAGTCATATATAGTCATTATTTACACCATTATACCCATCCAAGTAAGGTGGTGGTGGAAACTAGATTACACCACGGCGTGGAGACAGTATTCCGTACGTACGCACGCGCGGTGATTTCTTTTTTCGTAGGATAGATAGATGGTGAAATACGGTTGTTTCATACTTATAATAACATATCAGTATATGAGTGATAATGATGTTATTACTTCATAATGAAACAACTAAATAGGAAGAAGTGGAAGAAGAAATCAAGATGAAAGAATCGGTAACAAACATTACCTCTTCTTTGAAGTGCTTCTTTGAGACCTCATTTTATGGCACTAAAATGGGTCTTTTAAGAAGAAAAGAACCTCTAGGATGTCTCTAGGGAAGTGGAGAGGAGGAATTGGCAGGGTTTGGCCGAGCATGAAGGCTCAAAGTGGTGTGAGGAAGAGGGGGAGGAGGTGCCCTTCTATAAGGGAGGAGAGGGTCACCTTAGGAATATCTCAAAATATTATTTTATATTAATGTCAAAATCGGTTTATAATGGTTCCAAAGGGTCTTATTTCGAAGGTAAAGTGGGGATGGGTCGCAATACTATCAACCAATAGTATTTAGACAAGTTTAGGTTATTATTTAACCTTATCAATTAGATTTAACTCTAAGTTAAATAATTTAACTTTTACCGTGACTTTTTGTTTTCTAACACTATATTGTTAATACACTTACTATAATATGCCAAAAGAACCCCAAGTTGTTAATTATTAATATATATATCCGTATCTAAGTCATTTGGCCGACCCTTATATTTTTAGGAATAATATAATAATTAATAATATAATATTTGTTTTAAAAACTATTTTATGTCAATTTTGACACTATTTAGTAATTGATTTTTGTGAAAATCATAACAGAATTATATGTTCAAAACAAGCTGATTAAATCAACACTAATATATCATAGTAACCTATAAAATTAGTGTAATTCATAAAAAGTCTCAAATTACATTTATTTGAAAATTTATAACATCAATTATGTTAAGCTTTCCTTAAAAGGGTAATTACTGCATCATCGTTGTGTCATAAATAAATTATTTTATTTAAAGTCTAAAAATTATAAATAAAATATCATTATGTAGGAAATATTTTTATCTTTATAATGAATATTTATAGTCGAATTTATCTTATGTATAAGCCCATATTAAAAATTATTTACTTATTAAACTTTGATTTTAACTATTTTAACCCTTCTTAAAATAAATTAATAATAAATGTCCTAATCTAATCCAAGTGGGGATAAATGGTCATATTTTATTCCTAAGTTTGTTTTTGGTCGAATTACACTTATCCAATAGAATTAGGACATGTGTTAGGGTAATAATAATATCATCTTTACCCTTAATTACCCTATTTATTTTTTACCATGGTAAAAAAAAGTAAAAAGGTACTATTCATCAAAAATTATTTTCATCTCATTGAACCACATTTTAGTCCTTGATATTAACCGTGTCTCTTGGATTTTCAAAATTCCACTCACAGAAGCGGTAAAATTAAGATTTATGAAAAATTCAGTTTTTTAACTACCACTTAGTGGTTTCACTATTCATCAAAAATTGAATGTTTTCAGAAAAATACCAAAAGTTCACCCTAGGCTAATTTCGGTATTCCGAATCCAAAAATGAAGTCCATTTTGAAAAATAAAATTTATCAAATTTCAAAAAGTGGTTATTACTATTCATAACGGCTAGTTTTAATAATATTTTAATAGCATATCGTTGTTTAGTGAAACTCGGTATTGCGTACT
This sequence comes from Viscum album, assembly GCA_963277665.1. Classification (NCBI taxonomy): domain Eukaryota; kingdom Viridiplantae; phylum Streptophyta; class Magnoliopsida; order Santalales; family Viscaceae; genus Viscum; species Viscum album. Next base: position 1,418,446,971 of record OY728153.1, on the reverse strand, counting down.
ACACACGCTATCGGGGAAGGTCACGATTGCGTGTAATTCAAGGAAAATTAAGGATGCGTGTTGTTCAAGATCCTTTTGGTGTAGCGTACAACACATGAAATTAACGAAATTAAAAAGAATATTTTTCATAAAATCTCAGGGTGTTACATTCTACCCCCCTTAAAATGAATTTCGCCCTCGAAATTCGTCAGGGTTATAAATGGTTTACTACATGAAAGTTTCTTTAATAGAAACCCACATCGTAAAAAGTAATACCAAAACCAATCTTTAAAAACAAAAGTATGAAACGTAACGGTTACCCAAATAAACTAATCACTGGGTTTCAACATAGGTGAAAATATGGATATGGAAGAAAAATCTAACCATCATGTTCTGATGGAGAGTGGTAGAGAACATGGCTATGGAAAATCCAACAATCACAAATCCATAAATTTGTGACGATCTAAGGTACCATCTGTTTAATCAGATATAAGAGCACTAGGACAACATTTTTGGTTTTCAAGATCGTTTCCCTAAAGTTGAAGAATTTGAATTAGAATAAATACTTACTTTATTTTGGTACAATCTCACTGTTGTTCATGCCTTAAAAAATTTCCAATTCATCCCTTAAATAAATGAAGTTGAATTTGTCATTCGTGAAGTGTTAGAAGATCATGTGATATAATGACGGGTCATTCCATCTGTCTCAAAGAAAAGGTTAGCAAAAGTTATTAAATATACATAAGTCATTCTATAGTGAGATTAATCATATATGGTTCCTAAAATGGACATATACTTCATATATCATACTGCTTAATATAATAAAACCAGTTTCTACAAAACAGGGACTTCCTGTAGGCCAGTGGTAGGTGATAAAGGCCAGTCACACTTCGGTTGTGGGTTCGATTCCCACAGCCTTGTCCGACGCGATGGGCTGTCGCCCGTCCTACAGGTTGTCCTTTTTCTAAAGCTATATTACTATAACATCCCATCAATAATATCGAAAAAAGTTTTATCCTAACTTATGTCCAACATATTCCATTCTAATCTTTAAGCTTATCTAAAATACTTAGGTCCAAGCTCATAGTATAATGAAAATGATTACTTGAAATGTCACAGAACAATCACATGAATACCATCATTTATCCACCATATATCATAAGATATATCTTGTTGGTTAAATTTGAATACCATAATCATGTATTCTCTTAAAGAATGAATACCCATTGAACCATAGTGAAAACATGAATGCAGTTAAAAGTTAACACTTTCCACATACCAAAATCCAAAAATTCTATATACTCAAACCATGATATAACCTTCTCCTTATATCAGTCATGAGCTCATGAATACCATCAAACATTTTATTTTCTCCTTATCCCTTCATTATGCGCATATCATCTACATTCCAAAAATATCTGAATAACCTTTCATGGATACTGGTAACATTAATCATACACATTCAAAACTCAAGGAACGGAAACAGTGTAACAATCCTTAGATGTCTCTTTATTCCGTAGTACCACGAGATTAATTATACAACATTACACATGATAAACATGTAATCATTCCACTACCTATTGACCGAGCTTCAACAATTCTTTCATCTCACATATCATTTATAGTCTCTTCATCATCATCCACATAAATACTACCCATACGACCATACTGATTCTCTTCATGAGACTTTCCCTTAGGTCATTGGTTTGAATAATTCCCGTACATTCCACATTTAAATCATTTAACCATTGTTGATGTCGTAGCAATACCATTATCCTCCTCCCTGGTGTTAACTGAACCTTTTCCTTTGCACTTACTGGCTTTGTGTCCTTCTTTTCCACACCCAAAGCATCTTCCAGTTCCTTTGAATCATTCTCTGTGATGCCTCTTCCCACATGATTTACATAGGGGAAATTGAACTTTCTTTCCTCTATGATCATCATGAAACTCCATCTTTCTCTTGTTAGCCGAGTCAGGAAACTTACCAAATTTTACTTTATTGATCATATTATGAGATTGCTGATTCAGCATAATAATGATGTTTGGACTTCCAAATCCCATTTCATTTGGTTGCTCATGAAAAATATCATTCCATTGTCCATCATATCCTCCATTATCGTGAAACACCTTGTCTCCAGCCATTTTCTAAAACCCAAAAAGAATAGTGTTAGAGGAAAAAATAATAATAAAAGGGGAGTAACATCAACATATAACATCTTAGGTTAAATTATAAGATCGTTACCTTAGTTATAGGACTATCCTATACGTATACTTATCCTTAGGGACATCCCTAGACATACCTTAGAAATATCTCTAGGGATCTCACTAGTGTTATCACATCCTAGTTTCCAAAGGATGACTAAACCTTTCCTCTGGTACCAACTGTAAATACCCGAAGCCTGATGTACATTGACATTACATTACATTTGTGGAATACTTAGTACATAAAAAAAACACACACACAAGGACCGTAATAGTTTAGTGTCTTTGGAAACTCGGAATATAATCTTCTAATCATGGTGAAAGATCTTAAAAATCTCCCATAAAGATCTTCCTTTTTTTACCTAAAACCTTTCCTTATATCATGGGGAAAAGAAAACATAAAAGGGTGAGCTCAAATGCTCAGTAAGGGTAAACAAAAGAAATATCAATCAGATCATATACATAAGCACATAACTTTTGGAAATCTTAACCTGCAAAAGAGATCATAATTTCATAACATGGGATAAATCATGGTAGTGAAATGTAATCACAATAATCATAAATTAAAACATGAAACTTTGTGGCATACACACATAATCATAGAGAATCATTTCTTGTTAATCAAGACTCATTTCCAAGACTATCTTAGTGGACAAAGTCCATTTCTGAACTGAGTCACCCTCGTTTCAGTCCTACTTCACTGAACCGGTATAACCTACCGTTCCAGCCATGTCTATCTCATGAGATATAAAATCTTTACCCAATGCATTGGAGGGAGATATAGGTCCCACCCATCTCATAATGAATCCTTTCTTATGTGTGGCACATAATCATAAATCATACATCATCGCATAACACATGTAACAAAAATGGGATTCTTGAAACATCATGACATCATAAAACAACTCATAAAAGATAACGTAATTCATAAAAATAATTCCATCACAACATTATCAAATCAATGTAATAATAGGGATAGAAACATAACCCTATTTTATCTTAGATGGAAAATAATTTTGATAAAACACTTGAACTCCATTCTTGAGGAAAATATCCTTTCTTTTTCAAAAACAATTTTCCTTTCTTAACATGTCATACAATTTTAAACTAAAATAATTTGATTAAAAATAAACTTTAAAACTTGTAAAGGAAGCTTCTTGGAAATAATGTTTTAAAAATCCAATCATTCTGTATAAGTTTAAAAAAACATTCTTTGTACTTTTGTCGGAAAAGTCAAAAAGTACCTCGTACGAAAAACGACAAAAGATTCCTCTCATATCTTTTACTAAAGACTCACCAAATGGTAATATAGGATTTAAAAAATTGTATTTGGGTGGAAATAATATTAAATATTGAGAAAACAAGGATGTGGATGATAAAATACACCCCAGTAAATACCAAAATATAAACAATCTCGGATAAAAATTAGATTGTGATATTTCCCTTACCTTAGGTCCGTTTTGCTTCGTAAGTGTCCGAACCTCATGTATAATGATTTAAATAAAGTTATTGACTTATTCCAGAATCATAATTATTTTTATGATATCATATATGGTCATATTCTTAGCTTCTTAGTAGTAATATTTCATTGCTACTTGTTATTCGGGTGTTTATAACGTTTTGTTCTTATGCGTGTCTTGACGAATAAATTCTTATTCTTCTCTTTAGGTTATAGATACCTCATTTACAGAATGGTATTAGTGTAATATATATATCATATTCATTCATTCAATTCATTTATATGATCATTATGAAATGATGATCATGTAGAACGAGTCGCATCACATCGTGGAGACGGTATTCCGTACGTACGCACAAGTGATGATATCGTTCCTATGATCGTGGAATTGTATTGGAGTGTATGTATACTATTTCAGAATCATTATCACTTTATAATAGTCATATATAGTCATTATTTACACCATTATACCCCTCCAAGAAAGGTGGTGGTGGAAAATAGATTATACCACGGTGTGGTGACGGTATTCCGTACGTACGCACGCACGATGATTTCTTTTTCCATAGGATGGATAGATGGTGAAATACGGTTGTTTCATAATTATAATAACATATCAGTATATGACTGATACGGATGTTATTACTTCATAATGAAACAACTAAAGAGGAAGAAGTGGAAGAAGAAATAAAGATGAAAGAATCGGTAACGGACATTACCTCTTCTTTTAAGTGCTTCTTTGAGACCTCCTTTTAGGGCACTAAAATGGGTCTTTGAAGAAGAAGAAAAACACTAGGATGTCTCTATGGAAGTGGAGAGGAGGAATTGGCAGGGGTTGGCCGAGTTTGAAGGCTCAAAGTGGTGTGAGGAACAGGGGGAAGAGGTGCCCTTTTATAAGGGAGGAGAGGGGCACCTTAGGAATATGTCAAAATATTATTTTATATTAAAGTCAAAATCGGTTTATAATGGTTCCAAAGGGTCTTATTTCGAAGGTAAAGTGGGGATGGGTAGGAATACTATCAACCAATAGGATTTAGAAAAGTTTAGGTTATTATGTTAACCTTATCAATTAGATTCAACTCTAAGTTAAATAATTTAACTTTTACCCTGACTTTTTGTTTTCTTACACTATATGGTTAATACACTTACTATAACATGAAAAACGAATCCCAAGTTGTTTATTATTAATATATATATATATCATTATCTAATTCATTTGGCCGAACTTTAGATTATTAATAATAAAATAACAATTAATAATATAATATTTCTTTTAAAAACTATTTTATGTCAATTTTGACACTCTTTAGTAATTGATTTTTGTGAAAATCATAACACAATTATATGTTCAAACCAAGTTGATTAAATCAACACTACTATATCATAGTAACATAGAAAATTAGTCGAATTCATAAAAAGTCTCAAATTACATTTATTTGAGCATTTATAACATCAATTATGTTAACATTTCTTTAAAAGGGTAAATACTGCATCATCGTTGTGTCATAAATAAATTATTTTATTTAAAGTCTAAAAATTATAAATAAAATATCATTATGTAGGAAATATTTTTATCTTTCTAATGAATATTTATAATCGAATTTATTATATGTATAACCCCATATTAAAAATTATTTACTTATTAAACATTGATTTTAACTATTTTAACCCTTCTTTAAATAAATTAATAATAAATGTCCTAATCTAATCCAAGTGGGGCTAAATGGTCATATTTTATTCCTAAGATTGTTTTTGGTCGAATTACACTTATCCAATAGAATTATGACATGTGTTAGGTTAATAATAATATCATCTTTACCCTTAACTACCCTATTTACTTTTTACCGTGGAAAAAAAAAAGTAAAAAGCTACTATTCACCAAAAATTATTTTCATCTCACTGAACCACATTTTAGTCCTTGATATTAACTGTGTCTCTCGGATTTTTGAAATTCCACTCACAGAAGCGGTAAAATTAATTTTTATGAAAAATTCAGTTTTTTAACTACCACTTATTGGTTTCACTATTCATCAAAAATTGAAAGTTTTCAGAAAAATACCAAAATTTCACCCTAAGCTAATTTCGGTATTCCGAATCCAAAAAATGAAGTCCATTTTGAAAAATAAAATTTATAAAATTTCAAAAAGTGGTTATTACTATACATAACGGCTAGTTTTAATAATATTTTAATAGCATATCATTGTTTAGTGAAACTCGGTATTGCGTACTACACACGCTATCGAGGAAGGTCGCGATTGCGTGTAATTCAAGGAAAATCAAGGATGCGTGTTGTGCAAGCTCCTTTTGGTGTAGCGTACAACACATGACATTAACGAAATTAAAAAGAATATTTTTCATAAAATCTCGGGGTGTTACAACCATGACCTCTATGATGTTTCTAGGGAAGTTTAGAAGAGAATTTGGCAGGTTTTGGCCGAGCATGATGGCTCAATGTGGTGTGAGGAGGAGACGGAGGAGGTGCCTTTTTATAAGGGAGGAGAGGGGCACCTTTTGAAAAAATAAAAATATTATTTTATTATAAAATCATATTCGGTTTTGAATAGCTCCAAATTTATTTATTTAAAAGCTATGGTGTGGATGGGTTGAATATTCTCATCCAATAGAATTTATAGAAGTTTAGGTTTCTATTTTAACCTTATCATTTAGATTTAACTTTAAGTTAAATAATTTTACTTTTACCGTGTCTTCTTGTTTTCTTACACTATAAGGTTAATAAACTTAGTATAACAAGTCAAACGAACCCCAAGTTGTTCATTATTAATATATATATATATCCTTATGTAAGTAATTTGGCTGAACCATTGATTTTTAAGAATAAAATAACAATTAATAATATAATATTTGTTTTAAAAACTATTTTATGTCAATTTTGACACTATTTGGTAATTGATTTTTGTGAAACTCATAACAGAATGATTAGTTTGATTGAAGTTGATTAAATCAATACTAACATGTCATATTAACCTAGAAAATTACTGTAATTCATAAAAATTATCTAATTACATTTATTTGGGTATTTATAATATCAATTATTTTAATATTTCATTATTTAGGTAATTACTGCATAACCATTGTATCATATATAACTTAAATTATTTAATGTATAAAAATTATAAATAAAATATCATTACATAGGAAATATTTTTATCTTTCTAATTAATTTTTATAGTCGAATTTATCTTATATATATCCCTATATTAAAAATGAATTAGTTATTTTGATTTTAACTATTTTAACCCTTCTTTAAATATATTAATAATAAATGTCCTAATCTAATCCAAGTGGACCTAAATGGTCATATTTTATTCCTAAGGTTGTTTTTGGTAGAATTACCCTTATCCAAAACAATTAGAACATGTGTTAGGGTAATAATAATATCATTTTTACCCTTAATTACCCGATTTAATTTTAACCATGGTAAATAAAAGTAAAAAGTTACTATTTACCAAAAATTATTTTCATCTCATTGAACCACAGTTTAGTCCTAGATATTAACTGTGTCTCTCGAAATTTCTAAATTCCATTCACAAAAGCGGTAAAATTATGTTTTATGTAAATTTGAAAATTCTCCTAGGAGGTGGGTAAAAGATGGTCAAAAGTTCAATAAAATTTTTATATATCTAAAATTATTATAAAATAACTCCAATTAATTAAATTGAACTTATATAGGTATTATTTATCAATTTTTACCTAAAATAAATTTAAATAAAATAGATAAATATTTAAATAAAAAGTCGGTTTTTAAATAGTAACATAGTGTTTTCACTATTCATCAAAAATTAAAAGTTTTCAGAAAAATACCAAATTTTCACCCTAGGATAATTTCGTTATTCCAAATCAAAAAATGAAGTCCATTTTGATAAAATAAAATTTATAAAATTTCAAAAAGTGGTCAATACTATTCATAATGGCTTGTTTTAATAATATTTTAATAGCATATCATTGTTTAGTGAAACTCGGTATTGTGTACAATGCAAGCTATCGAGGAAGGCCATGATTGCGTGTAAAGAAAGTCAAGCTTGTGTTGTGTGTAGTGAAAGATTCCATTGATGATGTATAAAAACAAAATATTTCTCATAAAAATCTCGGGTGTTACAAAGTCAATGTATAGAACTAAAACTAAATCCTTTTCAAAAATAAACTTCATCATAATATGGAAAATATAAATCAAAAGAATACAATTTACATACTCGCATGGATATTCTACTAGTGTAATAAAAACATGAAATATCAATAGCCACATTCATAATGATGGGATGCATAATGCCAGATTTTCATAACCACATAGTTAAGGCCTTTTGCCAAAACAATAAATAAGATTTTGTCAAAGACTTGTGCCAAGACAATAGTTTTTCTCATGAGACCTACCGAGGCATCGAGGAGCTATAAAAGGCTCCACCCATCACTTACTAAGTAAAATCCATTCCTCATATGAAAAGGTTTAAACATAACATAAACATTTGTATTTAGACTAACATACGAAATGTCATTACATTATCCATAAACGATGAATGGTATAAAAATAACTCATCCATAGTCAATCATATCACAAAACCTTCAGTACAATATGGATGTTTTGTATCATAATAAATAAACATAAAATATGTTTAAAATACATTAAAGTATGTTGACATTGATGAAATCAAAGCCTTTTTAGAGAAATATCTCATTCTATTTTGAAATCATTTTAGAGTCACGTAATTATAAAGAAATCATTTTTTTAAAATATTCCCATAAGATTGTAAGTGAATCTTCGATGATGTTATAAAAATGGAAAATAGTTTCACCTGCTATATAATTTAATAAAACAGTCTTACCTTAATTTTTTCACACTACTGGAAAATCAGCCTACACCCACGGTTCAAAACTGTGGGTATAGCCCCCAAAACTATGGGTATAGGCTATACCCACGGTTTTGGGAACTGTGGGCTGGAACGACGTCGGTATAGGTCCCCAACCTATACCCACAGTTTTCCAAAACTGTGGGTATAGGTGTTCTGCCACAGTGTCCTGGAAACATACCCAATTGCCAAGGTGTCAAAGGCTTTTCCCCAATGTTTCAAAACCGTGGGTATAAGTCCTAAAATAATGCGGTCTGTGGGTTTTGAACCGCAACCTATTCGATGCAGACGAAGCACCTAACCACTTGCCCAACCACACTTTTATCTGTATATATTTATATTTAGTTAAATATCGTTATATAAACTGTGGGTATAGAGGGAAGAACCGTGGGTATAGGACTCCGGCCAAAAAACATTTCCTTCCCGCGGAAATTTTTTTTCCAACACACACTCGGGAAACCTATACCCATGGTTTTTCATAACTGTGGGTATATGTATTTTATCCCAGACCTATCCCCACGGGTTTCCCCAAAACCTTGGGGATAGGTACCCCTATACCCACGATTTTGGAAAATCGTGGGGATAGGTACCCCTATACCCACGGTTTTGGAAAACCGTGGGTATAGGTAAATATTCAAGACCTATCCCCAGGGTTTTGGAAAACCGTGGGGATATGCCCCCCTATACCCACGGTTTTTCAAAAACATGGGTATAGGTCTTGAAAATTTACCTATTCCAACGGTTTTCCAAAACCGTGGGTATAGGGGTACCTATCCCCACGGTTTTGGGGAAAACTGTGGGGATAGGTCCAATTTCCAGTAGTGTCAAAAAGGCTATAAAATGCCTTGTTTGGAGAACAACAGAAGGATTCCTTTCAAAAAATTCTATAGAAATTCAAAAAAAGGAATAAATTACTCTAAACCATAGTCCATTAAATAGTAAAAATGTTTTGGAATAAATTTTTAAGAATCATGGATGTCGATGATAAAGAGGTCCCAGTAGATACATACGTAAAAACAACCTTAGATATTAAAGAGATTGTGAAATTAACCCTTACCTTGTACATTTCCTTGTTTGAGGGTAGGTAAAAATACTGTATAATTTCTAAATAATTGTTATTAAATTATACAATAATCATATAAATTAATAAGATAACACATATGATCTTTTAACATTGATGTGTTAATTATATCTTAGTATTATCGTCATTTCAGGTGTTAACTGATTCGTTTTACTTGATATTCTTTGTTATGTTAGTTATGTTTGTTATGGATAGGATGTATATTATTCATATTCAGAATTATATTCAGTCTTTAAACATAATTTTTAATCATCTAATGAATATTAGTCTTGAATGGATATGATGGGGAATTAATCTTATCACATTCGTGCAGATGGTAATCCGTACGTATGCACGAGCGACAATATCATTCTTTTGATAATAAAATAATATATAATTAGATGGTGTATCATATATACATAATCATTATCATGTTATATTTATTATTTACATAAATTACACATCATTATTATCCCTATCCAAATAATAATGTATTGAATAACAATTACACCATGACGTGGAGACGGTTAGCCGTACGTACACACGTATGGTGACATGTCATTCAAAGGATGGATAGAATAATGAATATGGTTATACCATATTTATAATAACATGAAATTATATTTAAGATACTAGAGTTATTATTTTATAACAGAAACAAAGTAAAACAGGAAGTGAAAGAAGAATGGAACTGGAAAGAGGTGATGAAATATATACCTCTTGTTCGGGGTTTTCCATTTGTTTTGATCAAAATGGCTCTATATGTTTTCTTTACGACTAAAGGAAAGCATCTAGGATGAAGGTAGGGAATCTGAGAGGGTATTTTTTCATGGTATGGCTGATCCAAATGGCTATGAAGTTGTGAATAAGAGAGAATGGGAAGTTCCCTTTTATAAGAGGTGTGAGTGGCACCTTAGGAAAAGATAGAAATATTATTTTATTATAAAATAATTTTTGGTTTCTAATGGCTTAAAAATGAATTATTTAAAGGAAAATGTGGGTATGGTCTTAAAACCACTCAACCAATAGTTTTTAGACAATTTTGGCTCACTGTATTAATTTTATCTTATAGATTTAACTCTTAGTTAAATAGTTTGACATTACCATGTCTCTTTATATTTTTATTTTATATGGTTAATAAACGTACTATAAACTTCCAAACGAACCCCAGGTTTTTCCTTAATAATACACCTATCATTATATAAGTCTTTTTTTTATCCTTAAATTTTTAGGAATATAATTATAATTAATAATATTATATATGTTTTGAATACTCTTTTATGTAAAATTTTAAATTATTTGGTATTTTGGTTTTGACAATTTCATTACAGCATTATTTCTTCAAAAAAAATCAACTAACCAACCCTAACATGTCATATTAATCTACGAAATTAGTGTAATTCATAAAAATTATCAAATTACAATTATTTTGATATTTATAATGTAAATAATTTTAATATTTCATTAATACGGTAATTTCATCATCATCATTGTCTCATAAATAAATTTAATTATTTAATTTCTAAAAATTATAAATAAAATACCATTATATAAGAAATATTTTTAAGTTTCTATTTAATATTTATAGTCGAATTTATCTTATGTTTACCTCTATATTAAAATTGGTTTAGTTATTAAACATTGATGTTGACACTTTGAACTCTTCTTTGAAATAAATAATAATAAATGTCCTAATCTAATCCAAATGGAAAAAATAGGTTCATATTTTATTCCTATTGTTTTTTGGTCTAATTATACATATCAAATAGAATTTGGACATGTGTTGGGGTTATAATAATATCATTTTTAACCTTAATTACCATATTGACATTTAACCGTGGTAAATATAAGTAAAAAAATTATTATTCACCAAAAATTATTTTAATTTTATTGAACCACATTTTACATAGTTATATCAATCGTGTCTCTTGAATTTTTGAAATTCAACTCACTGAAGCTGTTAAATTTAGTTTTATGTAAATTTACAAATGCTATTTGGAGGTGGGTAAAAGATGGTAAAACGTTCAATAAAGTTTTTATATATAAAAAATTATTATAAACTGACTCTAATTAATTATATTGAATTTTTATAGGTATTATATATATATTTTTACCTAAAATAAATTTAAATAAAATAAATAATTATTTAAATTAAAAGTCGGTTTTAAACAATAACTCCATTTTTTCAGTATTCATCAAAAATTGAATGTTTTAAAAAAAATACCAAAATTTACCCATTAGCTAATTTTTATATTATGAATTCAAAAATGAATTATATTTAACCAATTTCAAAATATAGTAGTTTCAATAATTAATTTAAAATTAATTCTCATTTTCAAAACCAAAAAACGTATTTTTAATAAATAATAACTATCAAAAGATTGACACTTGTTTATGTCCAGTTTCAAAGTTAATTTACTTATAATGACCATAATTGGATTAAATGGTAAAATATATAATCTAATTATATTTCTAAACCATTAAAATGTACAATTCAACACTATAAATTATTTTGATTAAAATAAGTTTTTTTCAGTTAAAATATAGTATTTTTCACTATTCACTCAAATATGAAATTTATCAGAAAACACAAATATTTATTGAAACAAAATTATTATGTCCTAATTATAAATAAAATGTTTATTTTTTCAAATTGAATATATAAAAGTTTCAAATATTGTATTTAAAAAGGTTTTCCATTAAAATGAGGTAAAATTGCATTTTTTGAAAAATACTTCTTTCATTTAAAAAAATGAATTCGTTCTTAAATTATATCCAAGAAACTCATAATATGTATTCTAAAATTATAAGGATTATATAAAGTTGAAAATTGAGTTCATGGTATTCATAACTGCTTTTGAATGGCTAGTTTGGTATGTCATTGTGCGCTCGAACTTAGTGATGCGTGTAGTGCAAGTTATTGAATTTCTTTGAAGAAATAACATACTATGAAATATTGGGGTTTTTAAAATTATTCCACTAATATTATTCTTAAGTTATAGATTAAACGGAATGTGTTTTATTTATTTACATTTCAATATTTTTTACAATTCTTTTATTCATAACTTCCACCATATGCATACCCTTACTGAATATTTAGGAACACCACTTTCTTTTATTTTATTTTCCTTATTATTCCATAAAATGTTTTATAATTGATATAAATGAATATTAGATTGTGAAATATGGAATTATCATAGAATGGTTTTAGTATTCTATGTTTTAACTTTTAATTATAGTTTCAATTGTGTATCTAGTTTACCGATACTACTAAATCGTTTGGTTCATTGGGATGTGATTCCTTATATATAACCCCAATGTAATAATGTAACCATTGGATCTTAGATTCTAGGATCTCGGTATTTTCATTCTCATTGAGGTATATAATTGGTTAAGGAATCCTTACCCCATTTGTTTATATGGGATGCGATTTATTTCAATGTCTTTTTATATAGATCATTTGGTTTGGACATTGGTTTCAAAATAATATTGATAAACACAGTTTTGTGAGTTATTTAAGGATAGTAGGATAATTATAAGATGATTATATAGATCTATTAATATGTTTTTCTCCTTTTATCCCATTTTTGGTTTTTTAGATGTTTTTACCTCATTCTCAAAACCTAATAGATATTCTAAATGGTGGGGAGACCAATATTAGGTATATATATTATTGAATTTCTTTATTTGATACTTAAGATATGGTTCGTTATTTGATATATTCATGGAATAATTAGGATTAGATTCCTGGGTTTCAGGATTTTTTAGTCTTTGTATTGTACTCTTACTCACCTCGTTGAGTTTTGCTCGAATCACCCACTTCTTGTACAGAAATCACGACCTTCATTATTAATTTATTTTAACTCTTATTATTTAATTTATAGGGACATAATGTGGTATAGTGGGGAGAATTATCTTATCCCCATGTTAGTAATTTTTTATAATTTATTTCATCTTGTATTAGTTCAAAAAATTTAGAGTTTTTCCTTAGAAATGTAAAATTATGCGAATTCTGTATATCATATCGTTTATAGGTACAGTTTAGTAAAGTCAATGAAAAATACTAGGTGTGTTAACCATTCTAGATATTATTTTCTTTCATGATTTTCTTATATTATCTAGATTTTTTGGTTATAAATCTAAAATTATAGTAATGTTTGTCTATTGTATGGTTTATATGGCTAGTTTAGTAGAGTATACATATAATACTAAGTGTGTGAACCTTAACAGTTAAATTTTTTTATTTCAGGATGTTGTTTATATGGATAGAAACTGGTTCAATCCAAACCATGTGAAATACAATAAAAACCTTGTGAGTAATCTAGTTTTTAGGGAATTGGTGCATATATTGGACTCATATTTGGAATCTTGTGTGGGTGGATGTGCGATAGTGTTATGGTTTTTCACACATTAGTTTAAGATATTGGAAAATAGTTTTTAAAATCCTAAGACTGAAGTATGAGATCATGTAATTATTGTACATTTTGTGTCTCTTATGCTATTTTAGTGAAGGCCACATGTTTGGGGCCTGATTTACCACACCTTTCAACTTAACCATTGGATATGTAAAATTATTATTATATGGTTATAATAAAATTTTATTCTTCCTTAATTGTAAGGGGTTGACCCTCCTCTATTCCTTATCCCATTTGGTCAACACCCTTGACACAGGAGGGATATACTTCACCTATTACGTATTTGTCTTTTGGAATTTTCCCTTTGATTATAAGTGGTTCCTCCAAGGGAATCTGTCCCTTTCTCTGGATCCTCCATGATACTCTTTCTCATAACTATTTTCCTCTTTGTTTCGATTGGGTCTATTGGGAAAAGACCCCTTAAGAAAATATTGAAGCATTCTTGGGATTATTGTATTAATTGAAAAATTGGGTTTCCATGATAAGTTAATGAGTTCATGTTTTATTTTTGAGAAACTATGCTGAAAACGATATATGTAAAATGAATGGATACTATATAGTAGGTACAATAAAGTGTGCATACAAGGCGGTTCTATTACTCAGGGTTTGGAAAATTTTTGTTTCCAAAAATTTGAGAATGGAGAAAATTATTGGAAGAAGAAGATGTGAACAAGTGTTAAGGGGGTTTGGAAGGCTACGATCAAGAAATTTTTCCATAACGTCACATAGAAATATTAAAAATGAAATATGTGCACAAATGTTATGGTTTTTCAGGATAGATGATCTTGTACAAAAGATAATGAATGAATGATATTTTCACACAAGTAGTGAGTTGCACAAAAGTATTGATTTGCACTCAAATATTGAGTTTCCTGTAAGAGTTTCACATAATAAGGGAGTGGCACACAATTAGAGAGTTTCTCCCTTGTATAAAGTGTTTCACAATTTTTTTTCTATGACAAATAAAAAAGTTTCACATAATGAATTAATGTTTTGAAAAAGTCACCATAAGGTTCTGCAGAAGTTTAATGTTTCCCAATACATACATGGTAAAGTGGTATCCATTAGTAGATGAACGTATAACTTCAACAAAGTATATACATTTAGTGGAGGATTCATTTATTCATTCACATGAGGGGAACAAAAAGTCTAGAAACTATCAGTATATCCTATCAAAGAGTAGTGAGTGATGGAAGAAGAAGATGACGATTCTTTCCACTAGTAATGATCTAGAGAAAGAGACATATAGAGAGACCCTTGGGGAATCACTGATCTAGAACTAAACAATTTAATGGTAGTGATCCATGTCATAGAATTGATCTATCCAAAAACATGTAATTTGTAGTGGGCCTTAGTGATTTTGGTACAATCAAGACATCACTATTTTATGTTACATTGATGTAGAGCAGTGTGGGTGAACCAAGTAAAAATAAATGTGTTCTTAAGTTTACATTATTAAATTACATTAAAAGAATCATCATCGTATAAAGAAGAAAATAATAATATCATAATTAACACTTAAATTAAAAAATTTACCCTTATAATAAAAATATGATGATCCAGTAAGGTAGTAAGAATTTAGAAAAGAATAGTCATACCACGATTCAACACCCCTCTCAAGGTATCTAGTCCCCTTTGGGACCTAATAGTATCCTAGGTGCCCTATAGGCTTCATGTAATGGAATATTGTTTAGGGTGGTTTCAAATATGATATTTTCATTACAAGGGCTTATTGATGATGCATTTTTTCATAACTCATTCTCTTTTATTATTTTTTATGATCAAATATAATTTTTTGTGTTATTATCATTTTATTTATGAATTATATTTAGAAATTGTCCTTCGGCATTAATGGACTAAAAAAGACTTCAGGAAAACTATGGAGGGACAATCAGATTACCCATGATGGGAAACAACACTGACCACCTAGCAAGGTGTCGTCAGCTAGTTGGGGGAAAATGATAGGACCAAAATAGGTGAAATAGTCCCACATATTACCTATTAGAGTGAACAAGCTACCAATTTGTGTAAACCCATTGGTCATCACAAATGAATCCTTAAAACCTATTCACATTTATAACAAGTGGATTTCCGGATAATAATAAATGAATATTAATAAAAATTCTTGAATCATGTACTAAGCATTCATGAACTAACTAAGACACCAATAACCCTTGACCACACTTGATTCATCTCAACTCCCCAATTAGGATCAAGGATATTGGGATGGATTATAATTTCACACAATTATATCAATGTACAACTCAGTATCTACAAGGTTCACAAAGTGGTTGACATGCTACACGGTATTAAAAAGATGCACTAAGTATCAACATGTTACAATGTATTCAAAATGATCATCAAGTTGTTAAATTGATATTTATTATTCATAAGCTAAATCATGTATCTACATGTTACTCATTATCCACTTATTCTATTGAGTTATGTCTGGTCCTTATGGTAATTACGCTCCACCATCATCACACATCATGAACACTACACCTATTAGGAAAATCAAACCATAATGATCACCTTTAATATATACCGATCCCAAAAATTCAAATAAAGGAAAATATTAATCAATGTATATCAATAAAAACCAACAAATTCTAGAAATCAAGAAATGTATAGTAGCATAATATAATGATATGTGAATAGAATTCAAAAATGTTAAAATATGCTCTTACAATTTTCTTGGAAACGAGTGTTATATATATGGATTTGGACAAAACACACACCTATAAAAAATCACAAATAATAGAGAACAAAAAAAATAATAAAAAATTAAGCATTCCATAAAAAAGGTATATAAGATAGATTGAAATGATTTGGAACATAATACCTAATGGTTATTGACTTCAACAAAAATGTATTAAAATAAGTGAACACCTGAATATTTTTCATGTGTTCATCTAATAAAACCACTTTACTAGGATTTATAGAATGAATTTTTATTATTTTATTAAATAAATAAATAAAACACCACATGAGATAAAATATTTTTTCTCCTAGATAATTTAGAAAATTATCTATTTAAGCTAAATAATATATTAATAATTTATTCTTTAGAGAAAATTTATTATTTTATATAAGATAATAATTTCACCAACCAAAATAATCCATGTTAATAAATAATAATTATTTTTATTGTTTAACATACATATGGGTTTATCTCCTCAAAGATTTAATGAAACATTATTTTTATAAATATTTAGAAATTATTTTGATTTTTTTTTAAAAAGTTTATTGAAATGTTTATAAAATATTATAAATTAAGTCAACCATATTTTGTAAAAATATTATTTCCTTCAAAGTACATGATAAATAATACCTATAAATAATATCTTCCAACCACTAGACCCAGGATGAGGAAATAGAAATGTTCCATATACCTGGAATGTGGTGGAATGGTTCATATTGATTGAGGTATTCTTCACTGATATCATGAAAAGGAATCATAAGGCTTCTCAGACTCAAGAGGGCAACAAAAATAGAGGAAAAAGTGGTGGGATAAATCTAAGGAAGGAAACCCACAAATATGTTCAGTATAATGATGTTCACCAATTTAAATTATAATTTAAATAATTTTTTCTTTTGAACCACGAAAGGTAAGGGTTTAATTTCATTAAAATAAGATTTATAAATATTAAAAGAGTCAATGATATTAATTCCCACAATTTTTGGATTTAAGAATAATGAAAATGGAGTTATATAAGCATGTTGGATAAGAAAAACTACTTATAGATATTTTAAATAGAAATTTCCAAAAAAAGGATTTACATAAGAGTTACATGGTTTATACTAATATAAGTCATATGTGTCGTGTAAGGAAACAAACCATTACCCAGATACTAAGGTACCCTTCTATAGCCTCTAGAAACTACAAATTATTATTATGTAGTACATAGGTTACCCTTATACACATTATGAAAATAAAAGGATACATTTAAGTATAACCTATAATACCATTATGTATAAGGACCCAACATTAAAACATTACATTTTCTTAAATTAAATAAATAATAAAAATTTAGGATTTTTTCAGGTTTAGAGTTTTAGAGAGTTAGGACATAATTATTACATTACATCTCAAAAATTAAAAAGCAGACACTTCTACTCATTTTCCATTTTTTCATAAAAAAACTATGGAAAAAAAAGTCATGTCCAGTTCCATGTTTTAGAGAACATTAATTTCTCTTTAATAACATCCTTTTCCATATTCTTCTTTATTTTCTATGAAAAACATTTCAAAAACATGGGATGATTATAAAAAGCTCATTAAGGGTTATTAATAAAATAAAGAAAACATTAGTTCATCAATAGATATATAACATAAGCTCTTTAACATACCTCATGAAATCATAGTATTTATGACTAACACATTGAAATCATAAATTATATAGGTAAATTGTGGCATCCATATCATACAAACATTGATTCTATCACAACTACGTAGGGAGTTATATTTTGAATACCCATCACAGTATATTCCCCAAATCCTATAGGATAAATATTAACATTTACCTCTATCACGTTACCCAATGCATTGGAGAGATATCTCAGGCTCACCCAACCTAGTTTTATCACAGAACAACCCATATACATAACAATTCAAAAGACCCATAACTTATTCATAAAATGTAAAACAAATATAAATGAAAGATAACATTTCCACATTTCAATCACGATATATTATTTAAATATATTGAAATAAAAAACCCATTATCAAAACCATTTTAAATTCCAAAATATGTAATAGAGTATATGGTATTTATTTTCCTTTTAAAAGTATTATGGGTTGTTAAGGAAACCCAAAGATCAAATAATACTCGCGGTGGCAGAAAATGTCATTTTCACTATATACGTTAAAAGAAACACTCTTTTTTCATTTAATAAATCACATAATAAAAAAAGATTCCCTTTTAATGAAATAAAAATTCAATGGTGTTTATAAAGTGTATAAAATAAAATCATGTATTAAAACAAAACATGCCTCAATGAAACGAAATTGAGACGGAGTCCCGTACCTCATGTCCGACTTGACTTGTTCGTTCATGAATCTTTGGAATAATAAAATAAAGTTAATTTATACATTCTTAAGTTGATTTTTAATGTTTATTATTCCTTTTATATCACATATTACCATGTTACAAACATTATGAAATAATTTATGTTAATAACAGTCGTTTTGTTGATATTTGGTACTTGAGTTAAAAATGAACTTCTTTTATTTACAAGTTTTCTATGTGGTCAAATGTACATTATCTATAGAATGATATTAATGATTTACATAACATATATATATATTACATCCAATATATATATATATGTATTTATTATAGTATATAAAATTTGGAGGTAAGAAATGAAATGCATCGTTCATGGAGATGGTAAGCTATAAGAACGCATAAATGCTACATTCATTAGTATTTATTATTTTAATTGAATTAGAACATAATGATACATTGGTATAATTTAATTATAGTATAATATCATATACAATATCTTTAACCCCATCCTTTATATTTACCTCATATGGAATTAATGAGTCATATCTCTTTGTGGGGGTGATAGTCCGTATTTCCTAAAATGAGATTATCTTATTTACCATCTATGGAAACCATAATGGTATTTAATAAATAAAAAAATACAGATTCACATAAACAACATAAATATAATATATATCACATATAAATATAGTTATATAATAATGGACACTATAAGAGCTGGAAGGAGATAATTGAACAATCATCATTTCGTGATGCGTTAGTTTTTCATCCATAGAAACAATATATTCATTAGACATTAGACGGAGGTGTGTTTAAGTGTAGTTCGAATCCTTCTAATAAAAATATCCTATTATATTGAGGATATTGGTGTAGTTATAAAATAAAGGATTAAAATGAGTTTATGGTATTGAAGAAGGAAAATAAAACAGAAGAACTTAGGATAAGACATTACCTTTAAATAGGGTATCTCATTTTTTATTGAACAAAATGGTTTACTTGAATTGCCTTCTACCTAGGGGATGGCTTCTAGGAAGAAGAGAGTGATCATGAGAGAGTATTTGGGTAGGGTTTGGATGGGATAATTGGCTTGAGAAGTGTAAGGAATGGGTTAGAGGTGAAGGCTTTTATAAGGGGGGGGGGAGGGGATCTTTAGAAAAGTGTGAAAATATTAATTTATTATATAATGATTTTAGGTTTATAGAGGTCCAAAAAAATTAAAGACGTTTATAAGATGACTAATGGTCAAAAATAAAATCATCCAATTATAATTTGATATATTTTAGATATTATTTTAATCTTTATAATTTTATTTATTTAAATCATTTATTATAGAGGTAAACACCGCATCATTATTATGTCATAAATAATTTAATTTATTTGTTGTCTAAAAATTATAAAAAAATATCATGATTTTGGTAATCATTTTTGATTAAAAATTAATATTTAATTACATGGGGATAAATTATATAAACCCATGTTAAAATTGATTTAAAAAAATATATTTGTTTATATCATTTTTGCCTTTACATTAAGTAAAATAAAATAAAGTTTCATTACCACTCCCAAGTGGCCCCACAGGGTCCCAAAATAAACCCAAGGATGCATATGGTCGGATATGTATCAACTAATAGGATTAGAACACATGTTATGATAATTTATTATTATTATAATATTTTTTGTTTACCGTTAATTACCAGATTTACCTTTTGACCATGGTAAATGGAATATTTACTGAAATAAATATTCATAATGTCTAAAAATAAAAGTTATCTATTTACAAAATTATTACCTACAGATTAAAATTATGGAAGCCATAATTTCAAATTCAAAACAAAAAATTGGCCGAAATTAATTTACAATTATTTCCCCATTTCAAAACAAAAAAATGTGTTTTTAAGAAATAACTATCAAAATATTGACACTTATTTATGTCCAATATCAATGAAAAATTACTTCCAATGACCAAAATTGGATTAAATAGTAAAAATATAATTTAATTTAACTTTAAACCAAATTTAAAAGATAATATAAACATATAAATAAATTAGATTAAACGACAGTTTTGAATTAAAATACAGTATTTTTCACTATTCATTATAAAATGAACTTTATTATAAAAACACCAAAATTTCATCCAAATTATATTTTGGTGTCACAATTCTGAATAATAATATTTTTTTTCAAATAAAAAATATAAAAGTTCCAAAAAATAGATTTTAAAAGGGTTCTCCATCAAAAGGTGGTAAATCGACCTTTTAAAGAATATTAGAGTATTTGTGCTTAAAATTGGATTAATTCACATTTTAAACCTATAAATTTTATTGGATAAATGTAAAAACATTTAACAAACAAATATAATAATATTTTAGTTAGTTTTATGAATTCACACTAATACAACAACAAGGTGTTAACTACTATTTAACTTATCAATTTTATATTATTAGTGTGTAACATAAGATTTCAAGGAAACTCGTTGTTCTGTATTGGGGAAGCCATCGAACATGGAATCCCCTTTAAAGTAAAATTAATATTTAATTAAAAGATATTAATAAATTTGAAATTTTCATATTTCTTTATTTGCCTAGATGTTACATCCTTCTCCCTTTAGTTTATTGCATCTTTGCAATTTTATTCACTTACCAAATATATGTGGGTATTTATTTTCATAGACTTTTTTTATTACCATTTTTCCTTTTAAAATAGATGGTTTTTCTATAAAACCCTTACCTGGTGAATTATCTTATTTCGCAACACTTGCTCACCATAGTCAAGAATGTAGACTTGTTGTTCTGTATAAGAGAGATTCTCTTCCAACGGAACTACCTCTAGAATTTAAACATGATATGGATCTGGTATATACTTTCTCAACATTGAAACATGAAAAACAATGTGTACCTTGGATTAACATGGAGGTAAATACACACTATATGCAACTGATCTATCTTTATCTAGGGTTTCATAAGGTCTAATGAACCATGGACTCAACTTTTCTTTCTTACCAAAACCCATCACACTTTTCCAAGGAGACACTTTGAGAAAGACATGATCACCTTCCTCAAAAGACAGATCCTTCCTCCGTTTATCTTCATAACACTTCTGCCTACTCTGAGCTATTCTTATGTGCTTCAGAATCAACTAAACATTTTTTGCCATCTCTTCTACCAATTTTGTTCCAATCAGCTTCCTTTCACCTACTTCATCCAAAAAAGCTGGTGTTCAGCACCACTTGCCATATAATTCTTCAAACTGAGCCATCTGAATACTAGAATGAATACTGTTATTATAAAAAAAATCATCTAAATAAAGGTGTTGGTCCCAAATTCCTTGGTAATCCATCAAGAAAGCACGTAACAGATCCTCCATTGTCTGAATTGTTTATTCTGACTGTCCATATGATTGAGGATTAAAAGTTGGACTAAAATTTATTTCTATACCCAATGACATATAAATTCCTATCCAAAAGTTATAAGTAACCCTTGGATCATGATCAAATACAATGGAGAGAGTAACACCATGAATCCTGACTATCTATCTAACATACAACCAAAAATTTGATCTAGAGACTATGTATCTCGAATAGGATTGAAATGAGAAGATTTATTCAATCAATCAACAATAACCCAGATTGAATTATTACCTTGAGATGTCAATGGTAATCCCACAATGAAGTCCATGAATATATTTTCCCACTTCCACTATATCACTGGTAAAGACTGATGAATCCCTTTTAATAACTACCATTTTGCTTTAACCTATTGAAAATTCAAACACTTCATAGTAAAATCAGCAACATCTATTTTCATTCTATCCCACCAATAATACTCCAAAAGATCTCTGTACATCTTATCACTTCCTGGATGAACTGAAAATGGGGAACTATGAGCTTCACATAACAACTCATTCTGTAACTTTGAATCACAAGGAAAACACAATATATTTCAATACCTCAAAACACAATCCTTATCAATGTTAAATATAGAAAACATGCCCTTCCATGCCAACTCTACCTTTTTCTTAAAATCACTGTCTTCTTTCTCCTCTTGCTTTATTCTTTCGGATAGAGATGATGTCACTAACACCTGAAACAAAACAGAGGAACTTCCTACACCAACAACTTCTATGAAAAATTTCTCAAATCAAAAATCAAATGATATTATTCCAAACGTAGAAATGTTAATGTAGCATTACATTTTCAACTCAAAGAATCAACTACATTATTTTCATTTCTTGGATATTAATGAATCATGTAATCATAATCCTTGATTAATTTCAACCATCACCTCTATCTCATGTCTATTATTTCAGAGTGCATATTTACTCTAAACTTTTGTGGTCAGTATATATTTCGCATTTTATATCATACAGATGATACCTCAATTTTTCTTAAAAGACAACATAATCTAATTATAAATCATGTGTTAGGTATTTTAACACGCGAGGTTTCAAATGACATGAAGCATAAACAATTACCTGATAATTCTGTATAAAGAAATAGCCAAATCCATTCAATGAGGCATCACTATAAATAACAAACTCACCATTTCTAGAAGGTAGTTCCAAAACTAGAGTATTCAACAATATTCATTTCAATTACTGAAAACAATCTTCATATCATTTTATCTAAACAAACATAACAACTTTTCGAGTTAACTTATTCTGTGGGCTAGATAACTGTGAAAAATTATCAACAAACCTCTATTAATAACCTACCAAACCAAGAAAAATATGGATATAAGTTATATTTGTGGGTATTTTCCATTTTTCAACAACTTTTGATTTAAAATGATCAATAGTTATTCAATTTTTTGAAACAATGTGACCATGGAAATAAATTTGTTGAAACCAAAACTCACATCTACTGAATTTCCCAAATAGTTTTTTCCTTTTATGGTTTAAAAGACAATCCATAAATTAATTTCATGATCCTATTTTATTTTAGAATAAACCAAAATATCATCAATCAACACAACCAAAAACATATCAAAAAATTCATAGAAAATTCATTTCATAATATCCAGGAATACCACAGGTGCATTGTATAACAACATTGATTTTTATTACACACTTAAACTTTATTTATTACATAAAATATTCAATTGATACAACATAGATGATCGAGAGGGATAGTTTGATGGTGTCTTAGGAACATTACATAACAACTTAGAAAATAAAACACACAACATCTTCATTGAAAACATCCTTTTAATGACCACTACATTCCTTTCATGACCCTTCCAAGTGGGGCCCAAGCCACAACTCCCCAAGCCCGCCTCCAATAGGCCAGGGGCTGGTGACTAGCACCGAGTAGTCATGATACTAACATGGGAGGCATTGACTATAAACATGTACACACACACACACATCTCTAAGCCCGCAAAGCTGAAAAGTAAAAACTACGAAAATAAAAGATGCATGCATACACTAAATACAAAACACAGAGTACGACAGGGAAGTAAAGTATAGTAAAGTAAAACCCTGGGCCAAAAGTAAAATCCCACCAAAAAGGAAGTCTGTAACAAAGTCCAACCTATAGAAAAAGGTACTGAGATTGCAACCCATCACCAAAGGAACACACCTCGGCCTGTCTGATCTCACTGAACACCGTTCGGTCCTGCTCCGCCTAGAATCTGGTCAAAGGCTCGCTCGTCTTCACAAGACACAACACGTGCGGAAAATACCATGCAGGGGTGAGTATAACAATACCCACTAGGACACCCCGAAAACGACAAAGGAAATACAATAAAGTAAAATACCACAAAGAAAGGTATAGTCATCTCTACACAGTATATGTCTACCGAACATATAACAAGAATATCCAGATATACTCACACACAAACGACCATCGCGAAACCCACCACTAGGATCCAGCTCGAAGATTCCACTAAGCATATCATTGTGAGAGCACACTCCTAGGTCTGAAGAGAGAGACACGAAGTACTCGTTCTGAGAGAACACACTCCACAAGTACCCTAGGAACAAGATGCTCAGATGAGGATCACAGCCAAGTCATGGGGTGATTCCGACAACTCAGTTTGAGCTATTCCGCTAAGCAGAGGATTGGCGCCCGGGTAAAGTTGGTCACATAGATACCAAGAACTCTACGTAGGGTTCTAGGAATGAATAGAGGATCTGGACCTAAGTCTCACACAGGGGATTCCAACAACTCTATTCAGGGAGGTCTACTGAAGGGATCATACCCCAGTATAAAGGATTTGATGCCAGAACCTTAAGGGGATTACCAATGGTACAAAACCTAAGAACTATTCCATGTCACAAAAGGAAAGTGGCTCAATCCATGAAGAAAAAGTTACACAACGTGTAGTATGGTTACACGTCATGTTCCTTCACCCCGGGTTCTGCCTGTGTGAACGGACCATGTCCTTCGTTCAAGCCATGCAAAACCAAACTACATGGCGTCTAGAAAAGGTACACGTCGTGTTCCTCGACCCTTGGTGCTTCCCGTGTAACCGACTCGTGTCACTCGGCTTGTCGAAAGCAACTACACGGCATATAGATGAAAACAAATTCCTTGTTTGAGAGGCTGAGGTCGCTCCGTGTACGCTGGACATGTGCCCGTACATGGTCTTCCCCGTGTCTGTGTCGCCTGCCCGTGTACTAGTACACAGGGTACCCTGTGTATCTGGCCGAGTCTGGATGGGGAGGGGTATACATGGCGTGTCCGTGGCCGTGTATCATGCCTGTGCCCGTGTACTCCCGGAGTACACGCTGGGTTACCCTACCGACGAACACCAGCCGTGTAGCGCATACTACATGGCATGTAGTCGGGAAATTTCCAGAACCGCGTCTTCCTCCATGCGCCTCTTTTGATCTTCTGGATCTCGATTATGTCGTCCGTTCACCGCGAAACTCCAGATACCGGGTCGCCCTGTCTACGTGAAGTCAAATATATAGGATTCAGGTATTCAATCGACTCCAAAATCTGATTTTGGCCATCCAAGTAGAAATCTTCCGAAGAACAATTTCTTCTGATCCGCTTCAATCCGTCCACCAAAACCGTCGTCGCACCTCCCCAAGACCGCCTTGGTGTTGATCCTTCAATTTGGGATCATTGCGTCGTAGAACGGATGCCCAACGATCTGTTGTTCATCGCCTCGTGAAGAATGCTCATAAAGAATGTGGGAATTTAGGGAAGAACACACAAAAAAACCACAGGGACAAACCTCGATCAACGTTCGTATCGATCTTGGTTTGTCACCGTTAGAAGGTTAAATGAAACCAAACTAAATTCAAGATTCAATTCCCCGAAAATCCCCGCAAAATCCAATCCCGCAAGAACGATCGATCTTCGGGCTAATCTGTTCGTGGATTAGTCCGCGTTCATCATGGAAATCAAAAATGGGGAAGAATTAAAATCACAACAACATCCTACCTAGATTCGCTGTGTTTTCGGGAGAATATCCGCTCGTCGTGTCATCGTCACCATCGAAATCCGTTAAGCACGTCGCCACCGCCGCGTTGGGGGTTTCCTCCAGAGCCGCCAAGGGTTTTTAGAGTTATGGGGTTTGTAACCCTGGACCCTGGAGAAAGCCTCTATTTAAAGAGTATAAAAGAAAAAAAAGATTTAAAAGATCTCGCTACAGAAATAAAATATTTTTATTAAATATTTTATTACCATTGCGTCCAAAAACAAGATTTCACCACCGACCTGTGCCGACCAAAGTTAGGACTCACCTAAGGTAAAATCACCATTTTAAACGCAATGGTTCCCTCAGATATCTGATCCAAGCACCCATTCGGGAGTTATCCATTTTTTCAGGAAAACTGCACGCGTGCGTAATTTAATTATTAAATTAAATTCAAACATTTGTTCCGGGCTCACTGGACCTCGAAACTTCACGTCATCTCATAGCCTGGTCTCAAAATAATTCTCATATAATATTAAAATAATACATGGAAAAATACGGGACATTACATCACACCCACCATAGGGATTTTACGTCCCCGAAAAGCCAAAACAAGGGCTACTCAAAAAGATGTGGGTACTGCACGCGAATTTGATCCTCCCGCTCCCACGTGAAGTCCTACAGATTCCTGTGCTACCACTAGTCACGCACCAAGGGAATAGGTCATCCATGAAGGATCTTCTCCTACCAATCCTCGATCTCCACTGGGTACTCAACAAAGGTCGCTCCATCGTCGATGTCCAGCTCTCCCCAGTCGATGACGTACGGTGGATCATGCACGTACCTCCGTAGCTGCGACACATGGAAGACGATGTGTACCCGGTCTATCTGAGGTGGTAGAGCCAAGAGATACGACACCTCGCCAACTCTACTCAAAATCTAGAAAGGGCCAATGAACCTCAGAGATAGCTTGCCGCCCCAGCCAAATCTCTGCAATCCCCGTCGAGGTGAGACCCAAAGGAACAGATGGTCTCCTTCCTCGAACTCCAAGGGCCTCCATCTCTGATCGTCATAAGACATTTTCTAACTATGTGTAATTTTCATCCACTCCTGGATGACATGCACCTTCTCTATAGTATCTCTCACCATCTCAGGGCTCATGAGTGCTGACTCTCCCAGGTCAGTCCAGCAAAGTGGTGACCTGCATGTTCGC